>JAVJIF010030915.1:0-609942 GCA_038442645.1 Agave tequilana
ATAGAGAGAGTGAGTTAAAGAAATAAGAAAGAGGGAGTAAGTAATTGCAAACAAAAGATGATTATTTCGAGATTCGAATCACTTGCTCTACGTCCCCGCCTTCAATGCGTGAAGGATTTTCACTATATTTTGATCCTGCGAGATCACACCACGTTACACATTCCCTCAAAAATGAACCACACCCGCAAGTCCTCTCACTGGTTCTTCTTCACCTTACAAAAGACGAACCCGCAAGCTCGTAAGAGCCTCAATCTCTACAACTCTTCTCAACAACAATGAAGAAGATGACCTCACGATCACCAAATGACTAACAAAAGGCAATCCTATAACTAAGAGTGGATTTTTAGCTCTGAGATTTGTGGCTAGGAAAGCTTGTAATCAATGGAGTGTGAGACTAAAAAACAAGAGAGAATTGAAAAGGATTTGAAGTGAAGAACTCTTTCTCTTTTTGAAAATTTTATCTTTGGAAATTTGAATCTAAAGGATTGAAGGTGTTATCTCTTGATTCAATTTGTTTTTCTTAGTTGTGACTAATAGTCAAGAGGGTTTTCTTTTTATAGGTATTCAAACATACAGAGAGAAATCAATATAGCCATTTTTTGATTAGTCACTAAATAATTTCTTAACAATATAGCCATTATAGGCAAAAATCTGTAAAAAGCAGAGACCACCAACGATCATATTTTTGACTGTTGGGGATCGTTGGTCGACCGGCCAGTCGACCAATCTTAACCGAGAGCAAAGGCGCTTATAGTCAGTCGACCGCCAATGTCGACCGACATGCACAATGGATTTTTGTGCACTTTAGTTGACCGACTCAAGGCAAAATCTAGTTTTGAATATGAAATTTTGTTTTATTGTTTTGTTATATATTTTCACTAAAAAGGATATGCAGTATATTTCATGGTATTTTGCAAAGTCCAAGACTGTGAGATCACATATCAAACATAAATCTAAGATAGGACAAATATTTTAGTAGAAAACTAAATCTCTTTGATAAAATATGAAATATTTTCATATCGAAAATCATTTTGCAAACTTTTAAAATCAATTCAACAATTTGTTAAACAAAACTCCAAACGATGTTTTGCATATGTGTGTGTGAATCTCATGAGCTAATGAATTTACCACTTCTTGGTTTTGACAAACTAAATTCTTACAAAAAGGAATAAAGGAAAATTCTTTTCTTTACAAATAGTAGTCCCTTGAGCTTATCTCTTTGGAATGATTTCCAACTTCAATATTGATAGCTTAACACTGGATCATCATCTTAAGTGCTTCAGAAACTTGCGAGTCTTTATGTTGAAGCTAAACCTTATCAAGAAATCAGCCTTTTACCTAAAACTTATATAGATATAAATGTGAGATTAAATAACTTTATCGGATTATCATCATCAAAACTAGGGCAAAGGACCTTTGGGACAACAGACTGCGCCAACATCCAGAGAGTAAAGCTCTCTGGCAGTCGACCAACCGGTCGACCGTAAACAAATAGAGAGCACTGAGTCTACAATGGTTGACTGATCGGTTGACTGACACGCACAATACTTAGGCATGTGCATATCTGGTCGACCGGGCGACCAAGCTCAGCCCAAAACCATATATTTTGTATTTTTAATATTCTTTTTAAATCTAATTAAATTTCAATAAATCTCAATAAATTCTTATAAAATAAGTTTATGAAAATACAATATAGGACAAATATATAATAAAAAATCACTACATATTGTAAACATGTGAACTTGTTCATGAGATAAAGAATTTCAATTTTAAAAATAAAAACCGTATTTTCTAAAATTAAACTTTTAAATGAAAATCTAGTTGTTCTAAATACTAGTATAAATACAAAAATAAGTTATTGAAACTCAATTGAAGTCCAATATCTATGGATAGAATCTAATGCACATATAAAATGATATAAACTTATTTTTGACAATATATTTCATAAAAACAACTTTTGTAAAAATGAAACTTCAACTCTGTAATCAACTCATCAAAGTAAGTTTCCAAAACAAATTAGAAGCACCAATGTGTATGAGTGAAATTCAATACACATATAAACTAATGTAACTTATTTTAATGAAATCTATCTTCATGAAACCAAAAACTGATTAAACCAAAACTAAATTTGTGTGTGTGTATATAAGCTTGAGCAATCAAAACTAATTTATACTTTATAAATATTCTAAATTTATGAACTCCAAACACAATTCTCTTATAGACTCGATCCAAACTTAATTCCTTCGAGCAAGACTCCTTGAGTTTTTGATATAATCTTTTATGCCTGAGCTCTTGAATCAACACGTGTTAGCTTCAAACTTGACTTCGAACCTTTCGAAGTTAAACACCAAGTAAGATCTTGATGAATATGTGAAACTTAAATAATACAAGATCATTAGTACTATACCTATATGAGTTAATCATCATTAAAATTAGAGTGATAGGCCTTCAGGCCAACATTGTTATCATCAAAATATAGACTAACGCATGATCCAACAAAAAGGTGCATTCAGGCGAGGCCCGAATCACCCAAGACATGACAGTGAATCAGCCAAAGACCCAGGAGAGAGTAGGCAAGAGTTAAAGGCTTCATGGTACGATTACAATTAAGAAAAGAATCAATGTACAATTTCAAAATTTTTCAAGGTGTTTTTTTAAAGGCTTGAAAAGCAAGTTGAGGTGGAGATTATTGGGACATTGTCTTATTTTAAAGAAGAGATGATGGTTAAAGAAGATCCAATCAAAATTGGAGAAGAAGAAGAACTTGAAAAAGAAGCAGACCAAGAAATTATTTGGCAATTTCCAGGCCTGTCGACTGCAAACATAGAGTTATCGATAGCAAGTAACATAAAAGAACGAAATCTCAGATTTCAATAGGCCTTCAGCATGTCGACAACCAAGGCTAGAACTGGATTTCAGTTTCCTTTTCAAGTGCGTTCAGGTTTTCTTTTCTGGTGGAGTTCGAAAATGAATTAGTTTCTATTTAATGAAGATTTGTTTCTAAAGTTTAAAAGATTTAGAATTCTTCTAATTAAGAAAATCAACTACTATTACTTCTAAATGAAGATCAAGTTCTTCAAGCATCCGATGGCCAAGATCATCTCATAATTTGAATAGAGTTTTTATTGTAAAACTTTATAACTAAGGATTGGAACCTAGTACATTGTAACAAGAAGGTGAAGAAGAAGCCAAGAAAGAGAGAGAGGAAGGTCACAGCGTATAGAGAGAAAGTACTCTTATAATCTTATGTGATTCAGGGGAAGATGAATACTCTTGTGAGAATCAAGAGGAATATTATATCTCTTGTACAAGTTTATTAATAAAACTCTCTCAAGTTCTCTTACCGTAGACGTAAGTCAAGTTTGGGCCGAATCACGTTAAATTCTCGTGTTCTTTTCTACTTTTTTATCTTGGTATTACTAATTATTTTTTTTTTACAAGTGTTACATATTGTCACGGTTCCGCGCACGTCTATCACATTCTTGAGCGTGCACTACAGTTATTGTCGTAACTCAATTGATGATTTCAACAATTGGTATCATAGTTGTCGTGTCATAACACAATTTCACTAATTAACTAAGTAGAAATCGTATTTTAGGCTAACGTGTCGAACAAAAAGGCACCACTCACGACTTGTATAAATAAGAGGTTGTAAGTGGTATTGCAACAATTTATCTACAACACCAATTGAAATCTCCGAAATCACTTTTAAGTTCTAAATTCAATTACTAGCAATCGAATACCAAATTTTCACACTGATACAACAACACTACTTAAAAACCAATCAAACGAGTCTCATGGAGGGCCTTTGAGGTGAGCACATTTGGTAATATTGATGAAACTTTTGAGCTGAGCACATCACGTTCAAAATGAGATCTTAAACAAAGTATTGTCCTAGACACTGAAAGCTCTCAAATTAGAAATGTAATCAGGTATCAACATAATTTGAGGGAACTTGGACAATTTATTAAGCTATCAGGAGATCTACAAAGGTCAAGAAACTGAAACAAGAAACTGAAACAAGGCTTGGGGCCTGTTTGGTGAAGGGTGTAAGTGAGGAAGTGAGGAATTGAGGAAGTAGTAATATTTCCCTTTGGAACTTAGGAATTGGTTAGTAAGTTTTCTGGTGTTTGGATGTTGTTGGGAAGTGTGATTTAGAAAATGTTTTGTCTTTTCCGGTGTTTGGATGGTAATGTGAAAGTGGAAGTGAAAAAGTTGACCACAAAGTTGACCGTAAAATAATATTAAACTAAAAATTAATTAAGAAAAATAAAGTGGACTGTAATTAGAATGCAAGTGAAATTTACATGATCAAAAAATTAACTGTTTTGTGCTACAACTTATTACAAATGAGATTTACATGATCACAAAATTAACTGTAACACTCTAGAAGTGAGGAAATGATTGCGTAAAAGAGAAAAGAGAAAAAGAAAAAGGGTTTTCTTATTTTCCTTTTCCGGTGTTTGGATAAATAGGAAGTGAGCAATTATACTTCCCTATTTTCTTACTTCCGTCCACTTCCTTGCAACCAAATAGCCCCTGAAACAACAATGAATCAAATCACTAAACAGTGTGTTTTGTTTCTACTCCCAGCTGCCCCCATAATCAGTGGGATTGATAGATTGCCTTGGAGACTGATTGAGCTTGGAACAACAATGATTTGATAATGTCTAACCACCAAACACATGCATGGATGATGCCTTTGGCCACCCAAGCACACAAGTTTACCCTTAATCACAATTTCATGTTCATGGACTAAGTATAGGATTTGAGTGTGATAAATGAGGAATTTTGATTTACACAAACACAAATTGCGATTTTATTCCGAAACAGAGTTTGTGAAAAACATCGTTAAGAGTCATTTCGCGATCCATTCCAATACATTTTATCACTGAATCAGATTTCAATAGCTCCGAATTAATTTGTTCGGTGAAAGTGAGAGTAAAGCACAAAATGAGCAATTGTGATCTACACACACAAACTGCGAGTTTACTCAGTCAATGTGGATATTTTCCTTTTCACTATCCAGCACGACAATTTACCATTGAGTCAGACCTCACTGGCCTTCAAAGGCTCCAACAACTCTGGTTGGTGAGAGTTTGTTACAATGTATGTGGGCATCAATTCATGGGCAATGCTAACCACATAATTCTCCATGGAGTAGCTGGATGATGTCTGATGTCATGGGGTCCAAGATGTCACTCCCAACATATGCTGATGTGTCCCCTTCATGAAACACCCCCACCACCACCATGCAAGCTGACCCCATACCCATGTGAACATGATTTGGCAATTTGATAGACACAAAAAAATTTCTCAGAACTTATCTTTATGCCCAATATGCCTTTTTTTTTTCTCTACACTAAGGTATCAATCCAAACAGCTTTAAAAGAATTCAAGGTGTTGGGGCTTTATTTGACTTAAAGTTTATGATGTCAACAAGTTATTATAAAAATTTAACATAGAAGGAGAGGGAAAAAAAAAAAGTATTTTCATCGCTGCACCAGAATTCTGAAGTTGTGATCAATCGAAAATAGTGAGAGATATATTTTTATATTAACTCATCTCTCGCTCTTTTCGAAAATATAGATTAATAACTTATAAAAAATAGAAATTTAATGAGGCAAGTCTTTCACCAAAGAGTTGGGACAATCCTCACTCCTCTCATCACTGCAAGATTGTAGGCCCATGTCACATGCTCTTTGACAATAATGCAAGCAACTTTCAGGGAAGAGGAAAAAGATTAAAATGGGGACATGCATCACTCACTAGCATTATATTATAGCTAGGGATTTCTTAATCCATGACTAGCTTCTTTCAGTGCTTTGGAGTAAAGAATTGACTATGCTAGCTCTAAACATGCACCATATCTAATGGAAAATACAATGTAGGTCATAGCTAACAAAAATGTCATAATCATGCTACAAATCTTTATAAATTAAAAAAAGGAAGGGAAAAAAAAAAACAAAACTATGGAGCATGCATGTGATTGGTATGTGTCCAAAACTAGACCCAATGGAATCTTCTTTTATGTATTGAATATTTTGTGTTATAAATCAAATATCAACTAAACATGCATAATATAGATTGAGTTTTGATTGATTTTTCATTTATTATATTTATATCCCCACTCAACAAATTACACAAAATAGTATAAATTGGGCAGCCTTCTTCCAATTAATCTAATCTAGAAGCATAAATGTAACTTTTAAAAAGCATTGCAAGCTAGCAAGAAGAAACTAAACCAAAACCCTAAAAATAAATTTGGCAAAAAATAATAAAATAAGCATGAGAAAGGTCAAGATTGAGTCAGCACTATGGACCAGTTTGCACTTAATTGACACATTAATCTCCTCACCAAAAAGAAACCTAAGACCACCCCAACACCCACCCACTCACGCAAGTGGGACCCACACCAAGAGGAAAGAACTAATCTAACGCACAACACTTCAATCCTACAAAAGGGCATGTATGTATAACGTGACTCTTTCTTTGGCAAATCCAATGAGACCTTTTCTCCACCCCCTAAACCCTAAAAAAAAAAATTACACTATAATCCATTTCTTTTCACCAAGAAATAAATGAAACAAAATTGTTAGAACAAAAAGAAAAGAAAAAAGAAAACGAAGAGTCAGTTGAAATCCAGCCATGCACCCGAAAGAGAACCCTAAAACCAACGGTCCAGATTCACTCTCCCTTCTCTCTCATTCATCCAACCAACAAAAAACCAAAATTAAATTAGCATATATACATAACACTAAAAAAGAAAACCATATAAAAATTCCTCCTTTTCTAAGTCTAATTAATTTCCCAACCTAGAGAGAAAAAGAAAGAGGGCTAAATAAAAATTCCTTCCAAAAACGACAAACAAAAAAGCCATCCAGAAAGGGAAAATTTACATGACAGCCAGACGCGGCCGCCCTCGCTTCCCCGGCCGCCCCGTGCCCAGCCGCATCTCCATGATCCGCCGCGTCGAGTTCGAGTGAATCGCCGCCGAAAAAGTCGGGCTATTGGCCGGCCTGTATTCGGGAAAAAGTCGCCCCTTTTTGAACCGAACCCCGCACGCATTGCACAGCGTCTTCGGCCCCTCCGGCCCCATCCGCCACTGTGGCGTCTCCTCCGCCTCGCAGTGCTGGCACCTCCTGCGCTCCTTCCCCGTCGGATCCGCCGGCGGCGGCGGCGGCAGGGGCGCCGCCGGGCGAATAGGCGGAAAGATTCGGCGCTTTTTTTGGCGGATTTTGCTGCGGGCCTTGACCGGCACCTTGAAGGACGGCGGCAGGACCGAGACGGGGCTGGCGTTGCTGGTGGTGATCTCGAACGAGGTCTCGAGCGAGGGGAACGCGTCCTTGTTGGAGAGCCACTCGAGCTCCTCCTCCTCCTCCTCGTTTAATTCGTCGCTGGCCGGCGACTTTTTCGGCGACGGCAGGCCCTGTAACAGGAAACGCGCAAAGAAACGATTTTTAGGGGTTTGGAGCGGAGGTAAGAAATGGGTAAGGGTCAGAAATCAGAAATGGGGCGATACTTAACGGGAATAGAGTCGACAGAGGAATCCAAGAGCTCGTCGAAGATGACGACGGCGTTAGGGTTTTTGACGAGGGCCGTTTCGGTCCTGTTGTAGGGTTTTTGTGGTGGGTTCCGGTCGATGAAATCGAGGAGGCTCATCTCGTCGGCGACCGCCACCGCCACCGCTTCCAGTGGCTCCACCATGGTTTTTTTTTTTTTTTTTTTTTTTTTTTTTAAATCTTTCAAGGGTTTGGTTCTCTTTTGTGAGCAGAGGCGTAGCAGGTAGCGCTGAGGATAACGGCAGACAAAATGGGTGGCTTTTTTTTCCTCTCTTTTTTGGGTTTTTTTTTTTATTTGGGGAGCGTGGGTGGGTGTTGGGGTGCGGGGTGGGGTGGGGGGATTGAGTGTTGATTTGTTGCCAGTTTTGAGGGGTTTGATTGGGTTCATAGCATCCGCACAGGAATTGGACCGGCGGGTTCGGGTCGGGCTCGGGTGAATTGGACCCACGTGAACCGAGTCAAGAGTTAATTAATACAAATTTTATTTATGGGCAGAGAGTTACAATACACGGAAGCACGTTTGGTTACAAGAAAGTGGGCTGAAGTAAGGAAATAAAAAAGTATAATTGTTCACTTTCCTATCTATTTAAATACTGAAAAAAAAATGAGAAAATCCTTTTTCTTTTTCTCTTTTCCCTTTTACACAATTACTTCCCCACTTTTAGGTGCTACAGTTAATTTTGTGATCATGTAAATCTTATTTGTAATAAGTTGTGCCTCAAAACAGTTAAATTTGTTGCCATGTAAATCTCACTTGAATTATAATTACAATCTAATTTTATTTTTCTTAATTAATTTTTATTTTAATATTATTTTGCGGACAACTTTGTTGTCAGCTTTTTCACGTTCACTTTCGCATTATCATTCAAACACCGGAAAAGATATAGCATTGCTATTACTACTTCCTTACTTCCACGCCTAACCAAACAGCTCCATAGGTGTAACTAAGTTAACTTACACACAACTCTTTTCATCGCACGAAAAATTATTTTTTAAACACCTTGTGAGGACCACTCACATTAATTTTTATTTGTATTAAAATTTTTATGTGGTGAAAAGAGATGTGTATAATTTAACCAGTTAATTTATGTGTATTATAACTCTACTCTTTATTTATTTATTTATTACTTATTTTTCCTTAACGGTGTTGCTGTTACTGTTGTGATTTCAAAATGGCGAGTGAGTGAAGGGGGGTGGATTGGTAGGTACATGTTGCAGAAATGGAGGGGTGAGGTGGCATGTGCAAGGATTAATTGCACTTGCTCTTTATTAATGGTAATTGGTACAGTTTGGTAAGAGAACGAACTAAGAGGAAAGTAAAGTTGTTATTGTTTGTTTAAATTAGCGTACCATTATTTTCGGTGAGAAATTGATTAACCGGTCAGGAGGAAAGGAAGAAGGGGCATAAGCTGAGAGAGAGAGAAAGAAGAAAGAAGGGGTCAATGCTGCTCTCTCGCGATGGAGACGAACGATATACAACGTCTCTATATGAGTCACGCTGATCACACACAATAGATTTTTTAAAAGAAGCAAAATGGTCATGCTCCTACATTTCCATACAAACTTTGGTTTAAAAAAAAAAAAAGAAATCTAATTTGTGTGGTCAGATTACTTGGTATGAAGCGAAATGGTCATACTCCAACATTTTCAATAAAGAACTTTGATCACCAAAAAACTAATGTGTGTTATCACAAAAAATGCAAAATTTAGGTGCTACCCAAGATCTTGGCATTGTTAGAAACCATCCTAGATCCAGAAACCAAACTCAGCAAGTTTCCCCCAACTTAACCGATTGTCTTTTCCGTGGACATCTTGATGAGATACTCCACTCTCACATGTATGCATAACGTTTCTGAATTTTCAGGTGATACCTGAAAAAAATAAAATAAAAAAAAACTATGTTTTGTCAAGCCATTCAAAACTTATATTTGCTAGGCTCAAGAATCTCAAAAATAGTCTAATTTGTGACCGTTTGCATCATATTCAATCACTTTACCAACTTGCTCCTTGTTAAGTTTCAATCGCCAAATAGCCAAATAACTAATGACAATGTGAACTTTTTGTTGAGTTGGATGTCGAACAAATAGTCCCATATCGGCTAGAGATAGAGATGGTCATGATATATAAAGATTTGAGCAACTCTATTAAAAGAATAGTCTTTTGAGATGGTGCTCCAAATTCTTACAAGTGGCATCATAGCCACACTGGGATGACTTTTTTTATATAAAGATTTGGGCAACTCCACATAAAAAGCAATTCTTTTTAGATGATGCCCCCATGTCCTTACATTTTTTTTCATTTCATCCCACAATGGACCGGTTGGACCCCGACCTGAAACCTTCAACTTCACCGTAGAGAATCCGAACCCTAAAATTGACTTATGAGTAATTTATGAGTAATCTGTTATGTACCAACTCTTTCCATCAGCTGACCTATGGACACGGCCACATTCTCTAGGTTTAACTAAACTCTTGCTTGCTTGCTTGCATCTCTCTCTCTCTCTCCCCTTGCATTTTGTCAATCATTTTGACAACATACAAGCACCCAATTAATTCTCCCAATTTCTCTCAGCATTTCTTTACATCACTTGCCTCTTTTGGCCGAGGAATATACCCCATTTCCCTCCCTCAATGTGCTTTGAACCTTCCTCAAATGATCATGACTGCACAAAATAGATCGTATTTTCCTTGGAGAAGCAATCTACGGCCATTTACGGTAAGTTTCTCAGACATCATTTTCCATATGCATTTCACGGCCATTAAAACTTCCAATTTTAGGATAAATGAAACTAAAATTATTCATGTGGGGCTACTCATCAGCACCAACTTATTTCTAACAAGAAATCGTACTATTTGTGACTAATAAAATATAAAAATCAACAATAGTTCCCGTTAGGTTAGGTCGGGCTGTGCCCCAGAATATCTCAATCACAGTCGAAAGGGTCAGACTGTGATATACAGAGGAGTAGCCTGGGAGCTGATTGCAAGCCTTCTGAAATACCTTGCATTAACCAAAAATCAACGATAATAGCCCACAATTTTTTTTTGTCATCTACGTGTCTCTGAATTTGTATACAACAGTTTCATCTTCATTCTATTGTGTCACTTATCTTCATTGTCTCTTGTGCTTATCACTTATCTTTTTTTTTTTTAATTTCTTTGACTTTTGATCTTTATGGCTAGAAATTTAGAACATATCATGCGCACAAAAGACAACATAGCCAACCAATATAATTGGATCAAAGCAATGAGTTTGACCACTTAAATGTTCAGAGAATTGATATCATATTTGCTACTATTATGAATAAAATTCTATTCTGAATACTAATTTTTTTCCCCCTCAAAAAAGTATTTACTACAATGAATATAGAATTCTATTTATTTGAACTTTTTCGACTCCTGAAGCAGAGATATGACCAAGAGAGAGTTGATCCTGCATGCAGAATTATGATCTTTCTCAATCAAATTTAATGATAAGAAAAAAAAGAAATATACTCAAGCTAAGTTAAGTTTTTTTTTCTCTCAAAAAAAGAAGTCAAGTTTTTTTCCCTCTTTCTTTTTGAACAACATCTAAAAAAAATCAAATGATTTAAAGGCTTTTTGCATTGTGCATTATGATATAGTAAGTTGTTAAATTTAGAAGAGAGGGGGGTTATTTGAATCCTAAAAAATTTTGGTGAACAATCATTTTCTGAATGTTTAGATCAAGATAAAAAAAATGTGAATCTTGAAAGTATAAATATATAAGCAATATGGTATTTCCTTTTCAATCACTATTTTACACAATTTGTTGCATAGAAAAGAAATTTTAAATTCACTTGACTTTGTATTATCAAGTTTATTAGCAAGGTAAATTTTCTATTTGAATGGTCTATTTTTTAGTTTGGACAAAAGTATTACCTTCTAAATTCAATTGAGGCTTTTAAATTACTATTTTTTGGCTTATGCTTTTTCTAAAAGCCCTTTTCTAAATCCATCGCCAAATATTTGAATTTTTTTTTCGAAAAAACACTTATTTGCTTTAAAAGCTGTGAAATCATTTTCTAAAAGCAACATCACACACTTAGAGTAAACCCACTTACCCTCATTTTGTAAGATTAAAAATGAGAGTTGTGACCTATCTATCTTAAATGGCTAGTGTTAAGAAATATAATCCGATAGAATAAGCGTAAGAAATTGTTATCTATTTAGATAGTAAGGTTGAGGTAAGGGTTTTTTTCCTATCGATTTATCCATGAAAAATTTCACTACAGCCACCTACTTTGCTTCATAATTAGAAAAAAAAAACTCAGCTTCATAATTTTATTCACTACACCTACATCTGCGTCAGCATAAATTGATTCCTCCTAACCATCACTTCTTTATATATTTTCATTTTCTCTTTTATCCTTCATCATCGCTTATAACATTGCTCTCCCCCTCAATCCAGACCCTGATACAGAGTAATTTACAGGTCGACCTATGAGAGCAGATCGATGTGGGGTTGAAAGGGGGGCGGGGAGCCCCATCCCGTCAGTCTCTGGGGGCGAAGCCGCCGGATGAATTTTTTTTTTCTGAGATCGACCTTTTGCAGATCACGTTTGCTCATGCTCGTGGTGAGTTTTCTTTGAGTTTATGATCAATGTGGTATTTAGTTTTAGAAAAAATTGGGGATTATTCAATGTCGGTGAATAGGGGTCTTCTGATGATGGCGATACTGATATGAGGACTGTGACTCATGATCACGGTTCTACGTGAGGACTATGACTATGGTCACAGTCCATTATTAGAAGACTGCAATTATGATTCCAATCTTTTTATTAATTAAAAATTAAGGCATCTTATAAGAATTGTGATCATTATCGCAGTTTTAATATAGGCTGAAAAATTGTGTTTTTGTGAGGACTGTGATCATGATCGCTATTCTAATAAAGAATAAAAAATAAGGCATTTCTTTGAAGATTGCAATCGTGGTCACAGTCCTATAAACACTCAGAAACATGTCTTAATAATGAGGACTGCGATCATGATCGCAGTCCTATAAAGACTAAAAAACAAGTCATTTTTGTGAGGACTGCGATCATGATCATAGTCTTGTAAAGATTTAGAAACATGATATTTTGTTAAAACTGCGATCATGGTCGCAGTCCTCAGAAATAGGGTACCAACAGTCTGCATTTTCAAAGCGGTCTGCTTTGTTTGAAATGATTACTGTGGGGCATTTGTGTCTTTCACCACTGAGGAGCGCTTCTGCGCTTGACATGTGGGTGTACTTGGTTGGTTTAAAAAGAGATGTGGCTGAAGCGAATAAAATTATGACGCTAAGTTTTTTTTCTAATTACGATTTGACATAGAGGGTTGTAGAGAAATTCCCCTTTATCCATTTACCCATTCATTAGATAAGTATTTTAAATATTTAGTAGCATAAATCTCTTCGATTCACTTTAACAATATCCATCGATTTAAATATTTAATGTTGTGAATTTCAGCCCTAGTTGTACTTTTATTTTCAGAGGATCATGATTAGGCTTTTGGTTTTCATTTCAGATTTAGTTGGGAGGCCCATGGGCTGGTTCTTCCAGCTCATCATCATCTGTATGCCTTTTTTTTTGAGTAAACGGTGAACCAATAAGGTCTCCGCCATTTCATCAAAAGGCTTTTAATGAAAACGCCCCAGAAAGTATATGATAGAGAATTGAAAATCCTCTGTACCAAATAAAATTCATGTACACACGGAAGAGTTGGAGGACAAAAGGTACAAAATGTTAATATACAACTAGCGCTCCTTGATCTAATTATTGTGCGCAGCGAAAAACCTGCGATGATATGATAGTACTTACAAAGGAAAATAGATTGTAAAGCAAACTAGCAATACCTAGAGAAAGAGCAATAACTATATAACACGAGAATTTAACGTGGTTCGGCCCAAACTTGGTATACGTCCACAAGGAGAGAACTTGAGAAAACTTTATTAATAAACTTAATCTAAAGAGATTTAATCTTTCTCTTGATCACACAAGACCATTCTCCTTTCCCTTGAATGTAGACCTGTATTATAAGAGTATAACTGTTGTCTATGCACTTTCACCTTGCTCCTCTTTTTCTTGGCTTTTCTTGTCTCCTTCTTTTAGATTATTCAATGCAATACGTTATAATCTTTATTATAAGATTTTACAATACAACTCATATTCTAACTCTGAGATAATTTTCATGACTCTGAGATAATTTTCATCGTCGGATACTTGAAAAACTTGATCAATCCAAGTAGAAGTTGGTCTTCTTGATATAGAAGAATTTTAAAACCTTCAATCTTTAGAAATAAATCTTCATAGAATATATATTGGGTTCTATTCAGAATCCACCAGAAAAGAGAAACTTGATCGTGCTTACAGGCTGTCTAATGAATCACTAAGGACAAGCCATCAGACACGAGCCTCACTTCAACGCAAAGGTCGCGTTTCGACTGAAAGCGGACCTCGCGTCCGCAGAAGCGCGGAGACTTTAGACGCGGGCCTGAGTGAACCCGTGTTCAATGCGAGTCTGAGTAACTCTATGTCCCATCCAACTTGAGTCTGAGTAACTTCGTGTCTAACACAAGGCCTGAGCAACCCCGCGTCCTATTTCAAGCACAGATCTGAGCAACTCAGCGCTCCACATCAGATGCGGATCTGAGAAACCTTGTGTCTCACTTCAAATGCAGGTCTGAGAAACTCCGCGTTCAAAACTGAGACGTTCGCGTCTATAACAACAACACGAGGTCCGCGTCCAGCGCAAGACCCACCCGCGTTTCTGTTGTAACTGACCCCCATTACTGGGTCAATTAACTGTCGACGTAATGTGGGAGTTAATCCCCACTATGGAGAAATTTTAGGGGACAATAGTACCCCTATGACTCCCTATAAATAGCCTGAGGAGCCATGAGAAGGGGGCTTTTTGAAAAGGAAGAGGCTTTTCTGAGATTGAAAGATGAGACTTCTCAACCTAAAACCTTCTTACTTTTTGGAGAGAAGGAGAGGAGTAATCAATGGATTCTAAACATTCAGTGTGTTAAAAATAAAACTCCCTCCTGATTGATCTTCGAGAACATCCTAAAGAGAAGCTGGATAGTCAGCCGGTCAATGGAGAACAAGAATCATTCTCTATCGTCACACTAAGAACCTAGTTCTAAACAAAGGGGAGAATCATATCTTCTCCCCTCTTTTGTAAGTGGGATTATTCCATTGTAAACATTCAACCACTCAAAGAAACTTTACTTCGACCAAGCTTTTCTGACCAAACAAAAGATGGCGACTCTACTGGGGATCTCTTTCTCTACTGACGAGAACACCATGACGCAAGCCAATGTCCGGCTCCTCGGGAAGACGGTAGAATCCCTCGTCGTTGAATTCGACCAAGGAAAGTTTGAGGAATTCCTTTCCTCAGGTTCTACCAGTCCCAAGGCAATGCAGCAATACCGTAAAGTCTTTTCAGAGACTCACTATCAAATCTCTTCGGAGATTACTCCTGAAGTGGCCCACAACACTGCTCACAACGCAAATGATGCCACTTCTGAAGAGGTTTTGAAAACCTCTTGTGCATCCCATGCAGCTCGCGTCAACATCTCTCAGGAGACCCTCAGGACGAAAGCGTCAGAACGTGATTAAAGTGACGGTGAAGATCAATTCCGCCATCTTTCTCCTCTCCAAACTCTGCAATTTCAGGTTGCCACGGCTTAATCAGAATGTTGAACGTCGATGAAGGTGTCGTGCTCGTCGACAACATATTGAAAATTCTCAGATGCAATCTATTCTGCAGATTCAGAATGCGAGGTTCATACCTGTGTTTCTATTAAGCAACGCAAGGACTGTGCTTCTATTTCAGAACGCGAGCCTGCGTTCTCCAACAACACGAGTCTGCGTTCTCTCCAACAATGCGAGGTTCGCATTCTATCGGCTCCAAAATGCGAGGCCCGCGTTCTGTCTGTCTCAGAATATAAGGCCCGCATTCCTGACTCCAAACACGATAACCGCGTTTCAACACAACGCGATGGCCTCATTTCAACAAAGCAACGCGACACTCACGTTCAACATTGCATGTCTTCAAGACATAAGATGCTAAAAGGCCCTCACTCCAAGGGGTCGAGGCTTGTTCTTTGGACGCTCCCTCCACGGATCTGAGGGACTACCTGACAAGGAAGAGAAGTGTCCATCAAATCGCCCCTCGATGCCACTACGAGCAACTCATCTCAGCAGTACTCTCTGATTGTCATTGCGGCTTTATGACAAATAAACCTTCGGGCTTTAGCTGGTTATCAGCGGCTTTAGACTTAGCCAAGAGACGACGATCCCGAAAGAAGAAATCATTCTCTGACGTCGAGTACTCAGAATTGACTACAAACATAGTGGGGTCAAGCTCCACATCAAGAAAGTCCAAGGGAAAATAACTGGCTGTTAGTTCAAAGGAGTCGGATGCCGATCGGCCTCCAGGTTTGAAGGATGCTCTTGCCAACCTGAAGGGGTCTACTGACATACTCGGACCCGTATGGGAATGATCGCCCTTGTCGACTACAGTCTGTTGGCCATGGGGATTGAGGTGAATGATGAGCACTCTGCCATCATCAGATCCCGGTTTTAAATTTCAGTTCAGAGACCGCCGCCTTTACTGATATGGCGTAACTCGCGAGGAGGTGGCCAAGCGATTCAAAGAGCAAGTCCGAGTATAAAGGGAACAATTCGATATGATTCAAACTTAGCAAGAATCTGTCGACACCCTTAAGTATATGCTATCATAACTGCTTAAAGAGAAAAAGAAACTGAAGGCTAAAACTCCTTCCGAGAAGTCCAAAGGCAAATGGAAGGAAGGAGAGCTTATCTTCTACAAATACCGAGAATGATGAGCATTCCAACTCTGAGCCACCCAAATCTTCATCTGAAGTGGAGGGTAACTCAGCGAATGAGAGTAGCCATTTCAAGAGGATGAGCAAATTAGAGTAATGCATCGTGGCTCTCGCCAATCGAGATGGTTTCCAAGATGTGGGGATAGGTCGACTCTACCCAGCAGAATGGGACACGACTCCCTACCCTCCCAAATTCAAGGCACCGACCCTTCATACTTTCGACTATAAAGGGTCACCGAACCAACACATACACTACTTCAAATCTCAAACTGGGAATGTAGTATCAAACGATGCTATATGACTCGTTTATTCATTGGCACTCTTAAGGGAGTCGCCTTTGAATGATTCATGAAACTTTCTGCTAGCTCGATTAAGACATGGACCAACCTCGAGAAGTTGTTTCTGGATCATTTCTTCAAACATGATACAGAAATCTCAGTGCTAACTCTCCCTGCAGCCAAGCAGAAGAAAAGAGAGTCTATTAAAACTTTCCTCGAGAGATTTCGGAGCATGGCACTCTGTTGCCCCAGCGCATGACCCAGTCAAAACTAGTTGAGACATACCATTATAATCTGCAAACCCCTCTACTTGCTCAAATGAGAGTGGTAGAATGTCACACTTGAAAGTAGTTGGTGCTACAAGGCGAATAAGCTGAAGAGATCGTCGCTAGGGTCAGGGCTGAAAAAAAGACAGCAATCTGAGACCTGACAAATCAATACGACACGCACCGGAATCGTCTTCTCAGATGAGAAGAAGAGATACTCTTGAAAATCACCTAGAGGGGGGGTGAATAGGTGATAATGCTAATCAATGCACAAATAAAAATTATGATGCAACAATCTCCCAAAACAAGACTAGAAGCCGGATTCCCCGTGAAGGGCTCTGAACTCCTTCCTCGTGATTCCTCTGGATATGAGTTGGAGGTGCACAATGCAATCTTGTTGTATGGGACTTTGATTGACAAGATGAATGAAAACAAGTGAATATTGCAATGAAAATAGAGAGCAAGTAATAAGAGCAATGAAAGTAAAGCAATAAGCAAGAGCAAGTAAACCAAACGCAACACCGAGAATTTTTCCGAGGTTCGAGCACCCAGCTCTACGTCCCCGCCTTCCCCAGAAGGATTTCTAACCACTATAACTTCACAAAGATGTTACAAATACACCGGAGTACCCAACTCCACAATCTCAAGTACAAGTTCTCTCTTGGTGATCAAAAGACCACAAACTCTATTTTGAAAATGTCTCTTCCCTTACAAAGATCCTTGTAGAATGATGAGAGGATTGAAGCTCTTGTGTGTAAGTGAAAAGAAAAGGAAATCAGAGAGTTTTGAAAAATACTTCAGAAAATGAGAGAAATATTCAGCACAAAAACAAGAAACAGAGCTCTTTTGAATGCCTTAAACTTTTGAAACTTTTGCAAATTTTTCTTGTAACCAAACCTCTCCCTAATCACCCCTATTTGTAGGAGAGGGCTAGGGATTAAGGAGTAAACCCACTTAATGCTAATTAGAAAGTATTAGGTTCAGAAAATATCATTTAAAACTTTTTAGAAAGAAAAAGACAAAAATAAAACAACTCAGAAAACTAGCCGTTACTGTTCAAACGACTCTTTCGGTCGACCGGTCGGTCGACCGGAGTACAAAATAATATGACCGTTGCGGGCATCCGGTCGACCGGTCGGTCGACTGGCAGAAACAGAGAGCAATGCCATCTCAGTCGGCCAACCGCCCGGTCGACCGAAGGACTTTGGTCGGCCGCCCGGTCGGCCGAACAACGTGCACACGGATACGCACCAAAAACTGCCAGAACCTCGGTCGACTGGGACGGTCGACTGTTCTGACCTGGCAGAGTGCGGTCGACCGGTCGGTCGACCGGCTCAGACCAAAAAATCAAAACAGAAACAGAATTTTGAAGGGGATTTGAAATCTAACAAAATAGTTTTGATTTGAAACATGTATAATATCCAAAATTGAGTTTATAAACAAGAGGCTTTAAATTAAAATAATTTTTACATATTTATAGGAAATATTCTTGGAATGATATGTGCGCAAAAATGTGTGTGATAGAGCTTCAAACTTTTTCACTATTCTTTAACAAAACTATAAAACTAGGAACAAATCTAATGAAGTCTCTTGAGCAATCTTGAAATCTTGAGCCATGCAATGCCTTGCTAGAGCCTTCTCTTCTATGTTCCTTCCTTGATGCGCCATTTACCTTATTTGCTTCATGAGCCTAGAATTCTTGCAAAAGCTAAGCAATGGCCTCCAAATATGGTACTAACCTGAAACTTATCTTGAACAAACTAATTAGTACCAAATAGCTCTTATTTGTTTTGTTATCATCAAAACTCTAAACAAATGGAGAGTGTAATCTTTGGGCCAACAACTCTGGCAACGAAAGTTAAATCACCTTCAAAGACCCAGTCAGTGCAAGGAGGAATGGCTTCCGGCCAGGAACGTGCTAATACATCATTTCCTATAAGGATGAGCATGTGATCTCTCAGTTCAAGTTACTCCAAAAGAGTAACAGGCTCAAACTTTCGGAGATCAAACACCCTGAAGAGGTGGGGAAGACTGATGATACCAACTACTGTTTATATGACAGAATACAAGGTCACCCTACCAAGAACTGCTACATCTTTAAAGATGTCCTTCAGGCTCTGATCGATGCATAAGTGTTAAAACTTCATCCAGAACAAAAGAAGGTGACCGCCAATATGACAGCCACGTCACCTATTCAATTTGACGAGATCTTCCATTAGCACCAACCGGAGTAGTTCCCATCCCAAAAGGGGGCTAAGCGTGATCAATACTGATCCTCACAACCAGAGGGAGAAGGATCTTATTCCTGTCCCTACTCCTCAAGGTGAGATAATGTGAGTCCATCCTGACAATGTTAAAAGCCAGCAGTGGACGACCGTCATAAGCAGAAAGTCCAAAAGCAAGGCTAGAGCTTCCTCTAGCAATATGGTGAGTATCTCTACAAGAGAAACTGAGGAAGATATCGCTTTCCTTACTAGTTCAGAAGACGAGGAGTCTGCCCTTCTTACTGACACGGGCGCACCTCCCACATTAAAGACTCGATCTGGCAAGCAGTACCTAAAATAATATGGCAAGCCAGTAGTAAACTTCTCACAGCCAGCTGAGGAGACAATCGAGCAGTCCACGAGGCCATCCGTGAAAAGCCAGAAAGAGCTTTGATATGTCAAAGCTCTTCCAAAAGTAGTGCGGGACCTTCAGCTCCCTTCCGTTTTGATGTCTTGGCATCCCTGCTCGAATCACTCTCTATGAGCTTCTAAGGTTTTCCAAGTCTACAAGGGATGCTCTAAGACAGGCATTAGCAGATGAAGAAGTTTTTGTAACCCAGAATCCTGCTACATGTGAAGAGAAAGACGGCAGCCATTGCCACCATATCACAAAACAATTCCCTGCATTACCTTTGTTTGGTCGAAAAAATAGCGTGAAGTAAGATTTTTTTGAGTGGCTAAAAAATACAATGGAATGATTCCGATTACAAAAGAGGGAAGAAGACTCGGTTCTCCCCTTTGTTTAAAACTAGGTTCTTTGAGTGACGATGGAGAGTGATTCTTGTTCTCCACTGATCGGCCGACTCTCTAGTTTCTCTTCAGGATACTCTTGAAGACTAATAAGAGACGAACTCTGTTTTTAACATGCGAAGTGTTTATAGTCCACTGGTTACTCTTTCTCTCCAAAAGTCTTTTCTTTTCATAGGATTCAAAAAGGGAATGGATTCGAAGGATTCCTCTTGATTTCAAAAGAAATCATCCTCCCCTTCATAGCTACTCAGGAAATCTACAGGGAGTCATAGGGGTATTGTTGTCCCCTAAAATTCCTCTATAATGGGGATTAACTCTCCATTACGTGGGAGTTAATTGACCCAGTAATGGGGGTCAGTTACAACAGAAACGCGGGTCTCGCACTGGACGCGGACCTCGCATTGCTTGTTGTAGACGCGGGCGTCTTAAAATGCGAAGTTTGCTCAGACTCATGTTTGAAGTGAGACGTAAAGTTTCTTAGACCCGCGTCTGAAGTGGAGCACCAAATTGCTCAGACTCGCGTTTGACCTAGAACGCAGGTTACTCAGACTCGCGTTGGTCGGGATGTGGATTTACTTCAGACTCGCGTCAAACACGGGCTTACTCAGGCCTGCGTCTGAAGTCTCCACGCTTCTTGGGATGCGAGATCTGCATTTCAGTTCAAAATGTGACCTTCGCGTTGAAGTGAGGCTCGCATCCAATGACTTGTCCTTGGTGATTTTTGGACAGTCTACAACCTTCACCCTAGAAGACAAACAAGTTAAAGGAAAACATGATAGGCCCTTGTATTACACAGAGTATATCAGATCATCTGAAGTGAGTCGTATTCAGGTTGATCCAGGATCCGCATTAAGCATCATGCCCCGTAGGGGCATGCAACATTTAGGGATCCCCTATCCACGAGTTAAGTACCACTCAGACAACCATCTTGTTGGCCCAAAGGCCCATCACTCTAATTTTGATGAGGATTAACTCATGTAGTTACAGTACTAATGATCTTGTGTTTAATTAGTCTCAGATTTGTGATCAAGATCTTAGTAGGTGTTTAGCTTCAACAAAGGATTTAAAGTCAAGTTTTGAAGCTAACACGGTTTGATTTAAGAGCCTATGCATCAAGATCACATCAAGTACTCAAGAGGAGTCTAGCTCTTTGGATCAAGTTTGGACCAAGTCAAGAAGGAGAAGAAGACTTCAAGTGAAGACTTCAAGAGAAGACTTGTGTCTAAGTTTGTTTTATTAAGATTTTATTTCAGATAAATGTAAAGGATAGAATAGTTGGTGGATTACTCAAGTATACCATATACACTCACACACAAGATTTATTTGTGTTTTCATAAAAGAATTTTCATTTTGATAAAATACAAAAGTGTTTTCATTTTGAAAAAATACCGGTTTGGTTTTTGGTATTCAAAATATACATGGCTTTAACCAAAATCATATTTAGTGTTTTATTGTCAAAAACATAGATATTTCATCATTTATGTGTAGTGGATCATATTCATACACACTATGCTTTAAAAGTGTTTAAAATATCTCGTTTTTGTATTTGGAGAAGTTTTGGAAAAATCTATTTGGAAAAATACAGATTTTGTTTTATGCCAAAATTTCTAAATTACAAAAATAGTTCAAAATGTTTGTAACATGTGTTAATTTTACTCAAACATGTTTGTATATCAAAGTATTATACTTAACTTATTTTTGTAGATTTTTAGAGGATTTATGGGATTTTATTTTAAATATAAAACTAAGTTTTTAAATCCTGAAAAATTGTTTTCTGGCTTCTGCCGGTCGACCGGGCAGGTCGACCGAGCCAGGAGTCGGTCGACCGACGTGCACAAACGTGCACGCCAGGTTTGGCTGGAGGGTAGGTCGACCCACCCGGTCGACCGGCAGAGAGCTCTGCTCTCTATTCCAGGCCACGGTCGACCGAGCCGGTCGACCGACAGCCGTCCAGGCTACAGTTTTGCCCCAACGGCTAGTTTTTCCTAGCCTTTATAAAGGGGGCTTCTATAGTCTATTTTCAACAAGATTTTTAGTGGATTTTGAAACTAGTTTTTCCTACTCTTTTAAGAGGATTTCTCCACTTATTTTAGAGCCAAATACTTCCATTCAAAAGGATAGTTTATCAAGAGTTTTCAAAAGTAATTTCTTGAGTTTTTCACCACAACTTCAATCCTTATTTTTCTCACAAACACTTGAGCTTTCCATTGATATATCCATCCTATAGGAGAGTTGTTGTGAGATTATTTTTAGGTGATCAAAGTGTTGTGATCACCAAAGACTTCATCTTTGCTTTGAGGAGGCGGACTTGTGTGTTCGCGGTGTTTCGAGTTCTAATGAGAGCTCTTTATAGAGGTGCGGCCTCGGCAAACTTGCGTGCTTGCGGTGTGTAGTTCTTGCGGGAACGAGTGAAGGGACTAGAGTCCAAGAGTTCTAGTGGAAACTCCTTGTAGGTGTTGCGGCACCGAGTGATCCGGTGGGATCGATTTTAGTGGAAATCCTTCAAGTGTTGAAGGCGGGGACGTAGAGCAAGTGTGCTCGAACCTCAAAACAATTCTCCCGTGTTTGGATTGCTCACTCTCTTTCTTACTTGTCTTTATATCTTGCATGCTTATATTGTCTTTATCTTTATATGCTTGATATATTGTGTGCTTTATTGTTCTATGCTTGGGGAATGTTTGCTAACACTTGTCTTCAACCAAGAGAGCCAACGCGGCACCTCAACTCTTATTTAGAGGAATCTTGAGGAGTTAGTCCAGAGCCCTTCATGGGGAATCCGGCTGCACTCTTGTGTTATACTCGGTGTTTAGCTTAAGAAGTTTTAGTTTGCATAAATAGTTTTTATTTCGCATTAATTGACCATTAGATTAGCTTGTCACCTATTCACCCCCCTCTAGGTGATTACAATTGGTATCAGAGCCATGTGCTCTTGATTTGGGTCTAACCACCTTGAGTTAAAGATCCTCATATTATAGCTAATAACAATATTTGTACACACACATGGATTTCATGTCACCTCCAACTTTTGACATTCTTAACATCCAAACTTTAATATTTTCTTTCATTGGTATCAAAATATTTTCTTTCATTGGTATCAAAATGTAAAAATATTTCGATTTCAATTTTTCAATTTCAATTGGTATCACAAATTCCCTATTTCATATGGTATCTATATCTTGTGATATCTTGATTTGTTGATTTAAGAAAAATTTCAAAATTTGTATTGTTTAGTTACAATTGGATTCTTAAAAATGTTTTAATTGGTATCTCAAAATTTAAGAAAATTCAAAATTTGTATTGTTTATTTACAATTGGTATCATAAAATTTTGTTTATGTACAAATGATATTGTAAAATTTGTTTTAGTATTATAAAATTTGTGTTAAAAATGTTTTGATATGCATTACCTATATGCAAGAGGAGCTTAACATCTCGTCTACATATGAATTCATGTTGAGTGTATCTTATATTGAGGAGCTTGACAACTCTTCTTTATGTAATACACGTGTGTAGGGAGAGCTTCACATCTCCTCTTATGCATTGCATAATATGCGTTATGTGAGTTAGGGCTTGTCATCCCTTCTTCATGTAATGCATGTATGTAGGGAAGTTAACTTAGCGTCTTCCTCTTCATGAATGTATATCGCATATATCTCTTTATTGGTTGATTTGATTTCACCCCTTTGTTGATTTTTTGTTTCTAACAAAAAGGGAGAGAATATTATTTTGTGTTTAATTTAACCCCTTTGTTGATGATTGACAAAAAGGGGGAAGAAAGATTTTGAGTTTATATATGCATATTTGAGTTTTTGCATATATTGAGTTTATGCATCTTGTGTTTTAGAAAATAAAAAGAATGTTTTTAAAAGTTTAAACAAAAAGGGGGAGAAAAGTTTTTGAAAAAAGGATTTTGGATTTATATTTTTGTCTCTCACCTTATTGATGCATATATAGTTGTAGTTTCATGTGCTTCATTGAATATCTTATTTTTTTGTTATGCGTGAGTTAAGGGGGAGCTTCTATGAAGCTTAACTTTAATCCATACATATATATAACTCCATGCGTTTTATCATCATCAAAAAGGGGGAGATTGTTGGCCTAAAGGCCCATCACTCTAGTTTTGATGATGATTAACTCATGTAGTTATAGTACAAATGATCTTGTGTTTAATTAGTCTCAGATTTGTGATTAAGATCATAGTAGGTGTTTAGCTTCAACAAAGGATTTAAAGTCAAGTTTTGAAGCTAACACGGTTTGATTCAAGAGCCTATGCATCAAGACCACATCAAATACTCAAGAGGAGTCTAGCTCTTTGGATCAAGTTTGGACCAAGTCAAGAAGGAGAAGGAGACTTCAAGTGAAGACTTCAAGAGAAGACTTGTGTCTAGGTTTGTTTTATTAAGATTTTGTTTTAGATAAAATGTAAAGGATAGAATAATTGGTGGATTGCTCAAGTATACCATATACACTCACACATAAGATTTATTTGCATTTTCATAAAAGAATTTTCATTTTGGTAAAATACAAAAGTGTTTTCATTTTGAAAAAATACAGGTTTGGTTTTTGGTATTTAAAATATACATGGCTTTAACCAAAACCATATTTAGTGTTTTATTGTCAAAAACATAGATATTTCATCATTTATGTGTAGTGGATCATATCCATACACACTATGCTTTAAAAGTGTTTAAAATATCTTATTTTTGTATTTGGAGAAGTTTTGGAAAAATCTATTTGGAAAAATACAGATTTTGTTTTATGCCAAAATTTCTAAATTACAAAAATAGTTCAAAATATTTGTAACATGTCTTGATTTTACTCAAACATGTTTGTATATCAAAGTATTATACTGAACTTATTTTTGTAGATTTTTAGAGGATTTATGGGATTTTATTTTAAATATAAAACCAAGTTTTTAAATCCTGAAAAATTGTTTTCTGGCTTCTGCCGGTCGACCGAGTCAGGAGTTGGTCGACCGAGTCGGTCGACCGACGTGCACAAACGTGCACGCCAGGTTTGGCTGGAGGGCCGGTCGACCGCCAGAGCTCTGCTCTCTGGAAAGCCCCGGTCGACCGGGTCGGTCGACCGGCAGAGAGCTCTGCTCTCTGTTCCAGGCCACGGTCGATCGGGCCGGTCGACTGCTGGCTCAACAGTCAGAAATCTGACCGTTGGCCGGTCGACCGACAGCCGTCCAGGCTACAGTTTTGCCCCAACGCTAGTTTTTCCTAGCTTATATAAAGGGGGCTTCTATGGACTGTTTTCAACAAGATTTTTAGTGGATTTTGAAGCTAGTTTTTCCTACTCTTTTAAGAGGATTTCTCCACTTGTTTTAGAGCCAAATACTTCCATTCAAAAGGAGAGTTTATCAAGAGTTTTTAAAAGTGATTTCTTGAGTTTTTCACCACAACTTCAATCCTTGTTTTTCTCACAAACACTTGAGCTTTCCATTGATATATCCATCCTATAGGAGAGTTGTTGTGAGATTGTTTTTAGGTGATCAAAGTGTTGTGATCACCAAAGACTTCATCTTTACTTTGAGGAGGCGGACTTGTGTGTTCGCGGTGTTTCAAGTTCTAGTGAGAGCTCTTTGTAGAGGTGCGGCCTCGGCAAGCTTGCGTGCTTGCGATGTGTAGTTCTTGCGGGAACGAGTGAAGGGACTAGAGAGTCCAAGAGTTCTAGTGGAAACTCCTTGTAGGTGTTGCGACACCGAGTGATCCGGTGGGATCGATTTTAGTGGAAATCCTTCAAGTGTTGAAGGCGGGGACGTAGAACAAGTGTGCTCGAACCTCGAAACAATTCTCCCGTGTTTGCGATTGCTCTCTCTCTATCTCTTACTTGTCTTTATATCTTGCATGCTTATATTGTCTTTATCTTTATGTGCTTGATATATTATGTGCTTTATTGTTCTATGCTTGGGGAATGTTTGCTAACACTTGTCTTCAACTAAGAGACCCAACGCGACACCTCAACTCTTATTTAGAGGAATCTTGAGGACTTAGTTCAGAGCCCTTCACGGGGAATCCGGCTACACTCTTGTGTTATACTCGGTGTTTATCTTAAGAAGTTTTAGTTTGCATAAATAGTTTTTATTCTGCATTAATTGACCATTAGATTAGCTAGTCACCTATTCACCCCCCTCTAGGTGATTACACATCTATGCTTCAACACCAATGGTACGCGCCCGATGGGCAAAATTAAGCTCATGTGTCAAATTGGGGACCTGAAATGCTTCAACACCAATTGCATGCTATGTCATTGACACCAACGCCTCATACAATCTGCTAATGGGATAACTATGGATTCACCGCAATGCCATCGTCCCATCTACTCTTCATCAAGTAATGAAATATATTAGTGAAGATAGAAAATTGAGAACGTTGATTGCCGAAAGGCATCTGTTCAAAGGAGTCGAGAATTATTTTACTGATTCCCTCTTTTATCAGGATTCTCTTGAGACTAATAATTAATGAAGCAGATACGGAGCAAGAAGAAGACGAGTATCTCTGGGAAATAAATCCTCTTGTAACGAGCATTGATAAGCTCGACTTCGATACCATCGCCAATGTTGAAAGCGAGTGGTTCATCAATGAAGATTTAGATTTGACTTACTTTTTTATATTTGCTTCGAATTCTGTACCCTCAGACACCAGCACTGACGTAGGCAGTGATCCTTGGTCAGCATTGAATGATTTGACATTATTGCATGTACCAACAAAATCATCCCTCCTGGTAAGCGAAAAGATAGAAGGCACACACAATTCTTTCTTTGAAGTACCAGCCAAGCGAAAAGATCAAAAGACAATTCTACTCGAGCGGATTGAAATAGATCCCGCAGCTTGTGAAAGCTCAGGAGGAGATTCTGAGCCTCCATAATTCTTCCATTATAGACAAAAGTCACGTCACATGATGGAAAGAATGGGGTATGAATTTACCAAAGAATTAGGCATTAATTCGGCAAAGGAAAATGAGAACTACTTCGTTCATTTGTACTAAAAGGCAAAAACCCTAATTACAACCATAAGACCCAAAGAGGACTTAGTTATATATATACACCAGTCTCGTTAAATTCCGAATCTAAAAAGAGGTTTATCATGACAGCTCATCAGCAACTTCGTCATGGGACTCAGATGTCAGCGTCGGCGATATCTTTGGAAGTCTCTCACTGAATATGGTATCAGCCAGCCACTTGGAGGATGAAAGAGAAGATACATTTGAACCTGAAGAATTAATCCAGTCAGATTCTGATCCATGGATTACACACTTAAATACTCTTTGGGATACGTGTTTTGAACAACGCGAGCCACTCACTGAGGATAAAGTGACTAAGGTAATCTCGGAGATGAAGCTAACCCAAGCCCATCTTCATAAGCGAGAGCTTGTCGCCTTCCGAAAAAGAAGACCTAATACAGCTCATACGAGAGTATATAGTTGTCTTCGCTTGGAATTATGAGGACATGTCCGAGTTCGATCCTCAGATTGCTATGCATCATCTCAACATCAACTCGGATGCCAAACCAGTCAAACAACAGCAACGACGGTTTCGTCCTGAGATGATGGAAGCATTCAAATCAGAGGTTAAAAAGCTCATAGACTCTGGTTTCGTCAGGGAAGAGCAACATCCTGATTGGGTGGCCAATATAGTGCACATTCCTAAGAAGAATGGAAAGATCCAGATTTGCATCTACTACCGCGATCTAAATGCCACTTGCCCCAAAGATGAATTCTCTCTCCCGATCACGGATGTTATGATTGACAACACGTGTAGTTTTGAGTGGATGTCCTTCATGGATGGCTTCTCAGGGTATAACTAAATAAAGATGTACCCTGAAGATGAAAAGCGCACATCTTTAGGATGCCTCTATGAATATACTGTTACACAATAACGCTCTTTGGCTTGAAGAACACTGGTGTAACATATCAACACGCTATGACTGTGATCTTTCATGAGCATATACGCAAGATCGTAGAATGTTATGTTGATGATATCACCGTGAAAAGTCGAACAAAGGCGATCACCTCGCAGACCTGAAAAGAGTGTTCGACATCATGCGAGCTAACTAGTTGAAGATGAACCCAACCAACTCCTTTCTGGGGGTAGACAGTGACAAAATCCTTAGATTTGTCTTTACATCCGAAGGAATTCACCTGGACCAGGAGAAGATCCGTGCAGTCCAAGGGATGAAACCTTCGAGAAATCTCAAAAAACTCAGAGATTTGCAGGGACGACTGGCATACATTCGTAGATTCGTATCAAATCTCTCAGGGAGCTACCAATCCTTCAATAAGTTAATGAAGAAGAGAGTCGCATTTATCTAGGATAATGCTTTCCAAGAAGCATTCGAGGAGATCAAAGAGTATCTCACACACCCGCCCGTTCTGATAGCTCCAGTATCAGGAAAACCTTTCCTGCTATATGCTCGAGAGATGGATCATTATTTGGGGCTTTACTAGACCCAAACAATAATCAAAACTAAGAACAGGTGATCTACTATTTAAGTAGAATAATGATTGGGGCGGGGCACTACTGTTACAATCCAATCAAAAAGGAATGCTTAGAGTTGGTCTTCGCTATCCAAAAGATGCGATACTACCTCATGAGGTAACACATTCAAGTCATCTCTAGAGTTAATCCTTTGCAATTGCTCGTGACAAAGCCATCTTCACTAAACTGCAAACTAGCGAAATGGGCTATATTGCTCTCACAATACGAGATGCAATTTATGCCACAAAAGTCGATCAAAGGGAAAGCTGTGATAGATTTTCTGGCCAATCATCCAGTTCCGAAAAATTCAGAACTTTATGATGATCTCCCAAATGAGATTGCAGAAGTTGACATCATCAACGCCTCCTCAGAAGAACAAGTGTGGCAAATATTCAGTGTGGCAACTGTTCTTTGACAGAGCATCAAGGACGAACCTTGAGGGAAATATCTGTTGGCCTAGAGGCCCTTCACTCTAGTTTTGATGATGATTAACTCATATAGTTATAGTTTACTAATAATCTTGTGATATTTATTTTCAGATATTTGATCATGATTTTAGTAGGTGTTTAGCTTCAACAAAGGAGTTTTGGAGCTTTCATATGTAGATTTAAGAGCTGAGCATCAAGATCGCATCTAGTACTCGGTTGGAATCAAGCTCGGTGGATCGTATTTGGATCGAGTCGGCTTGGAGACAAGAAGACTTCGGTTTGTATTTAGTTTAGTATATTAGATCTTGTGTAAAGGTAGATAGTGTTGATATGCTCAACTTCACATACACACACAAGTTTTAAAGTTTGTTGGTTTTGATTTTCGGTTTAACCGGTTTTGGATTTCATGTCAAAAATATAGATATATATCTTATATATATATTAGATTCTATCCATATACAATATTCTTGAAATTTGTTTCAATATCATGTTCTTGTATTTACATGAGTTTTGGAGAAAATAGTTTTCCATTTCAAAAATCTAAGTTTTGAAAAATACTGATTGTTGTATAAAGCTAAATTTCAATATCACAAAAATGGTTCAAATTGTTTATAATATGTGTTGAATTTTTGTCACACATATTTGTATTTCAAAGATCTAATAAGAACTTATTTTTGTGAAATTTATGTGATTTTATTGAAGTTAAAAAGATAAGTTTTTAATTCTTTACCCAGCCAGACTCTGCTGGCGGTCAACCGGAAGGTCGATCGGATCAGTGGTCGGTCGACCGTCACGGTCGACCGATGTGCACGAGAACGTGCACATGGCCAACCAATTTGGCCGGTCGACCGCATGGTCGACCGACTGAAAGCACCCCACTCTCGGGTGGGGGCCGGTCGACTGGAGGCATAATGGTCATAAAAATGACCGTTGGCCGAATGATTTTGAGTTTATATATGCATATTTAGGAATTGAGTTTATGCATATATTGATTTTATGCATGTTCTATATTTTATGTTTATACAAAAAGAAAGGGAGAAGGATTTTGAAAGTTTATACAAAAAGGGGGAGAATGTTTTCTGGGAGAAAAATTTTTTGATTTATACATGTTTCTCTCACCTTGTTTATGTAAATATATTTGTTTAGTTTTATGCACTTCGTTGAATATCTATTTGTTTATTGTTATGAATGAGTTAAGGGAGAGCTTCTATGAAGCTTAACTTTAATCTATGCATATATAACTCCATGAGTTTTGTCATCATCAAAAAGGGGGAGATTGTTGGCCCAAAGGCCCATCACTCTAGTTTTTTTGATGATTAACTCATGTAGTTATAGTACTAATGATCTTGTATTTAATTAGTATCAGATATTTGATCAAGATCTTAGTTGGTGTTTAGCTTCAACAAAAGATTTGAAGTTAAGTTTTGGAGCGAGCACGTGTTGATTCAAGAGCTCGCGCATCAAGATTGCATCAAATACTCAAGAGAAGTCTGGCTCATTGGATCAAGGTTTGGACCAAGTCAAGAAGGAGAAGAAGATCTTCAAGAGAAGATTTCCAAGAAGACTTGTGTCATGTTTGTAAGTGTCAAGATTTGTTTTTAGATAAAATGTAAAGGATAGATTAGTTGGTGGATTTCTCAAGTTCATATACACTCACACACAAGATTTATATGTGTTTTCATAATAGAGTTTTCTTTTAAAAAATACCGGTTTGATTTTTTAAGCTTCAAAATATACATGTGTTTTATCAAAACTTATTTTAAAGCTTATTGTCAAAAATATAGATATTTCATTATATATATGCACTGGATCATATCCATACACACTAAGTTTCAAAAGTGTTTAGAATATCTTGTTTTTGTATTTGAAAAAGTTTTGAAAAAATCATTTTTGAAATATACAGGTTTTTGTTTAAGGCAAAACTTCTATATTACAAAATAGTTCAAAATGTTTGTAATTTGTTTTGATTTTTTATCAAACATATTTGTATTTCAAAGTATATCAATGAACTTATTTTTGTAGAATTTATGAGAATTTATGGGATTTTATTGATGGAAAAAGACCAAGTTTTAAATTCCTAAAAACCTGTATTCTGGCCTACTGCCAGTCGACCGCACGGTCGACCGAGCAAAACGTCGGTCGACCGGGCAGTCGACCGACGTGCACAAATGTGCACGGCCTTGTTTGCTAGAGGGCCGGTCGACCGACCCGGTCGCCGCCAGAGAGCTCTGCTCTCTGGATCTGGCCCCGGTCGACCGGGCGGTCGACCAGCAAAGAGCTCCTGCTCTCTGTATCCAGGCCTCGATCGACCAGCCGATCGACCGATGGCACAATAGTCAGAAATCTGACCGTTGGCCGGTCGACTGGGCAGTCGACCGACAGCAACATCAGCTGCTGAGTTGGGCTCCAACGGCCATATTTTGGAAGCCTATAGCCTATAAATAGGGCTCCCTTGGACTGTTTTCTATAAGATTTGAAGTGGGTTTTCAAGCTAGTTTTTGATACATCTTTTAGTGTTTATATTCACTTATTTTAGAGCCAATATTTCCATATCAAAAGGTGAGTTTTTCAAGAGTGTTTTGCAAAAGAGATTTCTTGAGTTTTTTTACCACCAAATCATGTTGGCCCGGAGGCCTTCCTCTCTAGTTTTGATGATGATTAACTCATGTAGTTATGTTTACTAATAATCTTGTGATTTTAGTTTCAGATTATTAAGCAAGATATTAGTTGGTGATTAGCTTCAACAAAGGAGTTTGGAAGCTTTCACATGATGATTCCAGTGCCCGAGTATCAAGATCATACCTTTGCACTCGGTGGATCACGTTTGGGATCGAGTCGGCTTGAAGATGGAAGATCATCAAGAAGACTTAGGTATCCTAGTTTTAGTTTAGTGTGTTTTAGATCCATGTGTAAAGATAAGAATAGTTGATATGCTCAAGTGCACAACACACACGTTTTATGGATTTTGGTTTACATGAATAGTTTAGATCAAAACAAGTTTAAATGGTTTTTATGTATATTAGATGTGTTCAATATACATACATGCTTCATATCTTAAACAAACTTATTTTGATATGTCTATTCATGTGTTTTAGGAAAAATCAGATTTCCTATTAAAAAATTCAAATTTGTTAAAATACAAGTTTTGGTTTTTGGTAAAAATGATAAGACACAAAATAGTCTAACTTGCTTGATATTTGAGTTGAAATTTTTATCACATGTTTATATATCAATGCAAAATGTTAAATCTATTTTTGGGGACTTTTACAAGACTTAAAGAATTTTTAGAAATATATTTAACTGTTTTTCTGACCCAGTTTCTGACCCAGACTGTGGCTGACAGGCCAGGTCGGTCGACCGCACGATCGACCGAACCATGGGCCGGTCGACCGTTGCGGTCGACCGACGTGCACAGCCTTGTGCACGTCTGGCAGACACAGGGCCGGTCGGCTGGTCGGTCGACCGGACCAGAGAGCTTTGCTCTCTGTATCTGGGCAGTCGACCGGGCGGTCGACCGGTTTGCTCCAACGGTCATATTTTTGACCGTTGGCGGTCGACCGGGCTGGTCGACCGCAAGCCTGTCAGGCTGCCAGATCAGCCTAACGGCTAGTTTCTGGTTTTGGCCTAAATAAACCCCATTCCTTTGGGATTTTGGCCAAGGTTTTTTAACAAGAAAAATTCCTAGTTTCTCTAGAGTTTAAAAGAAGTTTTCAAAGAGTTTTAAAGCTTAAAGATTTCATTTTTATTGTTTTTCAAGGGTTTTGGAAAATCAAAGAAAACTAAGTTTTTGAGATATTGTTTTAGATTTTCATTTCTATCATCTACAAGAGATTTCCCAAGTAGTTTTTCTTTGTGATTTGCTTACCAAAAGCACCTTGATTTCCACTTGAGCTATATCATTTTATCCTAATCTATTTAGGATCTTTGTTTTGTGGAAAAAAGATTGTTTGAGGTTGATTGAGCCTCCAAGTTGTAAACACCCTTACTTTTGTTGTATCCCTCTTTGGTAGAGGTTGATCGGGTGATTGGTTTGCTCCCTCTTTGGTAGAGGTTGAGGATTGTGGTTTGCTCCCTCTAGTGAGAGGTAGAGTTTGGTTTGTAAACCCTCTTCGGTAGAGGTGTTGGTTGTTGTTTGGCTACGGGCCTGCCCCTCGGTTGTGAGGCGGTGTTTGAGAGAGGAGTTCGGTACTCCCTTTGTTGTAACAAATCCTCCTCGGTGGAGGTTCCCTCGATGGGAGTCCTCAGTGGACAAGATAGTGGATTAGAAATCCTTGTCGGTGAAGGCGGGGACGTAGAGCTAGGGGCTCGAACCTCGAAACATATCTTTGTGTTTGCGATTGATCCATTGTCTCTCTAACCCTCTCTCTTTATTTGTGTTGTGCATAGCATTATTAATATTGCCATATCATTCATACTTGCTTGCATTTGTGCCTTGCATATTTCATATTGCTTATCATCCTTATATGCTTGGCTTGCTTGTGTGTGTGCCTCACTTATACTTAACCACAAGAGCTTCATATAGCACCTCAACCCTTATCTAGGGGAATCAAGAGGAGTTAGTCCAGAACCCTTCACGGGGAATTCGGCTACACTTGTTGGTTGTATTAAGTGTGTTGCAAAATTATTTTAAGCTTCCGCATTTACCGCATTTAGTTCCTAGATTAGCATTTACACCTATTCACCCCCCTCTAGGTGTTTTTCAATTGGTATCAGAGCCTACGCTCATGATACTTAGGCTTAACATCCTAGGAGTGAGATCCTTGTTTGCTAGTCTATCATTTGCATTTGCTTGTTTGCACACATATAGTTTGGACCCACGGACTTCATGACCCCACCTATATTTGACCCTTCCAACATTCTTGTTTGGAAGACTAGGATGTCCATCTATTTACAAACCCTAGGATATAAGGTTCACCTTGCCATTACCAAGGAATCCTACCTTAGTGATAGCAAGCATATAGGGGCCAATGCACAAGCCCTTGAGGCCATTAGAAGCACGCTACCTAAAGAATATCTTATGCTTGCTTCTAACTTTGATTTCGCATTTGCAGTGTGGAATATGTTGTCAACCACCACCACCTCCAAGCTTCAATTGCCAATCCAACTGGAGGAAACTAGTGGAGAATCTGAGCCACAACAATGCTATACGGTCCAAGGGAATGACTCCCTTGAGGTACACTCGGAAACCCACTTAGATGATGATGATGTTGCTAGTTCTTCATGTAATGATTTTGTTGATCCCCATGCTTTAAATGAAGAACTATCTATAGTTTATGAAAAATTAATTGAAAAATATAAGGTTTTGAAAAAGAAAAGTTTAGGAATTGAAAAAAAAAATAAAAGTTTGCATTCTAGACTTGACAAGGTTTTGCAAGAGAAGGTTGAGGTCTATAATGAAAGGGATTCATTGAGATCTCAACTAGAACTTGCCCTAAAAGAAAATAAAGTTTTAAATCTAAAAATGATTGTGAAACACTTTTGAAGAAAAATGAAAATTTGTCTTCAAGAGTTGATTTTGTTTTAAAAGAAAATGATTCTTTAAAAAGAGAAATTGATTTTATTTCAAAAGAATTAGAAATTTGTTTAAATAAAAATAAATCTTTAAAAAATGATATTGTTTCTCATGTTTGCCATGCTAGGGTAGTATCTCACACTTCACCTATTGCATGTTCCACTTCTTCTTTGATTGAAAATGATATAAATTTAATTAAGAAGAAAATGGATTGTTTGGGCTCCACTATGAGCCAATGTGCCATGAACCATACACGCTTGGAAACCTTGGTTCGAAAGAAACAAGTTCCATCTTTTCATGCACACCCTCCACGGCATACACATGCTCCTCACGGACACACCCATCACATGTATGCTCATGTGTACACTTGTACACATTGTGGACGTAAGGGCCACCTTGCTAAATTTTGTTATGATAGATTACATACTTCAAATTTAGCAAATAACTTTATTTGGGTTAGAGAAGGTACTAACCCCCATGGACCTAAAAAGTTGTGGGTACCAAAGACCACCCCTCCTTTGTTTAATGTAGGTGTGGGCTCTCCCATAACGTGAGAGTAGCGGTACCTTGCAGTGGATGCGTTCCGAGCTTCATGAAAATCATTTGGATGCATCACTTTCAAGGGAAGGTTTGGTGGGAAGACCACCATGTTTTGGAGACAAGGAGAGTTGCTTCTCGGTTTTGGTGACAATCCTTTACTCCCGTTTTAATTTACATGCTTTTCATGTCATTGATTTATAGCATGTCATGTTTTATTGTTCATTATGCCTATGCCATGTTTATTAGAATAGTGATATACATATCTAGTTATTTGAGACACCCATGTTTATATGGATCTATCTTTAGTGTTCTCACCTTGTTTTAAACTAATATGTATGTCCTAGATCTAATGCACATGCATATACATAATGATCATATGGATGTTTATGATCTTGTTTTGATGCTTCATGTTTATGATACAAGTATATATCTACTCTTAATGATTTATATCGTGTTTTTATGCTTCATGATTTGATTACATGTTTAGATGTTAGTTTTCATTAGAACTAGTATATATATTTGTGCATATAGTGGGCCACAATAAATCTATATATGTTTGAGCTTGAATGCTTATTTGAACCCATTAGATGTGCTATTATAGTCTAGTTTTAATGATCCATTCATTTTAAACTTGTATTCCCATTTTGGTTTTGTTTTATGATCATATGTTTTTATTTCATGTATATGTCTATTTTGCCAAACTTTAAGATATACATATATACCCCTTGAGTCATTTGCTTTTCATGCAAATCTATACATATGGACTCAATTGTGTTTAGGGATATGTATGTATACTTTTTGTGCTGACAAATCATACATATACCTTGAAATGAAATTTGTTTTAATAAAAATTTAGTTTTTCATGTTTCCATGTGTTTTTGTTTAACTTCATGTATATGTCTAATTTATCCAAATTATTGTTTATACATATACATCCTTTGAGCCACGTGCCTTCATGCATATATCTTTGTGGACTCGTTGTGTTTGGATATGTATGTATACTTTAGTTTGTACAGGACATACATATACCTTGAAGATTAAATAAGTTTTGATGATTTTCATGCTTTCATGTTTCAAGGAATATTGAGCTTATTGACCATCTTTCATGATTATGATCTTCACATTGTATTTGTACACTCACATTTATTGTTTACTCATGTGTTTGTTTTCATGAGTCATATTTATGCTTAATTGATTATGAGTGTTGACTATTTTGTGAATTTCATATTTTCATGAAAAATAATTTTGTTTTATTCCTTACTTGAAGGATTTCGTACCAGTTTACAAATTTTTCAATAACTAGTTACGGTATTCTTCGTTATGGTAGAGTTTTTCAAACATACTTCAATTTTTAAACCTATTTTTGAAAACCCCTACCTTCCACGGGCGGATGGATGGGCGATCATGCTCTTGTATGCCTTATATTGAAAATCATTTTAAACTTGAACATGATTGGGAGGCTAGGTTATATGAGTTATACTTTGATATTATTGTTGTTTCAATTGGTATCATTGGATTCTTTCAATTGGTATCAATTTTGATCTTTCTTGTATGCTCATATATGTTTGTAGGTATGTATGCTTTCAATTTCAATAGTATCAATTTTGATTGGTATTAAATTTTTCATACATATATATTTTGTTTATGCTAAGCTTGAGCTTCAACTTTGTTTCAATTGATTCAATTTTCAATTGGTATTTTATTTCAAGCCTACACATTATTTTAGTTGGTATTTCATAAAGGGGGAGAAAATTTGATTTTCATTTTTCAATTGGTATTTGTATTTCCACTCCCTTACTTTATGATAGAAAATAGTCATTTCATTTGATATCTTATACTTAAAAGAAAATACTCTATTTTGATATCAAGATGTTTATTTGAATGTTTTAAAATTGGTATCTCAAAATTTTGTTTAAAAGATAAATACAAAAAGTTTTGATATGTATTGCCTATATGCGAGGAGAGCTTAACATCTCTTCTACATATAGATTCATGTTGAGTGTATCTTGTATTGAGGAGCTTGACATCTCTTCTTTATGTGATACACGTGTGTAAGGGGAGCTTCACATCTCCTCTTATGCATTGCATAGTGTACGTTATGTGAATTAGGGTTTGTCATCCCTCCTTCATGTAATGTATCTATGTAGGGAAGTTTCACATCTTCCTCTTCATGAATGTATATAGCATATACCATTTTGTTGATTGATCTATGTTTACTTTCAATTGGTATCAAGATGCTACTTTGACATATTTTTCAATTGGTACCTTAATTGATTGTCACCCCTATTTGGTTTTTGTTTTTGTTTTAAACAAAAGGGGGAGAACATTGTTTTTATTAACCCCTTTGTTGATTCAATGTTTCGAACAAAAAGGGGGAGAAAAATTTATTGATTTAGTTTTGCTTTTACCCCTTTATTGATGATTGTTTCTTTGTAGTAAAAAGGGGGAGAAAATTTTGTTTTGTTTTGATTGTTTACCCTTTTGTTGATGATTGACAAAAAGGGGGAGAATAATTTGTGTTTATGCATGTTTATGTGTTTTATGCATGTTTGATGCATACATGTTTATGTACATTCATTGCATATTTATTGTTTATTTGTTTATGCATGAGTTAAGGGGGAGCTTCTTTGAAGCTTAACTTTAATCCATGAATATATAACTCCATGAGTTTTGTCATCATCAAAAAGGGGGAGATTGTTGGCCCGGAGGCCTTCCTCTCTAGATTTGATGATGATTAACTCATATAGTTATGTTTACTAATAATCTTGTGATTTTAGTTTCAGATCATTAAGTAAGATATTAGTTGGTGATTAGCTTCAACAAAGGAGTTTGAAAGCTTTCACATGATGATTCCAGTGCCCGAGCATCAAGATCATACCTTTGCACTCGGTGGATCACGTTTGGGATCGAGTCGGCTTGAAGATGGAAGATCATCAAGAAGACTTAGGTATCCTGGTTTTAGTTTAGTGTGTTTTAGATCCATGTGTAAAGATAAGAATAGTTGATATGCTCAAGTGCACAACACACACGTTTTATGGATTTTGGTTTTCATGAATAGTTTAGATCAAAACAAGTTTAAATGGTTTTTATGTATATTAGATGTGTTCAATATACATACATGCTTCATATCTTAAACAGACTTATTTTGATATGTCTATTCATGTGTTTTAGGAAAAATCAGATTTCCTATTGAAAAATCCAAGTTTGTTAAAATACAAGTTTTGATTTTTGGTAAAAATGATAAGACACAAAAATAATCTAATTTGCTTGATATTTGAGTTGAAAATTTTATCACATGTTTATATATCAATGCAAAATGTTAAAACTATTTTTGGGGACTTTTACAAGACTTAAAAGAATTTTTAGAAATATATTTAACTGTTTTTCTGACCCAGTTTCTGACCCAGACTGTGGCTGACAGGCCAGGTCGGTCGACCGCACAGTCGACCGAACCATGGGCCGGTCGACCATTGCGGTCAACCGACGTGCACAGCCTTGTGCACGTCTGGCAGACACAGGGCCGGTCGGCCGGTCGGTCGACAGGACCAGAGAGCTTTGCTCTCTGTATCTGGGCGGTCGACCTGGCGGTCGATCGGATCAGAGAGCCCTGCTCTCTGTATCTGGGCGGTCGACCGGGCGGTCGACCGGTTTGCTCCAACGGTCATATTTCTGACCGTTGGCGGTCGACCGGGCCGGTCGACCGCAAGCCTGTCAGGCTGCCAGATTAGCCTAACGGCTAGTTTCTGGTTTTGGCCTATATAAACCCCATTCCTTTGGGATTTTGGCCAAGGTTTTTTAACAAGAAAAATTCCCAGTTTCTCTAGAGTTTAAAAGAAGTTTTCAAAGAGTTTTAAAGCTTAAAGATTTCATTTTTATTGTTTTTCAAGGGTTTTGGAAAATCAAAGAAAACTAGGTTTTTGGGATATTGTTTTGGATTTTCATTTCTATTATCTACAAGAGATTTCCCAAGTAGTTTTTCTTTGTGATTTGCTTTCCAAAAATACCTTGATTTTCACTTGAGCTATATCATTCTATCCTAATCTATTTAGGATATTTCTTTTGTGGAAAAGAGATTGTTTGAGGTTGATTGAGCCTCCAAGTTGTAAACACCCTTGCTTTTGTTGTATCCCTCTTTGGTAGAGGTTGATCGGGTGATTGGTTTGCTCCCTCTTTGGTAGAGGTTGAGGATTGTGGTTTGCTCCCTCTAGTGAGAGGTGGAGTTTGGTTTGTAAACCCTCTTCGGTAGAGGTGTTGGTTGTTGTTTGGCTACGGGCCTACCCCTCAGTTGTGAGGCGGTGTTTAAGAGAGGAGTTTGGTACTCCCTTTTTTGTAACAAATCCTCCTCGGTGGAGGTTCCCTCGGTGGGAGTCCTCGGTGGACAAGATAGTGGATTAGAAATCCTTCTCAGTGAAGGCGGGGACGTAGAGCTAGGGGCTCGAGCCTTAAAACATATCTTTGTGTTTGCGTTTGATCCATTGTCTCTCTAACCCTCTCTCTTTATTTGTGTTGTGCATAGCATTATTAATATTGCCATATCATTCATACTTGCTTGCATTTGTGCCTTGCATATTTCATATTGCTTATCATCCTTATATGCTTGGCTTGCTTGTGTGTGTGCCCCACTTATACTTAACCACAAGAGCTTCATATAGCACCTCAACCCTTATCTAGGAGAATCAAGAGGAGTTAGTCCAGAGCCCTTCACGGGAAATTCGGCTACACTTGTTGGTTGTATTAAGTGTGTTGTAAAATTGTTTTAAGCTTCCGCTTTAGCGCATTTAGTTCCTATATTAGCATTTACACCTATTCACCCCCCTCTAGGTGTTTTTCAATTGGTATCAGAGCCTACGCTCATGATACTTAGGCTTAACATCCTAGGAGTGAGATCCTTGTTTGCTAGTCTATCATTTGCATTTGCTTGTTTGCACACATATAGTTTGGACCCATGGACTTCATGACCCCACCTATATTTGACCCTTCCAACATTCTTGTTTGGAAGACTAGGATGTCCATCTATTTACAAACCCTAGGATATAAGGTTCACCTTGCCATTACCAAAGAATCCTACCTTAGTGATAGCAAGCATATAGGGGCCAATGCACAAGCCCTTGAGGCCATTAGAAGCACGCTACCTAAAGAATATCTTATGCTTGCTTCTAACTTTGATTCCGCATTTGCAGTGTGGAATATGTTGTCAACCACCACCACCTCCAAGCTTCAATTGCCAATCCAACCGGAGAAAACTAGTGGAGAATCTGAGCCACAACAATGCTATACGGTCCAAGGGAATGATTCCCTTGAGGTACACTCGGAAACCCACTTAGATGATGATGATGATGCTAGTTCTTCATGTAATGATTTTGTTGATCCCCATGCTTTAAATGAAGAACTATCTATAGTTTGTGAAAAATTAATTGAAAAATATAAGGTTTTGAAAAAGAAAAGTTTAGGAATTGAAAAGAAAATAAAAGTTTGCATTCTAGACTTGACAAGGTTTTGCAAGAGAAGGTTGAGGTCTATAATGAAAGGGATTCATTGAGATCTCAACTAGAACTTGCCCTAAAAGAAAATAAAGTTTTAAAATCTAAAAATGATTGTGAAACACTTTTGAAGAAAAATGAAAATTTGTCTTCAAGAGTTGATTTTGTTTTAAAAGAAAATGATTCTTTAAAAGAGAAATTGATTTTATTTCAAAAGAATTAGAAATTTGTTTAAATAAAAATAAATCTTTGAAAAATGATATTGTTTCTCATGTTTGCCATGCTAGGGTAGTATCTCACACTTCACCTATTGCATGTTCCACTTCTTCTTTGATTGAAAATGATATAAATTTAATTAAGAAGAAAATGGATTGTTTGGGCTCCACTATGAGCCAATGTGCCATGAACCATACACGCTTGGAAACCTTGGTTCGAAAGAAACAAGTTCCATCTTTTCATGCACACCCTCCACGGCATACACATGCTCCTCACGGACACACCCATCACATGTATGCTCATGTGTACACTTGTACACATTGTGGACGTAAGGGCCACCTTGCTAAATTTTGTTATGATAGATTACATACTTCAAATTTAGCAAATAACTTTGTTTGGGTTAGAGAAGGTACTAACCCCCATGGACCTAAAAAGTTGTGGGTACCAAAGACCACCCCCTCCTTTGTTTAATGTAGGCGTGGGCTCTCGCATGACGTGAGAGTAGCGGTACCTTGCAGTGGATGCGTTCCGAGCTTCATGGAAATCATTTGGATGCATCACTTTCAAGGGAAGGTTTGGTGGGAAGACCACCATGCTTTGGAGACAAGGAGAGTTGCTTCTTCGATTTTGGTGACAATCCTTTACTCCCATTTTAATTTACATGCTTTTCATGTCATTGATTTATAGCATGTCATGTTTTATTGTTCATTATGCCTATGCCATGTTTATTAGAATAGTGATATACATATCTAGTTATTTGAGACACCCATGTTTATATGGATCTATCTTTAGTGTTCTCACCTTGTTTTAAACTAATATGTATGTCCTAGATCTAATGCACATGCATATACATAATGATCATATGGATGTTTATGATCTTGTTTTGATGCTTCATGTTTATGATACAAGTATATACCTACTCTTAATGATTTATATCGTGTTTTTATGCTTCTTGATTTGATTACATGTTTAGATGTTAGTTTTCATTAGAACTAGTATATATATTTGTGCATATAGTGGGCCACAAATAAATCTATATATGTTTGAGCTTGAATGCTTATTTGAACCCATTAGATGTGCTATTATAGTCTAGTTTTGATGATCCATGCATTTTAAACTTGTATTCCCATTTTGGTTTTGTTTTATGATCATGTGTTTTTATTTCATGTATATGTCTATTTTGCCAAACTTTAAGATATACATATATACCCCTTGAGTCATTTGCTTTTCATGCAAATCTATACATATGGACTCAATTGTGTTTAGAGATATGTATGTATACTTTTTGTGTTGACAAATCATACATATACTTGAAATGAAATTTGTTTTATTGGAAATTTAGTTTTTCATGTTTCCATGTGTTTTTTTTTAACTTCATGTATATGTCTATTTTATCCAAATTATTGTTTATACATATACATCCTTTGAGCCACGTGCCTTCATGCATATATCTTCGTGGACTCGTTGTGTTTGGATATGTATGTATACTTTAGTTTGTATAGGACATACATATACCTTGAAAATTAAATAAGTTTTGATGATTTTCGTGTTTTCATGTTTCAAGAAATATTGAGCTTATTGACCATCTTTCATGATTATGATCTTCACATTGTATTTGTACACTCACATTTATTATTTACTCATGTGTTTGTTTTCATGAGTCATATTTATGTTTAATTGATTATGAGTGTTGACTATTTTGTGAATTTCATATTTTCATGAAAAATAATTTTGTTTTATTCCTTACTAGAAGGATTTCGTACTAGTTTACAAATTTTTCAATAACTAGTTACGGTATTCTTCGTTATGGTAGAGTTTTTCAAACATACTTCAATTTTTAAACCTATTTTTGAAAACCCCTACCTTCCACGGGCGGATGGATGGGCGATCATGCTCTTGTATGCCTTATATTGAAAATCATTTTAAACTTGATCATGATTGGGAGGCTAGGTTATATGAGTTATACTTTGATATTATTGTTGTTTCAATTGGTATCATTGGATTCTTTCAATTGGTATCAATTTTGATCTTTCTTGTATGCTCATATATGTTTGTATGTATGTATGCTTTCAATTTCAATAGTATCAATTCTTTATTTGTTTTAAAGAGTTGAAAAAATCAAAGAAAAAAAGAAGTCTTTGGGAATTATTTTTGTTCTTCATTTTTATTTTATCCTAGAAGTTTTCCCAAGTATTTTCTTTGTGTTTTTGATTTCCAAGCTCTTTATTTTCTCACGCTTAAGCTATTTATCTATCCTATCTTTTAAGATCATTATTTTGTGAGGAAAATTGGTTTGTGGTCTTTGAGATCACCAAGTGTTGTAACCTTCTTTTAATTGTGGGTATCCCTCTTGTGTAGAGGTGATTGTGGAGGTTGTGTTTGGTTGTGTTGGTATCCCTCTAAGTGTAGAGGTGATTGTGGTTGGTTTGGCTTTGAGCCTATCCCTCTAGTGAGAGGTGATTGTGTTGACTTTGTGCCTATCCCTCTAGTGCCTATCCCTCTAGTGAGAGGTGATTGTTGTTTGGCTTAGTGCCCATCCCTCTAAGTGTAGAGGTGATTGTTGTTGTGCCTTACGTCTTATGTAGAGGTTGTGTTTGTTAGAGAGAGGAGATGTGTACTCCTAGTTTGTATTACCAAATCCTCAGTGGAGGTTCCCCGCATGGGATGTCCTGTGTGGATGTTATAGTGGAAATTTTTCTGTGTGAAGGTAGGGACGTAGAGCAGTGGCTCGAACCTCGAAATATATCTTGTTGTTTGCGATTGATCCACATCTCTAACTCTCTCTCTTATATTGTGCCTTGCATTATTTCATATTGCTCATATCATACTTATATGCTTGGTATTGTTTGTGTGCCATATTTGTGTTGAACCAAGAGAGCTTTACATAGCACCTCAACTCTTGTTTAGAGAAATTTAGAGGAAATAGTCTTGAGCCCTTCACCGGGAATTCGGCTACACTCTTTGGTTACACTAAATGTGTTGCAATTTGTTTTTAATTCCATATCTTTTGTCATTAGATTAGCCATACACCTATTCACCCCCTCTCTAGGTATACTTTCAATTGGTATCAGAGGCTACGCTCCTGATATTAGGTTTAACCACCTAGGAGTGAGATCTTGGTTGCTAATCTATATTTGCATTTGCACGCATATAGTTTACACTCATGGACTTCATGACCATTCCTATGTTTAATGTTTCTAGCATCAATGTATGAAAGCTTAAGATGAGTATGTACCTTAAGACCTTAGGAATGCATGTTTTTTCCTTGCTACTACCAAGAAATCCTATCTTGGTAATAACAGGCATATAGAGGCCAATGCACAAGCCTTAGAGGTACTTAGATGCACTCTAAGAAAGAATATTTATCTATGGTTTCTCATTGTGAATCTGCTTTTGCAGTGTAGAACACTTTGATCTCTCTCGCGTTACAAACAATGAAATATGTGGAGGAGGAATCTAGGGGAGATGAGTCCGACCAACCTTGCTACATGGTCCAAGGGAATGACTCCCTTGAGGTAAATTCAGAATCTCAACTAGATGATAGTGCTAGTTCTTCAGGAGATGATCATATGGATGACGATGCTTTAAATGAAGAACTATCTCTTGTTTGTGAAAACTTATTTAAAAAATACCAACTTTTGAAAAGAAAAGTCTTAAGATAAAAGAAGAAAATAAGGATTTATTTTCAAAACTTAACATGACTTTACAAGAGAGGGATGAGATTTCAAATGAAAGGGACTCATTGAAATCCCAACTTGATCTTGCCTTAAAGGAAAATGAATTTTTAAAGAATAAAATTAATTGTGATGATGTTGTGAAGAAAAATAAAACCTTGTCTTCAAAACTTGATTTTATTTTAAAGGAAAATGAATCTTTGAAAAATAAAATTGCTTTAATTCAAAGGAATTGGACTTAGTTTCTAAGAAAAATATTTCTTTGAAAAATGATTTAGATACTCATGTTTGCCATACTTCACCATCTAGGGTTCCTATTGTATGATCCACCTCTTCTTTTATTATTGAAAATGATATAACTATGCTAAAGAAGAGTATTGATTGTTTGGGCTCCACTTTGAGCCATTGTGCCATAAACCACACACGGTTGGAATCCATGTTACACAAGAAACATGCTCTTCCTTTGCATGCACACAAACCATGGCATACACATGCTTCTCACGTTCATACACATAACACTAGATATGCTCATGTGTACACATGTACACATTGTGGACGTAAGGGTCACCTTGCAAAATTTTGTTATGATAGGATACATGATTCAAATTTTATAAATAAGTTTGTTTGGGTTAGGAAAGGTGCTAACCCCTGGACCCAATAAGGTATGAGTACCAAAAGCCACTCTTATTTTATTTGATGTAGGTGTGGGCTCTCACATGACGTGAGATGTGTTGGTGCCTTGAGGTGAATGCGTTCCGAGCTATATGGTGACACTTTTGGATGCATCACTTTCAAGGGAGTTCGGTGGGAGGACCACCATGGTTTGGAGACCCAGATATTCGCCCTAATATTTTTGGTAACTATCTCTAACTTCTTATTTGTTTACATGCTTTTAAATTATTGATTTTTAGCATGTTTTATTTTTTCATGATTATTATTAAATGCCATGTTATTTAGACTTATGATATACATATGTAGTATTTTGAGATACATCCATGTTTTATATGGATTTATATTATTGTGATCTCTTTATAGTTTAGCTATGTTGTATATCCTAGTCTAAGCCATGTGCATATTCATAATGATCATATATGTTTTTGTTTATATTTTATGCTTCATGTTTTGATTACATGTTTGGATGTAGCCTTCATTAAAACTTGTATATATACTTGTACAACTAATGAGCCACATTTGATTCTTATATGTTTGTGCCTAATTACTAATTTGTGCCCATTAGATGGACTAATATAGCCTAGTTTTGATGATTCTTACATTTTAACTTGTATTCTCTATTTTATACTTGTTTTTAGTTTAATATGTTTAGCTTCATGCATATGTTAATTTTGTTCAAAACTATAAGATATACATGTATACCCTTGGTTCACTTGCTTTTGATGCAAAAGTCTATTATGGACTCATTTGTGTTTGAGATATATATGTATACTTCTACTTTATTCAAAACATACATATACCTTGAAGTACATTTAGTTTTGATAATTTTAACATTTTTGATAAAGGATTTTCATTGAGCCTCAAATTGCCTATTTCCATGATTTTGTTGATTACATGGTTCATATACTCACATTATTTTTGTTTACTCATAATTTTTATTTCATGAGCATATATGTGCTTTATAGACCTTGAGAGTCGATGATTGTGTGACTTACATGTTTTTCATGGATATATACACTTATTTTATTCCTTACTTGAAGGACTTCGTACTAGTTTTTAAGCTTATCATAAAACTAGTTGCGTATTTCTTCATTTTGAAAGATTTTCAAACATGTTAAATTATTTTCAAATCCTATTTTTGAAAACCCCTTCCTTCCAAAGGGCGGCTAGATGGGTGACCATGCCTTGTATGCTCAAATTGAAAATCTATTTAAACATGTGCGTGAAAAGGAAGATATTATGAGTTATACATTTGATCCTCAGTATATTTTCAATTGGTATCTCAATTGATTTTTTTTTTTGTATACTCTATTTGTATTTTCTATATATGTTTGCTTCAACTTTAAATAGTATCAATTTCGATTGATATTTACATTTTCATACATATATATGTGATTTGATTGTGTTTACAATATCTTTACATCTTAAAACACAAATTATGTATATGCTAATCTTGCTTTACTCCTTAATGTCAATTATTTTTCAATTGGTATCTTATACAAGCTTATGCATTATTTTTTTGGTATTTCATAAAGGGGGAGAAAATTTATGTTTTATCTTTCAATTGGTATCTTTCATTCGATTTTATTTTCAATTAATATCTTACTTCCATTCTTTATGATGAAAAATACTTTATTTTTGTATATGCTAAGTTTTTCAATATTGGCATCATGTTTCATTTTAAATTGGTATCTATATTGATATGGGTTATGTTTACCTAAAACAATTTAGTTTTTACTTTCATTTGGTATCAAAAAAATGTTTGATATCAAGTTACTTTCAATTGTTATCAAGATTTTCAATATATATTCATTGGTATGAAAAACATACAATGTTTCATTTTCTATTGATATCAAAATTTATAAGACGTTTTAAATTGGTATCAAGATATTTTCAATTGGTACCTTAAAAATTTTGTTTACTTTCAATCGGTATCTCAAAAATATTTTGTTTATTTTCAATTGGTATCATAATGATTCGATGTATACCTTTATCACATATTGATATATTTTTCAATTGGTATCATATTGTTTTGATATGTATTGCTTATATGTAAGGGAAGCTTAACATCTTCTCTATATATAGATTCATGTTGAGTGTATCTTATATTGAGGAGTTTTGACCTCTCTTCTCTATGTCTTACACATGTGTAGAGGAAACTTCACATCTCCTTTTATACATTGTATATTATGCGTTATGTGATTAGGGTTTAGTCATTTCTTTTTCATGTAATGCATGTATGCAAAGGGAGTTAACTTTACGTCTCTCATCTTCATGAATGTATAGGGAGAGAAATTTTGGAGTTTTATATATGCATGATTATTTAATTTCCTTATTTTATACAAAAAGGGGGAGAGAAATCTGGAGTTTTTATATATGCATGTTTATGTCATTTATATGCATGTTTATTTTTTCAATTGGTATCAGAGCATATATGTTTATGCAAAAAGTATTCTTCATTTATGCATATATGTGTTATTTGTTTTATGCATTCATTGAATATCTTTATTGTTTATTGCTATGCATGAGTTAAGAGGGAGCTTCTATGAAGCTTAACTTTAATCCATGCATATATAGCTCTATGAGTTTTGTCATAATCAAAAAGGGGGAGATTGTTGGCCCAGAGGCCCTTCACTCTAGTTTTGATGATGATTAACTCATGTAGTTATTGTTTACTAATAATCTTGTAATATTGAGTTTCAGATATTTGATCAAGATTTTAGTAGGTATTTAGCTTAAACAAAGGAGTTTTGGAGCTTTCACATGTAGATTCAAGAGCTCGAGCGTCAAGATCGCATCTAGTACTTGGTTGGAATTAAGCTCAGTGGATCGTGTTTGGATCGAGTCGGCTTGGAGAAAAGAAGACTTCAGTTTGTGTTTAGTTTAGTATGTTTAGATCTTGTGTAAAGGTAGATAGTGTTGATATGCTCAAGTTCACATACACACACAAGTTTTAAAGTTTGTTGGTTTTGATTTTCGGTTTGACCGGTTTTGGATTTCATGTCAAAAACATAGATATATATCTCTTATATGTATATTGGATTATATTCATATACAATATTCTTCAAATTTGTTTCAATATCATGTTCTTGTATTTAAATGAGTTTTGGAGAAAACGGTTTTCCATTTCAAAAGTCCAAGTTTTAGAAAATACCGATTTTTGTATAAAGCCAAATTTCGATATCACAAAAATGGTTCAAATTGTTTATAATATACATTGAATTTTTATTACAAATATTTGTATTTCAAAAATCTAATAAGAACTTATTTTTGTGAAATTTATGTGATTTTATTAAAGTTAAAAAGACAAGTGTTTAATCCTTTAAAAACCCAGCCAGACTCTGCTGGCGGTCGACCAGACGGTCAATCGAACCAGTGGTCGGTCGACCGTCACGGTCGACCGATGTGCACGAGGACGTGCACGTGGCCAGCCAATTCAGCCGGTCGACCACACGGTCGACCGACTGAAAGCACCCCACTCTTGGGTGGGGGTCGGTCGACCGGGTGGTCGACCGGAGGCACAACGGTCATAAAAATGACCGTTGGCCGGTCGACCGGGCGGTTGACCGGAAGGGCATTTCTGCCCTTTCCTGGCTGCCAATGGGTAGAATTTTTGGAGGGTTATAAATAATCCCCTCCTTAGCTGATTTTACCAAGATTTGAGAGCAAAATTTTCCCATCTTCTTAAGTGTTTTACCAGCAAGTTTAAAAGAGTTTTTGTGACAAAAGATTCATTCTTTATTTGTTTTAAAGGGTTGAAAAATTCAAAGAAAAAGAGAAGTCTTTGGGAATTATTTTTTTCTTCATTTCTATTTTATCTTAGAAGTTTTCCCAAGTATTTTCTTTGTGTTTTTGATTTCCAAACTCTTTATTTTCTCACACTTGAGCTATCTATCTATCATATCTATTAGGATCATTATTTTGTGAGGAAAATTGGTTTGTGATCTTTGAGATCACCAAGTGTTGTAACCTTCTTTTATTTGTGGGCATCCGTCTTGTGTAGAGGTGATTGTGGAGGTCGTGTTTGGTTGTGTTAGTATTCCTCTAAGTGTAGAGGTGATTGTGGTTGGTTTGGCTTTGAGCCTATCCCTCTAGTGAGAGGTGATTGTATTGACTTTGTGCCTATCCCTCTAGTGAGAGGTGATTGTTGTTTGGCTTAGTGCTCATTCCTCTAAGTGTAGAGGTGATTGTTGTTGTGCCTTGACTCTTGTGTAGAGGTTGTGTTTGTTGGAGAGAGGAGTTGTGTACTCCTAATTTGTATTACCCAAATCCTCAGTGGAGGTTCCATGTGTGGGAAGTCCTGTGTGGACGTTATAGTGGAAATCCTTCTGTGTGAAGGCGGGGACGTAGAGCAGTGGCTCGAACCTCGAAACATGTCTTGTTGTTTGTGATTGATCCACTATCTCTAACTCTCTCTCTCTCTTATATTGTGCCTTGCATTATTTCATATTGTTCATATCATACTTATATACTTGGTATTGTTTGTGTGCCATACTTGTGTTGAACCAAGAGAGCTTTACATAGCACCTCAACTCTTATTCAGAGGAATTTAGAGGAGATAGTTCAGAGCCCTTCACCGGAAATTCGGCTACACTCTTTGGTTACGCTAAGTGTGTTGCAATTTGTTTTTAATTCCGCATCATTTGTCATTAGATTAGCCATACACCTATTGACCCCCCTCTAGGTGTACTTTCAATATCATCGCAAATGTAGGGGTAGTGCTTGTCTCCTCACATAATTATGTAAGCCATCGTGCATTCTCATCCGTGCTCCAACAATGTCTCAGAATACAACACTTTCTTAATCAAGATGCAACTCACTGAAGAGATTGGAGTCAAAAATCTCGAAGCATATGGTGATTCAAAACTCATCGTCAACCAGCTTCGCGGGAAGTACGAAGTCCGACATGAAAACTTGGTGCCCTATCACAGCACGACCATTATCATGGCAGAGAAGTTTGAAAACTTCTGCATTGGTCATGTGCCATGTCAGCAAAATGCGCATGCAGACACGCTGGCGTCCCTCGCTGCTTCATTGGCCCTTTAAGCCGGAGCCACAGAGAGAGTATTATCTACAGTCGCGATTTGTACTGTTGCAAATTCTCCCTTGAAGACAGTAGAACTCTAAGAAGAGACATTCAAGTCAAAGAGGTTCTTAAGACTTCGACAAGTCTCGAACGTAGGGATTGGCGATTCTCTTACATCAATTTTGTCTTATATAGCATATTGCCTGACAATCCCAAAGAGGTAGCTGCCATCAGAAGAAAAACTCCTCGATTTCATTACGATGCGATCATGCAAAAACTGTATTACTGATTGTATGATGGAATCTTACTCCGATGTCTTTCACACAAAGGGGCACTCAAAGAAGCTCATGACGGTATATGCAGAGCTCACCAACCTAAACCTAAGCTTGGAGACCGGCTTAGAAGACTTAGCTATTATTGGCCGAAGATGATCCCTTACGCCATCGCCTATGCTAAGCAATTTCATGCATGTCAGATCCATTGTGACTCATCCATAAAGCACCGGGACATCTTCACCCAACGTCCTCCTTATGATCATTCGAGATGTAGGGAATGGATGTTATTGGACCCATGAGTCCCACAACATCCAGAGGACACCGCTTCATCTTGGCGATAACAGATTACTTCTCTAAATGGGCGGAAGCTATTCCCCTGAAGGAAATAAAGACACCAAAATTGATCAAGTTCATCAAACATCACGTGCCCTATCGCTTCAGTGTACCCTGACGAATCATCCATAACAATGGACACTAATTCGTTAGCCAAGCATTTTAAAGGTTCTATAATAAATTCAGAATTCAAAGTGTGTTATTAACGACATACTATCCAGCTGCTAATGGTCTTGTAGAAGCTTTCAACAAGACTATTGGAAAGCTTCTCAAGAAATTCGTCTTTAGGTCAACGCGATTGGGATAACAGATTAGGCGAATGCTTGTGGGCCTACCACACAACGATAAGAAGCCCAACGAAAGCCATGCTATTTTCTTTGGTGTGCGGATGTGAAGCTGTACTCACACTAGAGATCCAGATCCCATCTTTGCGAGTTGCCTTGATAACCAAGATGGCAGATAAGGAAAAGCATCGATTGCGCCTCCAAGAGTTGGAAGCTTTAGACGACAAACGTCTACAAGCCCAACAACAAATTGAGCTCTATCAAGCTCGAATTTTTAGAGCCTTCAATAAGAAAGTCAGAGAACGAATTTTCAAGAAAAGCGATCTTGTCTTGACTGTCAGAAGACCTATGGTTATGACACACAAGACAAAAGAAAAGTTGCAACCCAAATAAGAAGGACCATTTGTAGTAGAGTCAGTCTACTCAAATGGAGCATACCGCCTCATAACTCCGGATGGCGATATGCTCATGATGCCTATAAATGGCATGTTTTTGAAGAAGTACTATCCTTAACAGGACTCTTCTCATGATCATGTTAACACTACACCTCTGATCAAAGCCTCACACTGATCATTCAAATGAACTAGGGTTTGAGATGTAAAATGTTTGGAAGAGCAACAAAGAAGAGCTTATTCCTCAGTGGATCACCTCTCAGTTGACCGACGCCGAGCCGATGAACATTGTTAACATCATGATGCATGATGTTAATATCAAAGAGATAAAGTGTGAAACTTCAGTTTTGGCCTTGTTACTCTTCTCATGATCAAGTTAACGCTACACCTCTGATTAAGACTTTGAGATCTAAAATGGTTGGAAGAGCGCTGATTGGTAGTGAAAAGTACATTTTTATCATGACATTTACCATCACATTTTCATATTTATTCATATAATTCTGCACATTTACTAATATTTTATGATTTATTGTGTGCAGGCCTTGAGTTCTTATTTTAATAATAAATAAAGCCTAAAAGAAGCCCAAAAGCCCATATTCAAGCCCAAGTGCAAAAGTGCAAATATTAATTGTCAAAATTGCAAATACACAAGGGCCAAAGTTGCAAATATTAAAGAAGAGGGAAGGATAGACTTCTATTCAACCCTAAACACTTGCAGGATGAGGATAAAAGCCAAAGAAGGAGAATTTAAGATCACAAATTCGTAGATAAAAGATTTGGGATCTAGGTAACTTGATTCCCAAGTTATATCCAAATTCAAAGATTAAGAGCCAGGATGCAGCTTCCAGAAGGAAACGACCAGATGGACGGACCAGGGGAGGCCACGCGCCAAAGCGCGTGGCCAGCCGCCACACTTTGGCCGCGGAAACGCGGCCCAAGCCGCGTTTCCACGGCAATCCAGTCATATCCAGGGAACCGCTTTCGTGGACGACTTCGACTGGGACTCTACCTTCTTCTGCTCTTATAAATACCCCTGCAGTGCAACCGAGAAGGGAGTACAGAATCCACAGAGCAAATTCTAGGGTTTCTTAGGCTAACTTGTTGTTTAGGTTAGATTTTATTTTCGTTTTTCTTTTGTAAATTTTGTAACTGAGAGTGGAGGAAGCTTTCATGAAGGAAGGAGTCCATGCTTGTACTGAGGTGACAGCGGTGTAAGCCTACTTTTCTTCAATTGTTAATGAAATCCACTTGAGGTTTGTTTTATTTTTTGTTCTTTTATTCTTGTTTAATCTTGTGTTTCTTTTATTCTTGTTTTCTTCTATTTTCTCTCTAATGTCTTGTGAACCATGAGATCCAATTGCGTTGAGACTGCCTAGCCAAAGAAGAGCCCTTGATGGCCTATGGAGATGAACAAACATTCGTAGTTTGTCTTTTATTTTCGTAGTGTAGATTAAAAAGGTGGACGATCCTATACGCCATACTTGTACACCTTTCAAGACAAGGTAAGTCATCGCACGGATCAAAGGTAAGCAGACTGAAGAGGTAGGTATGTATAGTTTTTAGTTTTCTTTCTTTTATTTCTTTAGTTTAGATCACCATCTCCATCTTTCCAAATTCTTTTCCTCACTTTCATTGTAAATATCACTTCTTTTTCTCCATCTTCTTTCTTTCTAACTTAACTTTAAATTAATAAAAACATTAGAGATAACTTATTGACAAAGCTTCCATCGCTAGTCCCTCCCTGAGGATCACGACCCGCATAGCCACTGCTATCGCGGATTCGAATTGAGCACCTTGCACAACTTGTTCTAAATCTAATTCCTTATTTTTGTGTGCAGGGAAAAACTCAATCAAAGCCAAAAAGAGCTTCTTCCTTCAACATATCACATCAAGGTCGATCGACGCTAAGCTGATCGAACATTGGTTACACCATGATGCATGATAAATATATTGAAGAAAGGACAAAGGCAAAATGTTAAAATTTAGCCTTGTCACTCTTCTCTAGTTTATCTACGAACATCCGATGCCTCAACAGCTAAAGTATAGAGGAAATAGTTGGCGTTTAAGTCCAAAAGAAAATCCTCGATAACTCATCATGCTGAGAGAAATAGAATGGCTAGCCCAGCTCAAAAGGTAGTTGGTAAAGGCATACCAAATCTGTTAATAGCTAAGATTTGCTAAAAATCCTGAGGGACTTGTTCTCACTTCCCCCTCCAAAATCCCTTACCAATTCCCATTCATAGAATGGTAAGACCTTAAAAAGGTTGTAATTGTTTCCCCAGCGAAATAATCACAAATCAAACTGCCAAGTTAATATTACACCTTTGACTAAGATTACTCATATCGTAATCTTACCTACTGTTAAGTTAACATTATACCTCTAACAGTGATTTCCTTCAATATCCCCAGTGGATAAAATTTCAACTTGTCAATTCTCTTCAATAGAATGACAAGTCCAGATAGCAAAATCCCTCGATCAAGTTAATATTACACCTCTGGCCAAGATTGCTCATATCACAATCGAATTCATTATTAAGTTAATATTATACCTTTAACAGTGATTTCCTTCAATATCCCCTGTGGATAAAATTTTAACTTGTCAATTCTCTTCAATAGAATGACAAGTCCACTAAATTGCTCAAATCGCAAAATCCCTCAGTCAAGTTAATATTACACCTCTGACCAAGATTGCTCATATCGCAATCGAACTCACTGTTAAGTTTACATTATATCTCTAACAGTGATTTCCCTCAATATCTCCAGTGAATAAAATTTCAACTTATCAATTCTCTTTAATAGATTGAAAAGTCTATCAAATTGCTCAAATCATAAAATTTCTCGGTTAAGCTAATATTACACCTCTGACCAAAATTATTCACATTGCATTATAAATTCTTGTCAAGTTAATACTACACCTATGACAGTAATTCTCTTAGTTTTTTTCACCAAAAATGAGACATTCGATGCTAAGTTAAATATCACACCTCTAGCATCCATTTTGCTGTTAAGTTAATATTAAACCTATGACAATGACTTTCTCAGTTTTCTCAATGAAAACGGGATCTCCAAATGCTAAGTTAATATCACACTTCTAGCATTCACCTCCTTGTAATATCACACCTCTGACAATTTAATTTGCTTCCAACTGCTAATCCCAACCCGTCATGTTAACATTACACCTCTGACGGTAGAAATCTTCATAAATCCCCAGTGAATTTAACTTTATTTGTTATTCTCATCAACAGGATAGCAAGTCCACAAAATTCGTTCAAGTCACGAATTCAATTCTGTCAAGTTAACGTCACACCTCTGACAGTAACCTTTTCAAATTCCTTGACGGGATTTTCAAACTTTGAGTTGCTATGTTAATCGTCACCTTTAGCAATCAAAGGCAATCCCTTTCATTTGTCTGATCTTCAAGACACAAAAAGAAAGTTATGACAAGATGAAGGCAAAATTATCACTTTATTTATATCAAAATTAAAAAAGTGATACAGACACTCTCTTGTTTGAACAAAATGGAGTGTTAAAATAAAGGAGAACACAAAGTCAGTACTCAGAGAACAGTGAAATCCAACCAAGTGTTGAGGTTCAAATGCAAGGCTCAACACATGAGACCCGCGTTCTGTAACTGAAATGCAAGGCCCACATGGAGCCCGCATCTGGACTCCACACTTAAAAAAAATTTATAAGTCATTGAGACTCAGACACAAGTCTCATTAAACGAGACCCACGTTCAGAAATCTCAAGACGCGAAGTCCCCTGGACTCGCGTTTAATTCGCATACGTGAGGGTCGCATTAACAAAGCAAAGAAACACCAGATCACCATATCTGCATTCTGTTCATCAACGTAAGAACCGTTCACAAATCAAACGCGGACCAGTAAGATCCGCGTCGACTGATCAACTTCAACAAAAGTTTTTAAAACTTCAAAAGAAGTTAAGAGGATAGAGCCCCTTCGTGTTTTCAATGGCGAAAGCCATTCCACTTACCAAAAATGGGGGTTGCCTAAGAAGAAGAACCACCCACGGTGATTGGCGCAGCAGCGACGCTCGCAGAAGTAGCTATTTTTTTGGGTTTTGGAGCCATTGCAACGACGAAATCTTCGAAATAATTAAAAAAGCTTAGAGCTTTATGGGTTTTAAGAAAGTTCAAGAGCTTTAAATACGGGTTGATTAGTCTCTAATTTTGCATAATTTTATCATATTCGCATATTTATTTGATATAAAATTCTGCTAATAAAGCTTTGCTTGCTTGATCCTAGGTCCATGGTGTGCAAATGAAGAAGAAGACCCTAAATCACCATTTAATGGGTGATTAAAGGCTTACCAAGTAGCCATTGACCTTAGAGTGGAGATTTTGTCAGCCTAGGGCATCAAATCTAGAAACCAGAAGATCCATCTGACAGGGGACAAACAGGATGACACGCTGCCCGAAGCCAGGCACGCGCCACCCTGGCATGGCTGCGAAAACGCGGCCCGGGCCGCATTTTCGCGGACGTACGGGCACGGGTGCGCCCAAGCTTTGGGCCAGGGGTCGTCCCCCTGGCCACCTTTCCCCTAGTACCTATAAATACCTCCCTGGGGTCTCTAGAGAGCCAGATCCAGAGTTTAGAGCATTGTTGTAATCTTATTTTTAGAATTGTAGTTGTTTTAGTTTCCTTCTTCTTCTAGTTTTAGTTTAACCATTAGGGTGAAAGAGAGAGAGTATGTAAGAGTTGTATTAGAAGGTGACAAGCTAATACAAGTAACTACTTCTCTTTCTTCTTTTCATTTACTTGTGTTTTCCATTTGCTTTTACTTCCTTGTTGTAGTGCAACTCCTTTTCTCTTTACTTCTTTCTTTTACTTTCTTGTTGTAGTGTAACTCCTTTTCTCTTTACTTCTTTCTTTTGTTTTCTTGTTGTAGTGTAACTCCCTTTCTCTTTACTCATTTTCCTTTGTTGTTTCTTTAACTATCATGTCTAACTAACTCTTCCATTGTTTAGCTAACAACTACTAACCCACTAATCACTAACAACTTGATTGATAAACCTAAATGAGTCAATAGTGTCAACTAAGCCTTGTGCAAACAAGAGCTATGATATTTTAAGACGAGGGTTCTAACTTACATTCAAGTATTTACTTTATTATATTTCATGCTTAACGGGTTTTTGATGATTTATGAATTGCATGCTTTACTTGTTTTTATAAGTTAGAGATTTTTCTTTTAACTTTGCCAATACCATTAGTGCACTTGTGTCTTCCCTTATTCTCATCTTCAATTGGATCTTGATAAGGGAATGTCCAAGTTTTCGCCGTGTTAAGCTAAGTTATAGGAAGAACTTTTACTCGATTTCCACGAGAATAGTTCCTATGCATAAGGGGTATGCTTGCCTATGATCCATCATGAGGCTACATCTTCAAGAAGTTAGGGATTAGTGGGAGCACTTAGTAGAAAGTTACCCATGCATTTTTACCATTAAGAAAATCTAAATTTACAAACCACCAAATCATTCTCAAATAATTCTTGAAACGAACTTGTTTTCATTTTCCAATTCTTTATTTGAAACAAAGAATTTTCTCTTTTCTTGAACAAAGAAGCCGCATCAAGCTTTCATCGCTCTCCCTCCTTGTGGATACGACCCGTATAGCCGCTTCGCTACTACGGAAGAATCGCAAAAGAAGTAACATCGACTCACACTCTTTTTACTTATTCTTGTGCTTGCTTTTTGCTGATCAAATTTTGGCGCCGTTGCTGGGGAGGGAACGACTTTATTGTTCAATACTAAAGATTTTTCTTTGTTCTTGTGTGTAGGAGAAGTACCAAGGAGCTTACTATCACGGGAAGCAAAAGTGGTGGCCAAGGACGTTGCACGAGGATTCATTTGCCCTAGGAAAAATTCGTGTAAAAACGAGTTTCTCCGATTGAAGTCTAACAAACTCTTCTGCAGGATTGCCGAAAGCCGCTCAAATTGCTTTCTAAATTTTTTTAGTTCCCTTGAATGCTTCACCTTATACATGCGTAATAAACTCAACAGAAATCCACTTGTTACTTAATTGAAATTTGGATTAGACTTTTTAATTTAGGGCACGTGTCTATTTCAATTCATTTCAATTTCTGTCGAAGAGTACTGGAGAAAAGGAACGTGTGCATTCATATAGAATAGGACCAACATTTTGGAGTGATTTATCGCTTTGAGTGTTACCTTATTGTCAATAAACTGTACACTTGCACAATTGACATTAAGGGCAAAATCCTAAATAAACAAAATAATGTAGGGATTTTATCACCCTTCCTTAGCCCAAAAATCATCTCTAAGTGCACTCACATAAACAAAGCCTTAACTAAAAATTGATAGATGTTGGCCCTAGGGACATATCAGACTCACTAAGAGATTAACCGAGGGTAGAAATTGCAAGAACTATACTCCTACAAAATTGGTGTCTAAGGAAAGTGGATTGAGAGGCAAAGCCTCGAAAGCTCCATGGTTTGATGTAATTAAGGCCCGTGGATCACGCCCGGATACCTCCCACTGAGTTTTGCCCTTTCCTGGTCGATTAGCTTGTAGTCGAGTTCCTGCAACAATCTCCCCCAGAGAATCGACCAATTAGGAGTCGTATAGGTCCAGGTACCTTAGACTAAGGCTTTGTGGTTATTTTTCTTTCTTTTGTTTGTTTATTTTATTCTTTTTGATTGTTTGCTGCCTTTATGTTGTTTGTGGTGTGCTGTATGCAAGAGTGGGTGAGAGATCCTGCATTTTCCAGATTAACCATAAACACTTCTCTACCCTTGCATCCAGAACGTGTGATGGCATCACTTCAAGACAGGTTTTACCCGATCAGAATCTCATTACCATCTTGTATAAAACTGCCTGAGACAAATGGAAATAATTTTGAACTAAAGTCTCAATTCATCAACACTCTCCCAAAGTTTCATGGTTTAGAATCGGAGGACGCATACTCCTTTGTTCGGGAATTTGAAGAAGTATGCCTCATGATGCGTATTCCTCAGCTAGGAGACGATGCCATTAGGTTATGTTTCTTTCCCTTTTACCTAAAGGACCTAGCGAAGAAATAGTTGTACAGTTTGGCGGTAGATTCTGTCACGACGTGAGATGATTTCGTCAAGGCCTTCTTGAAGAAATTCTACCCAATTCACAGAACTGCCCTTATTAGAAAAAATATCATGCAGTTCAGGCAAGAACCGAGCGAACCATTTTAGAGATACTTTGAGCGATTCAAAGATCTCCTAGCTCAGTGCCCTTATCATGGTGTGGAGCAATAGCGTCAGTTCCAGATTCTCTATGATGCTTAGATTATCAAACAAAAACCCTGCTAGAAACCATGTGTCAGGGAGGGTTCTTGCAAAAGGACGAGAATCAGGGTTGGAATTTATTTGAGGATTTAGTTGAGAAAACCCTGTAATGGGAGCCAGCCTCAGAAAAACTAAGGAATTCACAATCTCTAGCTTTAAGAGGAGGGCTTCTATCTCTAAAATCATCCATAACTGCAGAAGGTAAGATTGCAACCCTAATGAGGAGAATAGAGGCTCTAAAATAAGAGAGCCAGCCAATGTCAACCAAATTAACCCACCACCAATTCACAATCTAGGTTGTTCATACTGTGAAGCACCAAATCATGTCTTTGAAGAGTGCCCTATTTTCCATGCCCAACAAGTGCCACCGGAACACCTGAACGCGGCCTACTCACGACCGCCGCATAATCCCTACTTACAAACATACAATCCCGGTTGGAGGAATCACCCAAATTTCTCTTGGGCCCAGAACAATCCTCCCAGGCCTAATTTCTCTAACAATTTTCATCATCCCAGTCCTCCACCAAATTTTCCCAGTCAAGCTCCATATTCCTCCCCTCAAAGTTCACCAATAGAAAAGAAATTCAGTAAATTGGAGGAGAGCATGGAAGCTTTTATGAAGTCCCAAACCGTTTTTATATAAAATCAGAGACAAACACTGAACACAGGCTATATTGAGATTGGAAATGCAAATGAGTCAGTTAGCTAGCTCTCTAAGTGAAAGACCAAAGGGTATTTTACCTAGTCAGCTGCTAGTTAACCCTAAAAACTCCAATCAAGCATATGAAATTCAAGATCTGTCGATCAACCAGTGCAATGCTGTTCACATACTTCGATCTGGAAAGAAGATAGACAACCAGGTCTACCAACAGAAAAATCCAGTCCATACTGATCCTACTCCAGCCTCCACCTCTGCTAGTTCCTCCCAATCTGCTCCTCAAATATTTGACGATGACAAAGTTGCTGAATAAGTTCATAAGCCTTTAGCACCCTTTCCCAATAGGCTTAAGAACAACAATAAGAATATGCACATGGAGAAGATGCTTGAGATGTTTAACCAGGTTAAACTGAATGTGCCTCTTCTTGACGCTATTCATAAGCCTTTAGCACCCTTTCCCAATAGGCTTAGGAATAACAATAAGAATATGCACATGGAGAAGATGCTTGAGATGTTTAACCAGGTTAAACTGAATGTGCCTCTTCTTGATGCTATTCAACAAGTCCCAGCTTAAGGATATGTGTACGAAGAAGAGAAAGACAAATGTGCCCAAGAAAGTATTCTTGGCAACCAATATAAGCGAAATTCTGTCTGGTCCCATTCTGGTGAAATAAAAGGATCCCGGATATCCCATAATTTCCTGCACCATAGGACAAATAGAAATCAGCAGATCACTCCTTGACCTGGGAGCAAGTATCAACTTGCTACCTCTCTCAGTATACCAGCAACTTGGGTTGGGCAAGCTGAGTCCAACTCGAATCACCATTCAGCTAGCTGACCGATCTGTGAAAATCCTGAAGGGAGAAATCACAGATGTCCTTATCCGGGTCGGAGATTTCATCTACTCCGTTGAGTTCATTGTGCTTGAGACCCAGCCTGTGTCAAATTCGCGGTCTCAAACTCCGGTCATCTTAGGACGCCCATTCCTTGCTACAGCCAATGCCATAATTAACTATAGGAACGGGTCCATGCGATTGACCTTTGAAGACATGACGAAGGAAGTCAATATCTTTAATCTTGAAAGACAACCTAGGGATATCAATGATCAGACATTTGAGGTCAATTCTATTGAAAATCTGACCAGTGAGCATGAGGAAAGCATGGAGATAGAAACAGAGGCAGAGTTTGATCTAGAGTCTGAGGATTTTAATCTAGACCAGATTGTAGATTCGGTAGTGGACTGGGCGTTAAGCCCAAATGTACCTCATCATAGGATTGAAAGTCCGGATATTGCCTCCAATGAAGCAACACCTTCCCTAGAGCTAAAAGCCTTACCTAAACACCTTAAGTACGCCTACCTGGGTGGAAAAGAAATCTTGCCAGTCATCATAATATCCCACCTGACTGAGCAACAAGAGGACAACTTAATGTCTATTCTGGAAAGACATAGGGAAGCCATTGGATTGACGATGAAGGATATCAAGGGGATAAGTCCAGCCATAGTTCAACATAGAATCCATTTAATCGATGAAGCAACCCTCAGGAGGGACCCACAACACAGGCTTAACCCACTCATGTAAGAGGCAGTAAAAGCGAAAATTTTAAAACTATTAGATAATGGGATCATTTATTCCATTTCTGATAGCCAATGGGTTAGCCCTGTTCATGCGGTCCCAAAGAAAGCTGGCTTTACGGTGGTTGAAAATGAGCAAAAAGAGTTGGTACAAGCAAGACTGCCTATCAACGTTCGTGTTTGTATCGACTGTAGAAAGTTAAATGCAGCCACCCATAAAGACCACTTTCTGCTACCCTTCGTCGACCAAATGCTTGAACGCCTAGCTGGACACGAGTACTATTGCTTCCTAGATGGGTACTTAGGATACAATCAAATCCCTATTGCTGCAGATAACCAGAAAAAGACCACGTTCACCTGCCCGTTCGGAACCTTCGCTTACCGACGCATGCCCTTTGGATCGTGCAATGCTCCTGCAACATTCCAACAGTGCATGCTTAGTCTTTTCTCCGACATGGTAGAACATTTTTTTGAGATTTTTATGGATGACTTTTCCATCTACGGAGATTCATTTGATCAGTGTCTTCATCACCTAGAGTTAGTTTTGCAAAGATGCAAGGAGAAGAACCTAACTCTGAACTGGGAGAAATGTCATTTCATAGTGAGATAGGGGATTATCTTAGGCCATGAGATTTCAAGGAGAGGCATTGAAGTGGACAAGGCTAAAGTAGAAGTGATTGCTAAGCTTCCACCACCCAAAAGCATCAAGGATATTAGATCCTTTCTGGGGCATGCTGGGATCTACCAACGGTTCATTAAGGATTTTAACAAAATCGCTAGGCCCTTAACCAACCTGCTCACTAAGGACGTGCCCTTTGATTTTAACGATGAATGTTTCAAGTCATGGGGGAGCTTAAGCAAGAACTTATTTCTGCGCCTATTATTTCTGCTCCTAATTGGGCCCAACCGCTTGAAATCATGTGCGATGCCTCTGATTTTGCTATTGACGCTGTTCTAGGACAGCGCACCGACAACAGGCAGCACGTGATTTACTACTCGAGTAGGACCTTGAATAACGCCCAACAGAATTATACAACGACTGAGAAGGAATTCTTTGCCGTTATCTTTGTGTTAGAGAAGTTCTGACCCTACTTGTTAGGCTCGAAGACGGTGATTTTTACGGATCACTCGGCACTGAAATACGTCATGACCAAGAAAGAAGCAAAAGCCCGATTGATTCGGTGGATCCTTTTGCTTCAAGAATTTGACCTGAAAATTCAGGATAAACGAGGTATAAAAAATGTTATTGCTGATCATTTGTCACGAATTCCGAACGCACCTATCATACAAGCTCCAATCAATGAGAATTTCCCAGACGAGAACACCCGGCCATTTTCAAGGAACCCTGGTATGTAAACATAGTCAATTACCTGGCCACTGGATAATTACCCGCTGACTGGACAAAGTAAGACCAGTATCGTTTCTTTGCCCAAGTACGGTACTTCTTCTAGGAAGAGCTGTATCTTTTTAAGTATTGTTCCAACCAGATTATTCGACGATGCATACCAGAGGAGTGTGCTAAGCTTTTGCCATAAACTTGCATGCGGAGGACACTTCGGTCCCCGTAAGACTGCAGAGAAGATTCTACAGAGTGAGTTTTACTGGCCCACTTTGTTTAAAGACTCATACCATTTTTGCAAGTCATGCGCAAATTGTCAGAAGATTGGAAAAATTTCAAAAAGAGACATAATGCCCCTGAACCCGATCCTGAAAGTTGAAATTTTTGATGTTTGGGGTATCGATTTCATGGGACCATTCCCTAATTCCTTCGGCAACCAGTTCATTTTACGTCTCTAAATGGGTAGAAGCTGTGCCAACAAAGACCAATGACAACAAAGTGGTTGTCAAATTTCTCAAAGAAAACATCTTCTCCCGATTTGGCACCCCTAGAGCGATAATTAGTGATAATGGATCACATTTCTGCAACAAAGTTTTTGAAGCTCTGATGTGAAAATATTCCATCAATCACAAGTTATCTACTCTGTATCACCCCAGACAAATAGGCAGGTAGAAATCACCAATCGACAACTCAAGCTTGTTTGGAAAAGACTATCAGACATAACCAAAAGGATTGGTTGGTTAAACTCAATGATGCATTGTGGGCTTACTGCACTACTTTTAAGACGATTCTAAGGATGTCTCCTTATAGAATCGTATTTGGAAAAGCCTGTCATACCAGTTGAGTTAGAACACCATGCCCTATGGGCCATTAAGCAACTCAATTTTGATCTGAGTAAGGCCGGTGAGATAAGGAGACTGTAGATCTCAGAATTAGAGGAGATACGGAATGAAGCCTATGAGAATGCTCGAATCACCAAAAGCAGGACTAAACTTTTCCATGACCAGATCATAACCCGAAAAAACTTTGCCCCGGGAGACAAGGTTCTGCTGTACAACTCGAGGCTTCATATTTTCGCGGGGAAGCTGAAGACTCATTGGTCTGGACCGTTCATTGTGCACACTGTTTTCCTACATGGTGCTGTGATTATTGTAGACCCTAAGAACAACACGAAATTCAAAGTGAATGGGCAAAGACTGAAGCCCTTCTTGACCACTGGGCCTATGACTCCGGATGATAGTGTGCTGACTCGTTTTGCCCCATCATACACCTAACCACAACAACTAAAAAAATCCTATTGTTTATATGCTTACCCCTTCTACATTTTTTGACATTTCTTTAGCCTATTCGCACTTGGCCGGCCTAAGTCCACGAAGACGGTGACATCATTTCTTCACCCTATTTATTGCATTTGCATTTACATAAACATTCATTGAGGACAATAAATTAGATAGGTGGGGGGAGGGGGGTGCTAACACTACTTCTTTTTCTTTCTTTCCAAAAAAAAAAAAATCTCCAGATTGAAGAGAAATTTCATACTCTTTATAAAAATACCAAAAGGTTGTAGGAATTAAGGGAACCTTATTAATGAATTTTATTTTTGCCTAAATAAACAAGAAAGATTGGTTTGACTAAGAGTTGGGAGGGATAAGAAAAATAACTTTATTTAGCCTTAACATATTATGCATAAACCACACATACATGCTTGGGATTTAGAGACACAACTCTGAAAAAAAACCGCTGGATAATTGTGCCTCAAGAAGCATGATTACTCACGCCAAAAAAATAATAATCAATATATAAGTAGATCTTGATTTCGTGACCTACTCTACTTGCATATTTGACCTGAGGGGTGTTTTTCCACCTGGTACCCTAAAATCATCTGGTTTGGGAGTCAACGGTTTGATATGTGTTACATGAGTAAAGTAGAAAGCCTAATGAAACCAAGAATAATAGATAAATATTAATAAAATTAAATGATATTCAAAGTTGAGTTGAAAAATCTCAAGCACATCACACTTACACATTATGCATATCTATCTAAAGCAAAATAACAGAATGAGTTAGAAGTATAAGATCCTTCCTAAATTTAAAGAAAAACCATAATTTCTTCTTTTATGAAGGCTAAAGTATAGGAGGACTTATGAGGGTTGAACCTAATTCTTAAATCATTCGGTCATTTTTATTTAGATGATTGAAAGTTCTTTTTCTTGAAAGAGGTTTGCTAACCACTAAATATTTTTTCACTTATTGGATTTTGTGGGTGCAATCCACTAAAAACCCTCAGGAGACAACACTCCTCCTCTAGGAGAAACCTAGAGGTTTAAAGGCTTGTTGCACATGCTCAGTGCAATCGCGTTACCTGCGAAAGTGGTGTAATAATTTTCTTATTTTTTGTTTTGCTCGGGACGAGCAAAAAGATAAGTGTGGGGGTGTGATTAGTCTCTAATTTTGCATAATTTTTATCACATCCGCATATTTATTTGATATAAAATTCTACTAATAAAGCTTTGCTTGCTTGATCCTAGGTCCATGGAGTGCAAATGAAGAAGAAGACCCTAAATCACCATTTAATGGGTGATTAAGGCCTACCAAGTAGCCATTGACCTTAGAGTAGAGATTTTGCAGCTATTTTTTTGGTTTTGGAGCCATTGCAACGGTGAAATCTTTGAAACAATTGAAAAAGTTTAGAGCTTTATGGGTTTTGAGAAAGTTCAAGAGCTTTAAATGCGGGTCTGATCAAGATGATGAACAGTCAAAGTGAATTGACTGTTGAAAGACCCGGGTCTTTTATAGGCCTTTTGGTGGTCGAGATATGCAGTGTATATCTCGAGCTCAATCCGAGCCAGATACGCGTCCTATGTGGCTCCTGCGTCCGTGCCTGAAAGCATCTAATGCAATCTTTGTGTTTCGAGAGCCACGTCTCTATCCCAATCAAGAGCCGTGTCTCTATGGAAATTGGGGGCAGCATCTCTATAGTAATTGAGAGCCACGTCTCTACAATAATTGAGAGTCGCGTCTCACTTTAGTGAAGTTCGCGTCTTCACTTGATCAGCGTACCAGGACTGTGTTTATGAGGACTGCATTTTCTCATATATAAGGTGTATGTCTCGACTTCTGCAATCCGTTCAACATTACACTCATGAAGACCACAATTCAGACAGGATCAAGCTCAAGGCATATCAAAATATTGTCAGTCTAATCATGAGAGCCCAAAATCAACTGAAGTCTAAAGTATTTCAAAATCCATCTCAGTTAACTGTGGAGTGTTGAAAACTTTGGAGGGGGTTCTATAGGCTGTCTAAAAAATCACTAAGGACAAGCCATAAGATATGAACCTCACTTCAATGTGAAGGTCGCGTTTTGACTAAAACGCTGACCTCGCATCCAAAGAAGTACAGAGACTTTAGACACAGGCCTGAGTGAACCCGCGTTCAACGCGAGTCTGAGTAACTTTGTGTCCCGTCCAACGCGACTTTGAGTAACTCCGCATCTAATGCAGGGTCTGAGCAACCCTGTGTCCCATTTTAAGCGCAAGTCTGAGCAACTTAATACTCCATATCAGACGTGGGTCTGAGAAATCTTGCGTCTCACTTCAAACGCGGGTCTGAGCAACTCCGTGTTCTAAGTTGAGATGCCCACGTCTACAACAAGCAATGCAAGGTCTGCATCCAGCGCGAGACCCATGTTTTTTTTGTAACTGACCCTTATTACTGGGTCAATAAACTCCCCATGTAATGTGGGATTTAATCCCTACTATGAAGGGATATTAGGGGACAATAATACCCCTACAACTCTCTATACAAAGGCTGAGGAGCTATGAGAAAGGGGCTTTTGAAAAGGAAGAGGCTTTTTTGAGTTTGAGAGCCAAGAATTCTCAAGCTAAAAGCTTCTTGCTTTTTGGAGAGAAGAAGAAAAGGAATAATCAGTGGACTCTAAATATTCAGTGTGTTAAAAATAGAGCTCTCTTCTGATTGATCTTCGAGAGCATCCTGAAGAGAAGTTGGACAGTTGGCCAGTCAATGAAGAAGAAGAGTCACTCTCCATCGTTACACAAAGAACCTAGTTTTAACAAAGAATAGAATCTCTTCTCCCCTCTTTAGTAATCAAGATTATTCCATTATAAACTTTCAGCCATTCAAAGAAATTTTACTTGGACTAAGCTTTTCTGACCAAACAGTGCCAGAAAAAGAAATAAAATTTGATTCTGACTTCTGGCTGTTGACAGCCTTCTCTGGCCTGTCGACAGGTGAGTCAGTTGTCTGCAGGCTGTCTAAAAATCACTAAGTACAAGCCATCAGACGCGAGCCCTATTTCAACGCGAAGGTCATGTTTCGACTAAAATGCGGACCTCGTACCCCAAGAAGCATGGAGATTTCAGACGCGGGTCTGAGTAAACTCCATTCAACATGAGTCTGAGTAACTCCGCATCCCATTTCAAGCGTGGGTCTGAGCAACTTGGCACTCCACGTCAGACGCGGGTCTGAGAAACCCTACGTCTCACTTCAAACATGAGTCTGAGCAACTCCGCGTTCTAAGATGCCCGCGTCTATAACAAGCAACGCGAGGTCCGCGTCTAGCGCAAACCCGCATTTTTGTTATAATAGACCCCCATTACTGAGTCAATTAACTCCTCACATAATGGGGGAGTTAATCCTCATTATGAAGGGATTTTTGGGGACAATCATACCCTATGACTCCCTATAAATAGCCTGTGTAGCTATAAAAGGAGAAGATTTTTGGCTAGAGCACAGAGGACTTTTGGAAAAAAGGAGTAATCAGTGGACTTTAAACACCAAGTGTGTTAAAAATAGAATTCCTCTCTGATTAGTCTTGAGAGCATCTAAAAGAGAAGTTAGACAGTCAGCCGATCAATGGAGAAAAAGAATCACTCTCCATCGCCACCTAAAGAACCCAGCTTTAAACAAAAGGGAGACTGCGTCTTCTCTCCTCTTTGTAATCAGAATCGTTCCATTGTAACTTTTCAACCACTCAAAAAAATCTTACATCGACCAAGGCATTTTTTCCGACCAAACAAAAGATGGTGACTCCACTAGGAAAATCCTTCTCTACTGATGAGAATGTTCCGGCTCCTCGGGAAGACGGTAGAATCCTTCATTGTTGAATTTGATCAAGAAAAGTTTGAGAAATTCCTTTCCTCAGGTTCTGCTAGACCCAAGGCAATGTGACAATACCGTAAAATCTTTTATGAGACTCGCTTTCGAATCTCTTTAGAGATTACTCCTGAAGTGACCGCACCACTGCTCACAACGCAAAGGGTGCCACTTTTGATAAGGTTCTGAAAACCTCTCGTGCAACCCATGCAGCTCGCGTTAACGTCTCTCAGGAGACCCGTAAGGTGAAAGCGTCGGCACGCGACCAAAGAGACGATGAAGATCAATTCTGCCATCCTCATCCTCTCTATACTCTGTAATTTCAGGTTGTCAGGGGTTACCAACAACTCATACGGTTTAACTGAAATGTTGAACGTCGATTAAGGCACCGTGCATGTCGATAACAGATTGAAGACTCTGTTGAGACAATCTGCCCTGTAGATTCAGAACGCGAGGTTGATACCTACGTTTCTCTTAAGCGACGGGAGGACCGCATTTCTGTCCTAGAACGCGAGTGCCGCATTCTTTAACAGCGCCAGGTCCGCATCAAATGCGAGACTCGCATTTTGTCGGCTCCAAAACCTGTGGCCCGCGTTCCTCAACAACGCGAGGCCCGCGTTTATGACTCCAAACGCGATAGTCGCGTTTCAACACAACGCGATGGTCACGTTTCAGCAAAGCAACACGAGACCCACATTCAGCATTGCATGTATTTAAGACATATGATGCCAAAAGCTCTCACTCTCAGGGAGTTGAGGCTAATTCCTCAGATGCTCCATCAACGAACCTCAGGGACTACCTGACAAGGAAGAGGAGCGTCCATCAAATCGCCTCTCGATGGTACTACGAGCAGCTAATCTCAGTAGTGCTCTCTAATTGCCATTGTGGCTTTCAGATAACTAAATCTTTGATTTTAGCCAGTTGTCAGCGGCTTTAGAATCAGCCAGAAGATAACAATCTCGGAAGAAGAAATTATTCTCTAACGTCGCGTATCTGGAAGTGACTACAAACATAGTGGGGCCAAGTTTTACACCAAGCAAGTCCAAGGGGAAGCTACCAGCTGTTAGCTCAGAGGAGTTGGATGTTGATGGTCATCAGGTTTGAAGGATGTTCTTATCGAACCTGAAGGGGTCTACTGGCACACTCAGACCCATACAGGAGCAATCACCCCAGTCGACTACAATCTGTTGGCTAGGATAATTGAGATAAATGATGAGCACTCCACCATCATCGAATCCCAGTCTTTAAATTCCAGCTTGGGGACAACCGCCTATGCTTACATGGTGGGAACTCTCGAGGAGATGGCCAAGCGATTCTAAGAGCAGGCCTGAGTCCAACGGGAGCAATTTGATATGATTTGAGCTCAGTAAGAATCTATTAACACCCTTAAGTAGAGGACAAAAAGAAACCAAAGGCTAAAACTCCTTCTAAAATGTCCAAAGGCAAATGAAAGGAAGGGGGAGCTCATCCTCTACAAATACCGAGAATGAAGAGCATTCCAGCTCTGAGCCACCCAAATCTTTATCTGAAGAGGAGGATAACTCAGAGAACGGAAGTACTCATTCCAAAAGGATGAGCAAATTGGAGTAACACCTTGAGGCTCTCGGCAACCGAGACAGGCTCCAAGATGTGGGGATAGTCTGACCCTACCCAGCAGAGTAGGATACAGACCCCTACCCTCCCAAATTTAATGCACCGACCCTTCATACTTTCAACGGTAAAGGGTCACCAAACCAACACATATACTATTTTAAATCCCAAACTGGGAATGTAGTATCGAATGATGCCATTTAGACTCGTTTATTCATTGGCACTCTTAAAGGAGTCGCCTTTGAATGGTTCATGAAACTTTCCGCCGGCTCAATTAAAACATGGGCCGACCTCAAGAAGTTGTTTCTGGCTTGTTTTTTTAAGACGATCCAGAGATTTCAATACCGTCTCTCCTTGCAGCCAGGCAAAAGAAAGGAGAGTCTATCAAAATCTTCGTCGAAAGATTTCAGAGCATGGCACTCTGTTATTCTAGCAACTTGACCCAGTCTACACTAGTTGAGACACGCCGTCATAATCTACAAACTTTTCTACTCGCTCAAACGGGTGGGGCGGAATGTCGCACTTGGAAGCAGTTGGTGCTACAAGGGGAACAGGCGAAAGAGATCATCGCCAGGATCAGGGCTGAAGAATAAGATAGCAAAATGAGACCCGACAAGTCAATGCGACATGCACCAGAGTCATCTTCTCAACCAAGAAGAAGAGATACTCTAACAACGGAAGTCAAATCACCTTCAAAGGCCCAGTCAGTCAAAGGAGGAATGGCTTCCAGCCAACCATGTGCTAACAAATCATTTTCCTTAAGGATAAGCACATGGTATCTCTGTTCAAGTTACTCCTAAAGAGCAACAAACTCAAACTTCTAGAGATTAGACGCCCTTATGAGGTGAGGAAGATTGATGATCCCAATTACTGCTTATATCACAGGATGCTGGGACACCCTACCAAGAACTGCTACATCTTTAAAGATGTCCTTCAAGCTCTGATTGATGCAGAGGTATTGAAGCTTCATCCAGAATAGAAGAAGGTCACCGCCAAGATGACGACTACATCACCAATTCAATTTGGATGAAATCTTCTACTAGCACCAATTGGAGTGGTAATTGAATTTAAACCTGCACAGAAAAGTGATAGTTTAGAAATTAAGATTGAAACGTGCAAGTGTTCAATACTACCGCTATAGCTAGTGGCTATGTGATTCGTGATCCACAAGGAGGGACTAGCGATGGAAGCGTTTGAGTAAGTTCGATTCTTTTTGAGTTGACAAAAATGTTTGATTATTCTTCTCAGTTTTTAGAAAAATAAAATGAAAAGTTAAGTTAATAGAAGATGGATAGATAAAAGAAGATGATTGTGGAGTTGTTATTTTAAGAACTAAGTTAAAAAGAAAAGAACAAAATGATAAATGAAGAGTGATTTTGGAGCAAAATTCTAAATCAAAATGAAAGCAACTAAAAATTCTTACTTACTTCTTCAATGCTCATGTACCTTGGATCAATCGCTACGACTTATCTAGTCTTTGAAGGCGATCAAGCATGGCGTGTAGGATCTTTCTCATTTCTAATCTACACTATGAATAAAAGGGCAAGCTAAACTAACAAAGGAATGATTATTCATCACTATGGTCATAAAGTGCACTTGCAATGGTGAAGCAGTCTCGAGGCAATCGGATTCACTTGGATTACAAATACATTAGAAGAAAGCAAACAAAAATAAGAGTAAAAAAAGAAACTTTGATTCGATTTAAATAACAATGAAAGAAAAGACTTACTGACACCAGTGTCATCCTCAGTACAAGCTTGTTCTCATTCCTCTATGAAACTCTCCTCTTCTCTCAGTTACATAAAAAAATAAAAATTACATAAAAAACTAAAAATCTAAGTTACAAAGTAAAAAATGGCTTAACTTCTACTCTCTGCTTAGTCGTTCCCTGTGGTCTCAGAAATCCCAACATTTATAGGCAAAAACCAAAAGGGAGAGGAGTTTACAGATAAGGGGAGCAAACGCTCCCCGAGATTCTTCAAGATTACTGTGAAAACATAGCTCTGGCCATGTTTTCGTGACCTGGGTGTGGCCAGGTGGCCATACCCGGAGTACAACTCCATGTTTTGAAGATCTCTTTTCATCTCCCGCTGAATTTTCAAATTTGAGTCCTAGATTTGACAAAACCTCCTTTGATTTCGGCTTTAACCACTTGATTTGTGAAAGTTCAATTTTAACTGATTTTCAACCGATTTTATCTTCTTTGATTTGCCCTGATCTTTGATTTGAATTTAATTCTAAATTAAATCAGAATTTAGGTGGGCTTGGTTTCTCTTCCCTCTCCTTTAGTAAAGGCCTGCATATAATTTAGACAATAAATAGAATTAAAAACATAGTTTATTAAATAATAAATATGGGAATGTGACAACAAATATGCAGTATCAGTGATCGATCACACCCCGACACCTATGTTTTGCTTGACCTCGAGTAAAATATAAAAACTAAACCTAAGAAATTATTAGACCACTTTCGCAGATCACGCGATTGCACTGAGCATGTGCAACAAGCCGTTAAACCTCTAGATTTCTCCTAAATGATGAGTTTTGTTTCGTGAGGGTTCTCAGTAGATTATACCCACAAAATCCATAATGAAAGAGAAACAAAGTGTTAGAATTTTCTAAATAGCATTTGGAAAAAGAGAGAGAATATTTGAAATATTATTGTAAGAGTTCAAGTAATCTATAAGTTATAAAAAACTAAAATTTTCATTCTTAAACCTAGTATCTATTCAAAAACTTATTATCAATCAAGGTAAGGAGTCAAACTGTATTTCTTATGTAGCCTATTATTTTATCTTAAGTCATATGCACCTATCAATCAATGTAAGGAGTCAAACTGTATTTTTCATCTAATCTATTATTTTACCTTAAGTCATATGTACCTTCGTGACCGTGAAATTTTGACTCGGGGTTTTTTAACTCTATCTCCTATGCCTTAATTTTTTCTTTTTTTGATGATATTATTCCTTAGTTCTATTAGGCTTTCTAATCTGCCCATGTAACGAACCTTTAGTCAGTGACTCCCAAACCGAACGGCCTTAGGGCATTGGGTGAGAAAACACCTTAAGGATTTAAGGACTCGAGCAAACAAGGCCACAAAAGTAAGGATTTTATTTATTATATAGACCGTTTTTAGGCGTAAATACTTATGCTTTATTAGGCACAAATGCCCAGCTTAATCAAAGAACTTTTTATATATATATTTTAATAAGGTATAAGAATCTTTATTTTTGAACCCTAAGTATGTAAGTATATAAAGTATACATACTTCATCAATGCAAAAATTAAGACTAAATTACTTTTCCAAATTTTCTTTGTAAACCCTAGAAATCAAACAAATAATCTTATTTTGACCGAGTATAAGAAATCCTAATTATGATTCTCCTATTCCTTAAAATTAACTCAATTTCTCACAAAAATTGGTCAAAATATTATTTCTCTTTTTAAAATGTTTTTAAAAGCAAAGAACATGTTATTTTCTTAATAAAAAGAAAACCTATGTTATGTTAGAACCCTCTCCCACACCTATCTCATGCATTGTCCTCAATTTTTAAATGAATGGATAAATGCATAAAAAGAAGAAATGGGAGAAAAATATTATCTTAAGATGGTGGTTCCGGTGGTGGTCGGATTGGGTCAAGCGTTGCTACCCATCAAGATAATGTGGTGAGTCACAAAACTCACTTTTATTGACCTCTTTTCTATGTACATAATTACAATTCCCAATATGAATAGGATCATGAAAGACCCTATCATAAAACTTATTCTTTACATGACCAGTCTTGGAAAATTATCATGGAGTCATCCTGGTCTATATCTATGTCCAACAAAAGAATATGATTTGGTGAAATGGTTGACTTGGGCTCAAGAGTGATAGGTTCGGGAACCATTACTAACTCGAAAAAAATCAAGTGTAGGTTCAAGAGTTGGCATTGGTTCAATAGTTGTGTCCAAATTAAATAAATAAAATTCACATTCTTTTCCCAACAATGGAATATGGCTATCCAAAATTGGTGATTCAATTTTTAGATCTATAGATATAGGAATGAATGTTGGATCGAGAAATTGGTCCAAATTGGGTAAGGATATCGAAGTCAACATAGACTTGAAGATGGGAACAGAATTACAAGGTTATGGATTGGGGTCACATTCACATTCAAGTTCAATCTCATTGAATGGTAAACTTGCCACTTTATCAAAGATTTGAAATTGGTTAAGTTAAAGTTTGTGTGATAAAATTGACTCTTGGTTAAAGTCTCCAAGACACCATAATTCTTGATTTTCATCAATATGGCTGGGCAATTGGAATGGTCGAACATGTGTTAGATAGTGTTTCCTCATTCCTATCTTTTACTATGCTGATCAAACGACTCATTTGTGCCTCTATCCTATTGATAGATTGGAAAAAAAATTATTTTCAGACTGAATCAGGTTTTTCATACGCCTATCTGAGTCTATAGGTTCTTCTTCTTGTTGTGGGACTTGGAACATGTAGTAGGGATCTTGGATTTGAGAGTCTTGTGAGAATTGTGAGTCTATCACATTCAACTTTTATTCTTGGGACTCAATCATGGTTTCTATAGTCTTCATCACCTCAGATTTTTCTACTATGAGTTGATCATGACTAGAAAAATTAGAAGCTGAATGTTGGAATGGTGGTTGACAATATGACTTGGGAGAATTGGATCCCATTGACTCTGTGAAGAGTAGTGATAATTGTTCCAGTCTTGTTCATAATATTATGACTAAGGCATGTATTGATTCGGATAAGATCTCCGACACACTTGGTTGGTTAAAGTTATGATATGCCGGGTTAGTAATATCCGAGTTAAAAGAGGTCGGTGTGAAGTATGGATCACTATATGCATTGGAATAATTATAATTGTAATATATATCACCAAGATGTCAAAAACAAAAAACAAAAATAAGCAAACAAACAAATAAATAAAAAAGAAAAAATCTAGCCTCAGTTAGGGTAGACCTTAGATCTAGACGACTCTTAACTGGTTAGATTGTCCACGGGGGGTATGTTGCAGGATCTAACCATAAGTTAATCGGCCATGTAGGAGCAAGATTGGTAGGAGATATCCCCGCTTAAAAGTGACAAGCCTAATTATGTCAAACCGCCAGCCTTTGAGATTTCGCCTCTCAATCCCCAACTTTTGACACCGATTTGACAAGAGTCAAATTCTAATCAACTTTTCCCTTAGGCCAGTCTCCTATTGAGTCTGAGATATCCCTAGGGCCAACGTCTACTCAGTTTTAGTTAGGCTTGCGTTAGTGAGTGAGGAGATTATTTGTGGGCTAATGGAGGGTAATGACTTCCCCACCTTATCTTGTTTAGAGGACATGCTCTTAAATCAATTTAGTGCAATATGTACATGTATATGAAAAGCAACACTTAAGTGATGTAAATAATTCAAAAGTGTTCCTATACTACATGCTATGCACATGTACCGTTACTCCAACACTCTTCAACAATAATATAAAATGTAAACGAATTAGACACGTGCCTAAATGCAAGTCTAAACCATTTTTAACATTTACAAACAATCACTTTCCTATTGAATGAAATACAACATGTACAGAGTATTAAAAATATAAACACTAAAGATTATGTATTTTTTCAATTCACCCACTTTGCAAAAAACAAAAGTGAGTAATTCATTGCTCTTGCCGCGGAAACGTGGTTCTTGCCGCGTTTGCGCGGCAAATGAGTAGGCTCTGGTACTCTGCCTTCTTGGGCAGGGTACAGAGCAACAATATGTCCACTGCAATGCTTATTTTCATGAATTCAGACTCTGCACACCAAAACAGAGAAGAAAGAAGTTAAACCTTTTAAGTAAATCAGCAAAAGAAGAAAACTTACCGTCCCTCTCCGGCTACGGCGTCAAAAATTAATTGAACTTAAACCTGCACAAAAAAAAGATAGTTTAAAAACTAAGATTGAAATATGTAAGTTCTCAGTACTACTGCTATAGTGAGTGGCTATGCGGATCGTGATTCATAAGGAGGGACTAGCGATGGAAGCATTTGAGTAAGTTTGTTTCTTTTTGAGTTTATAAAAACATTTTTAATGTTCTTCTCAGTTTTTAGAAAATAAAATGAAAAATTAAGTTAATAGAAGATGGATAGATAAAGGAAGATGATTGTGGAGTTGTTGTTAAGAACTAAGTTAAAAGAAAAGAAAAAAATGATAAAAGAAGAGTGATTTTGGAGTGAAATTCTAAACTAAAAAGAAAGCAACTAAAAATTCTTACTTATCTCTTCAGGGCTCGTGTACCTTGGATCCATCGCTACGACTTACCTAGTTTTTGAAGGCAATCAAGCATGACGTGTAGGATCTTCCCCATTCCCGATCGACCCTATGAATAAAAGAGAAAGCTAAACTAACTAAGAAATGGTTGTTCATCACCATATGCCATAAAGTGCACTTGCAATGGCGAAGCAGTCTCGAGGCTATCGGATTCACATGGATTACAAGCATATCAGAGGAAAGCAAACAAAAACAAGAGTAAAGAAGAAAAAAAACTTTGATTCAATTCAAATAACAATGAAAGAATAGACTTACTTACGCTGGTGTCACCCTCAACACAAACTTGCTCTCACTCCTCTATAGAACTCTCCTCTCCTCTCAGTTACATAAAGAAAATAAAAATTATATTAAAAAATTTAAAAACCTAGGTTACAAACTAAAGAATGGTCTAACTTCTACTCTTTACTTAGTCATCCCCTGTGGTCTCAGAAATTTCAGTATTTATAGGCAAAAACCAAAAGAGGAGAGGAGTATACAGATAAGAGGAGCAAACGCTCCCCGAGATTCATCAAGATTGCTGCAAAAGCTGCATTTTCACGGCCTTGGTGTGGCCAAGTGGTCACACCCTGGGGTAAAGCTCCCTATTTTAAAGATCTCTTTTTATCTCCTGCTGGAATTTTAGATTTTAGTCCTGAATTTGATGAAACCTCCTTTGATCTTCAGCTTTAACCACTTGATTTGTGAAAAATCCAATTTTTACTAATTTTCAACCAGTTTTATCTTCTTTCATTTGCCCTAATTTGCCCTGTTCTTGATTTGAATTTAATTCTGAATTAAATCAGAATTTAGGTAGGCTTTTGGGCTTGGTTTGTCTTCCCTTTCCTTTAGTAAAGTCCTGCATATAATTTAGACAATAAATAGGATTAAAAATAGAGTTTATTAAATAATAAATAAGGAATGTGATAATAAATGTGTAATATCAACGAGCGATTAAGTGGTTCCCATCCCGAAAGGGGAACTAAGAGTGATTAATATTGATCCTCACAATCAGAGGGAGAAAGGTTATATTCCAGTCCCTACTCCTCAGGAAGAGACGTTGTGGTCCATCCTGATATCGTCGAAAGCCAGCAGTAGACGATTGTCACAAGCAAGAAGTCCAAAGGTAAGGTTAAAGCATCCTCCAGAAATATGGTGAGCATCTCTATAAGAGAAACCGGGAAAGATGTTGCCTCCCTTACTAGTTCAGGAGACGAGGAATCCGCCCTTGTTGCTAACATGGGTGTACCTCCCACATCAAAGACTCGATTCGGTAAGCAGTACCTGAAGTAGTATGGCAAGCCGGTAGCAAATTCCCAAAAGCCAGCTGAGGAGGCAATCGAGCAGTCCACGAGACCATCTGTGGAAAAGCAGAAAGAGCTTCGATATGTCAAAGCTCTTCAAAAAAGCAGTGCGGGACCTTCAGCTCCCTTCCGTTTTGATGTCTTGGCTTAATTAGCCAACACCCCTGCTCAAATCACTCTCCATGAGCTCCTAAGACTTTTCAAGTCTACAAGGGATGCTCTAAAAGAAGCGTTAGCAGATCCAGAGGTTTTGTAACCCAGATTCCTGCTACATGCGAAGAGAAAGATGGCAGCTATGGCAATCATACCTCAAAGCAGTTTCCTTGCATCACCTTCACCCCAGAAGACATGCAATTTAAAGAAAAATATGACAAACTCCTGTATTACATAGGGTACATTAGATCATCTGAAATGAGCCACATTCAGGTTGATTCAGAATTCGCATTGAGCATTATGCCCCGCAGGGTCATGCAATATTTGGAGATCCCCACCCACTGGTTAAGCGCCACTCAAACAACTATCTATAGCCTCAATGCCAATGGTACAACCCGATGGGAAAAATCAAGCTCATGTGTCAAATTGGGAACCTGAAATCAGAAGTGACATGTTATGTCATTGATGCTGACACCTCGTACAATCTGCTGCTGGGACGACCTTGGATTCACCTCAACGCCATCATCCCGTCCACTCTTCATAAGTAATGAAATACATTGATGAAGATGGAAGAGTGAAAATGTTGATTGCCAAAAGACATCCGTTCAAATGAGTCAAGAATTATTTTACTGATTCTCTCTTTTATCAGGATTCTCTTGAGGCTGATGAGAATCCACACCCAGAAGAACCGACTCTGGCAACGAAGCAGATACAGAGCCAGAAAAAGACGAATGTCTCTGGGAAATAAATTCTCTTGTAACGAGCATTAATAAGATCGATGTCAATACCACCGCTAATGTTGAAGGCGAGTGGTTCATCAATGAAAATTTAGATTTGGCTTACTTTTCTGCATTTGCTTCAGATTTTTTACCGTCAGACACTAGAACTGACATGGATAGTGATCCTTAGTCAGCAATGAATGCTCTAACATAATTTCATGCACCAATAAAGTCATCCCTCTTGGTATGAGAAAAGATAGGACGCGCGCACAATAGCTTGTTTGAAGTACCAGCCAAGCAAAGGGGTCAAAAGCCAATTCTATTCGGATAAATTAAGACAGAGGCTGTAGCTTGCAAAAGCTCAGGGGGTAATTCTGAGTCTCCATGATTCTTCCATTATGGACAAAAGTCACGTCACATGAAGGAAAGAATGGGGTATGATTTTACCAAGGAATTAGGCCTTAATTTCGGCAAAAAAAATGAGCATTACTTTGTTCATTTGTATCGAAAGGCAAAGACCCCGATTACTACCAAAAGACCAAAGGGGACTCGGTTATGTATCTATACTAGTCTCATCATATTCCAAATCTGAAAAGGAGGTTTGTCATGATAGCTCATCAGCAACATCGTCGTGGGACTCAGACGTCAGCATCGACGATATCTTCGGAAGTCACTCAGTGAATATGGTATCAACCAGCCATGTTGAAGATGATAGAGAAGATATTTTTGAATCTGAAGAATTATCCAGTCGGACTCTGATCCATAGATTAAACACTTAAATACTCTTTGGGATACGTGCTTTGAACAACACGAACCACCCACTGAGGATAAAGTGACTCAGATAGAGATGAAGCTAACTCCAAGCCCATCTTCATAAATGAGAGCTTGTCACTTTCTGAGAAAGAAGATCTAATACAGCTCATATGAGAGTATATAGATGTCTTTGCTTAGAATTATGAAGACATGCCCGGGCTCGACCTCCCAGATTGCTATGCATTGCCTCAACATCAACTCGGACGCCAAACCAATCAAACAACATCAACGATGGTTCCGTCCCGAGATTATAGAAGCAATTGAATCAGAAGTTAAAAAGCCTATAGACTCTGTTTTCGTCAGGAAAGAGCAACATCCTGATTGAGTGTCTAATATCATTCCCGTTCTCGAGAAGAATGGAAAGATCCAGATTTGCATCGCTACCATGATCTGAATGCCGATTGCCTAAAAGATGAATTTCCACTCCCGAGCACGGATGTCATGATCGATAATACGTGTAATTTTTAGAGGATGTCTTTTATGGATGGCTTCCAGAGTATAATCAAATAAAAATGTACCCTGAAGATGAAAAGTACACATCCTTTAGGACACCTGTGGGAGTATACTGCTATACAGTGATACCCTTCGGCTTGAAGAATGCCGGTGCGACATATCAACGTGCCATGAATTTAATCTTCCATGAGCATATACACAAGACCGTAGAATGCTATGTCGATGATATCACCGTGAAAAACCATGACAAAGGCGATTACCTCGCCGACCTAAGGAGAGTGTTTGACATCATGCGGGCTCACCAGTTGAAGATGAACCCGACTAAATTCTTCCTGGGCGTAGCCAGCGATAAATTTCTTGGATTTGTTAATGCATCCAAAGGAATTCATTTAAATTCGGAGAAGATCCGTGCCGTCCAAGAGATGCATCCTCTGAGGAATCTCAAAGAACACAGAGGCCTACAGGGACGATTGGCATATATCCAGAGATTCATATTAAATCTTTGAGGGCGCTGCCAACCCTTCACCAAGTTAATGAAGAAGGGAGTCTCATTCGTCTAGGACAATGCTTGCCAAGAAGCATTCAAAGCGATCAAGGAGTATCTCACACATTCACTCGTTCTGGTAGCTCCAGTATCAGGAAAATCTTTCCTGTTTTATGTTTGTGCAATGAATCATTACTTGGGAGCTTTACTATCTCAAAACAATGACCAAAATCATGAACAAGCAATTTAATATTTAAGTAGAACGATGATTAGGGCGGAGCACCGTTACAACCCAATCAAGAAGGAATGCTTAGCGTTGGTCTTCACTGTCTAAAAGATGCGACACTATCTCATGGCACAACACATTCAAGTCATCTTCAGAGTTAATCCCTTGCGTTTGCTCATGACAAGTCTATCTTCGCTGAAAAGTAGACGAGCGAAATAGGCCATACTGCTCTCACAATATGAGATGCATGCCACAAAAGGCGATCAAAGGTCAAGCTGTGGTAGATATCCTGGCCAATCATCTAGTGCCAGGAACGTCAAAACTTTATGATGATCTCCCAGACGAGGTCGCTGAAGTTAACTTGGATCAACGCCTCCTCGAAAGAATAAGTATGGCGACTCTTCTTTGACAGAGCGTCAAGAACGAATCCTGAGCAAAATATTATCGCAGGTGTGGGGGCAGTACTTATCTCCCTACATAACTATGTGATCCCTAATGTATTCTCACTAATAGAGCCGTGTTCCAAAAATTTCTTGGAATACAACGCTCTTTTGATCGGGATGCAACTTGCTGAAGACATTAGAGTCAAAAATCTCAAAGCATACAGTGATTCAAAGCTCATCGTCAACCAGATTCGCGGAGAGTATGAAGTCCAACATGAAGGCTTGATACTCTATCACAACGCGACCATTATCATGGCAGAGAAGTTTGAAAACTTCTACATCGATCATGTACCGCATCAGCAAAATATAGATGCATTGACGTTACTCGACGCTTCATTGACCCTTCCAGCTGGAGCCACGGAGAGAGCACTCGTCTACAGTCACGACTTTTACTACTGCAAATTTGCCTTTGAAGATAGAAGAACTTTAAGAAAAGACCTTCAAGTCAAAGAGGTTCTTGAGACTTTAACAAGTCTCAAACCTAGGGTTTGGCAATTCTCTTACATTGACTTCGTCTTGTACGGTATATTGCTTGATGACCCCAAGGAGGCAGCTGCCATCAGAAGGAAACTCATCGATTCTATTACAAAGCAATCATACAGACATTATATCATTGATTGTATTATGGAATCCCGCTCCGATGCCTTTCACACAAATAGGCATAGACAGCGCTCAAAGAAGCTCATGATGGTATGTGCGGAGCTCACCAACCCGGACCCAAGCTCAGGGAGCTCAGAAGACTTGGCTATTATTAGCCAAAGATGATCCTTGATGCCATCGCCTATGCTAAGTGATGTCATGCGTGTCAGATTCATGGTGACTTTGTCCATCAACCACCAGAACATCTTCATCCAACATCCTCCTCATGGCCATTTGAGATGTGGGGATGGATGTTATTGGTCCAATCAGTCCTACAACATTCAGAGGACATCGCTTTATATTGCCCATAACAGAGTACTTCTCCAAATGGGCGAAAGTTATCCCCCTGCAAGAAGTAAAGATACCAAATGTGATCAAGTTCATCAAGCATCACGTGCTCTACCATTTTTGTTTGCCCAAACGAATCGTCTACGATAACGGACCCTAATTCGTTAGCCAAGCATTTCAGAGGTTCTGTAATAAATTCAGAATCTAAAGTGTGCCATCAACAACATACTATCCAGCCGCTAATGGCTTCACAGAAACCTTCAACAAGACTATTGGGAAGCTTCTCAAGAAATTCGTTTTGAAAAATCAATGTGACTGGGATAACAAATTAAGCGAATGTTTATGGGCTTACCGCACAACGGTGAGAACCCCGACAAAAGCCATGCCGTTTTCTTAGTCTACAGATGTGAAGCTGTACTCTCACTGGAGATCCAGATCCTATCTTGATGGGTTGCATTGACAACCAGGATGGCAAACAAGGAGAAGCACTGACTGTGGCTCCAAGAGTTGGAAGCTTTGGACGACAAACGTCTGCAAGCTCAACAGCAAATCGAGCTTTATCAAGCTCGGATTTTCAGAGCCTTCAATAAGAAAGTCAGAGAACAGATTTTCAAGAAAGGCGACCTTATCTTACTGATCAGAAGACCCATGGTCATGAGACATAAGACAAAAAGAAAATTTCAACCCAAATGAGAAGGACCATTTGTAGTAGAATCAGTCTACTCAAATGGAGCATACCGCCTCATAACTCCCGATGGTGATACGCTCATGATGATCAATGGCAGATTCTTGAAGAGGTACTATCCTTATTAGGACTCTTCTCATGATCAGGTTAACATACACCTCTGATCAAAACTTCGAGATCCAAGATATTTGGAAGACCGCCAAAGAAGAGCTTCTTCCTTCAATGGATCACATCCCGGTCGATCGACGCCGAGCCGACTGAGCATTATTCATCACCATGCATGATGTTAATATCGAAGAGACAGTGTGAAACTTTGGGTTTAGCCTTGTCACACTTCTCATAATCAGGTTAACACTACACTTTTGATCAAAGCTTCAAAATCCAAGATGTTTGAAAGAGCGTCAAAGAAGAGCTTCTCCCTTCAATGGATCACATTACGACAGATCGACGCCGAGCCGACCAAACATTGTGAACATTACCATGCATGATGTTAATATCAAAGAGACAAAGTGCAAAACTTCGGGTTTAGCCTTGTCACTTTTCTCATGTTCAGGTTAACATTACTCCTTTGATCAAAACTTCAGGATCCAAGATGTTTGATAAAGCGCAAAAGAAGAGCTTTTTCCTTTAATGGATCACATCACAGTCGATGAACACCGAGCCGATCGAACATTATTGACATCACGATGCATGATGTTAATATCGAAGTGACAAAGTGTAAAACTTCTGTTTTAGCCTTGTCACTCTTCTCTAACTTATCTATGAACATCCGGCGCCTCCAACGATTAAAGGATATAGGAAACTATTAGCGTTTAAGCCCAACGGAAAATTCTCGACAACTCATCATGCTAAGGGGAATAGCATGACTAGCCCAACTCAAACGGTAGTTGGTATTATACCAAATCAGTTAATAACTGAGAGTTTGCTAAAAATCCCGAGGGACCTGATCCCGCTCTCCCCTCCAAAATCCCGTACCAATTTCCGTCAATGGAATGCTAAGACCTTGAAAAAAGTTGTAATTATTTCCCCAGCAAATAATCACAAATTATACGTGTCAAGTTAATACTACACCTCTAGCATGCCCCGCTGTTAAGTTAACATTATACTTCTAACAGTGATTTCCTTCAATATCCTCAGCGGATAAAAATTTCAACTTGTCAATTCTCTATAACAGAATGGCAAGTCCACCAAATTGCTCAAATCACAAAATCACTCGGTCAAGTTTACACTACACCTCTGACCAAAATTGCTCATATCGCAATATAAATTCTTGTCAGGTTAATGCTACACCTATGATAGTGGTTCTCTCAATTTTTCCTACGAAAACGAGACATTCGATGCTAACTAAAATATCACACCTATAGTATCTATTTTTTATTATTAAGTTAAACACTATACCTATGACAATGATCTCCCCTTGAGCTTTCTCATCGGAGCCGAGATGTCAAATGCTAAGTTAATATCACACCTCTAGCATTCACCTCATTATTAAGTTAACATTAAACCTATGATAGCGATTTTCTCAGTTTTCTTAGTGAAAATGAGATCTCTTTGATGTTAAGTTAATATCAAACCTCTAGCATTTACTTTCTTGTCAAGTTAATACCATACCTCTGATAATTCAATTTGCTTTCAACTATAAATCCTAACCCGTCGCGTTAATATTACACCTCTGACGGTAAATTTTTTTCATAAATCTCCAATGGATTTAACTCCACTTGTTATTCTCATCAATAGGATAATAAGTCCACAAAATTCATTCAGATCACGAGTTTAACTTCTGTTAAGTTAATATCACACCTCTGATAGTAACCTTTTCAAATTCCTTCAACGGAATTTTCAAACTTTGAGTTGCTATGTTAATCGTCACCTCTAGCAATTCAAAAGCGATCACTTTCATTTGTCTGATTTTAAAACACAAAAGGAAAGTCAAGACAAAAAGAAGGCAAAATTATCACTTTTATTTATTTAAAATTTAAAAGTGATACAAACACTCCCTTATTCAATAAGATAGAAGTATTACAAAAAGGAATACAAAGAATCAGTCTTGCTCAGCGAGAAATTATACTCGCTCAGCGAGAAATTATACTCGCTCCTTGAAACATTGGAGATCCCCTAAGTATGCCTTCCTAACTATGGCCAAGAATAGTAGGCCTACTTCCTCTCCTCTTGAGAACAATGGCGTTTCTCGAGGTCGAAATGCAGTGGAACATTCTGATTCCTCCCGACCAACTGGCGTAAAAGTCCTCCTCCCTTACAAGGTCATAATCCTTTGCCTAATGAAAGATCTAACCACCAGAAAGTCATCCAATGAGCATAGGTTCTTCATCGCTATCACTTCTTTGAACAAGATTGGTGAAGGGAGGATCCGAGACCGTATTGGTGACGTCCCCTTTCCCGTGACCTTTAAATGCATCATGCTCGTTGCAGTCTCTTCCTGAATAAGATTGGTGAAGGGAGAATCTGAGACCATACTGATCCCCCTCTCCCTCTTTGATGCCATCTCTGAAGAGAAGTTTTAACTTCCTGAGTGGTTTCCAATCAAACAAACTTGTTGTTTCTTGTTGGCTTCAGTGAATGCAACTATTTTCCACAAGCAGGAGTAGACAGTGGAGTAAGCACTGTCAATATAGCAGAGGCCTGCAGAAAAAGAAAACCCGGGGGTTAATTTCACAAAGACAAAAAATTTATCAATATATTGAGTGGGAGGCTCAAAATGAGACCCGCGTCCAATGGTTGAAATGCGAGACGCATATAAAGATCGCGTCTGAACTCTAAATTTAAAAAATTTCTAAGTCTTGATTCTCAAACACAGATCTGATAAACAAGACCCGCGTTTAAGATCTCAGGACATGAAGTTCTCTAGCTCGCGTCCAAGATCTCAAAACATAATACTCGTTAGGACGTGAAAATCGCATCAAAAAGATCGGAACTTAAAGATCACCAAATTAACGTTCTACCCATTAATGCGAGAGTCGCGTTTGCAAATTAAGCATGGACTTGTGGATCTTAAATCGACTGTCTAACTTCAAAAGAAGTTTTGAAAACTTCAAAAAATAATTAAGAGACAATGTCTCTTTATGATTCAACAACAGCTAGAACTTCATAAAGAAATTAAGAGACAATGTCTTTTCTTAATCAATGATAGCAAAGTTTCAAGAAGACGGTGTCCCACCACGCGCGACAATGACAAAAGCCATTTCCTACCTGAAGAAAGAATCTTTTGAAGGAAAGTGTCATCCATCAGGGTGCGGCAATAAGAATGCCAGAGGAAAAAATGATACTTTTCGACTTTGTGATCACTTGACAGTGATAATCTTTGAAGAAGATTGCGAAGAGACTCTTAGCATATTTATAGGCTCTTCAATAACCTTAATTAATGGCATAAAACTCAAAATCATTTTTAAAAGCTCCTTAAATTCGCAACGTGAATCTCAAATTCAGTCTGAGCAAGACACGTGGACATTCACGCCCGAAAATTCTCAATAAGCTTTGGGTACCTAGGCCAGACACGCATCCCAAGCGGCTCCTGGATTCGCGCCTGGAAGCATCTAACTTAATCTTCGCATTTCAAGAGTCGCGTTCAAGAGCCGCGTCTCAACAGCAATCAAGAGCCGCGTCTCAATAGCAATCAAGGGCCGCGTCTCAACAACGATCAAGAGCCGCGTCGCAAGAGCTGTGCCTCTTTAGTATTGAGAGTCGCGTCCCTATGGCAATTGAGGATCGTGTCTCAACATAACTGAAGTTCATGTCTCCACTTGATCAGTGTAATGCCCCGATCCCGCCGGTACGGAGACGTTACTGTAACGTATATATATAGGTCAAAAATACCTTCACATATAAATGCTAAGCATCATTACATGCAAGAATAAGAGTACTAAAGCACGTGGTGCATTATGCATTCCAACATATGAATACCATTACAAAGTTATCACAGGATGCGACACAATATTACAAGAATATTACATCACCGATAGGCGCAAATGCGAGAATACAAAGAGATATACAATAATGAACGGTATAAAAGGTGCTCACGAGTCATAAAGGGAAAACTCGAGAGGCGAGCGAGGGGCCAGGAAGGATAGAGCCTCGGACGGTCTGCCTATGATCCACGCTTTCGCTGCGCATCTCTGATCAGCAACCGAGAGAATCAACAAGTTCCATGCTCTAGAATCTAGACATGAGGATCCAGGGGAGTCAGAACTCCCAACGAGTGGTATGGCGAATGCTATGTGGCGTGCATGAAAATATGCACTCGTGTATCGATAAATCTGAGTTAAAAGACATGCATTAAAAATCATGTCGTGAACATAGGCACTCCAAATATGCATGAGACATCAAGTAATGATTGACAACTAGGAATCAGTATAAAACTATAAGTGATGAAGTTAAGAGGATAAGTATAGTGGAACATGAGTTATATCAAGCAAGAGACCGGAGGAGTAGCATACAGGTGGTAAACATGAAATATAATAATGATTAATAAAATAGGAAATCTGAAGTAAAACCCTATGGAAGCAAATACGGCAAACCTGCGGTATAACTCAGTTTGCAAAGTAGCACAACGAGTTATTATCTTGGCATCTTATTATTATTTACTACTCATCCTACTCAAATGTCTGGATATGTGGATTAGCTTCCCAGCACACATATATCCACATCTGAGTAAAGTAAGGTTGTTATTAGAAACCAACGGGGGTATCAATGAATAATATTTACAGTGGGTCCCGTACATGCCCGGGACCATGGTCAATGACATTCCGTTGCTGGTGTTCGGTGTTGGTCCCCGAGAGATGACGAATGCGGAACTATCTCTGTTGGCAACTATAGATCTAAACAAACACAAGTCAACACAAAACTAAACAAGAAGGATTATAGTTAATCAATTAAATATAAACTTGCAAATAAAGGAAATCAAATCTCAGAAATTGACAAATGCAAACAAAGAGATTTATCCTGGTTCGGTCCTTGTGTCCTACATCCAGTCCCCAAGCCACCCGCTTGAGATTTTCCTTTAACCTGATTTTGTACACCCAAAATCAATACACCATGCACACCACTTGACAAATCTCCTTTGCCAAATGTGTACACCTTCTCTACATCCAAGAGAACACCTTCTCTTCCACCAAGAGAATACCTTCACCTTGTACAACTGCCTCTACACCAAGAAGCTACCCGTGTACAATGCTTTGCTTTGAGAATTACAATACTTTTCCTATAAGCCTTGGTACTGAATGTGTATGTGGACAAGGTCTAGTATAGGAGACAGAAAACTTTACAGGACTTCACAATGGAAATTGACTTTTGGTGAAGAACTGAAGTTGGAAAATCAATTTTCAGGTTGGCAGAATTTTGGCTTTGGAAAACTGAAGATTAGGATGCTTGTTTGGCCTTTGGAGTAACTTCCCTATTTATAGCTGAAGACTAAGGTTAGTTAGGGTAGTTATAGGTGCAATTCAGACAAGTGAAACGTTGGAATTCGTTGCACAAAAGACCAGATAACGAAAACTGTCCAACAGTCAGAAACTGCCTATAATCGACTTGCCTATGGAGTTAGTCGACTAGACTAGGCAAAATTTCTTCTATTAGTCGACTTGGTAAAGCTATAAGTCGACTAGTCAAGAGATGTTGGCCTGACAGTTTTCTGGATAACTGATTCAAGTTGACTGCAACTAACTGTTAGTCGACTGGACCAGGGATTAGTCGACTAGGGAAAGGGATTAGTCGACTTATAAAAGCTATTAGTCGACTACATTGACTGTCAAGTCGACTAATGCAGAAACAGAGAGTTGGGTCTGTTTTGACACACAGGATTAGTCGACTTGGGGTCTGGGTTAGTCGACTACTCCAAGGGTTAGTCGACTTGCAATATGTATAAGTCGACTAATTGACTCTGATATGTGTGTGTATATCAAGGCTTTTTACATGCTACTTCATAATTACAAATCACAACATATCAACTCTCTTTGGCACATCTTGATCATGTAGAACTCTTGATTCATCATGTGTTAGAGCTCCAAATGTCATGCGTCACATAAGTCTTCAAGTCTTCATCAAAATAAATTCCAACATTCGGAACCAGTCATAAGACCTAGATGAGGGCCTTATTGTTTGCCCTTTCAGGAATGTAACATGAGGTAGGAAGCCAGTGCTCCCCTCGGAATACCTAGAGTCCCTCAAGTTGAACCGAAAGTTTTACTTACACAACATACCTAATACCACGATAAACAGAAACATGTATTGATATCCGCAAGTTTCCCCCGACGTGGTGCAAGTTGTCTTATTATAATTTATTATGTAATTATCAATTTATGAGAAGATCAGGAGCAGGACATGATCAGGAATTCAAGAGTTACATGAGTACATGTATAACAAGAATACAAGTCACTATATATAATACAGGATAACAGGTACAAGATTCACAGTAATGTGATAATCACAGGTCAGGTGTTAACATGACAGGTGGCAGGTGATAAGTGATATTATAACATGGGACAGGTGTCAAATAGTAGCATGTCAAGTGTCAGGTGATAGCATGATAAGGGTTAACATATCAATCATGTGCACGACAAGTGATAGAATGTAGCTGAGCACAATCAAGCGGAGTTGAGCAAGCTGGAGGCACAGACATTAAACATTGTTTAGTCTCTAATACACTTGGCAGAGTTACCAGGATGACTCGGTTTAAAATGCAAGTTTAAAATCTGGCAACATCCCGCCTAGGCGGATCTAGTGAATAAAGCATTGAGCTCTAAGCTGTCTTTCCAGGCATAGCTAGAAAGTCCAGAAGATTTTATTAAACCTTGGAGAGGTTAAGCCTAAAGGTTATATATGTACCTGCAGGAGATGTTAGTACCAACAATGCACATGCAAGTATGGCTAGCAAGCAAGGGAACCGACAAGCAGGTAAGAAAGCAAGCGAACAATCAAATAGAGCTAGGCAAGCTGGAGCGAAGCTAATGTACAACACTAAATGCTATCACGCTCGGCGTGGTTATCGCTCGCAGCACAGCTAAACACACGTGTCACAACATGCGTATGAAATGCCATACTACTGCTCACGGCGAAGATCCGCTCATGGAGTAACTATGCTCGAACGGAGTTCGATAAAGTGCCGACGTCAGGTTCGCTACCAGGTGTAGCATTTAAAAAGTTCAGAAGACTTTAATAAATATTGGAGAGGTTAAGACCGGAGGCTGAGCAACACGGGGATGTAACTAAAACGTGCCCGAAGATGTAAAACCAAGGGAGTTCAAGCAAAGTAGAAACATAGTAAGCTGCGCCTAATGAGGCTACACAATTAAGCTCGGCTCATAGCCACACGGCTCAGCTATGCCTCCGGCAATGCTAGGAAACTCAGAGAGTTTAAGCTCGAAGGCTATCAGTACCTGCAGAAGATGTTAGTGTCACACAGGCATAATTTTAGTATCATCTACACTATTACAAGTATTACAGTATATCGATCCAACACAAGCTACGACATGACCACGGATTACAACTCACACAAATCTATAAAAATACAAATACAAGTACAATACACCCATCGAAGCGGGATACCCAAATCAAAGTGAGACACTCGCCTAAATACAAACACAATGAAAATACCGGGAACTTTGAAAAGCTACGCATACGACCTCCGCAGCGGAGAAACACCGAAGTCGAAAGTGAACGGAGGCTTGGCCCCTTGGTGGCTGCTGGTCCAAGGGTGGTGCGCCACCCTTGGGGATGCCAAGGGGGTGGCCGGCCCAAGGAGGAGGAGGGAGAAGAGAAGGGAAGGGTGATGGTGTTGGTGAAGGTAATGGAGTTGGATTTTGAAGAAGAAGTGAAAAGGAAGGGGATGGAGATGATGATGATGTTGATGATGTTGGAGGTTGAAGTAGTGGTGATGGGGGTGGTTTTGTGGTGGTAAGAGTGATGATAGTGGTGGTGGAGAGAGAAATAGAAGAGGTGGTGGTGAAGATGGAAGATTTGTAGTGGTGGTGGTGATATTGTTGAAGATGGTGAAGTTGTCGCTGGAATAGTCACCAGAACGATCATCAGAGGAGTTGCCATCTAAGAGGAGCTCGGTCCCCAGACTAGCATGATGGCTGACCTAGGAGAAGGTGGTGGGGTGGTGGTTTTGTGCAAGGATTTAGTGGTAGTGGTAGTTTTAGAGAAGGTAAAGGAGATGGTGGTTTGTATGGAGGAGTTTTGGAGTTGTGGTAGAAAGATGGAAATAGAGGTGGAAGAATATGATGGTAGGAAGTTGAAGAACTTGTAGTTATTGTGGTTATGGTGGAGATGAAGGAGAAGTTAGTAGTGATTAGGGTTTTGATGGAGAAATGAAAAGGAAAGGAGAAGGAAAAAGGGTTGTATTTGGAGTTGGAGTTAAAGGAGAAGGATTAAGGTTAGGGGTTTTTTTATAAAATGGAGAGGGGATGAGGTAGATTGGCCGGCCATGGTGATGGGAGAGGGTGTTAAGTAGGTTGGGATATTTTGGAGGAGATATTTTGGTGGAAGGGTGTAGAATGTAATAGAAAAATGGAGAAGGTTTTAGAATATGGTGGAAGAAAAAGGAAGGAAAAAGGAAAAAAAAGGAAAAAAGGAAGAAAAATAATTAGAAGAAAATAGAAAAAAATTGGAATGGTGAAATCCCGGGTTCGGTCGCGGATGCGGAAAACTTGCAGAAAAATACCGGAATCGTTTGAAAATCAAGTATCGTAGAACAATCCCCAAAAATTAATAAAAATCAAGAATATTATACTGAGTATTATAGTGAAATCAGATTCAACAATTCAATCTCATTTTCAAATTTAAAATCATGGAATCAGTCATTAATACGGTCGACGCCGAATCTGGCCGGATGTTGATAAATTCAGGAAAATCCCATAAAATGTATTAAGATAGTAAATATTATTCTAAGAGAAAATATGAAAGTGATTTCCAGAAATTTGACTCCGTTTTTAATTTAAAATTCTAAGAATCAATCGACGGTACCAATTAATACCGTTTCTAAGAATCAATCGGTCAATGGAGAACAAGAATCACTCTCCATCGCCACCCAAAGAGCCCAGTTTTAAACAAAGGGGAGACTGCGTCTTCTCCCCTCTTTTGTAATCGGAATCGTTCCGTTGTAACCTTTCAGCCACTCAAACAAATCTTACATCGACCAAGGTGTTTTTTCCCACCAAACATTATCGACAGCTGATATGGCCTGCTAACAGACTGAGCTCTCTTCTATTCTCTGTATCTTGTTATCGACCAGTCATGTCGATAGCCTACTGGGTGCAGTCGATAGGCCTGTGCACAATCATCATATTTTCTGGATTTACTTCTTCAAGTTCTTTCTTCTCCAGTTCAACTGGATCTTCTTGACTATTAAAATAAGGTAACTTCACAATAATCTCCACCTTAACTTGCTTTTCAAGCCTTTAATAAAATACTTTGGGATTTTGGAATTATACCTTGATTCTTTCCTTGATTGTAATCTTACCTTGAAGCTTTTATCCCTTGCCTGATTACCAACATGGCTTGGACCATCTCGAGCCTTTTCTGAATGCACCCTTTCTCTTTCTCGCAACATTATAACCCGATTTATGTCCCGTTATAGTCTTCCTTGAAACTCCACCTCGCAATGAACTCATTTCCAAGCTTATCCTTGAAACTCCACCTCAAACTAAGTTTTCTTCCTTCAGCTTGTATAACCCTCCATACTTCTCTCCTTCTAGGATTACCTTGTCTCCTTGGCTAACAGTGACGATGACTTGCTGTACTTAGATCCGACATCCTTTTTCATCGAGCATTCTTATGGATATAAGATTGTATCCTGCTTCTGGGATATACCGAACTGCCTCCAGAGCATGAACCGTCCTATCACTTTTTGTAATCTTGATTGTCCAGTGCCAATGACCTCGCAAGCCAAACCATCCGCCATCTTGACAATTCCTTTCTCCTGTGCAACTAAGGAGTTAAACAACTCTTTTTGGTAACATACATGAACCGTACTACCTGAATCAAATATTCAGTCTTTATCTTAAGAAGTGTTATCAACATAGGAAGCCATTATACTTCAGTGTCATCTACACCGCTCATTGCTATGTCTGCCTCCGCAGCTTTTCCTTTCTTCTTCAAGCACTCTTGTCAATATTTGCAATCATTTATTAATGACCCTCCCTCTATCAAAAGTGACACACTTTTGACGAGCCTGAACCTTTTCTTCCTTCTCCCCTTCCTTTCCTTCCTGTGACCACCAACCCCAATCATTCCTGCTCCTTTTTATTTGGCCTTTTCCTAATCTAATTAGACAAGAGAGTTGACTTAACCTACTCTAAAGATGAGAGTTTTCTTACCGTAGAGTATAGTGGAGACGATGTGATTGTATGACTGTGGAAGAGAACTGAGAAGTATCAGCATCTTGTCCTCCTCATCGATCTTTGCATCAACAGGTAGAAACTCGTTAATGATCTTGTTGAAGAAGTTTAAATACTTTAACACCGTTGTCCCTTCCTTCATGCGTAGCCATATAGTTGTTTCTTGAGATACAACTTGTTGGACATGCTTTTCATTATATACAATGTCTCTATCCTTTATCACAATCTCGTAGTCATTCCTTCATCCATCATGTTGTACATGTTGGCCCAGAGGCCCATCACTCTACTTTTGATGATAATTAACTCATGTAATTATAGTTTACTATTAATCTTATAATATTTAGTTTCAGATATTTGATCAAGATATTAGCAGGTAATTAGATTCAACAAAGGAGTTTTAGAGCTTTCACATGTTGATTCAAGAGCTCAAGCGTCAAGATCGCATCTAGTACTCAGTTGGAGTAAAGCTTGTTGGATCGCGTTTGGATCGAGTCTACTTAGAGAAGTTCTATAAGAAGACCTCAGTTTGTATTTAGTATGTTTAGATCTTGTGTAAAGATTAGATAGTGTTGATATGCTCAAGTTCACATACACACACAAGTTTAAAGTTTATTGGTTTTGGTTTTCGATTTAATCGAATTTTAGATTTCATGTCAAAAACATAGATAGAATATCCTTTATGTATATTAGATTCTATCCATATACAATATGCTTCAAAGTTATTTCAATATCATATTTTTGTATTTACATGAGTTCTGGAGAAAACAGTTTTCTATTTCAAAGTTTGGTTTTTAGAAAATACGGTTTTCGTTTAAAGGCCAAATTTCAATATCACAAAAATGATTCAAATAGTTTGTAATATCTGTTAAATTTTAGTCACACATATTTGTATTTCAAAGATCTAATAAGAACTTATTTTTGTGAAATTTATGTGATTTTATGGGATTTATTTGAAGATAAAAAGACAAGTTTTTAATCCCTTAAAAACCCTGCCAGACTCTGCTAGCGGTCGACTGGACTAGGAGTTGATCGACTGTTACGGTTGACCGATGTACACGAGGACGTGAACATGGCAAGCCACTTCGGCCAATCGACCATGCGGTCGACCGACAGAAAGCACCCCACTCTCGGGTGGGGGCCGGTCAACCAGGCGGTCGACCGTTGGCTTTGGCTCGGTCGACCGGAGGCACAATAGTCATAAAAATGACAGTTGGTTGGTCGACCGGAAGGACATTTCTCCCCTTTCCAGACTGCCAACGGGCAGAATTTTTGAAGGCTATAAATATGCCTTCTCTTGAGTTGTTTTAGATAAGTTTTAGAGAGAAAAAATTTTCTATCATTCTAAGTGTTTAACAACAAGTTTTTAAAAGAGTTTTGGGCTTAAAGATTTTATGTTTATTTATTTCTAAAGGGTTGAAAAAATTAAAGAAAATTTGAGTGTTTGGGAATTGATTTTTGATCTTCATTTCTATAACTATGTAGAAGTTTTCCCAAGAGTTTTTCTTTGTCATTTTATTTTCCAAACTCTTTATTTTCTCGCACTTGAGCTATCTATCTATCCTATCTATTAGGATCTTGTTTTGTGAGAAAAATTGGTTTGTGGTTTAGTGAGACCACCAAGAGTTGTAAACCTTCTTTTATTTGAGTTCCCTCTTGTGTAGAGGTGAGTGTCGAGGTTGTGTTGGTATCCCTCTAGTGTGAGGTGATTGTTGTTTGGCTTAGTGCCTTATCCATCTAGTGAGAGGTGATCTTTGTTTGGCTAAGTGTCCATCCCTCTAAGTGTAGAGGTGATTGTTATTGTGCCTTGTCTATAGTGTAGAGGTTGTTATTGATTGAGAGAGGAGTTGTGTACTCCAAGGTTGTATTACTCAAATCCTCAGTGGAGACTCCCTGTGTGGGAGTGTGGACGATATAGTGAAAATCCTTCTGTATGAAGGCGGGGACGTAGAGCAGTAGCTCGAACCTCGAAACATATCTCGGTGTTTGCGATTAATCCACTATCTCTAAACTCTCTCTTTTATATTGTGCCTTGCATTATTTTATATTGTTCATATCATACTTATATGCTTGGTATTGTTTGTGTGCCTCACTTGTGTTGAACCAAGAGAGCTTTACATAGCACCTCAACTCTTATTTAGAGGAATCTAGAGGAGTTAGTTCAGAGCCCTTCACTGAAATTCGGCTACACTCTTTGGTTACACTAAGTGTATTGCAATTTGTTTTTAAGTCCGCATCATTTGTCATTAGATTAGCCATATATCTATTCACCCCCCCTCTAGGTGTAATTTCAATTGGTATCAGAACCTACGCTCCTGATATTAGGTTTAACCACCTAGGAGTGAGATCTTGGTTGCTAATCTAGATTTGCATTTGCACACATACTTGATTACACACACTCATGGATTACCTTGCCCCTCCCATGTTTGATATTTCTAACATCGATATGTGAAAATTTAAAATGAGTATGCATCTCAAGACCCTAGGAATACATGTTTACCTTACTGCTACCAAGAAATTCTATCTTGGTAATAACAAGCATATAGAGGTCAATGCACAAGCCCTATAGGCACTTAGATGCACTTTAAGTAAAGAATATTTGTCTATGGTTTCTCATTGTGATTCTGTTTTTGTAGTGTGGAACACTTTGACCTCTCCCGCGCTACAAATGACAAAATATGTGGAGAAAAAATCTAGTGGAGATGAGTCTGACCAACCTTGCTACATGGTCCAAGGGAATGACTCCCTTGAGGTAAACTCGGAAACCCACCTAGACGATTGTGATAGTTCTTCAAGTGATGATTATATTGATGCTGATGCTTTAAATGAAGAACTATCTCTTGTGTGTGAAAACTTGCTAGAAAAATACCAAGTTTTGAAAAAGAAAAGTATTAAATTAAATAAAGAAAATAAGGATTTGTTTTCTAAACTTAATATGGCTTTGCAAGAAAAAGTTAAAATTTCTAATGAAAGGGACTCACTAAAATCCCAACTTGATCTTGTCATAAATGAAAACAAAATCTTAAAAAGTAAAAATGATTGTGATGATTTTTTGAAGAAAAATGAAGTTCTATCTTCAAAACTTGATTTTGTTTTAAAAGAAAATGAAACTTTGAAAAATAAAATTGTTTTAATTTCAAAGAAATTGGATTTGGTTTCTAAGGAAAATGTTTCCTTGAAAAATAATTTAGATACTCATGTTTGCCATGCTTCATCATCTAGTATACCTATTGCATGCTCCACCTCTTCTACTATTATTGAAAGTTATATATGTATGTTAAAGAAGAGTGTTGATTGTTTGGGCTCCACTTTGAGCCAATGTGTCATGAACCACACACGGTTGGAATTCATATTTCGAAAGAAACAAGTTTCACATATGCATGCACACCATACACGGCATACACATGCTCATCATGCTCACACACATGATTCCATGTATGCTCATGTGTACACTTGTACACATTGTGGACGTAAGGGCCACCTTGCAATGTTTTATTTTGATAGAATACATAATGTAAATTTTACGAATAACTTTGTTTGGGTTAGGAAAGGTGCTAACCCCCATGAACCTAATAGAGTATGGGTACCAAAATCCATCCGTATTTTATTTGATGTAGGTGTGGGCTCTCACTTGACGTGAGGGCATTGGTGCCTTGATGGTGGATGCTTTTGTGCTTGATGGACACTACTTTGGATGCATCACCTTCAAGGAAGTTTGGTGGGAGGACCACTATGGTTTGGAGATATAGAGATCTGGCCTAATGGTTTTGGTAACTATCTCTAATTCCTATTTTTGTTTACATTCTTTTAGATTATTGATTTTTAGCATGTTTTAATTTCTTATGATTAGTATGTTAAATGCCATATTAATTAACTATTGATATGCATATGTAGTCCTTATGATACACCCATGTTTATATTGATTATTATTTTTGTGTTCTCACTATGGTTTAGCTATTGTGTATATCATAACTCTAAAACTTGTGCATTTACATAATGATCATATTGGTTTATATTCTCGTTTTATGCTTCATACTTTTATTAAATGTTTAGATGTAGTTTTCGTTAAACTTGTGTATATACTTGTACAACTAATGAGTCACATTTCATTCTTATATGTTTGTGCCTAATTGCTCATTTGTACCCATTAGATGTACTAGTATAGCTAGTTTTGATGATGCGTGCATTTTTACTTGTATTCCCTATTTTCGTACATGTTTTATGATAATGTATTTAGCTTCATGTATATGGTAATTTTGTTAAAACTTTAGATATACATGTATACTCTTGAGGCATTTGCTTTTCATGCAAATTCTATTAAGGACACATTTATTTTTGGGATATGTATGTATACCTGTAGTTTTTAACAAAACATACATATACCTTGAAGCCTATTTAGTTTTGATGATTTTCATATCTTTTAAAGGAATTTTCATATTGAGCTTCATCGCCTATTTTCATGATTTTGTTGATTACATGACTCTTGTAACCACATCATGCTTGTTTACTCATGATTTTTATTTTCATGAGCTTTATATGTGCTCTATAGACTTTGCGTGTCAATCATTGTGTGACTAACATGTTTCATGGAATATATTCATATTTTATTCCTTACTTTAAGGATTTCACACTAGTTTTCAAACTAGTCATTATTCTTCAATTGGTAGAGTTTTCAAACATGTTCAACTATTTTCAATTCTTTTTTTTTTGGAAACCCCACCAACCCATGGACGGACGGATAGGCGACCATGCCTTGTTCTCAAATTGAAAATCTATTTAAACTTGTGCATGAAAGGGAGGTAATTATGAGTTATACACTTGATCCTCATTGTGTTTTCAATTGGTATCACAATTGACATTTTCATGTTTGTATACTCATTTGTGTTTTTTCTATATATGTATGCTTCAAACTTCAAATAGTATCAATTTCGATTGGTATTTACATTTTCATACATATATATGTGATTTGATTATACTTACTATATCTTTACATCTTAAAGCACAAATTATGTTTATGCTAAGCTTGATTTACTCCTTAATGTCAATTATTTTTTATTTGGTATCTTATACAAGCTTATGCATTGTTTTTATTGGTATTTTATAAAGGGGGAGAAAATTCATATTTTATCTTTCAATTGGTATCTTTTAATCGATTTTATTTTTAATTGATATCTTACTCCCATTTTTTATGATGAAAAATACTTTGTTTTGGTATATGCTAACATTTTCATATTGGTATTATATTTTATTTTAAATTGGTATCTATATTGATATGAGTTATGTTTACCTAAAACAATTTGATTTTACTTTCAATTGGTTTTTACTTTCAATTGGTATCAAGATTTCCTATATATATATATATATATATATATATATATTTCAATTGGTATCAAAAACATACAATGTCTCATTTTCTATTGATATCAAGATTTACAAGACATTTAAATTGATATCAAGATATTCTCAATTGATATCTTTTAGTACGTTAAAAATTTTGTTTACTTCCAATTGGTATCTTAAAAATGTTTTGTTTATTTTCAATTGGTATCATATTGTTTTGATATGTATTGCATATATGTAAGGGAAACTTAACATCTTCTCTTTATATAGATTCATGTTGAATGTATTTTATATTGAAGAGCTTGACCTCTCTTTGGTATGTAGTACACGTGTGTAGAGAGAGCTTCACATCTCCTTTTATACATTGTATATTATGCGTTATGTGATTAGGGTTTAGTCATCTCTTTTTCATGTAATGTATGTATCCAGGGGGGATTAACTTTACATCTGTCCTTTTCATGAATGTATATCGCATATACATTCTTCTTGTTTGATTTGACTAAAAGGAAGAAAAATTTTATTGAGTTTATTGCCCCTTTGTTGATGATTTGACAAAAAGGGGGAGTGATATTTGGAGTTTTATATATGCATGTTCATGATTTCCTTGTTTTATACAAAAAAGGAGAAAAGAATTTTGAGAGTTTTATATACGCATGCTTATGTCATTTATATGCATGTTTAATTATTTATTTTTTTCAATTGGAATCAGAACATATATGTTTTGTTTTCAATTGGTATCAAAGCATATATGTTAATATGTGTTATTTGTTTTATGCATACATTGAATATCTTTATTCTTTATTACTATGCATGGTTAGCTTTTAAGAAGCTTAACTTTAATCCATGCATATATAACTCCATGAGTTTTGTCATCATCAAAAAAGGGGAGATTGTTGGCCCAGAGGCTCATCACTCTAGTTTTGATGATGATTAACTCATGTAGTTATAGTTTACTAATAATCTTGTGATATTTAGTTTCAGATATTTGATCAAGATATTAGTAGGTGATTAGCTTTAACAAAAGAGTTTTGGAGTTTTCACATGTTGATTCAAGAGATCGAGCGTCAAGATCACAACTAGTACTCGGTTGGAGTCAAGCTCGTTGGATCGCGTTTGGATTGAGTCTACTTGGAGAAGGAGTTCTACAAGAAGACCTCGGTTTGTATTTAGTATGTTTAGATCTTTTGTAAAGATTAGATAGTGTTGACATGCTCAAGTTCACATACACACAAATTTAAAGTTTATTAGATTTGGTTTTCGGTTTAACCGAATTTTGGATTTCATGTCAAAAATATAGATAGAATATCCTTTATGTATATTGGATTCTATCCATATACAATATGATTTAAAGTTGTTTCAATATCATGTTTTTGTATTTACATGAGTTTTGGAGAAAACGGTTTTCCATTTCAAAGTTTGGTTTTTGGAAAATACAGTTTTCGTTTAAAGGCCAAATTTCAATATCACAAAAATAGTTCAAATAGTTTGTAAAATATGTTGAATTTTAATCACACATATTTATATTTCAAAGATCTAATAAGAACTTATTTTTGTGAAATTTATGTGATTTTATGGGATTTATTTGAAGATAAAAAGACAAGTTTTTAATCCCTTAAAAACCCTGCCAGACTCTGCTGGCGGTCGATTGGACGGTCGACCGGACCAGGAGTCGGTCGACCGTCATGGTCGACTGATGTGCACGAGGACGTGTACATGGCCAGCCACTTCGGCCGGTTGACCGCACGGTCGACCGACTAAAAGCACCCCACTCTTGGGTGGGGGCCGATCGACCCAGCGGTTGACCGTTGGCTTTGGCCCGGTCGACCGGGCGGTCGACTGGAGGCACAACGGTCATAAAAATGACCGTTGGCCGGTTGACCAAGCGGTCGACCGGAAGGGCATTTCTTCCCTTTCCAGACTGCCAACAGGCAGAAATTTTGAAGGCTATAAATATGCCTTCTCTTGAGTTGTTTTAGATAAGTTTTAGAGAGCAAAAATTTTCTATCTTACTAAGTGTTTAACAACAAGTTTTTAATAGAGTTTTGGGCTTAAAGATTTTATCTTATTTGTTTTTAAAGGGTTGAAAAAATCAAAGAAAATTAGAGTCTTTGGGAATTGGTTTTGATCTTCATTTCTATAGCTATTTTGAAGTTTTTCCAAGAGTTTTTCTTTGTGATTTTGTTTTCCAAACTCTTTATTTTCTCACACTTGAGATATCTATTTATCCTATCTATTAAGATCTTGTTTTGTGAGAAAAATTGGTTTGTGGTTTAGTGAGACCACCAAGAGTTGTAAACCTTCTTTTATTTGAATTCCCTCTTGTGTAGAGGTGAGTGTGAAGGTTCTGTTGGTATCCCTTTAAGTGTAGAGGTGATTGTGATTGGAGTGTTGGCTTTGAGCCTTATCCCTCTAGTGTGAGGTGATTGTTATTTGGCTTAGTGCCTTATCCCTCTAGTGAGACGTGATCTTTGTTTGGCTAAGTGCCCATCCCTCTAAGTGTAAAGGTGATTGTTATTGTGTCTTACCTCTAGTGTAGAGGTTGTTCTTGGTTGAGAGAGGAGTTGTGTACTCCAAGGTTATATTACCTAAATTCTCAGTGGAGGTTTCCTGTATGGGAACCCCTGTGTGAACGATATAGTGAAAATCCTTCTGTGTGAAGGTGGGGACGTAAAGCAGTGGCTCGAACCTCGAAACATATCTCGGTGTTTGTGATTGATCCACTATCTCTAAACTCTCTCTCTGTTATATTGTGCCTTACAAGATTTCATATTGTTCATATCATACTTATATACTTGGTATTATTTGTGTGCCTCAGTTATGTTGAACCAAGAGAGCTTTACATAGCACCTCAACTCTTATTTAGAGGAATCTAGAGGAGTTAGTCCAGAGCCCTTCACCGGGAATTTGGCTACACTCTTTGGTTATACTAAGTGCATTGCAATTTATTTTTAATTCGACATCATTTGTCATTAGATTAGCCATACACCTATTCACCCCCCTCTAGGTGTAATTTCAGTACATAATCTCATCTACGAAACATAACTGGATTATGCTTTCCTCCTTTAGATCAATCTCTTTTCAATTCTCATTTGACATACTTACAGGCTTTGCTGATTTTTCCTGCAAGGTCTTGTGAAGATTGTTGCACTAGTAACGCTTTCACCCTCTTTTATTATAAAACGAAGTTTCTTTACCATTGAATTTCTCGATCTCGAACTTGCTCGCAGAAATTTCTATCTTCGACATATCATCTTTATTCGACAACCTTTATGCTCTAATACCAATTGTTGATATACAACTGGTGCTCCTTAATACCAATTGTTGTGCGCAGTGAAAAAATTTATGACGATATGACAGTACTTGCAAAAGGAACATTGATTGTAAAGTAAACTAGCAATACCTCGATAAAAGAGCAATAACCAAATAACACGAGGATTTAACGTGGTTCGGCCCAATCTTGGCTTACGTCCATAGGGAGAGAACTTGAGAGTGCTTTATTAATAACTAGGTACAAAGAGATCTAACCTTTCTCTTGATCACACAAGAGTATTCTCTTTCTCCTTGAATGTAGGCCTAAATTACAAGAGTATAACTTCTCTCTATGCACCTTCTGTGGGAGAGAGGAGATAGAGGAGTAGAGGAAGTTAGCACAGAGATTAGAAATCAAGGAGCGAGAAACGGCGCATTGAGCATGCCAGATTGTGCTCCCGGTCGACCGGCATGCACGAACGTGCACAGGAAGGAAGCCGTCGACCGCCCGGTCGACCGACTGAAAGCAGGGCTGCTCTCGGTTGGGCGCGGTCGATCGGCACGGTCGACCGCGTCATGGGTCGGTCGACCGGCCGGTCGACTGACAGGCGCATTTGGACTTTCCTTTTAGGATTTGGATTCCTTTTCTGGATGGAATCAAATCCAATCTGGGTTTCCTTAAATCCAGGGACTTTGTGGCTATAAAAGAGAGGCTAGAGCCCTCATGTATTGTATCCCAAAAGAATTTTCAAGAATTCCCTCAAGTTCCCCTCTTGTATTAGTTGTATTGATTGTTGAATCAATAAAATCTCTTTCTCCCTTGCCCCGAGGACGTAGGCACGTTGCCGAACCTTGTTAAATTTGTGTGTTGATTGCTTTTCTCTATTGTTTGTTGTTCCTGTTGTGTTGGTTGTTTCTCCGGCTGCATCGAGTCTCCGCCAGGTGGGTGGATTCCTCAAGAGTGGTTGTTGTGTTTCCCCGCTGCTGCGCATAACAAGTGGTATCAGAGCATCCCAGGTTCGTTGTGGGATCATCTGGTGATTCTAAGGGCATCTGTTGCTGATTGGCGGAGATCGTGTGTCGATCTCGGATCAGCGTTGGACTGTTTGTGGGATCGTGTTTTGATCTAAGAACAGTGCGTGAAGTGCTCGAGGAATTAATTTGGAGGAGTAGATTGCTTCGGAAACTCTTCAAGCGTTTCGCGTGGAGGTAAAGATCCTATCTTTATCCAGTTTATTTTATCTAACTCCGTTTGTTTTCACATTGCTTTGAAGAATCAGTTGAGAAGATGGCTGGAGAAAGTACATCTGTGAGATCCATGAATCCACATCCAAGGATTGATGTGGTGAAGTTCAACGGCACGAATAGCTTTGGTATGTGGAGGTGTGAGGTTATGGATGCGCTGACGACATCAAACCTCGAAGACACTATACGGTTAGAGAAGAAGCGCGCATCAACGACGGAAGAAGATTGGGACAAGATGAACCATTCGGCGTGTGGCTTGATCAGGTCTTGTCTGATACAAGACATCAAGTATCAGGTGTTGCATGAGACATCTACGAGGCAGCTATGGAAGATCCTGGAGAAGAAGTATCTGACGAAAAGCATAGAGTTGCGATTGTAGTTGAAGAGTAAGCTCTATGGGTTTCAGATGCAAAGAGGATGCTCCGTCAATGAACACTTGAACCACTATACGAAGCTTCTTACAAATCTAGTTAATGTGGATGTGGAGACTAGTGAAGAGGATAAGGCGATAATACTTTTGATCTCTCTTCCTAGGGAAGAGTATGAGACCTTTACTCTTACATTTCTCAATGGAAGGAAATCCCTTAACTACAGTGAGGTGTCGGCTGCTCTTGTGAGTTATGAAGCAAGAAGACAGGACCGACTGTCTTCTTCGGAAGCACAACAGCAGAGGCATTGGAGGGAAGAGGCAGAAGTTCCAATAGGAAGGGAAGAGATGATCGTGGAAGATCGAAGTCCAGATTAGGCTTCAGAAATCTGAAGAAGAATCAGTGTGCCTTGTGCAAGGAACTAGGGCACTGGAAAGCTGAATGCCCGAAGGCCAAAGGTGAGAAGGTTGAGTCAAACACCGAGGTAAATCTCGCACAGGCGGATGGATTGGATGAAGACTCATCGGTATTCTCTCTCTCTGTTACTACTCCTACTGTTTGTAACTCAGATAATGCTGAGTGGATCTTAGATACCGGAGCTACCTATCATGTATGCCCGAACAGGGCCTAATTTTCTAGTTTTGAGAAGCTAGATGGATGTTACACGGTCATGAGTGATGATCATCCGTGTAATATAGAAGGGATGGGTACAGTCCGTATCAAGATGGATGATGGAATAGTACGAGAATTGAAGGAGGTGAGGTATGTACCTCAACTCAAAAGGAATCTTATCTCTGTTGGCGCTTTGGAAGCATTGGGTCTTATGATATCTATACGAGATAGTGTCCTCAAGATGATCAAAGGCTCAATGGTGGTGATGAAGGGCGTCCCCCGGGACAATCTCTACTACTTGAATGGTAGTACGGTTACAGGTCAGGTGGAGACTTCTAGTTCTTCAGATGATGGTTGCACGAAGGTCTGGCAGGTGAAGGTCGGACATAGAGGTGAAAGATCTTTGCAAGCTTCTGCAAAGAAGGGATCATTGGAAGGTGCTGCTACCTGTAACTTGGAAGGTGAACACAAAGTTCTAGACAAGAAGAAGGTGAATTCAGCACCAGTACTCACCGCTCGGAAGGCCTTCTTGATTGTGTTCACGTAAGCATTTGGGGACCTGCTAAGACTGCATCGCTTGGAGGTTACAGGTACTTTGTCTCTTTTGTTGATAGTTTATCTAGGCATTGTTGGATATATCCCATGAGACAAAGGTGTGAAGCCCTAGATATGTTGGTGAATTGGATAGGAAGAATGGAGAAGCAGATTGGTAGGAAGATCAAGGAGCTACAGATTGGTAATGTTGGAGGAGACATGAATCAATTCCTATGATTTAGTCAGAACACCGGTATTACTTCTCACTTCACAAAAGGTATAAATGGGTTGGCTAGGGAAGTAAACTGTTCCTTACTGGAGAAGGTTAGGTGGTTGTTGTCTAATGCAAGATTAGACAAATCGTTTTGGGCTGAGGCGATTGTGTATGCTAGCCATCTCATAAATGGATCGACTGGATAGGAGGTAAAACTCCATTGGAAATTTGGTCTGGGAAAGCTACTCAAGATCATGGTTTGCTACGGGAATTTAGAAGTCCGACCTACTTCAGTGCCAAGGATGGCAAGGTGAATCCGCGAGCAAAGAGGTTTGTGTTTTTGGGTGTCAAAAGGAATATGAAAGGCTACAGGTTATGGGACCCCAAAAACAAGAAGATCGTGTTGAGTAGGCATGTCACATTTGATGAAACTTCAGTGTTGAAGTCTACCGTCTCTCAGCAGGTAGAGAGGACAGAGACTAAGGAAGTATCGCAGCCGGTGGAGGTTGATGCTACTCCACCATCTCCAGTTGGTTCGGCATCAGAGAAGACTTCACCGGATGTGACACCGAGTGGAGATCATGTAGCCAGGGTTGATGCTGAACAGGTTGAAGACATTGATCAGAATGTCGAGTTGTTTGCAGCCATTAGAACCAAGGTAAAACTACGCTCGTGGGTACAGAAGAATGAATCTCAAGCTTCTAATCGCGACAAGCTCAAGTTGAAGGCCGTTGTTCTCCATGATGGTCGTGAGGAGGTTCATATGACTGAGCCAGATAGGTTCGTTGCTGCAGATCCAGGTACAAGTGCTTGAGCTTGATGGAGCTCATTTGAATGAACTACGGTTGGCTTGATCTTTTGGGCAAGGTACGTAGGCAGCCGTAATGGCGCAGCCAAATTTGGTGATGCAACCCGTATGAAGCTGTTTGGGTTCTCGAGTTGTGGCCGATTGGAACTTCACGTAGAGGTGGAGAGACTTCACATAGAGGTGAAGTGTTATGGCTAGTTGGACTTCACGTAGAGGTGAGGTGTTGTGATCTCGATGAACGGTTGATCTTCTGGTGAGAGGATGGTTGAGCTTGCATAGGAGGGGTGTGCATCCAGTTTGTTGAAGCCGATGATGGTGTTCGGTGTGCTCTACTCAGAGTTGGTTGGACCGTCAGCTGAAGACATGTAGACTAGATAGATGGTAGGTAGTAAAAAGTGCATATTTATCAATACATTTACTATCACATTTTCATATTTATTCCTATAATTTTGCACATTTACTAATATTTTATTATTTATTGTGTACAGGCCTTGAGTAATTAATTAAATAAAGAATAAAGCCTTAAAAGAAGCCCAAAAGCCCATGTTCAAGCCCATGTGCAAAAATTATAGTAATTTAGAAGTTTCTTATTATCTAACCTATCTAAACTTAGATTTTTAAATTCTTTATTTAAAATCTAAGGGAGGAAAAGGAAGGATAAGAAAGAACTCCTAATTTCTAAAAGAAGAGGAAAGGGATGGACTTCTACTCAACCATAATTGCTTGCAGAAAAAGGCTAAAGATAAAAGGAGAAGAGTACAAAGATAAAAATTCAAAAAATTCGGATTCAGACTGTACACATTTTAGTATTCAGATCATAACTTTTGCTACAGATATGCAAATTCGATGATTCAAGATGCTCCAAAAATAAGATTTGAAGGCCTACAACTCTTATGTTGATCGAACTTTCCAATTCAGTCAGCAGATAAGCTATATTTGGCGATCAACATGATAACAAGTTGTAGGACAGAATTGAACTTCTATGGATAAGTCAAAACAAGTTTGGAGATAAAAGAAGAATTCAAATTCAGAGATATTTTGCTCCTCTTATCTTCATACGCTTCTTATCCTCTTATTTTCTCCTATAAATACCCCTGCATAGCAACAGAGGAAGGGCAGATCTCAAGTCCAGCGAAGTACAGAGCCAACTCTAGGGTTTTCTTAGGCTAACTTGTAGATTGTAGTTTAGGTTTTATTTTCTTTTTGTAATTTTTATTTTTTCTTTATGTAACTGAGAGGAGAGGATGCTTTCATGGAGGAAGGAGATCATGCTTGTACTGAGGTGACATCGGTGTAAGTCAAACTTTTCTTCCATTGTTAATAGAATCAACTCAAGGTTTGTTTTAGTTCTTCTATTCTTGTTTTATTTTTGTTCTTCTATTCTTGTTTTATTTTATTATTTCTCTCTGATGTCTTGCAAAGCATGAGATCTGATCGCTTCGAGACTGCTTAGCCGAAGAAGTGCCCTTGATGGCCTATGGTGATGAACAAGCCTTCTCTTGCTAGTATAGTTTGTCATTTCTTTTCGTAGTGTAGATCGAGAAGGGGGAAGATCCTATACGCCATGCTTGAATGCCTTCAAAGACAAGGTAAGTCGTTGCAACGGATCAAAGGTAAATAGGGCAGAAGAGGTAGATATGTGTTTTTAGTTTTTGTTTTCTTTCTTTTTAAGTTTAGTTTAGATCTTCAACTCCACATCTTTCCAATTTCTTTCACACTTCTCATTGTAAATACCATTGTAAATAACAAAATAAGTAAAAAAGAGATAACTTACTAAACAAGCTTCCATCGCTAGTCCCTCCCTGTGGATCACGACCCGCATAGCCATTGCTACAGCGGATAGAATTGAGCACCTTGAACATCTTTATTTCTAAATCTAAAATTATATATTTTGTGTGCAGGGAAAATCTCAATCAAAATTTTGGCGCCGTTGCCGGGGAGGGACGGTAAGTTATTCTCTAAAAAATAAAAATAAAAAAATAACAAATTCTTTTATTCTTTCTGTTTGCAGGTTCGGAGAACAGGAAAAATAACAGTAGAAAAGGACATATAGCAACTCTGTGCCTCTGCCCTCGAAGGCAGAGCAGCAGAGCCTACTACAGAGCCGCGTTTGCGCGGCCTGAGTAGCTCACTACTCACTCTGTTTTCTGCAGGTTGCTGCAAATTGCAATATTTATTTACTGCTCTATTAACTTTTCTCTGTGATCACCCTGCACACTGCTAATTAATTAACAGTAACCTATTTGTTGAAAAATAAAAAAAATTAGACTCTTGCATATAGGCACGTGTCTATTTAATTTTTTTTAATTTCTGTTGAAGAGTGCTGGAGACAAGGTACGTTCGCATTGCATATAGACTAGGAAGCACCCTTGGCTGATTTTCTGCTTTGAGTGAATATTTGTCTACTTCTTCACACGTGCACTAAATTGACTTAAGGGCTTGTCCTATAAATAAGATAAGGTGGGGATTTCATCACCCTTCCTTGGCCCACAAACAATCTCCTCACTCACTAACCCAAGCCTAACTAAAAATTAGTAGACGTTGGCCCTAGGGACATCTCAGACACAATTAGGAGATTATCCTAAGGGGGAACAGTGTTGGAATTTGACTCCTGCCAAATCAGTGTCTAGGAAGGGGATTGAGGGCCGAAAGCCTGAAGATTGGTGGTTATTTAATTAAGGAACGTCTTTGACGGAAAACCTCCCACCAATCTTGCCCTGACCTGGCTGATTAACTTGTGGTCAAAGTCTACACCCTTCCTCCCGTGGACAGTCTAACCAGTTAGGAGTCGTCTAGGTCATAGGTCTACCCTAACTTAGGTTAGAATTTTTTCTTTTTTTTGTTTGCTTATTTGTTTGTTTTCTTTTTCTTTGTTTGTGTTTGTGTGATATGGCATATAACAAATTTTCCAATTTTAATCCATATTACACACCAACGTCTTTTTCGGATATTACCAACCCGGCATATCATAACTTTGACCAACCTAGTGTGCCGGAATGGTCATATCCGAATGCATATAACCCATGCCCCCATCTTATGACCATAATTTTCACAATAATTTCAACTCTTCACAGAGTTCATGGGGTTTCGCTTCCCCCGAGTCCAATTTTCAACCAACTTGTCCTCCGTATCCACCTTGTCCACAATATTCCCAAGATTCATACTCAGATCCACCCATTCAGAATAGAAAACCATCTATCTTGGAAATGATGAGTATGCATGAGTCCAAGCAACAACCACCATCAATCTTAGACATGATGATGCGTGAGTCCAAGCAACAGTCACAGAATCTGACCGACTCACAACTTCATCATGATTGTCCCAACAACACTTCCTCTTTTCAAGTCCAATCACAAAATGATGCACCAATCGACTATGAAAAGATGCTTGAAGCCATGACTCAGGCTAGATTAGCTCGTGATCATGAAATAGATATGATGATTCAATCTTTACGTTCTCACCGTTCGGCCATTTCTGATATCGCTAACCATTCTGTTAGAGCCGACGAGCCACGTTGTTTTGGATAACAAGATTCTAATTCAGTACCATCATTTGAACCTACCGAAACTCCAATTTTTGATAGTTTGACAAGTTATTCCTTTCCTGAAATAGAACTTGAGCATGGATATGATCATGATCTCCCACTTGGTGATTCAATTCTACTTCCTGATTCAATAATGACTCCGGTGTCTTCACCTGATTTTACTTTTCCCGGGTCAACATTGGATCCTGTGCCAATTCATCATGAAATTGAATCACCCATTTTTGATGATCATATTGAATTTGACCAATTTAATAATTTTGAAAGTCCCATGGATAAATTGGCAAGTTCTCATTTTTATGATATTGAACTCAATGAGATATGTGACCTAGATTCTCAAATCTGTGATCAAGTTCAAATTCCCGAATCATTATTGACTCCTATTTTGTTACCCAACTTAGGTAATATTTTAGAGTCAGTTTTGATTCCCACACCTATCATTCCTGAACTTGAATCACCAATATTGAGTCACATTCCATTGTGGGAAAATGATTGTGGACTTGAGTTTCAACTTATTGATTTGGACCCACTTCTTGAACCTAGCCCGACTTCTAAACCATTACTTGATTTAAGTTTCTTTCCTGAGTCGGTATTAGTTCCCGTACTTCTGACGTCCAAGTCAATCATTCCATCTTTTCACACTCCATTTTGGGACAAGGCGGTTGACACAATTGACTCTGAATATAATTATGAAATTTGGAAATTTGATGGGTGAAATTATTAAAAAATGATAATACATACATTTTAGTGGGTTATACAAGAGAAATTTCTGGTAGGTTCCGTGAACTACCACATTATCTTGATTGGGTAGCAACGCTTGGCCCAATTAGACCACCACCGGAACAACCACCTTGAGGTAACATCTGCCTTCCCTTCTTCTTTTTCATGCATACATTCATACATTGAGGACAATGTATGAGATAAGTGTGGGGGGAGGCTTTACTAACATACTAACATAGGTAGAAACTAACAAAAATTTGCTAATTAAAAAAAATAAAAGGACAATATTTTGACTTATCTTTTGAAAGAAATCTAAGTTAGTGTTAAGAATTAGGAAAATCATGATTAGGATTTCTAAAAACTTGGTCAAAATAAATAAATTCTTAAATTTTTAGGTATAGGAAGAGAAATTGAATAAGTAATTAGTCTTAATTTTTACCTTAATGAAATATGCATACCTAATACATTTAGATATCTAGGATTCTAAGACAAAGACTCTTGTGCCCTATAATAAATAATACTAAAAAAAATAAAAAAATTCACTGATTAAGCTGGATACATGTGCCTCAAGAAGGTGATTTTATGAAATAAAGTCCTTAGTTTTGTGGCCTAGTTCACTCGAATCCTTAAGTCCGCGGGGTGTTTTCTCACCCGGTGCCCTAAAGCCGACCGGTTTGGGAGCCACCGACTTTAAGTTCGCTACATGGGTGGATTAGAAAGCCAAAGGAAACTAAGAAAAATTACTTATATATATACTAACACATCTAATAGTCAATTAGTTAGGTATGAGGGCCTCAAGAAGCCTTGATACTTACACGAAAGAAAATTAGATGAGTTATACATATTACAAAAAAGAAAAAAGAAAAAAATATAATAATAATAATAAAGAGGCATGAGAGTCCAAGTTAAGGAATTCCTAATAAAGATTCATAAGGATGCATATGACTTAGGGTAACGAAAAAGACTATATAAAATTCAATTTTGATCCTTACCTAAAAAGGATAACAATTTACTATATAAAGACTAAGTTTAAGAATGAATAAAAATGAGGATCCTAAAAACCTATAGATTACTTAGTCTTTTCAAACGTATTTCAAATATTTTCCTTTTTATGGATTTTGTGGGTGTAATCCTCTGAAAACCCTCACGAGACAACACTCGTCCTCTAGGGTAACCTAGAGGTTTAACGGCTTGTTGCACGTGCTAAGTGCAACCGTGATTCCTACGAAAGTGAGTTAGGATAGATTAATTTTTCTTTTCTTTCTGATTTTTACTCGAGGACGAGCAAAAAGATAAGTGTGGGGGTGTGATAGGTAGTAAAAAGTACATATTTATCAATACATTTACTATCACATTTTCATATTTATTCCTATAATTTTGCACATTTACTGATATTTTATTATTTATTGTGTGCAGGCCTTGAGTAATTAATTAAATAAAGAATAAAGCCTTAAAAGAAGCCTAAAATCCCATGTTCAAGCCCATGTGCAAAAATTGTAGTAATTTAGAAGTTTCTTATTATCTAACCTAATCTAAACTTAGATTTTTAAATTCTTTATTTAAAATCTAAGGGAGGAAAAGGAAGGATAAGAAAGAACTCCTAATTGCTAAAAGAAGAGGAAAGGGATGGACTTCTACTCAATCCTAATTGTTTGCAGAAAAAGGCTAAAGATAAAAGGAGAAGAGTGCAAAGATAAAAATTCAAAAAATTCGGATTCAGACTGTACACATTTTAGTATTCAGATCATAACTTTTGCTACAGATATGCAAATCCGATGATTCAAGATGCTCCAAATATAAGATTGGAAGGCCTATAACTCTTATGTTGATCAAACTTTCCAATTCAGTCAGCAGATAAGCTATATTCGGCGATCAACATGATAACAAGTTGCAGGACAGAATTGAACTTCTATGGATAAGTCAAAACAAGTTTGGAGATAAAAGAAGAATTCAAATTCAGAAATATTTTGCTCCTCTTATCTTCATACGCTTCTTATCCTCTGGTTTTCTCCTATAAATACCCCTGCATAGCAACAGAGGAAGGGCAGATCTCAAGTCCAGCGAAGTACAGAGCCAAATCTAAGGTTTTTCTTAGGCTAACTTGTAGATTGTAGTTTAGGTTTTATTTTCTTTTTGTAATTTTTATTTTTTCTTTATGTAACTGAGAAGAGAAGATGCTTTCATGGAGGAAGGAGATCATGCTTGTACTGAGGTGACATCGGTGTAAGTCAAACTTTTCTTCCATTGTTAATAGAATCAACTCAAGGTTTGTTTTAGTTCTTCTATTCTTCTTTTATTTTTGTTCTTCTATTCTTCTTTTATTTTATTGTTTCTCTCTGATGTCTTGCAAACCATGAGATCTGATCGCTTCGAGACTGCTTAGCCGAAGAAGTGCCCTTGATGGCCTATGGTGATGAACAAGCCTTTTCTTGCTAGTATAGTTTGTCTTTTCTTTTCGTAGTGTAGATCGAGAAGGGGGAAGATCCTATACGACATGCTTGAATGCCTTCAAAGACAAGGTAAGTCGTTACAACGGATCAAAGGTAAACAGGGCAAAAGAGGTAGGTATGTGTTTTTAGTTTTGTTTTCTTTCTTTGTAAGTTTAGTTTAGATCACCAACTCCACATCTTTCCAATTTCTTTCACACTTCTCATTGTAAATACCATTGTAAATAACAAAATAAGTAAAAAAGAGATAACTTACTAAACAAGCTTCCATCGCTAGTCCCTCCCTGTGGATCACGACCCGCATAGCCATTGCTACAGCGGATAGAATTGAGCACCTTGCACATCTTTATTTCTTAATCTAAAATTCTATATTTTGTGTGCAGGGAAAATCTCAATCAATAGAGCTAGTCAGTTGGAGAGTCAGTGTTGGCTCATGATGAGTTCTTCGTGAGGTCATGTAGTTGCTGAGTTGGAGACACGTTCGGTGATCGGCATGCATGGAAGTTATCCTAAGGTGAAGTGTAGGGAAGGCATGTGTGATGCATCTCAGTTGATAGCTGAGCTACAGATTCCAAGCCGAGATCATGTGTCGATTTCGCCGAGATCGTGTGTCGATTTCGCCCGGAGTACGCAAGCCGAGATCGTGTGTCGATTTCGCCAGGTGATAGACTGGAGTTTGTTGGAGATCGGCTCAGATTTGAAAAATCTTCACCGAGGTGGAGAATTATGGGAGAGAAGAGATAGAGGAGTAGAGGAAGTTAGCACAGAGATCAGAAATCAAGGAGCGAGAAACGACACATTAAGCAGGCCAGATTGTGCTCCCAGTCGACCGGTGGAGGAGGCCGGTCGACCTCCCGGTCGACCGGCGTGCACGAACGTGCACAGGAAGGAAGCGGTTGATCGCCCGGTCGACCGACTGAAAGCAGGGCTGCTCTCGGTTGGGCGCGGTCGACCGCATGGTCGACCGTGTCATGGGTCGGTCGACCGGCCGGTCGACCGACAGGCGCGTTTGGACTTTCCTTTTAGGCTTCGGATTCCATTTCTAGATGGAATCAAATCCAATCTAGGTTTTCTTAAATCCAGGGACTCTGTGGCTATAAAAGAGAGGTTAGAGTCCTCACGTATTGTTTCCCAAAAGAATTCCCAAGAATTCCCTCAAGTTTCCCTCTTGTATTAGTTGTATTGATTGTTGAATCAATAAAATCTCTCTCTCCCTTACCTCGAGGACGTAGGCACGTTGCCGAACCTCGTTAAATTTGTGTGTTGATTGCTTTTCTCTATTGTTCGCTGTTCCTGTTGTGTTGGTTGTTTCTCCGGCTGCATTGAGTCTCCACCAGGTGGGCGGATTCCTCAAGAGTGGTTGTTGTGTTTCCCCGCCGCTGCGCATAACACCTTCACCTTGTCCCTTTCTTTCTTGATCTCCTTTTTTAGATTATTCAATACAATAGGTTACAATCTTTACATATAAGATTTTATAATACAATTCCTATTCTAACTCTGAGATGAACTTGGCCGTCAGGTGCTTGAAAAACTTGATCAATCTAACTAGGAGTTAGTTTTCTTGATCTAGAACAATTCTAAACCCTTCAATCTATAGAAACAAATCTTCATAAAATAAAAATTGAGTTCTATTCAGAATCCATCAGAAAAGAGAAATTTGATCGTGTTAGAAAAAGAAAAGAATCTGATTCTGCCACCTGGCTGTCGGTAGTCTTCTCAGGCCTGTCGACGAGTGAGTCAGCTGTCGACAGCCAATATGGCATGTCGACAAACTTAGCTCTTTTCTCTTCTTTGTATCTTGTTGTCAATAGGTGCAATCAACAGCCTACTGGGTGCAGTCGACAGGCCTGTTGACTGCCACCATATTTTCTGTATTTGCTTCTTCTTCAAGTTCTTCTTTCTTCTCCAGTTCAACTGGATCTTTTGACTATCATCACTTTCTTCACTCAACACAGCAGAGCTTTGCAGTAGGTTAGTTATGCATAGCCAAGAAGTTTAAAGCCTTGCACATATTTAAACCAAGAATTACCATCAAAATTTTCTCTTTTTATATTTTTCAAGCATCTTGCGATTAGGTAATATGAAGTTTCATGTTATCTCTTATAATCACTAATTATAATGTAAAATTTTTGAGCTATTTACATACAAGATAGGAGTTTACATTTAGACTGCAAACAAAAGAGAACTAGTCAAGGTCATAAAGTAATTTTTATCTTCAAAAAGGCTGTTCGTTACAAGTGGAATTCAGAAGTCCATCTCTTACTCTTTGCGAAAAGGCTTTATTATTATACAATAATAATACTTATGAGAATTCAAGTCAGATTATAGCATTTCGAATTATTGAGTCTTCTAAAATAACATTTAAAATTCTCTAAATATATACTTTTAGGCTTATTTCAGCCTTTCCTCTTAATTTTTTTTTTATTGTAATAAAGTCCATCTTTGTTTTATTTTCTTGTCTTATTAGTGTTCTTATAGATTCCATAGGTTTTTTTTGGGGGTAATTACGCAATCACTGACGGGATTCACCGGCGACCTCCGAAGAGGAAACCCTGGGCCTAGCTTGAGCCACATTGGGGGGAGAAAAAATATCCACGAGGCGGTGTCCGAACCGGTAACCGCGGAGAGCATTGTGCTCTAACCGATCCAGATCAGGCCCACCGATTAGATAACTGCGGAAGACTTTTAGACTCCATGGTTACTTCAAAAAATAAAAAAAAAAAGTGTGCCAAACAAGTGAATCATTTGCGAATTTGGTAAGTCTTCACCTACCTGGCTATTTGGCTTTCTTTAATTTTTTTTTTTTAAATAGATTAAAGTAATGGTGTTTTTGTAGTTTACACACACACACACTATTGGTGAAATTGGAATTTGATGGTAATAAAATTCATTTTTGGCGAGTGAAAGAGAATCGCTATGCTGGAATCTTAGCAACAGAAAATAAAAACATTAAAAAATAGTCACCAATCGCACGAACAAGTACACAAAAGAAAAAAAATGAGAACACACGAATTTAACGAAGTTCAGCAATTGCCTATGTCCTCGGAATAAAAGGGGGGAGAGATCTTATTAAATCAATCAAATACAAGATTTAATCAATAGGCGACCATACCCCTTTTTATATAACCATAGAGCTAATGAAAATAAGAAATCTAAAAACTCGGAATTCGGATCAGAAACGATTATGAATCCAACTCGAAAACCACCCAGAGACCAAATGTTGTCGACAGGCCTATTGGCATGTCCACAGACTGAGCTAGCATGCACAACACCCGACTTTCAAAAAAAATCCTGTTGACAACCATCGGGGCCTGTCGACAGGGCTCTGTCGACAGCCGAGAAGGCTTATCGACAGACAAAGAAATTTGCTTCTCCTTTTGGCGTATTCACGCATGTGCTGTATCCTAACACTTCATGCAAACTTCATAGTAACATCAAGGAGTTAAAAAACTCTACCAATACGATTTTACACTCTCTCTCCTCACAATTATCCACTTCGGTGAAGATTCCTCAAATCTGAGCCGAGCACAACGTAGTACCACGTTGACTCCAATGGCCTGCACCAGTGTGGTTGCCTACGTACCCCTTGCCCTAGGGATTAAGCCATCCATAATTCATCCATTCAAGCTCCACTGAGCTCAAGCCACTGAAAGAATATGGAGCAACTCTTTGCAATGTAAACTTTACTCCCGGAACAACCTTGGTAAGCATATCACTAGGATTCTCTTTCGTGTGAATCTTCTGTAACTTGATGTCACCATCATCAAGAATCTTCCAAACAAAATGGAAACTAACATCGATGTGCTTTATCTTTGCATTATACATATGGTTCTTTATCAAATAGATAGCATGAAGTACTTGGGGCACCATCCCAAAAGCTAGCATTTTAAGTGGAGTTGTCCAAATCCTTATATTCCCAAGACCATCCCCACGTCTAGCCGATGTGGGACTATTTGCTCGACACAAATCCCAACAATCCCCCTCGAACAAAGAGTCTCACTGCAAGCTCAACTATCTTCACACTGGAAGATCAAATGCTCCATCGAGATCCAACTCTTCACTGCGTGAGGCTACGGCACGCCTTATGTGAAGTACTGCAGTCGGTCACTCTTATACACCGCGTGGTAGCCGGCACGCCCATTGCAAAGGAGCACCACTGTCAAATTTCTCGAGAGCTAACATTAGCTTCACAGAGGCCCATTGCGCCTTTTTGCGCTAGTGGGGTGGGCAGGCCCATTGCGCCTTTGGGAAGATCTACATCGCCGAACATCACCCACACATACGACTAAGTTCGGGGCATGGCTCTGATACCACTTGAAAGACTTGGGGCACCATCACAAAAGACTAGCATTTTAGGTGGAGTTGCCCAAATCCTTATATACCCAAGACCATCCCCACGTCTAGCCGATGTGGGACTATTTGTTCGACCCAAATCCCAACATAGCACTCATGCTATCACAGTTGATCTTCAATAGATCTTGATCAATCCCCAAATCGTCAAGCAACCCTTGAAGCCAAATTGCCTCCTATATAGCCTCCGTCATGACCATATACTCAGCCTCTGTAGTAGACAATGCGATAATAGACTGTAAAGTGGAGCGCCAGGTGACCGGTGCTTGAGACAATGTAAACACATATCCCGTCGTAAACCAGCAGTTGTCGAGGTCTCCAACGAAGTCAGAATCAATGTATCTAATACACTCCTTCTTATCTGTAAAATCTTTCTTGAGTACCAAACCAATATCTATAATATCTTTAATGTACCGTAGAATCCACTTCATTGCCTCCCAATGACACCTGCTGGGAACGTACATGTATCTTCTAACCATTGAGACAACTTGTAATAAATTGGGTCTTTTACACACAATTACATACATTAAACTACCAACCACACTAGCATAGTGTACATGAGTCATATACTCATGTTCTACAACAGTAGTCAGAGACATAGTAGCTTTTAACTTGAAGTGAGGGGTCAATGGTATACTTACAGATTTCGTATCGCGGTTGATGTTAAACTTCTGAATTACCTTCTTCAAATACCCTTTTTGCATCAAGTAATCTTGCCACCTTTCTGGTCTCGCTCAATCTCCATGCCTAGCATCTTCTTTGCTTCACCCAAATCTTTTATCTCGAATTTAAAAGGCAAGTCTTTCTTCAGTTTATTAATTGTAGATCTGCTCTTGAAAGCGATGAGCATATCATCCACATGCAATAGTAGATAGATGTACTATCCACTCGGTAGCTTATTGTAATACACACATGGATCATAATGACTTCGTGTGTACTTTTTATCTCTTATGAAACTATCAAAATACTTGTACCATTGCTTGGTGATTGCTTTAATTCATAAAGCGATTTATTCAGTTTGCATACCATATTCTCTTTTACTATAATTTTGAACCTCATTGGCTGAGACATGTAGATCTCTTCTTCAAGATTGCCATGGAGAAAGGCATTCTCATGTTGAGCTGATCAAGTTCCAACTCATGTTGTGCCACTAGTTCTAATAAAATTCAAATAGACGAGTGCTTCATTATGGGTGAGAATACCTTATTTTATTCAACGCTTTCTCATTGTGCGTAACCTTTGCTACCAATCTGGCTTTGTAGCATACAGTATCACCAACCGGAGATTCATGTTTCTTTGTAAATACCCACTTACAATCGATCACCTTTTTTCCTCGGACAACTCTAACAGCTCCCAAGTATCGTTCTTGTGTAGAGAACTCATCTCTTCTATCATAGCATCCTTCCACATCCTGGACTCTGACTGATTTCAGCGTTCCTGACTATAGACGGGATTGCCTCCTCAATGATTGGGAGAGCATAGGCCATGATCATGTTAGTAGCGAGCCAACTGGGCTAACGTGAATTTCTCTGAGTTCTTCCAACTGCAATGGATTCTTGGACATCACCTATAATCTGTCCTTGATCCTCATCATCATCAGCAGTATCATGTTCGGCTACCTGATCACCACCCTGTGTCATCGAGGGTATGACCTCAAATGATACTGATCTATCTAGAAACAGTGAAGTAGCATCACTCTCGACCTGTTGCAATATCATGTCGGTCGTCTGACTCTCCATCTGCTGAGAGTCTGTAGGCTTCACCATTAAAGCCTCATCAAATGTGATGTCTCTGCTCAAGATAAATTTTCTGTCCTTCGGATCTCACATTTTGTCACCTTTTACACCTTCTTGAATCTTATGAACACACATTTTCTCGCTCTTGGACCCAACTTGTCTTCCTTGATATGATAGTAGGCCGGACACCCAAATACCCATAGGGAATTATAATCCTGAGCAACTCTTCCTGACCATGTTTCTAAAAGAGTTTTACCTCCAATCACAAACGAAGGCAACCTGTTAATGAGATGGCAAGCATACACCAATGCCTCAGCCAAAAAAGATTTCGATATGCCGGCGTTGGATAACATGCACCGGACATTCTCTAGAAATGTCTTGGTTATCCTTTCAGCCACCTCTTTTTGTTGCGGTGTTTTCCTTACTGTTAGGTGCCTTTCTATGCCCTCATCGTTGCATAGATGTTGGAAAGGATCACTTGCATACTCTCTTTCGTTGTCTGAATGAAGTATTTTGATTTTCTTTCTCATACTATTCTCCATGTTCTTCTTCCACTCTACAAACAACTCTAGGACTCCCCTTTGTGCTTCATGATACATACCCAATATTGCCTAGAGTAATCATTTATAAAAGATACAAAGCAGAGCTTATCACCAATAGATGCTGTCTTGGTAGGTCCCTAGAAATCTATGTGAACATAATCCAGAATACTCTTGATGCAATAATTCGTGATGCCGAATCTCACCTTGGTCTTCTTTCTGATGAAGCAATATTCACAAAATTTCAATTTGTAGGTACTGGCATCTTTCAATAAACATTGCTTTGCAAGAGCTTGTAAAGCCTTTTCTCCGATATGTCAGAGCCTCATATGTCAGAGTTAGGCGTAATTATTATCTGAATTTGTAGAAGTCGTCATTTACCCTGTAATTATACTTTCATTCAATAAGTAAAAGTTATTCCGTCGGGCTCCCTTCAAGACAACCATCGAGACTTTAATCATCTTGAGAACACCATCTCTAATAGATACTTCAAGACTCAATACTTACAAAGCAACAACAGAGATAAAATTTATTTTTAGTTGAGATACATACCTCACTTCCTTCAATTACCACAACATCCCATCAAACATTTTGATATAGACTGCACATATCCCTTCCATGTTACATCGACGATCATCATCCATAACAACAGAACATCCGTCTAGCTTTTCAAAGCTAGAAAATCAATCTCTATTAGGACACACATAATAGGGAGCTCATGTATCTAGCATCCACTTAGAATCGCCTAAGTAACCAATAGGAGGAGTAATGACTGAGAAAAAGAATACCGTTGAGTCAGATCCAATCTACCTGCCTGTGAAGTACTACCCGATTAGATATTGATCACCCTTGCAAGAATTGCCTTGGTCTTCGACTCTTTATTCTTATCTGTGATCCTTAAACAATTAACCTTTCAGTGCCCTAACTCTTTACAGAAAGCGCACTGGATCTTCTTCAGATCTGTGAAACTCGGTCTGGATTTTGATCTCCCATGATAGCTTTACCTTTGTTACTGAAACTCCTACCTTTTACTGTCAATACTTTTGCTAAATCACTCTTTGAAGAAAGCTGCTTGTCCTTCTTCAGTACTTCATAATTTACAAGAGCAGCTGACATAATTAAGTGTTTGTTTACTATTGATTAAGACTCTAAATGCAGCCCAATTAAACTATACTACAACTGAGAAGGAATTCTTGGATGTAATATTTGTATTAGAAAAATTTTGTCCATACATACTGGGGACCAAACCCACCATATTCACCGACTATTCTGAACTTCGATACCTAATGCTCAAGAAGGACGCGAAGGCCCGACTCATTCGTTGGATACTCCTCCTTCAAGAGTTTGATCTCAAAATTCGACATAAGAAGGGTGTCAAAAATGTCGCCGCCGATCACCTCTCTCGTTTTCCAAATGCCCGTTCTAAAAGTACACCTAGAGGGGGTGAATAGGTTTAGTACTAATTTAAGACAAATGATGCAGAATTTAAAACTTAATTACAAACACACAACGTGTAACCAAGAGTGAGTCTGAATTTCCCATGAAGGGCTCTGGAACTACTACTCAAAATTCCTCTAAATTAAGAGTTAAGGAAAGCTCTCTTGATTCAACACAAGTGTGGCACATAAACTATACCAAGCATGTATATGAATATAAACAATAAAAATAACAATGAGATATAAAAAGATATGAGAGTTAAGAGATAAAAGATCAAACGCAAACAGCGGGATATATTTCGAGGTTCGAGCCACTGCTCTACGTTTTCGCCTTCACACAGAAGAATTTTCATTACGTCCACACAGGATCTTTCACAAAGGGATCTCTACTGAGGAATTACAAATTACAACCTTAGAGTACATAACTCCAAGTCTCACACCTCTACACAAGAGAGAGCACAAAGCAAAGAAAAGATAGCAATCTTGGTGTTCACAAAGATCACAAACAACAGTTGGTGATCTAAAGAGATCTGAAATAATTTTTCTCACAAAACAAAGACCTTAAAGATAGATTTTGAATTGATTAGCTCAAGTATGTGAGAAATCAAAGTGTTTGGAAAAGAAACAACAAAGAAAACACTTGAAAAAAACTTCTTGATAGATATGTAAAATGAAGAACAAAACAATTTTCCGAAAGGTTTGTTTTTCTTTGATTTTCAAAATACTTTGAAAACAAATAAAGATTTAATTTGAGGCACAAAAACTCTTTTTAAACTTGCTGTGGAAACTTAAGAGAAGATATAAAAAATTGCTTTAGAAAATCTTGTAGAAAACAGCACCCAAAGCCCATATATATAGGGCTTTGGAAAAATATAGTCATTGGGGTCAAAACCTGCCCAGAACAGGTTGTCGGTCGACCAGCCGGTCGACTAGCCAACAGTCAGATTTTTGACCGTTTGAGCCTGTTGGTCGACCGTCCGCAAGTCAAAAATGCCCGTCGGTCGACCGTGCTAAATAGAGACCTCTAGTCTCTCAGTTGGTCGATCGTCTGGTCGACCGGCCAATAGGCATGGCCTTTGTCCATGTCTTGTGCACATCGGTTGACCGATCTCTGGTCCGGTCGACCGACCAGTTGACCGCTAGAAGACTTAGAAAGATGGTTTTTTTGGTAAGAAATCCAACTTGTTATATACCTAAAAATTCTAATAAATCTTTATAAATTTCACAAAAATAAGTTCATGTAAATATTTGAAGTACAAATATGTGTGATCAAAAATCAACACATATTATAAACTATTTGAACTATTTTGAGGCATGAAAATATATTCTTAAACCAAAAATCAAATTTTTCAAAACTTAAATTTTGAAATGGAAATTCGTTTTATCCAAATTTTGTATAAATATAAAAATATGATATTGAAACACATTTGAAGCATGTATGGATAGAATCCAATACATATATAAATGATATATCTATGTTTTTGATATTAAATCCAAAATAAGTTTTGATAAAAACAAAACTTGAAACCATAAACTAGATACATCAAAATAAGTTTTTCTAAATATATAAAGTATAGATGCATATGGATGAAATCCAACATATATAGAACCATGTAAACTTGTTTTGATTCTATCTATTCATGAAACTATAAAATGTATTCTAGAAAATCCAAAACGGTTAACCCGAAACTAAAACTTTTGAACTTGTGTGTGTGTATGTCGTGTGTGTCTATATATACACACTTGAGCTTATCAAAACTAACCATCCTTACACAAAATCTAAATAAAACTAAATAAACCTAGATGCAAGTCTTCTTCTCCAAGTCGACTTGATCCAAGCACGATCCGTGAACTTGACTCCATCTCGAGTACTGGATGCGATCTTCATGCGCGAGCTCTTGAATCAATATGTGTTAGCTTCCAAACTTGATTTTAAATCCTCTGTTGAAGCTAAACACCTGCTAATATCTTGACCAAATATCTGAAGCTTAATAAATACAAGATCATTAGTAACTTAACTTCATAAGTTAGTCATTATCAAAACTAAGGTAAAGGGCCTTTAAGCTAACAATCTTCCCCTTTTTGATGATAACAAAACTTATGAGGTTATATATGCATTGATTAAGGATAGGCTTTATAGAAGCTCCCCCTTAACTCATGCATAGCAATAAAATATATAGATATGCAATGTAGCTCAAATACCAATAAACAATAATAAAAAATATGCAATAAGAATCATAAATAACATGTATATATGCATAAACAATTAATAAAACATGCACATATAAACTCTCTCAATTCTTCTCCCTTTTTTTATCAATTCAACAATAATGGGATGAAGAAAAACAAATAAGAATTTAGGTTTGATATGCGATATAAATTCATGAAGAGGAGAGACGTCAAGCTCCCCCTGGATACACGCATTACATGAAGAAAGAGATTACTAAATCCTAATTCATATAAGCATAATATACAATGCATAAACAGAGATGTTAAGCCCCCTTATACACGTGTATCACATAAAGAAGTGAGGTCAAGCTCCTCAGTATGTAAAATATACTCAACATGAATCTATACATAGAGGATATGTTAATCTCCCCCTGCATATAGATAGTACAAATCAAAACAAATTTTTATACCAAAAAAAACAAATTTTTAAAAGACACCAATATAAGGAGAAATAATCTTTTACTTTTTACCAATTGATACAATTGAAAGAAATCTTTTTAAAGTTAAAGATACCAATTGAAGGTAAATCTCTAAACAATTTTGTAATATAGATACCAATTGAAAATAATACTAATTGAAAATTATTGATACCAATATTGAAAATATATATATTTTCTAAAATAAAATCTTGAAATACCAATTGAATGTAAAACGAAGAATTTATCTCCCTCCTTTTGCAATACTAATGAAAATAATGCATAAGCTTGTATAGGATAATAATTTTACATTTTAAAACCAAATCAAACTTAGCATAAAACAATTTGTGATATTAAGAATATGTATGAATATTTTTTTTAAAATTTAGTACAAAAATCATATATATGTATGTATTATCAGAGCAATATAAAATCAATTAAGATATAATACATACATATATAAGAAAATATGAGTATACAAAAATCAATTTTCATTAAAATCATGTATATCTCATAACGTCCACCTTATCATGCACATGTTTAAAAAGATATTCAATTAAGAGTATACTAGGCATGGTCGCCTAACTAACCGACCTTTGAAGGTAGGAGTTTTCAAAAATAAAAGTTGAAAATAATTCTATCATAGTTTGAAAATCCTACCAATTGAAGAATACGAAACTAGTTTACGATAATTTAAAAACTAGTGCAAAATCCTTTAAGTAAGGAATAAAAAATCAAATATTTTTCTCCTGAAAATAAGAAATTATACGAGCATCGACACTCAAAGAGTTATGAAGCACAAAGATTCTAATGAATCCAAAATCGTGAGTAAACAAGATATAGAGTGCACAAGAATCATGTAATAAGAATGATCATGGAGATAAGAAAATGAAGCTTAATCAAATTTCTTTTATCATAAACATGAAAATCATAAAATTCAATTTTCATCAAAAAAAATAAACTTCAAGATATATGTATGTTTTGTCAAAACTAAAGTATACATACATATACAAGCATAAAATGAGTTCACAAAAAAAAATATTGGCATGTAATATTAGTGACTTAAGGATAAAACATATAATATCATATAGTTTTGGTCAAAATTTACATATACATAAAGCTGAACATATTTTATGAAAACATGTACAAACATAGGGAATACAAGTGTAAATGCAAGAATCATCAAAATTAAATTATACAAATACATGTAATGAGTACACATGAGCAAAAAGTACTCAAACATAATAATCAAGTGTAACTCACTAATTGTATAGGTATAAGCACAAGTATTAATAAAAGTCACATCTAAACATGTAATCAAAATATGAAGTACAAAATATCAAAACACGATATAGATCATTAGTGTAAATGCAAATGCCATTAATACTAAGATATACACAATAACTAAACAATATTTGAGAACAAAAATAAATATGAATCCATATGAATAAGGGTGTATCTCAAATAATATACATGTATATCACAAGTCTAATAAATAATGCATTTAACATAATGAGAATTAAAATCATAACATGCTAAAAATCATCAATAAGAAAGCATGTAAACAAAGTAAGGAGAATAGAGTAGTTACCAACACCGATATAACTAGTCTATTTCTCCAAACCATGGTGGTCCTTCCACCAAATATCCCTTGAAAGTGATGCATTTAAAAATATGATCATTTAGCTCGAAACGCATCCACCATTAAGGCATCAATACTCTCACGTCTTATGAGAGACCACATCTACATCAAATACAATAAGAGTGAATTTGGTACTCAAACTTTCTTGGGTTCATGGGGGGTAGTACCTTTCCTAACTAAAACATACTTGTAAAATTTATAGCATTTAATCTATCATAAGAAAATTTTGCAAGGTGGCCCGCGCAACTACAATGTGTACAAGTGTACACCTTAGCATATATTGAATTATGTGTGTGAGCATGATGAGCATGTGTATGCCGTGATGGGTGTGCATGTATATATGGAGTATGTTTCTTTCAAAACATAGATTCCAACCTATTATGATCCATGGTATATTGGCTCAAAGTGAAGCCTAAATAATCTACACTCTTCTTCAACATGCAAATATCATTATCAATACTTGAAAAAGATGTGGAGCATGCAATAGAAACAAGATTCTTATCATTTAAAGGTAAATCAATAGAACAATGATAAGAATGAGAAGAAAAATCATTTTTCAAATAAATATTTTTTTAAAACACATTCCAATTCTTTGGAAACCAACGCAATTTTATTTTTCAAAGAATTGTTCTCTTAAAACAAACTCAAGTTTTGAAGATAAAGCATTGATCGGCAAAAAGCAAGCACTAAAATAAGAGAAGGAAGTGTGGGTTGATGTTACTGCTTTTGTGATTCTTCCGTAGTAGCGAAGTGGCTATACTGGTCATATCCACAAGGAGGGAGAGCGATGGAAGCTTGATGCGGCTTCAAAGTTCAAGAAGAAAGAAAGTTCTTGTTTCCAAATAAAGAATTGAAAAGTGAAAACAAGTTATTTTTAAGAATTGTTGGAAAATGTTTTGGTGGTTTGTAAAAGTGATTTTTTTCTTAGTTGTAAAAATGCATGGCTAACTTTCTACTAAGTGCTCCCACTAATTTCTAACTTTTGGAAGATAGCCTCACGATGGATCATAGGCGAACACAACCCTTTTGCATTGGAACTATTCATGTGAAAATTGAGTGAAAGTTCATCCTAAAACTTAGCTTTACACGGCAAAAACTCGGACATTCCCTTATCAAGATCCAATAGAAGGCAAGAATAAGGGAAGACACAAGTGCACTAACAGTATCGGCAAAGTTAAAAGGAAAAGTCTCTAACTTACAATAACAAGCAAAGTACACAATCTATAGATCATCAAAAACTCATTAAGTATGAAGCATAAGAAAGTAAATACTTGTAGGTAAATTAGAGTTAGAACCCTCGTCTTAAGATGCCATACTCTTGTTTGCACAAGGCTTGTTTGACACTATTGACTCATGTAGGTTATCAATCAAGTGTCAAAATTAGTAGGATAGTAGTTAGTTAGCCATGCTAATGAAAAGTTAGTTAGCCATAAAAGTAAAAGAAACAACAAAGGAAAAGAAGTGGAGAGAGGGAGTTGCACTACAAGAAAACAAAAGAAAAGAAAAGTTAAAGAAAGGAAGTTACACTACAACAAAGTAAAAGAAAAGAAGTGAAGAAGAAAGAAGTTACACTACAACAAGGAAGTAAAAGTAAATGGCCAAGACAAGTAAATGGAAAGAAGGAAGAGAAGTAGTACTTGTATTAGCTTGTCACCCTTCAAATACAACACTTACACGCACTCTCTCTTTCACTCTAATTGCTAAAACAACAACTAGAAGAAGAACAACAACAACAACTACAAACATAAAAATAAGATTACAAAAAGTTGCCAAAGCTCTGGATCTGCTCAAAATGAAGGCCCCAGGGGGGTATTTATAGGCACCAGGGGAAAGGGGGCCACGTGAACGGCACGTGGCCCAAAGCGCAAGCACGCGCGCCCAAAGGGCCTCAGAAACGCGGCCTGGACCGCGTTTTCGCGGCCCTGCCAGGGCGGCGCGCGCCTGGCTTCGGGCAGCGCGTCGCCCAGACTGTTTTCTGATGCCTTGATCTTCTGGATTTGCGATTTGATACCCTGGGCTGAAAAAATCTTCACCCTAAAGTCAATGGCTACTTAGTAGGCTTTTAATCACCAATTAAATGGTTATTTAGGTCTTCTTCTTCATTTGCACACCATGGACCTAGGATCAAGCAAGCAAGGTTTTATTAGCAAAATTTTACATGAAATAAATATGAGAATGTGATGAAAATTATGCAAAATTAGAGACTAATCACACCCCCACACTTATCTTTTTTCTCGTCCCGAGCAAAACAAAAATAAGAAAATTATTATACCACTTTCGCACGTGATGCGATTGCACTGAGCATGTGTAACGAGCCTTTAAACCTCTAGGTTTCCCTAGAGGAGTGTTGTCTCCTGAGGGTTTTCAGCGGATTGTACCCACAAAATCCTTCTCTCTCTCTTTTTTTTTCTTTCATGAAAAAGAACTTTCAATCATCTAAGTAAAAATGGCCGAATGATGTAAGAATTAGGTTTAACCTTCATAAGTCCTCTTATACTTTAGCCTTCATAAAAGAAGAAACTATAGTTTTTCTTTAAATTTAGAAAGGATCGTGTACTTCTAACTCATTCTTTTATTTTACATTAGATAGATATGAAATACACCTAGAGGGGGGGTGAATAGGTGTGATTGCTAATCTAATGATCTTTTTAAAACTTAGTATGATGAATGATGCAATGATCTCTCAAAACAAGACTAAGAGCCGAATACCCCGTGAGAGGTTCTGAACTCCTTCCTCCCAATTCCCCTTTAAATGGGTTAGAGGTGCGCAATGCAACCTTGTTGTATGAGATTATGATCGATCAAGGCAAGATATGATGGATGAATGGTGAGATGCACACAAGTATTACAAGCTTGAAATAAAAGCACAAATAAAGAAACAAGATCACAAGCAAGTAATTGAAAGCAATAAATTGCAAGAGAATTTAAAGACAAAATTGACGCAAGGCAATCGCAAACACAAGAAGTTTGTTTCGAGGTTCGAGCCACCGCTCTACTCCCCGCCTTCACTTCCGTGAAGGGTTTCCACTATCCACCGAGGACGCCTTACAATGGTCTACCGAAGACCGGAGCACCGAGCTCTTACAATAACCTCTACCGAAGAGGTGTCTCCACAAGAACAAGGATCACAAGAACAATAGTGATCTCCACAAGATCACAAAACTCTTTCCCAAACTCTTTTACAATCTCTCACTCTTTTACAACTTCTCTATAGTATGAGTAAAGGATTTTTGGCTCTATGAAGTGTAGTGAGAAAAACTTCAGTTGTAGAGTGATATTAGCAATCAAACACAACTAAAAAACAAGCTTAAAAAGAATTGGAATTGGAAGCTTTGAAAACTATTTTTCTTCTCCTTTGAAAAACAATGAAACTTGGGATTTTTCTTGGTAAATAGTAAGGACCCATTCCCCTCTATTTATAAGGAGAGAATAGGTTAAAAACAATTTCTTTACACCTAATTTGGCCTGAAAAAGGTCTCCAACAACTCTCAAAAAGTCTGTTAAAACAGAAAATAAAAACAGATTTCAGAATTGCACCAAAGAGGAAAGAGCCGTTGGGCTCTTGCAGGCGTAGCGGTCGACCGGTCGGTCGACCGTTTGCCCTATTGGCAAAGAGCTGTTGGACTTCGGTCGACCGCTCGGTCGACCGTTTCCTTCAAAGGAAACACAGTTTCCTTAAGGCGGTCGACCGCCCGGTCGACCCAAACAAACCGAGAGTGGACCTGCTTACAGTCGGTCGACCGGGGCCATCGACCGACAGACGTGCACAAACGTGCACGTCCTGGCACTGGCGCCGGTCGACCGGGCGGTCGGCCGGTCAGCCTGAAATAGGGAAAATCAGTATTTTTCTGACTTAGGAAAATTTTGTAAAATAGTTTTGGGTTTGAACAATCTTAAGTATCATGCTAGTAGGGGTATATGCACATGATCTAAACATGTTATTTATTTTGTAAAACTTAAGATCATGTAAATATCTACTAAGGCATGAGACAAAAATTAAAACATGAAAACTTAAAAACAAAACTTCACATTTTAGCATAAACAAATTGTGTATGTGTATCCTAAAGCCAAATATCCAATACTCAAACTTTAACATTCTATTCTTACAATGATTCTAAAGACTTCAAGTTCTTCAAGAGGGGCTTTCTCCATATGATCTTCAAACTTGCATCTTGAGCCCAAATTGAGTTGACTTGAGTCCAAAGCACCTTCCTTTAGGGAAGAACTCCTCTAGTTGAGATAGAATCCTGAAACAAACTTAAACAACAAACAATATTAGTACAAATAACTAATATGTTTTGTAATCATCAAAACACACTAAAAACGGGTGATTGTAACCTTGGGCTAACAATCTCCCCCTTTTTGATGATGACAAAACATATAAGTTATTTTAAAAAATGGAAGAAGAGCTTGGAAAGCTCTCCCTCAAATAATGCTATGTAAAAAAATGACTATGCGTACATGAAGTAATGAAGTATTGAAAAACACATGTTTTGTCAAAACTTTAAATACCAAAGGGGTTAAGGGTTAGCAACAAACAAAAACAAACAAGCTTTAAATACCTTTTCTCCCCCTTTAAACTTATACTTTTTCTCCCCCTTTTTGTCATACATCAAAAAGGGTTAACCAAAACAAAATAAAAGTTTTTCTTTAAGAATCCATAATGCAAACATTCAACTCACCACAAATAAAGGAGAATCTAGCATAATCTAATGGTTTAGTAAAAATATCGGCAAGTTGAAAATCGGTGGAAACATAATCAATGTCAATATCACCTTTCTCATAATGATCTCTAAGAAAGTGATACCTAATGTCAATGTGTTTGGTTTTACTATGTTGATTTGCATTCTTTGTCATGTGAATAGTACTAGTATTATCACAAAATATTTTAACATGATCAAAGTGTAAATCATAGTCAAGGAGAGTATGTTTCATCCAAAGAACTTGTGCACAACAAGCTCCGGCTGCAACATACTCCGCCTTGGCGGTTGATAGGGCTACCGGATTTTGCTTTTTGGAAGACCAAGATACAAGACAATTACCTAGGAATTGACATGTTCCACTTGTGCTCTTCCTATCTACCCTACAACCCGCATAGTCGGCATCCGAAAAACTCTTCATATCAAATAGTCCGGTTTTCGGATACCACAAACCATTTCAATAGTGCCCTTAAGGTATTTAATTATGCGTTTTACCGCTACTAAATGAGACTCCTTAGGACATGATTGAAAACGAGCACAAAGACAAACGGAAAACATGATATCCGGCCTACTAGCCGTCAAATACAATAAGCTACCTATCATGCTACGATAAACTTTAATGTCTACACTTTTACCTTGTTCATCCTTATCAAGCTTGGTAGTTATTGCCATGGGAGTTTTGCTCACTTTAGATCCTTCAAGCCCGAACCTTTTGATGAGTTCCTTTGTGTACTTGGCTTGATTGATGAAGATCCCATCCGTCCTTTGCTTGATTTGGAGTCCAAGGAAATAGTTGAGCTCCCCCATCATAGACATTTCAAATTCATCCTTCATGCATGATTCAAAAGCTTGGCAAAGAGATTCATTAGTAGAACCAAAAATAATGTCATCAACATAAATTTGCACAATAAGAATATCTTTTTCTACATGTTTTGTAAACAAAGTTGTGTCAATTTTACCTTCTTAAAACCATTTGAAATCAAAAATGAAGAAATTCTTTCATACCAAGCCCTAGGGGCTTGTTTTAAACCATAAAGAGCTTTATCTAATTTAAATACAAAATTCGGATGTGTAGGATCAACAAACCCGGGGGGTTGTTCAACATACACCTCCTCTTCAATAAAACCATTTAGAAAAGCACTTTTAACATCCATTTGAAACAATTTAAAATCTTTATATGAGGCAAATGCTAGTGTCATCCGTATGGCTTCAAGCCGTGCTACGGGTGCAAAGGTTTCTTCAAAATCGATTCATTCGATTTGAGTGTAACCTTGGGCAACTAACCTAGCTTTATTCCTAACAACGTTACCCGATTCATCCAACTTGTTCTTAAAGATCCACTTAGTACCAATTGTTGGTCTATCGTGGGGCCTAGGAACAAGGTACCAAACTTGGTTGCGCTCAAATTGATTGAGCTCCTCTTGCATGGCTAGCAACCAATATGAATCGGCCTCGGCTTCGAGGACGTTCTTGAGTTCAACATGTGAAATAAATGCATAATGTCCACAATAGTCATGAAGTTTAGAGCGAGTGGTTACCCCTTTTGATACTTCACCTATGACGAGGTCCTTGGGATGATGAGGATTGTATCTCCAACCCTTTGGAAGTTGTTGAGTAGGCTCCACTTCATTTGTTTGATTTTCATTTCCTTGAGCCTCTTCTACTTTAGCTTCACTTCCTTCATCATCCTTTGGCTTGTCTCCCATAGTAGTAGTATCCTCCAAGGTCACTTTCTCCAACCCTTCATCCAAAGCATCTATTTCTACAACATTCTTAACAAACAAGTTAGATTCTTCAAACTTAACATGTATAGATTCCTCAATAGTCAAAGATGATTTATTGAAGATTCTATAAGCCTTACTTGTATTAGAATACCCAACAAAAATTGCCTCATAAGTTTTAGCATCAAATTTTCCTAAATTATCTTTAGTATTTAAAACAAAACATTTGCATCCAAAAACTTTGAAATATGAAACATTTGGTTTTCTAGAAAAGTACATTTCAAAAGAAGTTTTTGAAGTATTTTTACACAAGAAAACACGATTTGATATATAGCATGATGTATTTACGGCCTCGGCCCACAAATAATGTGGTAGACCATATTCACTTAGCATTGTCCTAGCCATCTCTTGTAAGGTTCGATTTTCCGTTCAACTACTCCATTTTGTTGTGGAGTTCTAGGACAAGAAAGTTCATGCTTAATTCCATGTTCTTCACAAAAAGTGGTAAAGGGTAGGTTAATGAACTCACCTCCTCTATCACTTCTTATTCTTAAAATTGAAGACTCTTTTTCTTTTTCAACTCTTTTCTTAAAAGTTTGGAAATATGAAAATGCTTGATTTTTGTGTTCAAGAAAGAAAACCAAGTAAACCGTGAAAAATCATCAACCAAAACAAATGCAAATTTATTCCCACTTAGACTTTTGGTTTGTGTAGGGCCAAATAGATCCATATGGATTAACTCCAAAGGACGTGATGTCATGATATCCTTAATTGACTTGAAAGAAGACTTAGTTTGTTTCCCAAATTGACATGCGTCACAAACTCGGTCCTTTTTAAAACTCAAACAAGGAATACCTTTCACCATTTCCTTTGTGTTTAACCTAGATATGTGGTCAAATGAAATATGGCCTAATCTTCTATGCCACAACTAAGAGTCGTCATCGAGGGCTTTTAAACAAGTAATATTACAAGACATATTAGACATATCTATCATATAAACATTACTTTCACGAAAACCGGAAAACACACAAGTATTAGAAATTCTATCAATTACTTTACAAGCTATATGATCAAAAACAACATCAAAACCTTTATCACAAAGTTGACTAACACTCAAGAGGTTATGCTTGAGTCCATCAACTAAAACTACATTTTCAATTAAAGGGGATGTGCCGAGTTTTACATTACCAATACCGATGATTTTACCCTTGGCATCATCTCCGAAGGTGACGGTGCCACCTTCATGGTATCTTGATAGGGTTGCAAAGTTGTTGATATCCCAAGTCATGTGCCTTGAGCAACCACTATCAAGATACCACAATCCTCTACGTCTTTGGGCTTTGGAAGGTACCTATATCATTTAACAAAATTGTTGACTTTGGTACCCAAATTTTCTTGGGTCCTTGAAAGTTAGTGTTGCGAACCCAAACATTATGATAAGATGCACTTAGTCTATCATAGCAAAAATTGGCTAAGTGTCCTTTCCGCCCACAATGTGAACATGAGAACACTCTTCCATACATGAATGCATGATGTGTGTGTGAAGTGTGAGCATGCTTTGGGGGTTTGCCACGATGTAAAGGTTGTGTGGTATGAACATGAGCATGAGCATGGTGAACATTTTTCTTAGGGGCTTGTTTCTTAGGAAACATGGCCTCTATCTTTTTCTTATCAAACTCACAATTTTTTAAAACAATCCCAATGAGTCTATTCTTTCTTTAAGCATGGTAATCTCATTAGAATCAATTTGTGGAGACTTGCCTTTACAAGAAATCTTATACTTGTCAAAATCTTTTTGAGTGGAAACAAGAGTGGAAAGTAATTCATCCTTTTCTTTAGAAAGAGTAAAAACTTGATGATTAAGAGATTCATTTTCCTTTTTCATTTTTAAATACTTTTCTTAAGAAAATCATAGTTATGTGATAATTCTACAAAGGCTTCTCCTAATTCATCCATGGAAAGTTCATCATTAGGAGAAGTGGAAGGGGTTACCTTGCTTGTGCTTTCATTTGCCATGAATCACATGTTGGCGGTATCAATCTCCTCCTCGGATTCGCTCTCGGAATCTCATGTAGCTTTCATTGCCTTCTTCTTGTGAGGCTTCTTTGAGGTGGAGGGCTTCACTTTATCCGGACACTCCGCCACAATGTGTCCCGGCCTTTGACAATTGAAGCAAATAATCTTCCTTTCTTCTTTACCTCCTTGCCATCTCCTTCTTCCTTGAAATTTAGCCTTGTTGTACATCCTCCGGACGTTCTTCACAAGAAGTGAGAGCTTTTCGTCATCTTCTTCTTCTCCATCATCTTCGTCGGAGTGTGTGGATTGGCTTTTGAAGGCTATTGTCTTCTTCTTGGAAGGAGCCATGTCCTCCCTCACTTTCCTCTCCATCTCATGGGTTTTGAGGTTCCCAATGAGACCAATTAGCTCCATCTCCTCCTTGTCATTGAGTTCCTTCAAGGTTGTTGCTTTTACTTCCCATGAAGGAGGAAGAGCCCGGATGATCTTTCTTACTCTTTGATCGTTGTCGATAGCATCACCTAGAGAAGAAAGTCCATTAGTGATCTTTGTAAATCTTGTAACCATATCATCTATGGTTTCATTTTCTTGCATGCAAAAATTCTCATATTGGGACCGAAGAAGGTCAATCTTAGCCCTCTTCACTTGTGAGGTCCCTTCATGTGTAACTAGTAAATGTGTCCAAATTTCATATGCGGACTTGCAATGAATAACTCTAGCTATGTCATCATCATTAAGGGCTTGAAGTAGTGCATAGTGAGCCCTAGCATTAGCATCAAATTCTTTGGTCTCTATTTCGGACCAAGTGGATTCATCACCGGGGGGTACACTAAAGGGTTGGTCACGGCCTTTGCAACTCGACTACCTAGAGATTGCAAGAAAACGGTCATCTTAACCTTCCATATGGGAAAGTTAAGTCCATCAAACTTAGGGGGTGTCTTAATACCATCGGCCATCTTTACTAAGTGAGAATGAATGAAATGATTAGCAATATTAGGATCTTTCTAGGGTTGTTAAGCCAAGAGCTTAATAACCAAGCTCTGATACCAATTGAAATACACCTAGAGGGGGGTGAATAGGTGTGATTGCTAATCTAATGATCTTTTTAAAACTTAGTATGATGAATGATGCAACGATCTCTCAAAACAAGACTAAGAGCCGAATACCCCGTGAGAGGTTCTGAACTCCTTCCTCCCAATTCCCCTTTAAATGGGTTAGAGGTGCGCAATGCAACCTTATTGTATGAGATTATGATCTATCAAGGCAAGATATGATGGATGAATGGTGAGATGCACACAAGTATTACAAGCTTGAAATAAAAGCACAAATAAAGAAACAAGATCACAAGCAAGTAATTGAAAGCAATAAATTGCAAGAGAATTTAAAGACAAAATTGACGCAAGGCAATCGCAAACACAAGAAGTTTGTTTCGAGGTTCGAGCCACCGCTCTACTCCCCGCCTTCACTTCCGTGAAGGGTTTCTACTATCCACCGAGGACGCCTTACAATGGTCTACCGAAGACCGGAGCACCGAGCTCTTACAATAACCTCTACCGAAGAGGTGTCTCCACAAGAACAAGGATCACAAGAACAATAGTGATCTCCACAAGATCACAAAACTCTTTCCCAAACTCTTTTACAATCTCTCACTTTTTTACAACTTCTCTATAGTATGAGTAAAGGATTTTTGGCTCTATGAAGTGTAGTGAGAAAAACTTCAGTTGTAGAGTGATATTAGCAATCAAACACAACTGAAAAATAAGCTTAAAAAGAATTGGAATTGGAAGCTTTGAAAACTATTTTTCTTCTCCTTTGAAAAACAATGAAAACTTGGGATTTTTCTTGGTAAATAGTAAGGACCCATTCCCCTCTATTTATAAGGAGAGAATAGGTTAAAAACAATTTCTTTACACCTAATTTGGCCTGAAAAAGGTCTCCAACAACTCTCAAAAAGTCTGTTAAAACAGAAAATAAAAACAGATTTCAGAATTGCACCAAAGAGGAAAGAGCCGTTGGGCTCTTGCAGGCGTAGCGGTCGACCGGTCGGTCGACCGTTTGCCCTGTTGGCAAAGAGCCGTTGGACTCCGGTCGACCGCTCGGTCGACCCTTTCCTTCAAAGGAAACACAGTTTCCTTAAGGCGGTCGACCGCCCGGTCGACCCAAACAAACCGAGAGTGGACCTGCTTACAGTCGGTCGACCGGGGCCGTCGACCGACAGACGTGCACAAACGTGCACATCCTGGCACTGGCGCCGGTCGACCGGGCGGTCGGCCGGTCTGCCTGAAATAGGGAAAATCAGTATTTTTCTGACTTAGGAAAATTTTGTAAAATAGTTTTGGGTTTGAACAATCTTAAGTATCATGCTAGTAGGGGTATATGCACATGATCTAAACATGTTATTTATTTTGTAAAACTTAAGATCATGTAAATATCTACTAAGGCATGAGACAAAAATTAAAACATGAAAACTTAAAAATAAAACTTCACATTTTAGCAAAAACAAATTGTGTATGTGTATCCTAGAGCCAAATATCCAATACTCAAACTTTAACATTCTATTCTTACAATGATTCTAAAGACTTCAAGTTCTTCAAGAGGGGCTTTCTCCATATGATCTTCAAACTTGCATCTTGAGCCCAAATTGAGTTAACTTGAGTCCAAAGCACCTTCCTTTAGGGAAGAACTCCTCTAGTTGAGATAGAATCGTGAAACAAACTTAAACAACAAACAATATTAGTACAAATAACTAATATGTTTTGTAATCATCAAAACACACTAAAAACGGGTGATTGTAACCTTGGGCCAACAAGATATGCATAATGTGTAAGTGTGATGTGCTTGGGATTTTTCAACTCCACTTTGAATATCATTTAATTTTATTAATAGTTACTTATTATTCTTGGTTCCATTAGGCTTTCTATTTCACTTATGTAACACATATCAAACCAATGGCTCCCAAACCAGATGGTCTTAGGGCACCAGGTGGAAAAACGCCCTTCAGGTCAAATATGCAAGTGGAGTAGGCCACGAAATCAAGATTTATTTAAACATTATTGTATATAGAATTTCTTTTTTAGGCGTGAGTAATCATGCTTCTTGAGGAACAATTATCCATCTTTTTTTTTTTTCAGAGTTGTGTCTCTAAATCCCAAGCATGTGTGTGTGGGTTATGCATATTCTACTAAGGCTAAATAAACGGTATGAGTTATTTTCCTTATCCCTTCTAACTTTTTAGTCAAACCAATCTTTCTTATTTTTTTAGGCAAAAATAAAAATTCATTAATAAGGTTCCCGTAATTCCTACAATCTTTTGGTATTTTTATAAAGAGTATGAAATTTCTTTCAATCTGGAGATTTTTTTTTGAAAGAAAAAGAAAGAATAAAAGGAAAAAGAAAAAGTGTTAGCACCCCCCCCCACACCTATCTAATGCATTTTCCTCAATGAATGCATATGGAAATGCAAATGCAATAAATAGTGATGTCACCATCTTCGCGGAATTGGGCCGGTCAAGTGCGAATAGGCTAAAGAAATGTCAAAAAGAATGCAGAAGGGGTAAGCATATAAACAAGTTTTTTTTTATTTATTTGTTGTGGTTAGGTGTATGACAAGGCAAAAAGAGTCAGCACACTATCATCCGGAGTCATAGGCTCATTGGTCAAGAAGGGCTTCAGTCTTTGCACATTCACTTTGAATTCCGTGTTGTTCTTAGGGTCTGCAATAAGCACAACACCGTGTGAGAAAACAGTGCGCACAATAAACGGTCCCGACCAACGAGTTTTCAGCTTCCCCGCGAAAATATGAAGCCTAGAGTTATCAGCAGAACCCTATCTCCCAGTGCAAAGTTTTTCCGGGTTATGATTTGGTCATGAAAAAGTCTGGCTCTTGGTGATTCGGGCATTCTCATAGGCTTCATTTCGTATCTCCTCTAATTCTGAAATCTGCAGTCTCTTAAGTTCACCGGCCTTGGTCAGATCAAAGTTGAGTTGCTTAATTGCCCAGAGGGCCCGGTGTTCTAACTCTACTGGCAGATGACAGGCTTTTTCAAACACGATTCTATAAGGAGACATCCCCAGAACTGTCTTAAAAGCAGTGCGGTAAGCCCACAATGCATCATTGAGCTTAACCGACCAATCTTTTCGGTTTTGTCCGACAGTCTTTTCCAGAATGAGCTTGATCTGTCGGTTGGGGACTTTGACCTACCCATTTGTCTGGGATGATACGGAGTCGATAACTTGTGTTTAATGGAATATTTTCGCATCAGAGCTTCAAAAACTCTGTTGCAGAAATACGATCCATTATCACTAATTATCGCTTTAGGGGTGCCAAATCGGGAGAAGATGTTCTCTTTGAGAAATTTGACAACCACTTTGTTGTCATTTGTCTTAGTTGGCACAGCTTCTACCCACTTAGAGACATAATCTACAGCAACCAAAATGAACTAGTTGCCGAAGGAATTGGGGAAAGGCCCCATGAAATCGATGCCCCAAACATCAAAAATTTCAACTTCAAGGATCGGGTTCAGGGGCATCATGTCTCTTCTTAAATTTTTTCCAATTTCTGACAATTTGCGCATGACTTGCAAAAATGATATGAGTCTTTGAACAAAGTGGGCCAGTAGAACCCACTTTATAGAACCTTCTCTGCAGTCTTGCGGGACCGAAGTGTCCTCCGCATGCAAGGTCATGGCAAAAGCTAAGCACACTCTTCTGTTCCTCCTCTGGTATGCATCGTCTAATGATTTGGTCGGGACAATACTTAAAAAGATACGGTTTTTCCCAGAAGAAGTACCGTACTTGGGCAAAGATGCGATATTGGTCTTGCTTTGTCCAGTCAGCAGGTAATTGTCCCGTGGCAAGGTAATTAACAATGTCCGCATACCAGGGTTCCTTAAGAATGGCTAGGATGTGCTCTTCTGGGAAATCCTCGTTGATCGGAGCTTGGATGCTTGGTGCATTCGGAATTCGTGAGAGATGATCAGCGACCACATTTTCTATACCTCGTTTATCCCGGATTTCTAAGTCAAATTCTTGAAGCAAAAGGATCCACCGAATCAGTCGGGCTTTTGCTTCCTTCTTGGTCATGAGATATTTTAGAGCCGAGTGATCCGTAAAAATCACCGTCTTCGAACCTAACAAGTAGGGTCGAAACTTTTCTAACGCAAAGACAACGGCCAAGAATTCCTTCTCAGTCGTTGTATAATTCTGTTGGGCGTCATTCAAGATCCTACTCGAATAGTAAATCACGTGCTGCCTATTATCGATGCGATGTCCTAGAACAGTGCCAATAGCAAAATCAGATGCATCACACATGATTTCAAATGGTTGGGCCCAATTAGGAGCAGAAATAATAGGCGCAGAAATAAGTTCTTGCTTAAGCTTCCCCCATGACTTAAAACATTCATCGTTGAAATCAAAGGGCACGTCCTTAGCGAGCACGTTGGTTAAGGGCCTCGCGATTTTGCTAAAGTCTTTAATAATCCGTCGGTAGAACCCAGCATGCCCTAAAAAGGATCTAACATCCTTGATGCTTTTGGGTGGTGGAAACTTAGTAATCACTTCTACTTTAGCTTTATCCACTTCTATGCCTCTCCTCGAAATCTCATGGCCCAAGACAATCCCCTGTCTCACCATGAAGTGACATTTTTCCCAGTTTAGAGTTAGGTTCTTCTCAATGCATCTTTGTAGCACTAACTCTAGGTGATGAAGACACTGATCAAATGAATCTTCGTAGATGGAGAAGTCATCCATAAAAATCTCAAGAAAACGTTCCACCATGTCAGAGAACAAACTAAGCATGCACCGTTGGAACGTTGCGGGAGCATTGCACAATCCAAAAGGCATGCGCCGATAAGCAAAGGTTCTGAACGGGCAGGTAAACGTCGTCTTTTCCTGGTCTTCTGCAGCAATGGGGATTTGATTGTATCCTGAGTACCCATCTAGAAAGCAGTAATACTCATGTCCAGCCAAACGCTCAAGCATTTGGTCGATGAAGGGTAGCGGGAAGTGGTCTTTACGGGTAGCTGCATTCAGCTTCCTGTAGTCGATACAAACACGAATCTTGGTAGGCAGTCTTGTTTGTACCAACTTTTTCCTCATTTTCTACCACCGTAAAGCCAGCCTTCTTTGGACCGCATGAACAGGGCTTACCCATTGGCTATCAGAAATGGGATAAATTATCCAATTATCTAATATTTTTAGAATTTCAGCCTTAACTGCCTCTTGCATGAGAGGGTTAAGCCTTCGTTGTGGGTCCCTCCTAGGGGTTGCTTCATCGACTAAATGGATTCTATGTCACACTATGGCTGGACTTATTCCCTTGATGTCCTTTATCGTCCATCCAATGGCTTCCCTATGTCGTTTCAGAATAGACATTAAGCTGTCCTCTTGTTACTCAGTCAGGTGGGATGCTATGATCACTGGCAAGGTGTCCTTTCCGCCCAGGTAGGCGTACTTAAGGTGTTCAGGCAAGGCTTTTAGCTCTAGGGAAGGTGTTGCTTCATTGGAGGCAATCTCTAGATTTTCAATCCTATGATGAGGTACACTTGGGCTTGATGCCCAATCCACGGCTGAATCTACGATCTGGTCTAGATTAAAATCCTCAGTCTCCAGATCAAACTCTGCCTCAGTTTCTGTCTCCATACTTTCCTCATGCTCACTGGTCAGGTTTTCAATAGAATTGACCTCAAACGTCTGATCATTGACATCCCTAGGTTGTCTTCCAAGATTGAAGACATTGACTTCCTTCGTCATGTCTCCAAAAGTCAATCACATGGACCCGTTCCTATAGTTGATTATGGCATTGGTTGTAGCAAGGAATGGACGCCCTAAGATGACGGGAGTTTGAGACCTAAGATTGGACACAGGTTGGGTCTCAAGCACAATGAAGTCAACGGGGTAAATGAAATCCCCGACCCAGATAAGGACGTCTGTGATTTTCCCTTTGGGATTTTCACAAATCGATCAGATCAGCTAGCTGAATGGTGACTCGAGTTGGGCTTAGCTCGCCCAACCCAAGTTTCTGGTATACTAAGAGAGGTAGCAAGTTGATACTTGCTCCCAGGTCAAGAAGCGCTCTACTAATTTCGGTCTGTCCTATGGTGCAGGAAATGGTGGGACATCCGGGATCCTTGTATTTGACCAGATGGGACCAGACAGAATTTCGCTTATATTAGTGGCCAAGAACACTTTCTTGGGCACATTGGTCTTTCTCTTCTTCGTACATATATCCTTATGAAATTTGTTATAAGCCGGGACTTGTTGGATAGCGTCAAGAATTGGCACATTCAATTTGACCTGGTTGAACATCTCTAGCATTTTCTCCATATGCATATTCTTATTGTTGTTCCTAAGCCTATTGGGAAAGGGTGCTACAGGCTTATGAACTTATTCAGCAGCTTTGTCCTCGTCAGATGTTTGTGGAGCGGATTGGGAGTAACTAGCAGAGGTGGAGGCTAGAGTGGGATCAGATGGACTGGACTTTTCTGTTGGTAGACCTGGTTGTCTACCTTCTTTTCAGATCGCAGTGTGTGAACAGTATTGCACTGGTTAATCGATGTATTCTGAATTTCATATGCTTGATTGGAGGTTTTTGGGTTAACTAGTGGCTGACTAGGCAAAGTACCCTTTGGTCTTTCACTTAGGAAGCTAGCTAACTAGCTCATCTGCATTTCCAATCTCGATATGGCCTGTGAATGATTGTTCACAATTTGTCCCTGATTTTGCATAAAAGCGGTTTGGGACTTCATGAAAGCCTCTATGCTCTCCTCCAATTTATTGATTTTCTTTTCCATTGGAGAGCTTTGGGAGGAGGAAGATGGGGCTTGACTGGGAAAGGTGGTGGAGGAGTAGGATGGTGAAAATTGTTAGAGAAATTAGGCCTAAGAGGATTGTTCGGGGCCCAGGAGAAATTTGGGTGATTCCTCCAACCGGGATTGTAGGTCTGTGAGTAGGGGTTGTGAGGCGGCCGTGAGTAAGCCGCGTTCAGGTGTTCCGGTGGCACTTGCTGGGCATGAAAAATGGGGCACTCTTCAAAGACATGATTTGGTGCCTAACAATATGAACAACCCGGATTGTTAATTGGTGGTGGGTTGATCTGGTTGACACTGGTAGGCTCTTTTGTTTCCAGAGCCTCTATCCTTCCATTAGGGTAGCAATCTTAACCTCGGCAGCTATGGATGATTCTAGAGATAGGAGCCCTCCTCTTGAAGCTATAGATTGTGAATTCCTAGGTTTTTCCGAGGCTAGCTCCCATTGTAGGGTTTTCTCCGCTAAATCCTCAAATAAATCCCAACCCTGATTCTCATCCTTCTGTAAGAACCCTCCCTGACACATCGTTTCTAACGGGGTCTTAGTCTGATAATCTAGACCATCGTAGAGAATCTGGCACTGACGCCATTTCTCCACGCCATGATGAGGGCATTGAGCTAGGAAATCTTTGAATCGCTCAAAGTATCTTTAAAATTGTTCACTCGGTTCTTGCCTAAACTACATGATGTTCTTCCAAATGAGGGCAGTTTTGTGAATTGGGTAGAATTTCTTCAAGAAAGCCTTGACGAAATCATCCCAGGTCATGACTGAATCTGCTGCCAAGCTGTACAACCATTTCTTAGTTAGGTCTTTTAGGGAAAAAGGGATGAAACGTAACCTAACGATATCGTCTCCTAGCTGGGGTATACGCATCATAAGGCATACTTCTTCAAATTCCCTAATAAAGAAGTATGCGTCCTCTGATTCTAAACCATGAAATTTGGGAAGAGTGTCAATGAATTGGGGCTTTAACTCAAAATTATTGCCGTTTGCTTCAGGAAGTTTTATGCAAGATGGAAGTGAAGTTCTGATCGGGTAAAATCTATCCTGAAGTGATGCCATCACTAGTTCTGGATGCAAAGGTAGAGAAGTGTTTCTTGTTAATCTGGAAGTTGACGGATCTCTCACCCACTCTTGCATGCAGCACACCACAAACAACGTGAAGACAACAAACAATCGAAAAAGAACTAAAAATAAACAAAAGAAAGAAAAACAACCACAAGCCTTAGTCTAAGGTACCTGGACCTAGACGACTCCTAGCTGGTCGATTCTCCGGGAAAAGTTGTTGCAGGAACTCGACTACAAGCCAATTGGCCAGGAAAGGGCAAAGCTCGGGGGGAGGTATCCGGGCGGAGCCACGGGCCTAATTACGCCAAACCACGGAGCTTTCGAGGCTTTACCTCTCAATCCACTTTCCTTAGACACCGATTTTGCAGGAGTATAGTTCTTGCAATTTCCAACCTCGGTTAATCTCTTAGTAAGTCCGAGGGGTCTCTAGGGCCAACGTCTATTGATTTTTAGTTAAGGCTTGGGAAAATATGAGTGCACTTGGAGATGATTTTTGGGCTAAGGAAGGGTGATGAAATCCCCATCTTATCTTGTTTATTTTGGTTTTGCCCTTAAAGTCAATTGTGTAAGTGTACAGTTTATTCACAACAAGGTAACACTCAAAGCGGTAAATCACTTCAAAATGTTGGTCCTATTCTATATGAATGTACACGTACCTTTTCTCCATCACTTTTCAACAGAAATTGAAATGAATTGAAATAGACACGTGCCCTAAATGCAAAAGTCTAATCCAAATTTCAATTAAGCAACAAGTGAATTTCTGTTGAGTTAATTATACATGCATAAAGATGAAGCATCCAAGGAAACTAAAAATTTAGAAAACAATTTTTTTAGCGGCTTTCGGCAACGTACTTCAATCAGAAAAACTCGCTTTTACATGAATTTTTCAGAGGGCAAATGAGTCCTTGCGCAATGTCCTTGGCCACCTCTTTCGCTTCCCGTGATAGTGAGCTCCTTGGTACTTCTCCTACACACAAAAACAAAGAACAATCTTTAGTATTGAATAACAAAGCCGTTCCCTCCCCGACAACGGCGCCAAAATTTGATCGGCAAAAAGCAAGCACTAAAATAAGAGAAGGAAGTGTGGGTTGATGTTACTGCTTTTGCGATTCTTCCGTAGTAGCGAAGTGGCTATACGGGTCGTATCCACAAGGAGGGAAAGCGATGGAAGCTTGATGCGGCTTTAAAGTTCAAGAAGAAAGAAAGTTCTTGTTTCTAAATAAAGAATTGAAAAGTGAAAACAAGTTATTTTTAAGAATTGTTAGAAAATGTTTTGGTGGTTTGTAAAAGTGATTTTTTTCTTAGTTGTAAAAATGCATGGCTAACTTTCTACTAAGTGCTCCCACTAATTTCTAACTTTTGGAAGATAGCCTCACGATGAATCATAGGCGAACACAACCCTTTTGCATTGGAACTATTCACGTGAAAATCGAGTGAAAGTTCATCCTAAAACTTAGCTTTACACGGCAAAAACTCGGACATTCCCTTATCAAGATCCAATAGAAGGCGAGAATAAGGGAAGACACGAGTGCACTAACAGTATCGGCAAAGTTAAAAGGAAAAGTCTCTAACTTATAATAACAAGCAAAGTACACAACCCATAGATCATCAAAAACTCATTAAGTATGAAGTATAAGAAAGTAAATACTTGAAGGTAAATTTGAGTTAGAACCCTCGTCTTAAGATGCCATAGCTCTTGTTTGCACAAGGCTTGTTTGACACTATTGACTCATGTAGGTTATCAATCAAGTGTTAGAAATTAGTGGGTTAGTAGTTAGTTAGCCATTCTAATGAAAAGTTAGTTAGCCACAAAAGTAAAAGAAATAACAAAGGAAAAGAAGTGGAGAGAGAGAGTTGTACTACAAGAAAACAAAAGAAAAGAAAAGTTAAAGAAATGAAGTTACATTACAACAAAGTAAAAGAAAAGAAGTGAAGAAGAAAGAAGTTACACTACAACAAGGAAGTAAAAGTAAATGGCCAAGACAAGTAAATGGAAAGAAGGAAGAGAAGTAGTACTTGTATTAGCTTGTCACCCTTCAAATACAACACTTACGCACACTCACTCTTTAACTCTAATGGCTAAAACAACAAGTAGAAGAACAACAACAACAACTACAAACCTAAAAACAAGATTACAAAAACTTGCTAAAGCTCTGAATCTGCTCAAACTGAAGACCCCAGGGGGTATTTATAGGCACCAGGGGAAAGGGGGCCACGTGAACGGCACGTGGCCCAAAGCGCAGGCGCGCGCGTGCCAAAGGGCCGCGGAAACGCGGCCTGGGCCGCGTTTTCGCGGCCCTGCCAGGGCGGCACGCGCCTGGCTTCGGGTAGCGCGTCGCCCAGACTGTCTTCTGATGCCTTGATCTTCTGGATTTGCGATTTGATACCCTGGGCTGACAAAATCTTCACCCTAAAGTCAATGACTACTTGGTAGGCTTTTAATCACCAATTAAATGGTGATTTAGGTCTTCTTCTTCATTTGCACACCATGGACCTAGGATCAAGCAAGCAAGGTTTTATTAGCAAAATTTTACATGAAATAAATATGTGAATATGATGAAAATTATACAAAATTAGAGACTAATCAAGCATCATGGCTCTTCAAAACAGTATCAAAATTATTTTATTTTTCAAAATTTTATTTTCTTTTAAGACAAGGTCGAGTTGGATTTTTAATGAATCCCTTTCATTTAAAATCTCAACCTTTTTTGCAAAATCAAATCAAGTTTTGAAAATAAATTTTTATTTTCTTCTTTTAATTTAAAACTTTTTCTTTTTCAAAACTTTATATTTGAAATCAAGTTTTCACAAAACTTAGAAAGCTCTTCATTTAAAGCATGAGCATTCATACTATCATGATCATTTGAAGAGCTAGCACAATCATCTAGATAAGATTTCAAAGTTATCTCAAGGGAGTCATTTCCTTGGACCATGTAGCACGTTTGTTCGGACTCATCTACAATGGGTTTCTTCTCCAAAACGTTTGTCGTTTGTTCCTTGCGAGAAATCATTGTGTTCCACACTGCAAAAGCGGAATCACAATGAGAAATCATAAATAAATATCTTTGCTCAGTGATTACCTAAGTGCAATCAATGCATGTTCATTACCCTCTATATACTTGCATTATTAATATAGAAACATTTAGTAGTGGCAAGAAAAACATGCAATCCTAATGTTTTTAAATATGCACTCATCTTAAACTTTCATATGTCAATGTTGGAAACATCATATATGAGAGGGCAAGAAAATCCATGAGTGTAAACTAATATGTATGCAAAGCAACAAATAGATTAGCAAATGAAGATCTCACTCCTAGGTGGTTAAATTGAATATCAGGAGCACTAGCTCTGATACCAAATGAAAGTACACCTAGAAGGGGGTGAATATGTGTAGTGCTAATCTAAGACAAATGATGCAGAATTTAAAACTTTATGGTAAAACACAACGTGTAACCAAGAGTGAGTCTGAATTTCCCGTGAAAGGCTCTAAAACTACTCGTCGAGATTCCTTTAAATTAAGAGTTGAGGTGGTTTAAAAGCTCTCTTGATTCAGCACAAGTGTGGTTATACAAACTATATCAAGCATGTACATAAATATGAACAATCAAAACAACAATGCAAGATATAAAGAGAGATGAAAGTTGAGAGATAGAAGATCAAACGCAAACACTGGGATATGTTTTGAGGCTCAAGCCACTACTCTACATCCCTACCTTCACACAGAATGATTTCTAGTATGTCCACACATGACCTTCTATAAAGGGACCTCCACCGAGGAATTACAAATTACAACTTTGGAGTACACAACTCAAACTCTCACACCTCTACACAAGAGGGAGCACAAAGCAAAGAAAGATTACAATCTTGATGATCACAATGATCAAAAACAACATTTGGTGATCTAAAGAGATCACAAACAATTTTTCTCACAAAACAAATATCCTAAAGAAAGATTTTGAATTGATTAGCTCAAGTATGTGAGAAATCAAAGTGTTTGGAAAATAAACAACAAAAAAAAACACTTGGGAAAAATCTCTTGATAGATATGTAAAATGAAGAACAAAACAAATTTCTCAAAAGTTTGTTTTTCTTTGATTTCCCAAAAACTTTGAAAACAAATAAAGATTTAATTTGAGGCAAAAAAAACTCTTTGAAACTTGCTGTAGAAACTCAAGAGAAGATAGAAAAAATTGTTCTAGAAAATATTGCAGAAAATAGCCCTCAAAACCTATATATATATAGGGCTTTGGAAAATATAGCTGGTGGGGTCAAAACCTGCGCAGAACAGGCTGCCGGTCGACCGGCCAACGGTCAAATTTTCGACCATTTGAGCTGTCGGACGACCTCCTAGTTGACTGTCCCTAAGGCAAAAATTCAAGTCGGTTGACCGCTCGGTCGACCGTGCCAAACAGATACCTCTGGTCTCTCAGTCGATCGATCGTGCGGTCAACCTGTCATATAGGCATGGCCTTTGTGCACTTCTTGTGAACCTCGGTCGACCGATCTGATCGGTCGACCGCCAGAAGGCTCAGAAACAGGATTTTTAGGGTATGAAAACTAACTTGTTAAATATCTAAAATTTTCAATAAATCTTCATAAATTCTACAAAAATAAGTTCATATAAATATTTTAAGTAAAAATATGTGTGATAAAAAATTAACACTTATTACAAACTATTTGAACTATTTTTTAGGCATGAAAATACATTCTTAAACTGAAAATCGCATTTTTCAAAACTTAGATTTTGAAATGGAAATTCATTTTCTCCAAAACTTGTATAAATACAAAAATATGATATTGAAACACATTTGAAGTATGGTGTGTATGGATAGAATCCAATGCACATATAAATGATATATCTATATTTTTGACATTAAATCCAAATTAAGTTTTGATAAAAACAAAACTTGAAACCATGAACTTGATACATCAAAATAAGTTTTTCTAAACATATAAAGTATAGATGCATATGGATGAAATCCAACATACATATAAACCATGTAAACATATTTTGATTCTATCTATTCATGAACTATAAAATATATTCTTGAAAGTCCAAAACGGTTAAACTGAAATCAAAACTTTTGAACTTGTGTGTGTGTGTGTACTTGAGCATATCAAAAATAACTATCTTACACAAGATCTAAACAAAACTAAATAAACCTAGATGCAAGTCTTCTTCTCCAAGTAGACTTAATCCGAACACAATCCATGAGCTTGACTCCATCTCGAGTATTAGATGCGGTCTTGATACACGAGCTCTTGAATTAACACGTGTTAGCTTCCAAACTTGATTTTGAATCCTTTGTTGAAGCTAAACACCTACTAAGACCTTGACCAAATATCTAAAACTTAATAAACACAAGATCATTAGTAACTTAACTTCATAAGTTAGTCATTATCAAAACTAAGGTGAAGGGCCTTTGGGCTAACAATCTCCTTCTTTCTGATAATGAAAAAACTTATGAGTTTATATATGCATTGATTAAGGATAGGCTTTATAGAAGCTCCCCCTTAACTCATGCATAGAAATAAAATATATAGATATGCAATGTGGCTCAAATACCAATAAAAATAATAAAAAATATGCAATAAGAATTATAAACAACATGTATATATGGAAAAATAATTAGTGCATATATATACTCTCTCAATTCTTCTCCCCTTTTTTGTCAATTCATCAACAAAAGGGTGAAGAAAAATAAACAAGAATTTGGGTTTGAATATGTGATATAAATTCATGAAGAGGAGAGACGTCAAGCTCCCCTGCATACATGCAATATATGAAGAAAGAGATGACTAAATCCTAACTCATATAAGCATAATATACAATACATAAACGGAGATGTTAAGCTCCACCTATATACGTGTATCACATAAAGATGAGAGATCAAGCTCCTCAATATGTAAAATACACTCAACATGAATCTACACAGAGAGGAGATGTTGAACTCATCCTGCATAAAGCAATACAAATCAAAACAAATTTTTATACAAATAAAAATAAATTTTTGAAAGACATCAATTAAGGAGAAATAATCTTTTTACTTTTTACCAATTGATACCAATTGAAAGAAATCTTTTTAATGTCAAAGATACCAACTTAAGATAAAACTCTAAATCATTTTACAATATAGATACCAATTGAAAATAATACCAATTGAAAATTATTTAAGAATATATATATTTTCTAAAATAAAATCTTGAAATACTGATTGAATATAAAACCAAGAATTTATCTCCCTTCTTTTAAAATACCAATGAAAACAATGCATAAGCTTATATAGGATATCAATTTAGTATTTTAGAATAAAATTAAGCTTAGCATAAAATAATTTGTGCTATAAAGAATATGTATGAACATTTTTTTATAAATTTAGCACAAAAATCATATATAGGTATGTATTATCAGAGCAATATAAAATTAATTGAGATATAATGCATACATATATAAGAAAACATGAGTATGTAAAATTCAATTTTCATTAAAATTATGTATATCTTATAACATCCACCATATCGTGCATATGTTTAAAAAGATATTCAATTAAGAGCATATAAGATATGGTCGCCCAACTAACTGCCGTCAGACGGTAGGAGTTTTCAAAAATAAGAGTTGAAAATAGTTCTATCATAGTTTGAAAATCCTACCAATTGAAGAATACGAAACTAGTTTTAAGATAATTTTAAAAACTTTTGCGAAATTCTTCAAGTAAGAAATAAAAATAAATATTTATCTCATGAAAACATGAAAATTACACGAGCATCATACTCAAAGAGTTATGAAGCACAAATATTCTAATAAATACAAAATCATAAATAAAAAATATGTAGAGTGCAAAAGAATATGTGATAAGATAAGATAATGAAACTTAATCAAAATTACTTTATCATAAACATGAAAAATCATAAAAATTCAATTTCATCAAATAAAATAAACTTCAAAGTATATGTATGTTTTGTCAAAACTAAAGTATACATAAATATCCAAACATGAAATGAGTCTACAAAAATAATATATGACATGTAATATAAGTGACTCAAGGATAGAACATGTATATCATATAGTTTTGGTCAAAATTTATTGATACAGAAAGTTAAACATATTTTATGAAAACATGTACAAAAATAGGGAATACAAGTGTAAATAAAAGAATCATCAAAACTAGGCTATGCAAATACTTCTAATAAGTACACATGAGCAATAAAGCACTCAAACATAATAATCAAGTGTAACTCACTAATTGTATAGGTAAAAGCACAAGTTTTAATAAAAGTCACATCTAAACATGTAATCAAAACAGGAAGCATAAAATATTAAAACATGATATAGATCATTAGTGTAGATGCATATGTTATTAACATTAGGATATATACAATAGCTAAACAATAATTGAGAACACCAATAAGTATGAATTCATATGAATATAGGTGTATCTCAAATACTATACATGCAAATCACGAGTCTAATAAATATTGCATTTAACATAATGAGTATTAAAATCATAACATGCTAAAAATCATCAATAAGAAAGCATATAAATAAAGTAAGGAGGATAGAGATAGTTACCAATACTGGTATGCTTAGTCTCTATTTCTCCAAACCATGGCGGTTCTCCCATCAAACATTCCTTAAAAGTGATGCATCTAAAAATATAATCATTTAGTTCAAAAACGCATCCACAATCAACACACCAATACTCTCACGTCTTCTGAGAGCCCACACCTACATCAAATACAATAAGAATAGATTTTGGTACCCAAACTTTCTTGGGGCCATGGGGGTTAGCACATTTTCTAACCCAAATATACTTACTTGCAAATTTTATCATTTAATCTATCGTAACAAAATTTTGCAAGGTGTCCCATGCAACCACAAAGTGTACAAGTATACATATTAGCATACATTGAATCATGTGTGTAAGCATAATGAGCATGTGCATGTCGTGATGGGTGTGCATGCATATGTTGAGTATGTTTCTTTCAAATATAGATTTTAACCTCTTGTGATTTATAGCACATTGGCTCAAAGTAAAACCCAAACAATCTACACTCTTCTTCAACATGCAAATATTATTATCAATACTTGAAAAAGATGTGGAGCATACAATAGAAACAAGATTCTTATTATTTGAAGGTAAATCAATAGAAATATGACAAGAATGAGAAGCAAAATCATTTTTCAAAGAAATGTTTTCTTTTAGAACACATTCCAATTCTTTGAAATCAAAGCAATTTTATTTTCAAAGAATCATTCTACTTTAAAACAAACTCAAGTTTTGAAGGTAAAGCATCATTGTTTTTCAAAACAATATCAAAATCATTTTTATTTTTAAAATTTCATTTTCTTTTAGGATAAGGTCAAGTTGAGTTTTTAATGAATCCCTTTCATTTAAAATCTCAACCTTTTCTTGCAAACAAAATCAAGTTTTAAAAGCAAATTTTTATTTTCTTTTTTTAATTTAAAACTTTTCTTTTTCAAAGCTTTATATTTCGAAAGCAAGTTTTCACAAAACTTAGAAAGCTCTTAATTTAAAATATAGGTATCTATACTATCATGATCATTTGAAGAGCTAGCACAATCATCTAGATAAGATTCTGAAGTTATCTGAAGGGAGTCATTCTCTTGGACTATGTAGCACGTTTGCTCAGACTCATCTACAGTGGGTTCCTTTTTCAAAATATTTGTCGTTTGTTCCTTGAGAGAAATCAATGTGTTTCACATTGCAAAAGCGGAATCACAATAAGAAATTATAGATAAATAATTTTTACTTAGTTATTGCCTAAGTGCAATTAATGCTTATACATTACCCTCTATATACTTGCTATTATTAATATAGGATTTTTTAGTAGTGGCAAGAAAAATATGCAATCCTAATGCTTTTAAATATGCACTCATCTTAAACTTTCACATGTCAATGTTGGAAACATCATACATGGGAGGAGCAAAAAAATTCATGAGTGTAAATTAATATGTATTCAAAGCAACAAATAGATTAGTAAATGAGCATCTCACTCCTAAGTGGTTAAGCCGAATATCAGGAGCGCTAGCTCTGAAACCAATTGAAAGTACACCTATAGAGGAGTGAATAGGTGTTGTGCTAATCTAAGACAAATGATGCAGAATTTATAACTTAATTGTGAATACACAATGTGTAATCAAGAATGAGTCTGAATTTCCTATGAAGGGCTCTGAAACTACTCCTCGAGATTCCTCTAAATTAAGAGTTGAGGTACTTTAAAAGCTCTCTTAATTTAACACAAGTATGGGCACACAAACTATATCAAGCATATATATGGATATGAATAATAAAAACAATAATACAAGATATTAAGAGAGATGAGAGTTGAGAGATAGAAGATCAAACACAAATACCGGGATATGTTTCGAGCTTCAAGCCACTGCTCTACGTCCCCGCCTTCACACAGAAAGATTTCCACTATGTCCATACAGGATCTTCCACAAAGGGACCTCCATTGAGGAATTACTAATTACAACCTTGGAGTATACAAGTCCAACTCTCACACCTCTACACAAGAGGAAGCACAAAGCAAAGAAAAGATTACAATCTTGGTGATCACAGAGATCAAAAACATCACTTGATGATTTAAAGAGATCACAAACAATTTTTCTTATAAAATGATGATCCTAAAGATAGATTTTGAATTGATTGGCTCAAGTATGTGAGAAATCAAAGTGTTTGGAAATAAACAACAAAGAAAACACTTGGGAAAAATTTCTTGATAGATATGTAAAATGAAGAACAAACAAATTTCCCAAATGTTAGCTTTTATTTGATTTTCCAAAAACATTGAAAACAAATAAAGATTTTATTTGAAGCACAAAAAACTCTTTTTAAACTTGCTATAGAAACTCAAGAGAAGATAGAAAAAATTGCTCTAAAAAATCTTGAAGAAAACAGCCCCCAAAACCCATATATACAGGACTTTGAAAAATATAGCTATTGGGGTCAAAACTCGCCCAGAACAGGCTGTCAGTCGACCGGCCAATTGTCAAAGTTTTGACTATTTGAGTCTGGCGATTGACCGCCCTATCGATCGCCCCAAGGTAAAAATGCATGTCGGTCGACCGCTCGGTCGACCGTGCCAAACAGAGACCTCTTATCTCTCAGTCGGTCGATCGTGTGGTCGATCAGCCATATAGGCATGGCTTTTGTGCACGTCTTGTGCACATCAGTTGACCGACCGATCGACCGATCTTTGGTCTGATCGACCAGTCGGTTGACCGCCAGAAGGCTCAGAAACATGGTGTTTAGGGTATGAATTCCAACTTGTTAAATACCTAAAAATTTCAATAAATCTTCATAAATTTCACAAATATAAGTTCATGTAAATATTTGAAGTACAAATATGTGATTAAAAATCAACACATATTATAAACTATTTGAACTATTTTTGAGGTATGGAAATATATTCTTAAATCGAAAACTGTATTTTTCAAAACTTAGATTTTGAAATGGAAATTCGTTTTTCCAAAACTTGTATAAATATAAAAATATGATATTGAAACATATTTGAAGAATAGTGTGTATGGATAGATGCAATACATATATAAATGATATATCTATGCTTTTGACATTAAATCCAAAATAAATTTTGATAACAAAACTTAAAACCATGAACTAAATACATCAAAATAAATTTTCTAAACATATAAAGCATAGATGCATATGGATGAAATTCAATATGCATATAAACCATGTAAACTTACTTTTATTCTATCTATTATGAAACTATAAAATGTATTCTTGAAAATCTAAAACGACTAAAACCAAAACTTTTGAACTTGTACTTGGGCATATCAAAACTAACTATCTTTACATAAGATCTAAACAAAACTAAACAAACTTAGACGCAAGTCTTCTTCTCCAAGTCGAGTTGATCCCAACACGATCCATGAGCTTGACTCCATCTCGAGTATTGGATGCAATCTTGACGCGCGAGCTCTTAAATCAACACGTGTTAGCTTCCAAACTTGATTTTGAATCTTTTATTGAAGTTAAACACCTACAAAGATCTTGACCAAATATCTAAAACCTAATAAACATAAGATCATTAGTAACTTAATTTCATAAGTTAGTCATCATCAAAACTAAGATGAAGGGCCTTTGGGCTAACACCTTCCAATGAGTTGTTAATCAATAATAACTTCCCTGATGAACAACTCTTAGCTACCTTTAGGGAACCATGGTTTGCCGTCATAGTCAACTACTTAGTCACAAACCAAACTCTATCTCACTGGTCAAAGCAAGATGTATATCGGTTCTTTTCTAAAGTCTGATACTTTGGTCAAATCATTAGGAGATATATTCCCGTTAAGGAAGTGAAGAGTGTTCTAACTTTTTGTCACGAGCTTGCATGTAGTAGACACTTTGGTCCCGTAAAACTACTGCCAAAGTTCTACAGAGTAAGTTCTATTAGCCCACTTTGTTTAAAGATGCATTTGACTTTTGCAAGAGTGCACAAGATGTCACATGATAGGTAGGATTTCAAAACATAATATGTACCCCTCAACCCAATGCTAGAAGTAGAACTCTTTGACGTTTGGAGCATTAATTTTATGGGTTCTTTTCCTAGCTCATTTGGACACGAATACATCTTGGTGATTGTGGGTTATGTATCCAAATAGGTTGAAGCCATCCCTTGCAAGACAAATGACAACAAAGCTGTTGTCAAGTTCTTGAAAGAAAACATCTTTTCACGCTTTAGAACGCCTCGTGCAATAATTAGTGATAATGGCTCACATTTTTGTAACAGAACTTTTAAAGCTCTTACGTGAAAATAGGCCATAACACATAAGTTATCCACATCTTACTATCCTCAAACTAGTGGGCAGGTAGAAGTCTCAAATAGACAAATTAAGCTTATCTTGGAGAAAACTGTGAATCAAAACTGAAAAGACTGGTCCACCAAATTGATAAATGCCTTATGAGCATATAGAACCGCATTTAAAATGATGAGATGTCTCCTTATAGGATAGTCTTTGGAAAAGGCTTGCCACTTTCTTGTCGAGTTAGAACTTTGAGCCTTATTGGCATTTAAGTAGCTAAATTTTCATCTAGATAAGGCTGATGTGCAACGAAAATTATAAACTTTCGAATTTGAGGTGTTGAGGAACGAAGCTTACAAAATGCGGAGATTACGAAGCATAGGGTTAAGATTTTTAATGATAAATTTATCATGAGAAAAGCTTTTGTCCCCGGACAAAAAATGTTACTCTATAACTCTAGGCTTCACCTTTTTATAGGGAAGTTAAAATCACGATGGACAGGGTCATTCATTTTTAGGACTGTGTTTTCATATGGAGCAGTAGAAATATGTGACACTAAGAATGGTAATGAATTCAACGTAAATGATCAACGTTTGAAATTGATTTTGGAATCAGTACCGAAAGCAGACACATCCATGGGTCTATTTGACCCAATGTATCGGTAACATAACTTCACTTCTTTCTACACTTTATTCCATGCATGCATGCTTTCATTCATACATTTGGGCAATGCATAAGATAGGTGCGGGGGAGAGTCTAACATGTAACATATAACATTCTAACATATAATATAATTAACATGATAAAAAAAAATTTACTAACATAGGTAGATACTAATAAAATAAAAAAAGAGAGAGAGAAATTTTCTTTTTCTTTAAAAACTTTTTGAAAAAGAAAACAATATTTGAAGTTATTTTTTTAAGTAATTAAGTTAAATTTAAAGAATGAGAAAATCATAATTAGGATTTCTTAATACTTGATCAAAATAATATTATTTGTTTGATTTTTAGGTTTAGGAGGAAAAATTGAAAAAGTGATTTAGTCTTGATTTTTTATCTTGATGAAATATGCATACTTTATACACTTACACACTTAGGATTCAAAAAAAGATTCTTGTGTCTTAAAAAAATACATACATATATATATATATATATATATATATATACATATATATATATATATATAAAACAAATAAATCTAATTATTGATTAGATAGGTGCTTTGGCCTAAGAAAGCCTTGGTATTTACGCGAAAGGTAATTAGGTAAGTTCAAAAAAATAAAAAAATATATAAATATAATATATGTATCAACACATCTAATAATCAATCAGTTAGGTATTAGGGTCTCAAGAAGCCTTGATAATTACATAAAAAAATTAGATGAGTTATATATATTAAAAAAAAGGAAGTGCTTAAAGGGCAATAAAGTGGTAATACTTCAAACTTCTTTCGAAGAAAAAGAAAAAAAGAAAAAAATTATATATATTAATATGTAAGGAATAAGAGTTGGAATTGAAGAATCCCGAGTCAAAATTTCACTGTCGCAAAGTTGCATATGACATAGGGTAAAATAATGACCAAGTGAGAAATACTGTTTTAATCCTAATCTAGATTGATAATAAATATTTGCGTCGAGACTAAGAATAGGAATGAATAATTTGGTGATCCTAAGACTTATATATTACTTGATTTGTATAAAAAATACTTCAAATATTTTCTCAATTTCAAAAATATTTTTTTTCAAAAATACTAATACTTTATTTTTCATTCTTTATGATTTTGTGGGTGTAATTCACTGAAAACCCTTATGAGATAAAACTCGTCCTTTAGGGGTAACCTAGAGTTTTAACGGTTTTTTGCACATTCTAAGTGCAACATTATTCCTACGAAAGTGAGTTAGTTAGTTTAGTTTTCTTATTATTTTACTCGAGGACGAGCAAAAAAGATAGGTGTGGGGTGATTGTTCATCAAAAGTGCATATTTTTAATCACATTTTTATATTTATATTTTATAAAATATTACTATTTAATTATGTTATTGTTTAATAATGTTTAGGCCTTCATAATTAGAAAGAGAAAAGAAAAGAGCCCAAAAGAAGCTCAAAAGCTCATAAAAATTATGGAATTAAAGATAAGTTGCGAAGATAAATGAAACTTCAACCTTATCCTATCTAAATTTGGATTTTAAACTTAAATTAGATGAAATCTAGAGCAGAAAATGATAGCAAGAGATAAAAATTTATCCCAATTGAAGATAGAGGATGACTTCTACTCAAATTTAGGTTGCTTGAGCCACAAGTTAAAGATAAAGGGGAGAGAATTCAAATTCAGACTCGGAGTCACACGACACACCTTTTAGTTTTTTGATCATAATTTTCTCTATAAAAAGTAAAATTCGATGATTCAAGATGTTACAGAAAGAAGATTTAAAGGGCTACAAGTTTAATGATCACTACTATTTTATATTCAGTCATTTGATAAGTCATATTTAGAATTAACATGTCAACTAGCTGCAGACAAATTCAGAATTAAAATATCAATCTTATTTTGGAGATAAAGAATAAAATCAAGTTAAATTCAGAATTTAATTAATACTTGATCCCCAAGTTAAGAAGAAAAGAATATTTTAGAATATCCTTAATTCAAATCCAAAAGATAAGGAAATAGTCTCCTTGTTTTGGTGTGCAACTTTATCTATAAAAGCTCATGTAGAGGCATGAAAAATATCATATCAGAAAATCAAGTTTTAGGGTTTTATTTAGATCTTTTTCTTTCCAAATTTTTATCATATTTTTAGTTTTTACTTTGAAGAAGAATTGCAAAGAGAAAAAGACTTTTGTACTGAACCAGTGACAGTTCAATAAAGGTTCTTATTTTATTTCCATATCTCTTTTTGTTTTTTCAATTTTGTTCTTCAATTCTATTTGCTTTATTTTATGCACCCTTTAATCATCATGCCTAGTTTAAATATAATATGAGTAACTAATTCTCTTTGTAGCTTGCTAATCTCTCCACTGACTAATTCTACTTCTATAAGATGAATTGATTGAATTCTATATCAGTTGGAAACTCTAGGTAATGTTAAGATTCTTGAAGATTAGTGATGAATTAAGTTAAACCAGTTTTAGGGTTATACTATTTAATAGTTATTCTTAGTTTATGCTTAGATACTTTGATAGCTTAATGTTAAGTCTAAAACGATTTTTCTTATGCTATACTTAGAAACTTTGATAAACTAATGTTTAATTTTATCTAGTGTACTTTAATTAGGGCTTGTTTTCTTATTCTTCTTACTTGAATTTGAAGCAACACTTTAGGATCAATCTTTTTAGGTTCAATATGATATTTATTCTTCATAGACTAATGCTTAGTTGTGGTTGATGATTAGTGGGCTATGATCTCTCTTTTTATTGATTAAACTCTTTTATAAACATCATCTTTCTCTCCAAGTTTTACACAGAGAACACATATCGAACACTCGCATCACATCTCTTCCTACGGATCATCTCGTTTAGCTCTTGCTATAGCAGATTAATTGCGAGAAAATAGAGAAACTTTTTAACCTTAATTTTTTCCTTTTTACTCTTTTTTCTCTGTCAATCACTACTTTCCGGCAATGACAAGAGGCGGTGATGGATTGCAAAGCTTTTTCCCAAAGATGGGTACTTCTTAAAGGGAGGTCAGAACTATTTACTTAACCTTAGATAACATAGTCTAAAAACACAAGAGATTGTCCCTCAAGATTGATGAACGAAGTCTAACTAATGATACGTATCAAAGTAGACATGATCGGTAATCAACTCATCTTTCACCATACAACTACCACCACATCAACCTACACCACATCAACTGAGGCTACGTCAACCTCCGCCTCGACAAAACCCTTCTCATTTTCAACTTTATGGTAAGCACAACGACGTCGTCTTATGAATGATTCCGTAGAAGAAGATGTTGACTTCATCGACAAATATGTGTTTGGTGGGGAAAAATTGAAGATCGATATATAAATTCTTTATCTGATTGTAAAGAAAATTAAATGGATCAATAATCCTTTTACAAGAGTAGGGAGATATTCAAGCTCAAATCTGTTGGCCCAAAGGCCATTAGCCCTATATCTTCATGGATATTTTGATGATAACAAACCATATCTAGTTATATATTTAACAAGATTTGTTTAAAAGAATTTCAGGTTAAAAAGGTTGATTGACGGCTCCACAATCAAGACTCACAAGTTTGGATGCCGCCAAAAGATTTGCATTCCTAAGCCAAGCACAATAGGAAGCTTCGGAATCAAGATCTTAAAGAAAAGACCAAGTCAAGATCAAGACTATGAAGAAATTCCAAGATTTGTATTTTGATTTTTATTTTAGATATTTTGTCAAAACCTAGATGTTAGAAGTAGAGTTATGGGATTACCATTACACACACACTTTACTTTGGTTCATGACTTCAAAAAGAGTTTCAAATTCTATTTCCAATCTAGATTTAAAGTTAACATGTTTTTGGAAAATAAGTTTTAGAAACTTTAAGTTTTGGAAAAACAATTTTTGGACAAAACAAGCTTTTATCAAAAGGGTATTTATCAAAATGTTTTAACATGATAGAGTTATGACATATGCTCATACTCTATGTTTTACAAGGTCCAAAATATTCAAACCCAAGACCAAAATCCAAAACCCAGGTTTCAGGCTTCTGGAAGTTCTGATTTTTCAGAACTGACAGAAACCGGTCGACCGCCCGGGTCGACCGACGGACACGCTGTGCATGTGTGTACGTCGGCCGACCGCTCGGGTCGACCGGAGCACTTACAGTGCTCTCTGTTTGTTCCGGTCGACCGGGACGGTCGACCGGGACGGTCGACCGTAGTCCCCCAACGGTCAAAAATATGACCGTTGGCGGTCGACCGGCTGCTGTCAGAACTTCTGACAGACTCCAACAGCTCTATTTTCTGACAGTTTTTCTTTTGGGATTTGATCCCAACGAATCTCTGGAGCTGTTTTTGACCCCTATAAATAGGAGGTCACTTCAACATGATAAGATATCTATCAAGAACATTTTTACAAGAGATTTTCAAAAGATTTACAAGTTTTCAAAAGGCTTTCATTTAGAAAAGATTTTCTCTCCAAAAGCCCTAAATTTCTAGACACCCATTTGAAGTCTTTACCTCTACTTATCTCTAGCTATTGCACTACACAATCCCATAATTCTTCATCTACATATTGGTTCTAGGATTGTGCAAGTGAGCGAATTTTTGATCAAGTGTGATCCTTTTCTTCTTGAGTGAAGTTGTAGAGGCATCGGCCTCAAGGCGAGCTAGTGTGCTCCGGGTGGTGTTGCGGCATCACGAGAGATAGGACAAGTGTGTCCTTGTATTGGTGATCCAGTGGGATCTTCAATAGTGAAAATCCTTCAAGTGTGAAGGCGGGGACGTAGAGCGTGGCTCGAACCTCGGAAACATATCTGCGTGTTTGCGTTTGCTCAAATCTCTCTAAACTCTAAACTCTTTAATTCTTGCACTATTGATTGCTTCATTTATTGCAAGTCTTTTATTTGAGCTAATTGTGTTAGTTGAATTTTAAATTCTGCATTTGTGCCATTTACATATAGCCATCACCTATTCACCCCTCCTCTAGGTGATTTCAATTGGTATCAGAGCCTAACCCTACAATTTGGTTTAACCACCTTAGGGAGATCCTTGTTATTTGGCTATATTAGTTGCATTTTTCATATATTATGCTTTATATTACTCATCCATGGCATCACTTGACTTTTCTAGCATCAAGTTCCCACCTAAGTTTGATGGCTTGAACTTCCCTATTTGGAAGGTCAAGATGAACCTATTTCTAAAGTCCCTAGGTGTTAGAGTAGCTAGGGCCATCACTAGAGAATTTGTTGAACCCCTCACCGATGAGAGTTCATGGTCCTAGGACACCACCAAGGATTATGAAGCTAATGCTAGAGCCGAATATGCATTAACCCAAGCCTTAAATGAGGATGATCTAGCACGCATCATTAATTGCAAATCCGCATTTGAAGTTTGGAATATTTTAATTGTGACTCATGAGGGAACGTCACAAGTCAAAAGATCCAAGATTGACTTGCTACGTTCTCAATATGAGAATTTTTACATGTTTGATAATGAAAGCATTGATGACATGCTCACGCGTTTCACCAAGATCACTAATGCCTTGTCCTCTCTAGGTGACGCAATTGATAATGACCAAAAGATTCGCAAGGTCATTCGGGCTCTTCCCAAATCTTGGGAAGTGAAAGCAACTACCCTCAAGGAGCTTAACGATCGGGAGGAGATGGACTTCTCCGGCTTCATCGGTAATCTCAAAACCCATGAGATGGAGATGAAGGTAAGAGAAGAAAGGGAGGCACCCAAGAAGAAAACAATCGCCTTCAAAGCCACTCCAACCACTATTGAAGAGGACGACTCATCAGAGGATTGCGATGAGGACTTTGCCATGCTTATCCAGAAGGTAGGCAAAATGTTTTACAGGAAAGGGAGGCAAAGCAACTTCCAAAGAGGGAAACCTCAAGGAAGGTTTGAAAAGAAGAGAGAAGAACCCGGTCCTTACTTCCATTGCAAGAAGATCGGACATCTCATAGCGGATTGCCCCGCTCTCCAAGCTACTACCTCCAAGCATGTACCAAGGAAGAAGAAGGCTCTGGTAGCCACATGGGATGATACGGAGTCGGAATCCGAAGAGGAGCACGACGCCGCTCACATGTGCTTCATGGCACAAGGAGACAATTCTACTAAGGTAACCCTTGATAACACTTTAGAAGATAATGATCTTACCATGGATGAACTTGCTCATTTTTTCGAAGAGTTACAACATAGATATGAGATCTCTCAATCTCATAATAAAAAATTGAAAAAGGAAAATGATATTTTAAAGAATAAACTTGATACTTGTCTTAGTGAGAAAAATGTTTTATCTAGTGCTTTTGAAAAATTAAAAGGTGACTTTGATAAATATAAATTGGCTAATAAAGGAAAAACCCCTATGGTTTCTTGTAATAAAAATAAATTTGTAGAGATTCAAAAACGGGTTGAAGTGTTGACTCTACTCTTAAAATTTATGCTTTTGATTTAAAGAAAATTGCATCTAGGTTTCCTAAGGGAGTAACCCAAGGGAAACACACTCACCATGCACATGCACGGAAACATGCACACACACATAAACATGCATACATGTATGGTAGTGGTAGAATTTACATTTGCACGCATTGTGGCTGCAAAGGCCATTTAGAAAAATTTTGTTTTGCTAAAAATAATGTGCATAATAAATATGTTTGGGTTCGTCCCGGTACTAATCTTAAAGGACCCAAAAAGATATGGGTACCAAAAGACCCACCAAATTTAAATAATACAGGTGGATCTTCTTCCTCCAAGACTTAGGGGGAAACGGTGCCCGAGTGGTGGATGCAACTAAGCTATAGGAACACATCGCATTTACATCAATATCTTGGAGGCACCTATTTTGGAGATTACCCATGCTTGGTAACTTCTCCATTTAAAAGTTTTTGTTTGGTTATTTATATACACATGTATAGGATTGTTAGTTTACTTTTATGATACATTGATATATGCTTGTGTAAACTTACATCTCTATCATATTTGTGTATATGCCATGTTTTTATCTTGTCTTTTATACCATGTCCATTGTATGTCCTCATGCCATGCCTAGACTAGCTTATTTATATATACACATTGTATTTTCAAAACTAGAAATAAAATTTTGTAAAAATTTCATATTCAAGCAAATGCCTTAGAGATGGAAATTGCGCACCTCAACTCATTCAAGAGGAATCAAGAGGATGAAGTTCAGAACCCGTCACTGGGTATTCGGCTTCAACATCTCTAAAAACTTTGTTTTTGTATGAAAATTAAATAAAATGTCTTGTGTGAATATTTTTGTTTGAGAACCTAATGAAGATTTAAAAACATTGTTGTATTCCTACATGTTATATATATTCTACTTTATTTGATAAAATTTTCTTTTAAATTTTTTTCTGTTCTCAGTTTTTTAGGCATAGCCGGTCGACCGACCCGGTCGACCGCTGTTGCTGTCTGTGGTCTCGGGTTTTCTGGGTCGACCGACCCGGTCGACCGCTGTAGCTCTCAGAGCTCTCGGGATTTCTGGGTCGACCGACCCGGTCGACCGCTCTGAGATGCAGAGCTCTCAGGTTTTCTGGGTCGACCGACCGGTCGACCGTTCATCGTATTCAGCCCTAAAACTGCTATTTATTTGACTTTTTTTCTCTCTCTCTCACACTCACAGCCGATGAACCCGTCTTCTCCCCTCCTCAAAAATTTTCTCCAAATCTCAAATCCCTCAATCTTTTTCAAATTCCTTCCAAACCCACTTCAGATTCCATCTTTAGGTGCTGGATCTTCGTTTTCAGGACTTCCTCTCCGCAGAATTCGAAGAATTTCAGGTTTTCTCTGATTAGGGTTTTGTTCTTCATCTTTTAGGTAAAAATTTGATTTTTCCTACTGTTCTTAATATCTAGCTTTAGGATCATCTTCTTTTTGTCAAAGATTTTAGGTTTCTAAGTTCTCTAGATCAAGCCCTAACTTATTTGACCTAAAAATCATCTTTTTTCCTCAAAAATGTCTAAAAGAACTAGGTCTGAAAAGGGTAAATTTGTTGCTCAACCCTCTTCATATGTCCCCAAGCCCAAACGACCTTTCATTAATGAGGTTGCTGAAAATCGGTTCATTAATCTTTCCAAGAGGAACATCAATTCGGGGAGATATGTCGTTATGCAAGATTTTGAACACTTGGACATTCCCCAAATCCTGCAGAACAACTCCTTAAATGATTTCTTGACCATCAAAGAACAAGTCTATACATCTCTCGTTCCCTATTTCTATACTAATTTCTCTTTTGATGGAAACCGTATCTTTTCTAGAGTCCTAGGTAGGAACATTGACCTTAGCATTGGTCAGTTTGCTGACATTCTACATCTCTCCCTGCTGGAGCTGATGTCTACACCCATGACCTTCATGATTTTGAGTTTCCGGAGGGTGAGTCTGCGCTCACCGCATCCACTTTGATCCACGGGGATAACAACCCTGGTTTGGTGAGGAATGAAGTTGTGAGTAGATTCACCCTCACATCTCAGGTCCTTGCCAAAATTATTTTCTATAACATTGTCCCTCAATCTGGTGAGTACAGCCATGCTAGGGGTCCTGTTCCATTGATCATCTATTGCCTTCTGCGAGGCATTAAGATAAATGTTCCCCGTATCATAGCTTCTCATATGGCATCCGACCAGATTCGCATGTCGGGTAGGAGCTTGCCCTATGGCATGTTGATTACACATCTTCTTAAAGCTCTAAATTTTGATCTCTCATCTGAGTCTCCTGATGATCCTCTAATAAATATTGACGGAGTTCTCTTGAAGAGGATGGAAGCCCAGTTGCGTCGACACGTTCCTGAGCAACCTCCTGTTCCTCCTGCTGCTCCAGGATCATCTTCTGCCCCAGGGTCTTCTTCTGCCCCAGGGACATCATCTGCTTCTGCCCCTGTTTTACCTCCAGACTTTCAGGCTCTTATCTCCTCAGAGGTACGCTCTCAGTTCGAGGCACACCAGGCTTGGATTGAGCAGCGTGATGTAGCGCTTCGTGCAGAGATGGACGCACGTTTCCAGCGCGAGGCAGATTCTCGTGCGGTGATGGACTCACGTATCCAAGAAATTCGTAATGATATGTCCTATTTTGCTGACTCCATGAGATTCATGGATACGCAATTTGAGGCACTCTTTACGAAATTTGACATGCTTGTTCCTGATCCCACTTCAATTGCTCGTCCACTTCCCTCCACTGACCCTCCATTTCCCCCCAGAGCTCGTTCATCTGTTCCTCCACCTCGGACTAGAGTTGACCGCATTGATCCAGAGGAGGTGGCAGCTTCTTCTTCTTCTTCTTCTTCGGAGGAAGACGATGATGGTGACAAGAAGATGGATGCTGTAGAGAGTTCGTCTGAGGACGAGGAAGATGAGGACGACGATGTTGCTGCTGGTGCTGAGTGACCTGCCCCTTTTGATGATGTCAAAAAGGGGGAGAGTTATTTGTTGAGAGACATATTTTGTGTTTTGCCTTTGTTTGGACATGTATTTCTATTATGTTTTGTGGACATGTAGCTTTTCCTTATATGTATCGTTTCTTTATGTCATATATGAAATCATGTTTTCATCCTTATTTATGACATGAAAATTGTTGGCATGGACATGTGTATTATCACTTGATGTTTATCATTTATCATTTGCCATATTTATCCATGCCTGAGTATGATTTTTATTATATGCATGTGTTGAGGGGGAGCTTCATTTGAAGTCTCTACCCAAAATATTTGTGATAACTAAATATGTTTTGTCATCATCAAAAAGGGGGAGATTGTTGGCCCAAAGGCCATTAGCCCTATATCTTGATGGATATTTGATGATAACAAACCATATCTAGTTATATATTTAACAAGTTTTGTTTAAAAGAATTTCAGGTTAAACAGGTTGATTTGACGGCTCCACAATCAAGACTCACAAGTTTGGATGCCGCCAAAAGATTTGCATTCCTAAGCCAAGCACAATAGGAAGCTTCGGAATCAAGATCTTAAAGAAAAGACCAAGTCAAGATCAAGACTATGAAGAAATTCCAAGATTTGTATTTTGATTTTTATTTTAGATATTTTGTCAAAACCTAGATGTTAGAAGTAGAGTTATGGGATTACCACTTACACACACACTTTACTTTGGTTCATGACTTCAAAAAGAGTTTCAAATTCTATTTCCAATCTAGATTTAAAGTTAACATGTTTTTGGGAAATAAGTTTTAGAAACTTTAAGTTTTGGAAAAACAATTTTTGGACAAAACAAGCTTTTATCAAAAGGGTATTTATCAAAATGTTTTAACATGATAGAGTTATGACATATGCTCATACTCTATGTTTTACAAGGTCCAAAATATTCAAACCTAAGACCAAAATCCAAAACCCAGGTTTCAGGTTTCTGGAAGTTCTGATTTTTCAGAACTGACAGAAACCGGTCGACCGCCCGGGTCGACCGACGGACACGCTGTGCATGTGTGTACGTCGGCCGACCACTCGGGTCGACCGGAGCACTTACAGTTCTCTCTGTTTGTTCCGGTCGACCGGGACGGTCGACCGTAGTCCCCCAACGGTCAAAAATATGACCGTTGGCGGTCGACCGGCTGCTGTCAGAACTTCTGACAGACTCCAACAGCTCTATTTTCTGACAGTTTTTCTTTTGGGATTTGATCCCAACGAATCTCTGGAGCTGTTTTTGACCCCTATAAATAGGAGGTCACTTCAACATGATAAGATATCTATCAAGAACATTTTTACAAGAGATTTTCAAAAGATTTACAAGTTTTCAAAAGGCTTTCATTTAGAAAAGATTTTCTCTCCAAAAGCCCTAAATTTCTAGACACCCATTTGAAGTCTTTACCTCTACTTCTCTCTAGCTATTGCACTACACAATCCCATAATTCTTCATCTACATATTGGTTCTAGGATTGTGCAAGTGAGCGAATTTTTGATCAAGTGTGATCCTTTTCTTCTTGAGTGAAGTTGTAGAGGCATCGACCTCAAGGCGAGCTAGTGTGCTCCGGGTGGTGTTGCGGCATCACGAGAGATAGGACAAGTGTGTCCTTGTATTGGTGATCCAGTGGGATCTTCAATAGTGAAAATCCTTCAAGTGTGAAGGCGGGGACGTAGAGCGTGGCTCGAACCTCGGAAACATATCTGCGTGTTTGCGTTTGCTCAAATCTCTCTAAACTCTAAACTCTTTAATTCTTGCACTATTGATTACTTCATTTATTGCAAGTCTTTTATTTGAGCTAATTGTGTTAGTTGAATTTTAAATTCTGCATTTGTGCCATTTACATATAGCCATCACCTATTCACCCCCCCTCTAGGTGATTTCAAAATCTCCCCTTTGTTTAATGCTGGGTTCTTGATGTGGCGATGGAAAGTGAATCTTGTTTTTCAATGACCGGGTGAACGTCAGGACCTCTTGGGAATCCTCTCTTTGGATGGTGGACGAAGTAACACAGTTTCTGTCCAACAAGAATCTCAAAGAGACTGTAGGTAGAAACAAACTTGTACGCAGCAAGTTGTTAGAAGAGTTGAACTCTATCTTTCTTTTAGCTAGAGATCTTGGTCCTTCTATGACTTGCAACCGAAGTTCTTCTGACCAAAGATTTTTTCGACCCCTCTTCTATAGCAAACTAGGCTATTTATAGAGGTTTCAGGGGGTAAAAATATTCCCTAAAAATGCTCCATAATGGGGGTTAACTCTCTCATTACGTGGGTAGTAATTGACCCAGTAATGATGGCAGTTATAACTAAGACGCGGGCTTTGAGCCTCGCGTTTTGCCATTAAGGTGATGCTTGAGAAACGCGAGCTTCAAATTCTGCGTTAAGCTTCACGTGAGATGCGGGCTTTGGACTCTACGTCTTGGTACTGCAGTAATGCTGAGACGCGATTTTCATGCTCCACGTCTTGGTCATTACAGTGATATTGAGACGCGGGTTTCAACCCTCGTGTCTTGGTGCTACGCTAGTGGCGATGATTAGCCTTGCGTCTGAAGTTTGGATTCTGCTTTTCGATGACTTATCTTCAGTGATTTTTAGACAGCCTACAAAACTCCCTCCAAAGTTTTCAATATTCCGCAGTTGACTAGGACAGATTTTGAAATACTTTGAACTCTGATTGAATTCATACTTCTCATGATTGGACTGACAATCATTTGCGATACTCTAAGCTTGATCTTGTCTGGAGTATGGTCTTCATGAGTGTACTGTATAACCCTTTGAAGACACTAGAGATGATCGTGGTGAGTGTCTAGATACGCAGTCCAGACCTCCTCAGTACTCTGAGCTGGTTGTTAGTGTACTGTTGAACCAGGGGTAAACAATCGTCAGCTTATGCCAATGTACTTTGAACTGATTTGCAGAAGCAAAAATTGAATGCAAGTCTTGTAGACGCAGGGGTCATGTTGCTATAGAGACGTATCCCTCACTAGGAGTGGGGACGCATCTATTAATTTGCTGAAGAAACACTGCCTCTGGAGGGACGCGATCTTTGAAGTGATGACGCAGCTCTCACTCTGTTGACTAGGCGCGGCTTTGGCCTTGCTGAAGAGGTGCGACCTTTGAAGGGACACAGTTTTTGTTAAACACGAGTCCCGCGTTCTAGGCGCATTGCCACATGTCCGGCGGAGTTGAGGGGACATCCTTCCTTTGATGCACGAAATTCGCGTCGCATTTAAGACGCATGCCATGCGTCGGGCGGAGATTAGGCCTCGAGACCTGCGCCGCGTATCTCTGAGGATCACTGTGCCTATAAAAGACAACAGTCTTTCAATAGTCATCATTAGACTCTTCTTCTTCTTTACTGAGCTTTTTATCGAGGGTTAAGAAAAGCTTAAAGCTTTTTCCATTTTCATCATCTTTAACACCGTTTTCACGATTGCAATGGCACCAAAAGTCAAGCATGTTGCTTCATCCTCGAGTGCTACTGCCTCTGAGACTCAAATGGGCAGTCCTTCCTCTCAGGTAGTATGACAATCTGATCTGGTTTCTGCCATTGAAGGGGCTTAAAAAGTTGTCTTAACTCTTAAGTCTCTTTTGAATGTGAACCGCAAATGCGAGGTTCATGCTCATGTTTGATTTTCAGACGCAGCTCTTGAATTGGTTGGCAAGACGCGGTTTTATGACCTCCACGTCTTTGCTTCATCAAATTGAGTCCATATCTTTTGTTGAATGCGGGCCTCGTTGAGCCCTGCGTTTTGAGCTCAGTAGTCAAAAAAATTTTTTAAGTATGGGAGGTTTAGACGCAGACTTCAGATGATCCTTGCATCTTTAAAGCCAGACGAAAGTTTTACTGAGTCTCGCGTCTGAGTCCGATACTTAGAAATTTTTCTAAGTTATGGATTTTGAAATGCGGGCTTCATGCAAGCCTCGCATTTTTGAGTCTAGACGCGAATTTTGCTGATTTTCGCGTCTGGATTCATTCCTGCGTTTGAATTTCAAACATCTACCCATTTTCTTTCAGATTCCTGACTAAGTGTTGTCTTCTTTGCAGTGCAATACTCTTCCAACCCCTTGTCCAAGAAATGCCACTTTGGGTACATTAGTGGAGCTGATCGTAATCTGACCTTCGTGCTTCAGAAGACTGCTCCTGTGACTACTGGTAAGTCAAAGGAGCGAAAGGAGAGGATCTCCAAGGCCAGTATGGTGACCATTTGGGAGATTATCTCTGATGGGCTGCTCGAGACGAATTTTCGCACTCCATTAATGAAGCCTATTTTCCTCTTTGGTGACGCCATTGACGAAGATGATAGGACTCTGTATGACGGAGATTATAAGTGACTCCGTCAGATAGGAGACAGGAGGTTCTTTCTTCCCAATATGGAGAGGATGTATTCCTTGTCCTATCTTTAACATATGTCTATTCATCGCACGATGGAGTGGGATCTTTTTTGATTTGTCTCTTACGTGTCTCTCAACAGATTAGGTGCGAAAAAAGCATACCCTGCTGGCCATGGGAAAGATGTCTTCAGTTTATTTCTCAGGTAAGTCAGGCCTGAGTATCTGAAAGGATAAACCCCTTAGCTTGCCACCACCTTCATCAATCAGTTCTTGAAAGTTAGGGGTGATTTTCTTGTCGATTTTTGCCCGATCGGATGGGTCAATTCTACCGACAAATCATGATGGGGTAGAATGGTCGGATTTGTTCTTGTTGAGCCTGGGGCTCTGCTGGAACAGGTGGGATTATGTCATTCGGTGAGGGCCATACAGTATAGCCTCCCGCAGAGTTCCCATAATTTTTATGGCGTCCTGGAGCATTATAATCCTCTGACGGGCACATTTTTTACCCCAGTTGGAGAGACGGGGATTGCTCTTCATGAGCTATATGAAGTCTCGGGGCTAGTTATGGGAGATGTCCCTTATGAAGAATACGTCCCGACTTCTGAGGAGCTTCATCTCTTAGGAAAGAGGACCCTCAAGTGCATGAGACATACTGGGAAGTGTTGTGCCACTTCCACATCTGCGGACAGCTATCCTCCTGGAGGAACAGGGGTGTTAAGCAGATGTCCGGGGCGAGCTATCTGTTCAACGGCATAAATGAGAAAGATAGCCCAGTGACTAGTCTGGCCCCCTACATTGACGAGAAAATTACTGAGAGGAACAATGCCTTTACAAGCTCCTATGCCACTAAGTCGAACGAGGACACTTTTAGACTTGATACGGTCTTTGAAAGTTTTCATCACCATGCCCAAGTTCCCATTTCTGACCGGGCTTTATTGGCGGGCTTCCTTATGCTATGGCTGAAGCGTTGTGTGGTACCAACGCTGCGGCATGAAGTAATCGTTGCTGATGTGGTGTACCCGGCTGTCTTGCTTGCCTGTGGGAAATCTATCGCTCTCCTTTCAGCGATGGTGGCCGAAATTCAGAGTGAATTACGGGCTCTAGTTAAAAGCTAGTGCCAAGTGGAGGCCATTGTAGATTCTGAGGGTAGACCAGTGGTCGATTTGGAGGAAAGCCGAGAGTGAAGACCCCTATTCCCAAGATCGAGCTTCCATATATGTACATGATGGCCTGGTACGTTATGCACTGCCTTTCACTGATGACGGCAGTGCCTCTTTTCGAAGGCTTTGTTCCCTTCGTGCAGAAGCTAGAGAATTCGAGCTGAACTCGCTACTATATGTTCTTTGTTCGGAATCCATTCTGAATATTTCAAACTATCAGCTCGACCGTTGCTTCCCTGAGATTGCTGATGCGCTCTACAGGGATAAATTTGCCGACCTTGCGGGACCAGATGATTTCACAAGGCTGCCATCGGGAGTCTTTTGGTTGCTTATCAATATTCGGCCTGGATATCTAATCTTCCGGCAAGGAAATTCATTTACGATCGAGCCTTACATGCCCAGTCATTTTGCTCGGCAGTTCGGCTATGATCAATTATATGTCGGCAACCCCAACGCTGGCCTTTACTTCAGTGAAAATTTATTTGATGGTGCCGGGCGTGGTACTATAATGTAGCTAGAGGGACAAAAGCTATTTTCAGCCTGCCTCACAAGATGCCCAATTGTCATACCAGCCTCAGTTTCTGCACATGGTACTCCCTAGCTAGTAGGATGCCTGATTTTAGAATAAATACCTCTTGTATTAAGAGCATCAAGGCATCTTATGAAACCAAGTTGGAGTCTAACAAACGTGTGCGAGGTATGGACGAGTACCAGCGGTAGAGAGGGAAACAGGAGGGGAAGCAAGGATGGAGCCAAGGACAGTAGCACCTAAGGGGCAACCTGCTAAAAAGAGTAAACAGGCTGTGGCCAAATATTTTCGTGGCTCTGCTTCTAAGGGTGAGCCTATCCCAAAGAAGGCTAGGAGGGAATCGGAGGCTGAAGCTTTGATGCCCGAGGTAGTTCCTCCTGGTGTTGAGGAGCAGGCGGAGGAAGAAGAGGAGGAGGAAGAAGTCCCCGTCCTTCGCTCCTGCGGTCTACACAGCAGGGGTCCCGTGATCCTGGAGGAGGGAGAGCTCGCGGATGAACCCATCGAGGCTGAGGAGGTCTAGCGACCTGAAGTCGACTTGGTGGGGAGGGATGGCGTTGAGATTCCGAAAATCTCAACTCAGCCTGAACCTTCTTCAGTTCATGAGAGAAGGGTGGAGGTGCAACAATCTGGGTCTCCCAGTGTATTGATGCCCACCTCCCAGGTTATCGATCCCAGCCCTACTACTGGGGTACTCAGTGGTAAGGTCTCGATCGCTGAGACCTCTTGTGTTGAACTGTCATCTTCATCGTCCAATGAACATGGATATTATTCTGGTGAAGAAGTCAATTTTGGCGATGAACCCGCTCTTCTTAACACAAGCAAATTCTCGCATATCTTGGAGGAAGAGATATAGGGATACGTCCCTATGACAGTTTAGCCGATAACAAGGATCGCCGCTACTAAAGGTATTTTCTTTGTCCTCCTGAATTGATTCCCCATCAAGTTAGGAATGAGTTCTAATATTTCTTTTTGACTTTCTTCTACAGGGCTGGCTGTCGGTAGTGAAGCCACAATAACTTCTTATATTAAGGAGATGATCCAGGAGTTGGCCCAGCATGAGGGCCTTGAAGCTCCCGATACCAGGATGCTTCATGATGGTGCAACTGTCGAGGTCGGGAAGCCCTCATCCCCAAGTGGCTTATCTAGGGATTTGCCATCTTCAGATCCTCAACGTGGTAAGAGAATACTAACGTGTTGGATACTCTCATTTTCATCATTACTACTGATGTTTAATGTTATGGTTTACAGAAAGCACTGGGGTAGTTCAGGTGGAGGATCCTGCGGCAAGCCATGGTGCAGAAGATAGCATAGTTCAAATTTTGGCCGGGGAACCCAGTGCCATGTGAAAATCACCTAGAGGGGGGGTGAATAGGTGATAATGCTAATCAATACACAATTAAAAATATGATGCAACAATCAACCCAAAACAAGACTAGAAGCCGAATACCCCGTGAAGGGTTCTGAACTCCTTCCTCCTGATTCCTCTAGATATGAGTTGGAGGTGCGCAATGCAATCTTGTTGTATTAGTATTTGATTGACAATGTGATTATGCAACAAGTGAATATAACAATGAAAATGAAGAGCAAGTACAATGTAGCAAAGAAAATGTGAAGCAAGTAGATAAAGCAATGAATATAAAGTAAGTTATTGAAGCAAGAATTAGGAGCAAGAATATAATGCAAGAGATAAGAGCAAGTAAACCAAACGCAAACACCGAGAATTTTTCCGAGGTTCGAGCACCCAGCTCTACGTCCCCGCCTTCACCCAGAAGGATTTCTAACAACTATAACTTCACAAAGAATTACAATCACACCGGAGTACCCAACTCAACAATCTCAAGTACAAGATCTCTCTTAGTGATCAAAAGACCACAACTATCTTTTGCAAACGCCTCTTTCCCTTACAAGAGCCCTGTAGAGTAATGGTTAGAATTGAGGCTCAAATAGTGTAAGTGGAAAAAGGAAATGAACTAGAGAGAGTTTAAAAAATAAAACTTCAGCGATGAGAGAATCTTCAGCACAAAAACTAAGAACCAAACTCTCTTGAAAGCTTTGAAAACTTTTGAAACTTTTTGTATATTGCTTGTTGTTGTTGTTCTTCAAAACATAACCCTAATCACCTCTATTTATAGAAGAGGGCTAGGGATTAAAAAGTAAACTCATATAATGTTAATTAGGAAGAATTTGACCCATAAAATATCCCCTAAATCCGTTTAGAAACGAAAATACAAATTTAAAACGTGTTTAAAAGCTAGCCGTTATGGCTGAAACGGCTACCTCGGTCGACCGGCCGGTCGACCGGGATTCAAACAAAAAGAGCCGATGCAGGCTCTCGGTCGACCGCCGGTCGACCGAAACAAACAGAGAGTAACACCACTTCAGTCGGCCAGCCGCCCGGTCGACCGAAGTTTTCAGTCGTCCGCCCGGTTGGCCGAAGAACGTGCACACGGATACGCATCCAACCTGCCAGAAAACCAGTTGAGTATCGGTCGACCGGTCGGTCGACCGGCTCAGGCCAAAAGTCAAGACTGATCAAGAATTTTAAGGAGATTTTGATATCTAATAAAATATTTTTGATTAGAGATATATATAAAACACAAAATTGAGTTTGTAATCAAAGGCTTTGTATTAAATTATTTTATATATATTTATAGGGAATATTTCTAGGAAATGCATGTGCGCAAAAACGTGTGTGTTGGAATATAGAGCTTCAATCCTAATCACTATTCTTTAACAAAACTATAAAACTAGTAACAAGACTAATGAAGTCTCATGAGCAATCTTGAAGTCTTGAACCATGCAAAGCCTAGCTAGAGCCTTCTCTTCTATGTTCCTTCCTTGATGTGCCATAAGCATTCTTTGCTCCATGAACTTAGAATTTCTTGCAAAAGCTAAGCAATGGCCTCCAAACATGGTACAAAACCTGAAACTTATCTTGAACAAACTTATTAGTACCAAATGGCTCTTATTTGTTTTGTTATCATCAAAACTCTAAACAAATGGAGAGTGTAACCTTTTGGGCCAACAATCTCCCCCTTTTTGATGATGACAAAACAAATAGGCTAAACAAATAGGCTATGTTAAAAAAATAGAAGAGAGGTGTAAGCTCCCCCTCAAATTATGCTACATTGAACAAAGAAAAACAATATTATAAGCAAGCTCCAAAAATCATGAGATATTAAACACTTGCAAAAACACTTGAACTCAAATACAAGAAATCATAAACACTTATTGAAATCAAGACCATAATAAACTCCGACTTATTCTCCCCCTTTTTGTCATACATCAAAAAGGGTAAAAAAAATTTATTATTCAATAACACAAATATTTAGTTCACCACAAATAAAGGAGAATCTAGCAAAATCAAGTGGTTTAGTGAAAATATCGGCAAGTTGCAAATTCGTAGAAACATAATCAATATCTATATCACCTTTCTCAAAATGATCTCTAAGAAAGTGATACCTAATCTCAATGTGCTTGGTCTTACTATGTTGATTTGCATTTTTGGTCATATGAATAGTACTAGTATTATCACAAAAAATTTTTATATGATCATAATGCAAATCATAATCAAGGAGAGTATGTTTCATCCAAAGGACTTGTGCACAACAAGCTCCCGCTGCAACATACTCCGCCTCGGCGGTTGATAGAGCTACGGAATTTTGTTTCTTAGAGGACCATGAAACAAGACAATTACCAAGATATTGACATGTCCCACTAGTACTCTTTCTATCTACTCTACAACCCGCATAGTCAGCATCCGAATAACTCGTCATTGAGAAATCTCCGGTTTTCGGATACCATAGACCCATTCCAATTGTGCCCTTAATATAACGAATGATGTGTTTTACCGCAATAAGATGGGACTCTTTAGGACACGATTGGAATCTAGCACAAAGGCATACACTAAACATGATGTCCGGCCTACTTGCCATCAAATACAAAAGACTACCTATCATGCTTCTATACAATTTAATATCAACATTTTTACCTTGGTCATCCTTATCAAGCTTGATTGTAGTTGCCATGGGAGTGTTGCAAACTTTTGAGCTTTCAAGTCCAAACTTCTTTACGAGTTCCTTTGCATACTTGGCTTGACTTATGAATATCCCATCTTGCAATTGCTTGATTTGGAGTCCAAGAAAGAAATTTAATTCACCCATGGAAGACATTTCAAACTCACATTGCATAACCTTTTCAAATTCCTTGCATAAAAACTCATTAGTAGAACCAAAGATTATATCATCAACATAAATTTGCACAATTAAAATGTCATTATCAACATGCTTAGTAAAAAGAGTTGTGTCTACTTTGCCTTTAACAAAATCATTTGAAATGAGAAAACTAGAAAGCCTTTCATACCAAGCTCTTGGAGCTTGTTTCAATCCATACAAAGCTTTATCAAGTTTAAAAACAAAATTGGGATGAACATGATCAATAGAATCGGGAGGTTGTTCAACATAAACTTCTTCATTAATAAAACCATTTAAAAATGCACTTTTCACATCCATTTGAAAAAGTTTAAAATTTTTAAAAGATGCAAAAGCTAGTGTTATCCGTATGGCTTCAAGCTGTGCTACGGGTGCAAAGGTCTCCTCAAAGTCAATTCCTTCAACTTGAGTGTAACCTTGGGCCACTAACCTAGCTTTATTCCTAATAACATTTCTGGACTCATCCATCTTGTTCCTAAAGATCCACTTAGTACCAATTATTGGTCTATCGTGAGGCCTAGGTACAAGGTGCCAAACTTGGTTGCGCTCAAATTGATTGAGTTCCTCTTGCATGGCTAGCAACCAATATGAGTCCGTCTCGGCTTCGAGGATGCTTTTGGGTTCAAAATGAGAAATAACTGCAAAGTTACCACATAAGTCATGGAGTTTGGAGCGAGTTGTTACCCCTTTAGAGACATCACCTAAAATGAGTTCCTTGGGGTGATTTGTAGCGTATCTCCAATCTTTGGGAAGTGGTTGAGAATCTTTCACTTCATCCTTATGAACATCACCAATTGGTTCTTGCTTTTTTTCTTGAGCGGGTGAGTCCTTCAAGGATAGTCTCTCCATGTCTTCACCTAATGGGTCAATTTCTACAACATTCTCAACAACCACATTAGATTCTTCAAATTTAACATGCATGGATTCTTCAATGGTAAGTGAAGATCTATTGAATACTCTATAAGCTTTACTAGTAGAAGAATATCCAACAAAAATAGCTTCATAAGCCTTAGCATCAAATTTACCCAAGTTATCTCTAGTATTCAAAACAAAACACTTGCATCCAAAAACTTTGAAATATGAAACATTAGGTTTTCTAGAATAATACATTTCAAAAGATGTTTTGGAAGAATTTTTACACAAATAAATGCGATTTGAAATATAGCATGCGGTGTTTACGGCCTCGGCCCATAGATATTGAGGGAGGTCATATTCACTCATCATGGTCCTAGCCATCTCTTGAAGTGTTCTATTTTTTGCTTTCTACAACTCCATTTTATTATGGAGTTCTAGGACATGATATTTCATGCTTGATTCCCTTTTCATCACAATAAGTCATGAAGAGTTAGTTAACAAACTTACCACCTCTATCACTCCTTATTTTCAAAATCGAAAAAACTTTTTCTTTTTCAACCCTTTTTCGAAAAATCTTGAAATGAGAAAAAGTTTTATCTTTGTTTTCCAAAAAGAAAACCCAAGTAAATCGGGAAAATCATCAACTAAAACAAATGCATATCTACTACCATTTAAGCTCTTAGTTTTAGTTGTCCCAAAAAGATCCATATGAATTAATTCTAATGGCCTAGTTGACATGATATCCTTGATTGGTTAGAAAGAAGACTTAGTTTGTTTCTCAAGTTGGCACGCACCACAAATGCGGTCTTTCTCAAACTTCAAGTAAGGAATACCCTTCACCAATTCCTTAGAATTAATCCTAGAAAGATGGCCAAAAGATGCATGTCCTAATCTTCTATGCGAAAGCCAAGAATTTTCATCAAAAATATTCAAGCATTTAGTAGAACAATCCAAATTAAGCATGTCAATGATATAAACATTATCATCACGAAATCCAGTGAGAATACAATCATTGGTTTTGCAATCAAAAATCTTGCAAGAAGAGTCATCAAAAACAACTTTAAGTCCATGATCACAAAGTTGACTTATACTAAGCAAGTTATGTTTTAAACCATCAACAAGAACAACATTTTCTATGATGGGAGATGCACCAATTTGAATGTTACCTATACCGATGATAGTGCCCTTGGAGTCATCCCCGAAGGTGACGGTGCCACCTTCCATGTACCTTGATAGGGTTGTAAAGTTGTTGATATCCCATGTCATGTGGCTTGAACAACCACTATCAAGGTACCACCGCTCCTTATGTCTTGGAGGCTTGGTGTGTACCTACATCAAATAATTTAGGACTTGATTTTGGTACCCATATTTTCTTGGGTCCTAAAGTGTTAGTATCATGAACCCATACAAGATTATTTGTTCTATTTATTTGGTCATAACAAAACTTAGCCAAATGTCCATTCTTACCACAATAAGTGCATCTATATACTCTACCATATTTAAAAGCATAGTGAGTGTGTGACTTGTGAGCATGTGTAGATTTAGCATGGGTGTTATGTGTAGTGTGAGCATGAGGAATTTTGACATGTGAAGCTTTAGCATGAGAAGTGTGCTTTTAGAAAACATTTCCTCAAGTTTCTTAGTGTTGAAAGCACAATCCTTCAAAACTTTTTCAAAATCAACAATTCTAGTTTTTAATGAAGAAATTTTTTTCATCAATCTTTGGAAATTTTGCTTTGCAAGCAACTTTGTAAGCACTAAATTTATTTTGAGTAGAAATAAGATTTGAAGAAATTTCATCCTTTTCTTTAGAAACAATAGCAAGTTGATTTTTAAGAAAAGCAACTTCCTTTTCCAATTTTGAGTATTCTATCTTTTTATTATCATAACTCTCTGAAAGTTCAACAAAAGCATGTACAAGTACTTCTTTACTTAATTCATCTTCTTCATCAAGAGGTTGAGGGGTTACCTTTGGTGTGTTTTCCATGAAACACATGTTCGCCGTGTCCACCTCGTCTTCGGACTCGCTTTCCGAATCCCAGGTTGCTTTGTAAGCTTTCTTTTCGACCGGCTTCTTTTGCTTGAAGGAGGAAGTCACCTTTTTCTTGAATTTCGGGCAATCGGCCATGATATGTCCGGGCTTTCGGCAATTGTAGCAAATGATTCTTCTCTCCTCTTTTCCTTCAAACTTCCTTCTAAAGTTGAGTTTGTTCTTACAGTACATTCTCCTCACGTTTCGCACAAGAAGGGAGAGCTCCTCATCTTCTTCTTCATCTTCTTCTTCGTCATCAAGAGTGGAGGAAGGCTCGAAGGCTATGGATTTCTTCTTTTGAGGAGCTGCATCTTCTCTTGCCTTCTTTTCCATCTCATGAGTCTTCAAGTTTCCAATGAGATTAATGAGATCCATTTCGTCCTTGTCATTCAATTCTTTCAAGGTGGTGGCCTTTATCTCCCATGAAGAAGGAAGAGCCCGAATCACTTTTCGCACCTTTTGGTCATTGAAAATATCATCACCTAAAGAGGAAAGAGCATTGGTGATTTTAGTAAACCTTGTAATCATGCAATCAATAGATTCATCATCAATCATTTTAAAAGATTCATATTGGGACCTCAAGAGATCTATCTTAGCTCTCTTTACTTGTGATGTCCCCTCGTGCGTGACCAACAAATGTTGCCAAATCTCATAGGCGGATTGGCAATGTATAACTCGTGTAAGGTCATCCTCATTCAAGGCGGTTAGGAGGGAATTTTGGGCCTTGGAGTTAGCCTCATATTCTCTAAAGGTAAAGTTGGACCATGTGCTTTCATCACTATCGGGTCTAACATAGGGTTTGGTCAAGGATTTTGCAACTAAGCTACCTAAAGATTGTAAAAAGATAGTCATCCTAACCTTCCAAATAGGGAAATTAAGTCCATCAAATTTAGGAGGGGTTTTGCTGTTGTCGGCCATGTTTACTAGTGTATGAATGAAGGAATACAAATGTTGATTAGCAAATTTTTAGGATCTCTCTAAGGATGTTAAGCCAACCTAGAGTCCAAGCTCTAATACCAATTGAAAATCACCTAGAGGGGGGTGAATAGGTGATAATGCTAATCAATACACAATTAAAAATATGATGTAACAATCAACCTAAAACAAGACTAGAAGCCGAATACCCCGTGAAGGGTTCTGAACTCCTTCCTCCTGATTTCTCTAGATATGAGTTGGAGGTGCGCAATGCAATCTTGTTGTATGAGTATTTGATAAACAATGTGATTATGCAACAAGTGAATATAACAATGAAAATGAAGAGCAAGTACAATGTAGCAAAGAAAATGTGAAGCAAGTAGATAAAGCAATGAATATAAAGTAAGTGATTGAAGCAAGATTAGGAGCAAGAATATAATGCAAGAGATAAGAGCAAGTAAACCAAACGCAAACACCGAGAATTTTTCAGAGGTTCGAGCACCCAGCTCTACGTCCCCGCCTTCACCTAGAAGGATTTCTAACAACTATAACTTCACAAAGAATTACCATCACACCGGAGTACCCTACTCCACAATCTCAAGTACAAGATCTCTCTTAGTGATCAAAAGACCACAAACTATCTTTTGCAAACGCCTCTTTCCCTTACAAGAGCCCTGTAGAGTAATGGTTAGAATTGAAGCTCAAATTGTGTAAGTGGAAAAAGGAAATGAACTAGAGAGAGTTTAGAAAATAAAACTTCAACGATGAGAGAATCTTCAGCACAAAAACCAAGAACCAAACTCTCTTGAAAGCTTTGAAAACTTTTGAAACTTTTTGTATATTGCTTGTTGTTGTTGTTCTTCAAAACATAACCCTAATCACCTCTATTTATACAAGAGGGCTAGGGATTAAAAAGTAAACTCATATAATGTTAATTAGGAAGAATTTGACCCATAAAATATCCCCTAAATCCGTTTAGAAATTAAAAATACAAATTTAAAACGTGTTTAAAAGCTAGCCGTTATGGCTGAAACGGCTACCTCGGTCGACCGGCCGGTCGACCGGGATTCAAACAAAAAGAGCCGTTGCAGGCTCTCGGTCGACCGCCCGGTCGACCGAAACAAATAGAGAGTGACACCACTTCAGTCGGCCAGCCGCCCGGTCGACCGAAGTCTTCGGTCATCCGCCCGGTCGGCCGAAGAACGTGCACACGGATACGCATCCAACCTGCCAAAAAACCAGTTGAGTGTCGGTTGACCGGTCGGTCGACCGGCTCAGGCCAAAAGTCAAGACTGATCAAGAATTTTAAGGAGATTTTGATATCTAATAAAATATTTTTGATTAGAGATATATATAAAACATAAAATTGAGTTTGTAATCAAAAGGCTTTGTATTAAATTATTATATATATATTTATAGGGAATATTTCTAGGAAATGCATGTGCGCAAAAACGTGTGTGTTGGAATATAGAGCTTCAATCCTAATCACTATTCTTTAACAAAACTATAAAACTAGAAATAAGACTAATGAAGTCTCATGAGCAATCTTGAAGTCTTGAACCATGCAAAGCCTAGCTAGAGCCTTCTCTTCTATGTTCCTTCCTTGATGTGCCATAAGCATTCTTTGCTCCATGAACTTAGAATTTCTTGCAAAAGCTAAGCAATGGCCTCCAAACATGGTACAAAACCTGAAACTTATCTTGAACAAACTTATTAGTACCAAATGACTCTTATTTGTTTTGTTATCATCAAAACTCTAAACAAATGGAGAGTGTAACCTTTTGGGCCAACACCATGGAGTTTACTGTTGCTTCTGTTACTGTGGAAGCTGCTACAACAATAACTGTCCCAGAGGTATTGGCGACGACCTCAGTGTCTGACGAGCCTGTTGTTGGCCTTACCCCGCACAAGTTGAACAAGTTCCCGTCTCTTATCCTGTCATGGAAAGGGGGTCCGGGAGTTCATCAGCAGCGTTATCTCTTGCTAATGACATCATGGAAGAGCTAGCATGTCAAATGGTGCGACAATATTTTGCTTCCATGAGGTCCTGTATTGACTTGGTCCTTTCTGGGGGTAGTTCCTTTGAGTTTACCCGGATACTTCTCGAGAATCAGATCGAGAATATCAGTCATACTGGGAGTCCTTCGCAGGCTAGGGCATGTCTGATGCTGGTTGAACAGCTGGGGAGCCACCTAAAGGAGCTCAAGACCCTAGAGAATGCTGGCTCAATGGATGAGGCTCGGTCAACACTGAGTGAGCTCCTCGCCGCTCATGAACACGAGCGAAAGGAGATAGAGGAGCAAATGGCTGAAGAAGCCTGTTTGACACGGAAAAAGGGTTGCTGGAGTAAAATTTCCTTGAATCAGATGAAAAATTACAGCCGGCTTAATCTTCCAGTTACAAGGGAGGGGGAATATTGAATCTTGAATTCCCCCTTTGTTTAGTGCTGGGTTCTTCGGTGGCGGTGGAGAGTGAATCTTGTTCTCCGTTGACCAGATGACCGTTCTGGACCGTCGAGGGATCTTCTCCTTGGCAGGTAGAGGGAGTAACTCAGCTCCGTCTACCAAAACTCTAGAAGAGGAGGTAGGCGAAGAGCGGCTAGTACTCAGTAAGCTCGCTGAAGGGTCTTCTCTCTCTCTGTCGATGATCACTCCTTTTTTTTTCGGAATCTCTCCCTTGCCCGATAATTGTCGTCCTCGTCTTCAATAGTGACGGGACTATTTATAGGGTTTTTAGGGGGTGATCGTGCCCCCTAAAAGTGCTCCACGATGAGGGCCAACTTCCCCGCTACATGGGCGGTGGATGGCGCCATAATCGGGGTGGTTACAACCAATGTGGGGGCACTTTGTTGCTGAGACGCGGGCGTTGAGCCAACGCGCCTTGATGCTGAGACGCGGGCGTTGAGCCAACGCGCCTTGATGCTGAGACGCGGTCGTTGAGCCAACGCGCCTTGATGCTGAGACGCGGGCGTTGAGCCAACGCGCCTTGATGCTGAGACGCGGGTTATCTCTCGCGTCTTGATTGTCACATTTAGCCTTGCGCCTGGATCTTGGATCTCTGCGTTTTGGTGGCTTGTCTTGGTGATTTTTAGACAGCCTACAGGACCCCCTCCAAAGTTTTCGATATTCCGCAGTTAACTGGGACGGATTTCGAAATACTTTGGACTCTAGCTGAGTTCGCCTTCGTGACTAGACTATTGATGCTCCGGGTTTAATCTTATCTGGAGTTGGTCTTCTTGAGTGTACTGTTGAACTCTTTGAAGCCCCCAGAGTTGATCATGTTGAGTGTCTAGATACACAGTCTAAACCTCCCCGATTGCTTTTAGTCTGTCACGAGTGCGCTTTTGACCAGGAGTGGTTGGCCTTCTGCTTGTGCCAGTGTACTGTTGAACTGATTTGCAGAAGTCGAACGCAGGTTCTTTTTTGAAAAGCAGAGACTGCCTTAAAGACGCGACTGCCATGGGGCGTGTCTTTTTGGTGATAGGAACGCGACTAATATTCCATGAGGTAGACGCGATGTTTAGCCTGCTTGGGAGGACGCGAATTTTGGAGAGACGCGTCTTTTGGATGCAGACGCGATTTTCTGGACACAACGCGACTTTCTGGGTGCATTTATGGTGATGCTGACGGGGCATGTCCATCGGAGAGGCGCGTTCTTTGGGCGCGAATCTGTGCCATGTCATGATTACGCCGCCAGCTGGCCTGGGGAACCGGAGAGGTTTTCTCCGTTAGGCGCGCGGATTTCCCGGTTCATTAAATGAACTGCTCCACGTGTCGAATGATGACTCGCGGCGGGGTCACGACGCATGATCTTCTCTGTTCAGAAATGATCTGGTTACACGCATCATGTGGCGACTCGCTGCAGCGTCTATCGGGCCAGACGCCGCGTATCTTCGCGAATCTTTGTGCCTATAAAAGGCCACAGTTAGAGAGATTTGTCTTCTTCTCCGAACGCGCTTACTCAGAGATTTAAGAGAGTTCTTCTTCTCCATTACTGCTCATCTTCTTCATTGACCTCTGATCACCAATGGCACCCAAGGGCAAGCCGACCGCGTCGTCCTCCAAGGCGACTATTGCCGAGGTCCAGAGGGGCAGCTCCTCCTCTGCACAGGACGTCGTTCTCCCAGGTCTCCAAGGTAAAGGCCTTTTAGGCGGAAGTTTCGCCATTAAAGAAAGTTCAAAGAACTTTTAAGAACCCTTAACACGCGAATTTTAAATCGTGTTTGATTCCCAGACGCAGTCTTTGGGTTGATAACCGAGGCGCGGGTTTGGACCCTCGCGCCCTTGAGTCCTGCACTTCAGATTTTTCACTTAGAATATTTTCTATTTGTGAAGGGTTCAGACGCGGACTTAGTTTACAGAACGCAGATTTGATCCTTGCGTTCTGTTTCATCAGCTGTTGATTTTGATGAATCTGGCACCCGAGTCCAAGCACTTTGACATCTGGGGATGTGAAAGGAAGGGAGTTACCCTCCTTAACTTCTGGCGATTATGGTGGTGGAAGGGTTAAGGTGGATAACTCCCTTCTTTTCGCACCCCAGAAGTGACATCAAGGAGAATGTTGTGGAGACGCCGATCCCATAGGTCTGGACGCGGATTTGATAATTCCTGCGTCCAGTGCCTCTTCTGCGTGGATGCGCAGGTCTGGACGCGGATTTGATAATTCCTGCGTCCAGTGTCTCTTCTACGTTCGGATTATGAACACTTAGCATTTTTTCTATGCTTTTGATAGAGTATCTAACTAAGTGTCCTTTTCTTTTTGCAGCGCCACGCCCTGCAACTTCACTCGCCAAGAAGTGCCACTTTGGTCGTGTAGGTGGTGCTGACCGGGATTTGACTTTTGTATTACAAAGGACTGTTCCTGTGACTGCTGACAAGTCACCGGATCGCAGAGAGAGGCTCTCAAATGTTGACATGAGAACTCTTCGGGTGTTTATGACTGATGCAGCATTCGCAACAGATGCTGGCATCAAGCTGGAGAAGCCTGCCTTCTTCTTCGGAGATCGTATCCACGAGGGCGGCCATAGCGTGTATGACGGAACTTACAAATGGCTCCGTCAAATAAAGGGTGGAAGATTCTTTCTTCCGGACATGGAGAGGATGTTCCCGCTGTCCTACTTCCAGCATATGTCCGTCCCTCGGAAGATGGAATGGGACCTTGCTCGATATGTTCCCGAGATCACTCTCGGTGATTTGGGCTCCCACAAAGTATACCGTCATGATAGCCATGACAGGTCAGTTATCGGCCTTTTCCCTGGGTCGCGCAGGACTGAGGTTCCAGCTGGGGAGATACCACAACTTGGCACTACCTTCCTCAACGCCTTCATGGAGGCAGAGGGTGACTACCCGGTTGGGTTCCGTGCGCCGGGGTGGGTCCGTTCCACGGAGAACTATTGGTGGGGCAGGATGGTCGGCTTTGTCCTTACCGAGCTCGGGGGTCTGCTAAAGCGCGTGGGACTGTACTCGGCAGTCAGGGCCGTGCAGTGGGAGATCCCTCAAAGCTCTCAGAACTTCTTCGGGATTCTAGAGCGTTATAATCCTTCGACGGGACGTTCTTCACTCCGGTCGGGGAGATGGGCCTTGCTCTGCACGAGCTGCACGAGGTCTCGGGGCTGTCGACAGGGGATATTCCCTATGAGGAATATGTCCCGACCGCTGTGGAGCTTCGCTATATGAAGGAGGAGTTTCCCCTCATATACGAGACCTACTGGGAAGTGCTATGTCACTTCCACATTTGCGGCCAGATAACCAAATGGCGGTCGCAGGGAGTCAAGCAACTGTCTTGGGCCAGTTACTTGTTCAATAATGTCAACACCAAAGACCATCGGATAACCCGATTGGATCCCAGCTCTGACAGGGAGATTGAAGACAGGATCGACCAGGCTCCTGATAGTTTCTACACCACGGAGTCGAATGAGGACGGTTTTGACCCTGACTTGGTTTTTGAGAGCTTTCACCATCAAGCCCAGACCCCTATCTCCGATCGGGCGCTGTTGGCGGGCTTTCTGATGCTGTGGCTGAAGCGCTGTGTGGTGCCCACGCTGCCGCATGAAGTCATTGTTGCTGATGTGGTGTACCCGGCGGTGCTCCTGGCTCATGGGAACCCCATAGCCCTTCTCCCGGCCGTGGCGGCTGGTATTCAGAGCGGGCTGCGGGCGCTCACTAAGAGTTTCTGCGAGCCACCAAAAACTGCAGACTCCGAGGGAAAGCCGTACGTTGACTCAGAGGGGAGTCCGATGGTGAAGCTCCCAACCCTCGTGTCGAGCTGCCTTACACGTACCTTATTGCTTGGTACGTGATGCATTGCCCTTCTTTGATGACGGCAGCGCGTTGGAGGGAGAGTTCTGTCCCTTTTGTACAGCGGTTGGAGGGTTCAAAATGGCGTGATCCTTATATATATTACGTCCGGAAGTGCCTTTCAGACCCTGCAAACTACCAGCTCAATCGCTGCCTCCTCCAGATCCCTGATGCATCTTTCGGGGATCTACTTGTTGATTCTGTTGGCCCAGATGACTTCACGAGGTTATCCGCGGGAGCCTTCTGGTGGTTGCTAAATATCCGGCCCGGATATGTGCTTTTCCGGCAAGGGACGTCATGTACCATTGAGCCGTACATGCCGAGTCGCTTCGCTCGACAGTTCGGCTATGATCAGCTCTATGTCGGGAACCCCAATGCTAGACTCGCCTTCGAAGGGAACCTGTTCGAGGGTGCTCGGGCCTGGTACTATAGTGTGGCTGGAGGGACGGGAGTATCTTTCCGTCTACCTCTCGAGGGGCCCAAGTGCCGTACGAGTTTCAGCTTCTGTACTTGGTACTCCCAAGCCATCCAAACGCCAGACTTTTTTCCGGCGTCTTCATGCATTGAGAGCATCAATGCAAGTCTCGAGGCCAGGACTGATTCTAGTAAACCGACGAAACTCGTAGAACAGTACCTGAAGGCCCAAAAGGAGGTCGGGCGAAGATCGAGGAGGAAGCCCCCAGCAGTGAGGGCGGAGTCGCGACCGGCAAGGGCAGAGCCACCAGCGACAAGGGCGGAGCCACCAGCCACGAGGGAGGAGCCGCGGGCAAGGAGGTCTAAGCAGTTGGCGAGCAAGCGTCGTCGACGCTCTGCTTCTATTGCTGAGCCTGCCCCAAAGAAGGCTCGGAGGGACTTAACAGCTGAAGTCTCTCAATCCGGAGACATCTCTGCTGGAGTTGAGGCTCCTCCTGAAGACGTCCCTGTTAGAGTTGAGGAACCGTCGGAAGATGAAGATTTCCCCACCCTAGTCCGTGCCCCTAGGTCACACCGCAAGACCGTGGAGGAGGGGGAGCTTGTTGACGAACTCACCGCTGGTGATGATGATGAGCGGCTTGAGGTCGACATAATGGGTGAAGAGGATGTTGAGATTCCGGGATTCTCAGCTCAGCCCGAGCTTCCTTCTGCTCATGAAGGGAGAGGTGAGGCACGGCAGCCGGGGTCTCCTAGCGTCTTCATTTCTAGTCCTAGGGCAGTTGACCCTAGTCCTACCACTGGGGTGATCGGAGGCAAGGCTCCTATTACGGAGCTTCCTCACGTTGCGCTGTTGTCTTCTTCGTTATCGGGGGAAAGCGCCTTTGAAGACGAGATCGACTATGGCGATGAACCCGCTCTTCCTGATCAGAGTAAATTCTTCCACATCTCGGAGGAGGAACAATATGAGGGTGAGCCATCGACTGTATCACCGCTAGCGATTATCCCTACTGAAGGTACTCTTTCCATCTTCCGTCCTAATTTCTCTTTACATATTTGAAGAGGATGTTCTAACATTCTTCTCTTATGTTGCAGGGTCGGCCGAAGATGCTGAGGCTACAACCTCCTCGCATATTGAGGAGATGGTGATAGAGTTGACCCGGCCCAAGGGGATTGAGGTCTCGGCTGCTGAGATACCCTCAAAGGGGGCAGCTGTTGAAACTGGGGAGCCTTCCACTCTGCCAGAAGAGGAAGCAACCACTGAGGCTGAGGAGGCTCTCACTCTGCCGGGCGAGGAGGTTACTGCTGAAGCCGGGGAGAATTCTACCCCGCAGGATTCGACACCTCTGGACCTCCAACTTGGTAAGGCAGCTCTGACGTTTTAAATGTTTCGCTTTTCCATCATTGTGGCTGACGCTGCGATAACTTGCAGAGAGGACTGAGGGGGCTCAGGTGGAGAGTCCGATGGTTGGTACCCTTCCAGAAGGCCATACAGCTCAAGTCTCGGTGGAGGTTTCTGAGGAGGTCATGCTTACTACTCCCTCATTGGTCGTGGAGGCTCCTCCAGAGGTAGTACCTCCGGAAGCGCCATTGGCCAATCTTGCTCTTGCCGTATCGACGGCCAGCACGGCTCTGGTGCGAGAGGATCCGCTCTATATCCCTTATCCCGTGACAAAAAAGGGGTCGGGAAGCTTCCAAGGTGGTGAAGACATGGGGGAACTGGCACGTCAGATGGTGCAACAATTCTTCGCTTCGATGGGATCATGTATTGATCTCATCTTACGTGGAAACAGTACCTTCCAGTTTGCCCAGACGCTTCTTAAAAATCTGGCTGTGAACGTCGAATTAACCGGAGGCCCCTCACTTGCCAAGGCGTGTCTGCGGGTGGTGAAGCAACTGGGAGATGACCTGCACGAGCTGGAGTCTTTGAAAAATGCTGGCTCCTTTGATGAGGCCCAGGCCACCTTGACTAGGCTCCTAGCTGCTCAAGAACAAGAGCGACAGGAGGCGGAGGCACAAATTGCTGCAGAGGTCCGCAGCCTCGAATATTCCCAGGCTGAATGTCAAAGACTAACCGCCAATTCAAGGGAATCCGAGCTTACCATGCAGAGCACTGAGCAAGTCATCATCAGTGCTCGTGACACCATTGCCAAGGCTCATGACACCATTGCCAAGGCGGAAGTTGTGCTTGCGTTCAATGAGAAGAAGCTCGTTACCATCAAAGAGGAGCTTGAGGAGCAACAAGCTGCTAAGGCGCGAGCTGAAGAGAGTCTCTCTCTACATTCTTCCAGGGTGGAATCTCTGCGAACGCAGCTGGCCGCGAGGAGTTTCTTATCTGAAAAGGAGCTGCGGGACCGGGCCATTATGGAAGCTGAAAGGGCACGCCAACACGAGATTCACCGTCTTAGGAAACAAATCCGTTTCTTGGCGAACCAGGACATTTAGCCTTCTTTCCTTTTTTTCTTTTTGTAAAGAAAAGGACACTCAATTTATCAAGAGTGTTTTGTATCCACTTTATCATCATTTTTTTTTTGATATAAAAGTTTCGAAGTTTTTTTTTTTTTTTTGCTCCACCTTCTTTGCTTAGCTGTAGGCGAATCTAACTCCTTGGTAACTGGCTGTGAATATTAAACTTAGGTAAGACTAAGTTCTGTTAATGAAACGCGGCCTTGACTCTGAGTCTTCTTAATGAGACGCGGTATTGATCCATAAAGTGAGACGCGGCCGTCAGTCCACAGGAACTTAGATTTCACTAAGTCCTTTTGATGAGACGCAGCGTCAATCTCAGATTGATACGCGGTCTTCTTGATGAGACGCAGCGTCAATCCATAGAGTGAGACGCGGTCGTCAGTCCACAGGAACTTAGATTTCACTAAGTCCTTTTGATGAGACGCAGCGTCAATCACAGATTGATACGCGGTCTTCTTGATGAGATGCAGCATTGATCCATAAAGTGAGACGCGGTCGTCAGTCCATGGAGTGAGACGCAGCGTCAATTACAGAGTGAAACGCGGCTCTGAATAACGCGAATCTGTCTTGCTAAGAAAGACGCGGATCGAGCAGACACGGGATACGCAGCCTTGTCTGCTGAAGAGACGCGACTTTCCCATCTGCGTTCAATGCAGCATGACTTAAAAGATTTTAGGAGATCTTTGAACGTCAAGCCTTCACTGTCGATTGGGATAGCGGGTCATCCGTTGCTTCCCAAGGCAGTTATCCACGCGTCGGCCTCTCATTGGATTCAGGCGTTAATGCCCTTGCATGCAGAACCGACGCTGGCGGTTGAAAAACCGGCGCACTTCAACGGTTTCCAAAGCAGCGTTCCACGCGTCCGTTTTTGATTGGGTTTTGACAGTCGTGCGCGACGGTTCCGATTGATGCCCCATTAATGACAGTTATTAGGGACTGCCTATAAATAGAGTGCACCCTCTCCTTCTTCAACAATCCAACTTAGACTGTTTTCATTTGTTTTGCTCCGAGAGAAGTCTCGCCTTGAGTTATCTTTCAGAGAACCGTCTTCATGGGTGAAGGTGACCCCGTGGATGAAGATGACCCAGAGCTCTCATGCTTCTGTTTGGTCTCTTCAGAAGGAATCCTCCCTCGGATCATCTTGCGCGCCCGCGTTTGGATGCAGAGAGGCCAACTCTGGATAGAGGCCTCTGCTGGTATGTCATTCCGACGATGTCTATAGTCCATCCAGGCCTGCACCTTGGCGTAACCATCTGAATGAAGTCTTAGTGCACCCCTTTTCTGGAATTTGTGCCGTTGATTTGAACTTCTCTGAACGCGGGCACTTGACGCTGGATTTGCTAATCGCGTTTCATGGCCATTGCCTTGGCGCGTTTTATAGCCAATGCCTTGGATGAATTCCAAAAAAGTTTCAGACCTGAATCTTGCAACTCCTGTTCACCCAACAGAGAGATGGCAATTTTCGGCGTTTGAAGTTTTTCGCGTCTAGTACATTAGACGCGGGTGCAAACTGAGACCGCGTTTGAATCCTGGGCGTGGCACAGTTTTGACTCGCGTCTGTTTCTGTTGACGCGGTGGTTTGACTGTGCAGATCATTTCCGCGTCTGAAGTCCCTAATGACTGCCGCGTCTGTCACTTAGTTTTCTTTGTTAAAGTATACTAAGTTTCAGATTTCTAACTCTCTTGTTTATTCTTTGCAGGTAGGCTTGATCGTCCTTTTTCAGGTTCGCTGGGCCCCGGAAAGAATATATCGGCTGGCGAACTTGCTCAATGTTCGTTTGTAAGAGAGTAAATTATGGTCCTCGTCGTTTGTAAGAGAGTAAATTATATCTCTGACGAGGACCCAAATCTCGCCAAGGTCTCTTTAGATCTCCTGCACCACTCTTGCCTGATGGCAAGAGATGGTCAGGGTATGCATGACGGCGATGAGGTTCCGGCGGTTGTGGTGGCGGAGAGGATCCTCTTCCTCTCCCATCCCAGAAGTGACATCAAGGACAGTCCATGTCCTTTGGATGGCCTGCGGGGGAAAGATCAACTCTTGAACGAAGGGTTGCAGGCTCTTCTGTTGCCACCGGACCTCAAGAACACCATTGCTCCTGGCTTAGTCAGCTAGGGCGCTTTCGAAGTTGGCGTCGTGCATCAAAGTGCAATCGGTTCCAACAGTCGCCACAATTTGGCACTTCTCCAGACATCATGCACTTAGGATCAGATGCGGCTTCAAGGAGTGAGTACGGCCTCAGAGAGAGAGAGGGACTTCTTTGTACTCCTTAATTGTAACACTCAATCTTATTGTATAAGAGAGCGTTTTGTATCACTTTCATGTGTTTGGATATAAATAAAAGTGACACTTTTCTTTTTGCCTCTTCATTGTCTTGAAATTTTTTTTTATCTTCAGTTAGACACGTAGAAGCAATGAATCTTCTGACTTTATTAAAATTATGATGGTAATCTTAATAAGTCAAAAGTTGTAAGGAAAGTTCCTATTTCAGGAACTTTCATAATACTGTTAGAGGTGTAATATTAACTTGACAGGGATGGGATGATTTTTGGTGGACCTGCCACTTTGTAAAAGAAAGTGACAGGGGGAATGCGTACTCCCAGAGAAGGTGAACTTTTGTCAAGTGTCTGGATTGACTTGATTCAAGGTCAGCTGGGGAATTTGATAAAACATTGTCAGCGGTGTAATGTTAACCTAACAATGTCTTTAGGTGGACCTGTTATTCTGTTGAAGAGAATAACAAGTGAAACTAGACCCGCGAGGAATCTAGTAAAGCTTTTACCGTTAGAGGTGTGATATTAACTTAACGGGTTGGAGATAGTCTTGTCAGAAGTGTGGTGTTAACTTGACAAGGATGTGAGTCAGAGGTGTGATATTAACTTAACTCAGAATGTCACTGTCATAGGTGTAATGTTTAACTTAACAGTGAGGTAATGCTAGAGGTGTGATGTTGAACTTAGCATTGGTCATCTCGACTAAGACAAAGAAGTTGAGGAAAGGTCATGGCCATAGGTGTATTGTTGAACTTAGCGATGACTCGGATGCTAGAAGTGTAGTGTTAACTTGGCATCGTCCATTTCAGCTTCGATACGGAAGTCTGAAGAAAGGTGACTATCAGAGGTGTGATATTAACTTGACAGGCACTCGATGTACTGCTTAGAGGTGTAATGTTAACTTAAACAGTAGTTTGTTAGAGGTGTAATGTTAACTTGACAAGAATTGGCTCGTGATAAGAGCAATTTGAGGACCTGTCATTCTATTGATGAGAATTGACAAGTGGAATTTGAAGTGCCAGAGGTGTAGTGTTAACTTGGCAAAATGTAGAGTTGACAAGCAAGATTTGTACTCTACAAGGGGTATCTCATTACCAGAGGTATGGTGTTAACTTGGCAACGATTGTTTTTTTTTTTGTGGTCTTACCATTCTGTGGATGAGAATTGGTAAGGGATTTTGGAGGAAAGAGTGGAATCAAGTCCACTTAGGATTTTTAGCAAACCCTCAGCTATCAACGGGTTTGAGGTGCCTTTACCAACTACCGTTTGAGTTGGGCTAGCCATGCTATTCCCCTCAGCATGATGAGTTGTCGAGGACTTATGTTGGGCTTAAAAGCCAACATTTTCCTCTATCCTTAGCCGTCGGAGGCGCCGGATCAAATGGGAACGTGTCCCTTAGGATTTTTAGCAAATCCTCAGCTGTCAACGGGTTTGACATGCCTTTACCAACTACCGTTTGAGCTGGGCTAGTCATGCTATTCCCCTCAGCATGATGAGTTGTCGAGGATTTATGTCGGGCTTAAAGGCCAACATTTTCCTCTATCCTTAGCCGTCGAGGGCGTCGGATGTTTGATCAGAGGTGTACTTTTAACTTGATCAGAGGAAGAGTACTATTAAGGATAGTATTTCTTCAAGAATTTACCATTGATCGGCATCATGAGTGTATCGCCATTTGAAGTTATGAGGCGATATGACCCATTTGAGTAGACTGACTCTATCACAAATGGTCCTTCCCATTTGGGTTGAAATTTTCCTTTTGTCTTGTGCGTCATGACCATAGGTCTTCGGACGGCTAAGACAAGGTCGCCTTTCTTGAAAGTTCGCATTTTAACTTTCTTGTTGAAGGCTCTGGTGATACGAGCTTGGTAAAGCTCGATTTGTTGTTGGGCCTGCAAACGCTTGTCGTCTAAGGCCTCCAGTTCCTGGAGTCGCTGTCGATGCTTCTCCTCGGTCGTCATCTCCGCTGTCAAGGCGACGCGTAGAGATGGAATTTGGATCTCCAGGGGAAGCACGGCTTCACATCCGTATACCAAGGAAAACGGCGTGGCCTTAGTCGGGGTTCGCACAGTTGTGCGATAAGCCCATAAGCATTCACCCAACTTGTCGTCCCAATCTCGTTGACTTTTCGAGACGAACTTTTTAAGAAGCTTGCCAATAGTCTTATTGAAGGCTTCTGCAAGACCGTTAGCAGCAGGATAGTATGCCGTTGAGGACACACTCTGGATTCTGAACTTCGCGCAGAATCTCTGGAAAGCCTGGCTGATGAACTGGGGTCCATTGTCATGGATGATACGCCGAGGCACACCGAAGCGGTAAATAACGTGATGTTTCACGAACTTGATCACGTTAGAAGATTTTACCTCTTTCAAAGGGATAGCTTCGGCCCACTTTGAGAAGTAATCGGTTATCGCTAGAATGAACCGATGTCCTTTCGATGATGGTGGGCTGATAGGGCCAACCACGTCCATCCCCCACATTTCAAACGGCCAGGTAGAGGTCGTAGAGTGGAGGTACCCTGGTGCTTGATGGATGAAATCGCCGTGTATTTGACAGGCGTGACATCTCTTAGCATAAGCGACAGCATCGGCGATCATTTTTGGCCAATAGTAACCCAATCTTTGGAGTCGATGTGCCAATTTTGGGCCAGGTTGATGAGCTCCACAAGTACCATCGTGGGCTTCTTTCAATACTCCTTGGGCTTCTTTTGATGAGAGGCATCGGAGCAGGATCCCGTCATGCGATCGACGATACAATGTTCGCGAAATCGCATTATAGTAGAATTTGGGGGCTTTCCTTCGGATGGCAGCCGCTTCCTTGGTGTCCTCAGGCAGGATGCCATACAAGACATATTCGATGTAGGGGAATTGCCAGTCTTTAAGCTCTAGACCGGTTGACACTTCAAGTGTTTCCTTGTCGTGATGATCTCCCGTTGACCCTGGGCAGTCTCCGAGTGAAATTTTTGGATAGTACAGGTCGTGGCTATAGACGAATACTTTCTTCATTACTCCAGCTGGAAGGGCTAAGGAGGCAGCAAGGGATGCAAGTGCATCTGCATGCGCATTTTGCCTGCGCGGTACATGGTCGATGTAGAAGTTTGAAAACCTCTCGGCCATGTGGATTGTCGCATTGTAATAGGGTACTAGATCTTCATGTCTGACCTCATACTCTCCGCGAACTTGGCTGACGATGAGTTTAGAATCACCGTACGCCTCGAGATTTTTAACGCCAATCTCATCGGCGAATTGCATCCCAATCAAAAGAGCGTTGTATTCCGCCACATTGTTGGAGCAGGGCTCGGTCAGTGAGACAGCTCGGGGAATCACATAATTTTGTGGGGAGACGAGTACCACTCCTACCCCCGCTACTACGTGTCCCTTTGGGCTTGTCCTTGATGCACCGTCGAAGAAAAGTTGCCATACTTGACTTTCGAACAACGTCTGAGTCAGGCAGACTTCGGCGGCCTCGTCTGGGAGATCCTCATAGAGCTTGGCTGCCCTCGGATCTGGGTATTCAGCTAAGAAGTCCGCCACCGCTTGTCCCTTAATAGCCTTTTGTGGCAGAAAATGCATCTCATATTGTGATAGCAATATGGCCCATTTTGCCAGCCGGCCATTTAGTGAAGAAGGCTTTGTCATAAGTAACCTTAAAGGATTGACTTTTGATATGACATTTATAGTCTGGCCTACCAGATAGTGTCGCATTTTCTGAATGGCGAACACTAGTGCCAAACATTCCTTCTCGATCGGGTTGTACCGATGTTCGGCTCCGATCATTGTTCTACTCAGATAGTAGATTGCCTGTTCTCGTCCTTGTTCATCATTCTGAGCTAGTAGAGCTCCCAGGGAATGATCCATTGCTCGAACATATACCAAGAAAGGCTTTCCGGTCTCCGGAGCTGCAAGAACTGGTGGTTGGGTGAGGTAGTGTTTGATCTCCTCAAATGCTTTTTGACAAGCGTCGTCCCAAATGAATGAAACACCCTTTTTCATCAGCTTGGCGAAGGGTTGGCATCTCCCGGAAAGGTTTGATATGAACCTGCGGATGTACGCCAATCGTCCTTGTAATCCCCTGAGCTCCTTGAGGCTTCTGGGGGGTTGCATCTCTTGGATAGCGCGGACTTTCTCTGGATCCAAATGGATTCCTGTGGAAGTCACAACAAATCCTAGGAATTTGCCACTGGCTACCCCCAGGAAGGATTTGGTGGGGTTCATCTTCAATTGATGAGCCCGCATGATGTCGAAGACCACCTTCAGGTCTGCTATGTGATCACCTTTAGTGCGACTTTTTACCGCGATGTCATCGACATAGCATTCCACCGTTTTTCGCATTTGCTGATGGAAAATGGCGTTCATGGCCCTTTGGTATGTTGCCCCTGCATTTTTCAGTCCGAAGGGCATGACGGTGTAGCAATATACCCCTAGAGGAGTCCTGAAGGAGGTATGCTTTTCGTCATCGGGATACATCTTGATTTGATTGTATCCTGAGAACCCGTCCATAAAGGACATTCGCTCGAATCCACAAGTATTGTCAATCATGACATCTGTGATTGGCAATGGGAATTCGTCTTTGGGGCAGGCCTCGTTTAGATCACGGAAGTCGATGCAGATCCGGATCTTCCCATTATTCTTGGCGACGGGGACGATGTTGGCTACCCAGTCGGGATGTTGTTCTTCCCGGATGAAGCCAGAATCGATGAGCTTTCTAACTTCTGATTGAATTGCTTCCATTATTTCGGGACGGAACCGTCGCTGCTGTTGTTTGACAGGTTTTACGTCCGAATTGATGTTGAGGCGGTGCATGGCCACTTGTGGATCAAGCCCTGGCATGTCCTCATAGTTCCAGGCGAAGACATCTATATACTCTTGTACAAGAGATATTAGATCCTTCTTCTCTGGAGGCGACAGGCCGTCACTTATGAAGATGGGCTTGGGGTTGCCTCATCTCCTAGGTTGATCTGAACAACCTTGTCATCTGTGGGTGGCTCACGCTGTTCAAAGCAGATATCCCAAAGAGCATTCAAATGTTTGATCCAAGGATCTGTATCAGGTTGGATCATTTCTTCATCTTCATCTTCCAGATGGCCTGTTGAAACCATGTTTACTGAAAGCCCTTTGAAGATGTTGCCGACACTGACATCTGACTCCCACGATGACGTGTCTGAAGAGCAATCGTGACTTGACGACTCTCGAGAATCAGAGGCTGATGGGACTGGAGTTGATACATAGCCCAACCCCCTGCGCGTCCGATGATAATAATCGGGGGCCTTCCCTTTTGGCACAAAGGATCGAAGTAGCGTCCTCCTTCCTTTGCCGAAGTTCAACCCGGGCTTGTTGGTTAGATCGTACCCCATTTGCTTCATCATTCTGAGCGCTTTCGATTCATAATGGTCGAGCTGAGGGGATTCCTCCTCGCTTTCCGATTCTTCACGGGGTATAGGTTCAGACGAGATTCGCCCGAAAAGTATTGGTCTTTGGCCTTTTCGTCTTGCCGGAACCAAGAATATAGATTCCTGCACATCGCCATTATCCTGGTATGTCCCGAAAGATGATTTTACTGGTACATGCAATGATGTCAAAGCATCCATTGCCGACCAGATGTCATCGTCTACGTCGGTAGTAGTATCCGACGGTATTGAATCGGATGCACACGCAGAAAAATATTCAAAGTCTAGACTTTCATTAATATACCAACCGCCTGCATCGTCGGTGGTATTATCAACATCGAGCTTATTAGTGCTCTTTACAAGTGGTTCTAACTCCCACAGGCACTTTTCTTGCTCGGGCTCAGTGTCAGCCTCATTACCAGAGTCTGGCGCCTCCAGTTGCGGGGTTTCATCCACCGGATCCTGATATAAAAGGGAATCCGTGAAATAATTCTCGACTCCCTTGAACGGATACCTTTCGGCAACCAACGTTTGCACCTTCCCACTCGCGTCAATGTATTTCATGACTTGGTGAAGAGTGGAGGGAACGATGGAGTTGCGGTGGATCCATGGTCGTCCCAGCAGCAGATTGTAGGAAGTGTCGGCATCGATGACGTAGCATGTCACCTCCGACTTGAGGCTCCCAATCTGGCACTTGAGCTTGATCTTCCCCATAGGACGGGTGCCGTTGGCATTGAACCCGTAGATGGTCGTCTGTGTAGGGCTCAGACGGTGGGTAGGGATGCCGAGGTGTTGCATGACTCGGCGGCGCATAATGCTCAATGCGGACCCTGGATCTACCTGAATGCGGTTCACCTCAGATGATCCGATGTAACCTGTGAAGTACAGGGGTCGATCATGCTTCCCTTTCACCTGCATATCATCTGCCGTGAAGGTGATGCAGGGGGCATTCTGGGAAGCGTGGAGGCAATCCTCTACATCTTCCTCCTTCGGCACCTGGGTCATGAAGACCTCAGCATTTGCCAGAGCTTCTTGCCGAGCTTCCCTGGTCGACTTTGATAGTCTAAGAAGTTCGTACAAGGTAATGCGTGCCGGAATGTTGGCCAGCTGAGCCAGGACATCAAAGCGGTAAGGTGCCGAAGACCCTTCCGCGATGCCTCTTTGAAGGGCTCGAGAGAATCGAGTCTCCTTCTGCTTCTCCACAGGTGGCTTCGTGGAGGGCCTAGTTGGCTCTGCAGCCGGTTGCGGAGGGTTTACCGCCACTTCGCCGTACTGCTTCAAGTAGGGTTGACCCGAACGAGTTCCCGTCATCGGTTGATTGGGTTCTGCGGCCAAGACTATTGTTTCCTCTTCGAGTCGGTCAGTGAGGGAACATCATCCTCTGCTTCTCGGGAGGAGGCACATACCACATGGCAGGACGAAGCTTTTGCCTTGCCTTTGGACTTCCTGTTGGTCACAGTAGTCCACTGCTGTTCGTTGACGAGGTCAGGGTGGACCCACATGGTTTCCCCCTGAGGTGTAGGGACGGCTACCAAGCCCTTCTCCTGTTGCTGGTGAGGGTCTGTGTTGACCACTCTTAATTCTCCCCTTGGAATGGGAGTTACCCCCGCAGGCGCTGGAGGTTGTCTCCCGAACTGGAGAACCGACGTCACATTGGCCGTCACCTTCTTCTGCTCTGGTCGGAGTTTTAACACCTCCGCGTCAATCAGAGCCTGAAGAATGTCCTTGAAGACGTAGCAGCTTTTGGTAGGATGTCCCAACATCCTGTGGTACATGCAGTAGTTAGGATTGTCGGTCTTGCCGACTTCCTCCGGGCGCCTAATTTCAGGGAGCTTCAGTCGATTGCTCTTGTTGAGTAGCTTGAAGAGCGAATCGACGTGTTCCTCCTTGAAGGAATACTGCTTGTTGGGGCGTGGCTGGCTTGAAGAGCCACTTGCCCTGTCTGTTTGAGGTTTGGTGGGAGATTTGGTCTCCGTCGCCAAATTATCCTTCCGCTTCGTCTGGAGGGAGGTATCTGGTGCCGGTGCACGCCTTGTCGACTTTTCCGGCCGCAGCTTGCCTTCCTCTGCCCTGACACGGGCAACAATCTCCTCAGCCTGTTCACCTTGTTGGACTAACTGCTTCCAGGTGCGCTTTCAGCAACTCCTATTTGAGCAAGGAGTGAGGTTTGGAGATTGTGGCGGCATGTTTCCACCAGGGTGGCCTGGGTCATACCGCTTGGGCACCGGAGTGCCGTGTTCCGAAATCTTTCCACGAAAGATTTGACGGACTCCCCTCTCCGCTGTTTGGTAGCTAAAAGGGTGGGCATTGTGACTTCGGAATCATCTTCGAAGAAGCGTGTTAAGAACAGCTTCTCCAGATCCCCCAGTTCTTGATAGAACCCTCCGGGAGCTTCATAAACCACTCAAAAGCCAACCCTTTCAGGGTGCCGATGAACAGTCACGCCAGGATGGCGTCATTATCTACTACATTCCCGGTCTGGGATTTGAAGTAGTAGATGTGCTGGTTGGGTGACCCCTTCCCGTCGAATGCTTGGAGGGTTGGAGCCTTGAACTTAGGTGGGTATGGAACTAAGTCCCACTCAGCCGGATAGGGTCGGACCACTCCAGCTTCTTGGAGGTCCTTGCGATTGGCAAGGGCCTCGAGGCGTCGTTCCAATTGACTCATCCTCTTAGCATGAGTCTTCTCCTGGTCTTGGTCGCTTCTTGCCTGCGACGAGGGCTTGGACACATCCGAGGTAGATCGTCGTGTCTCGTCGGAAGGTTCGGAGGGTGGGCTTCCTCCCTTTCTCCCTTTCCCTTCGGCCGTCTAGGAGGAGATCTCGCTCTTTCTTCAAGCAATTTCTCAAGCATATGCTTGAGGGAGTCAATGGATCTCTGTTGAGAGGATTATATCCATCTGGCGCTTCTGCGTCTGCTCTAAACGCCTGGCCGTCTCCTCAGGAGTGTCTGCCATGTAGGCGGAAGCCTCCTTCTCGACGGAAGAGTTTGAAGCCTGCGACTCCACTACAGCGGAGTGAGAATCACCCATTCTAATGCCGCGGGCTAAGGCATTATAGTCAATTGGGGGAATGGCCCCCGTCCGGGTGCGAGTGTGTTGATACACCCCTTCCGGCTCAGAGTCAGATTCCTCTGAGTTGACCATTGGTTGTTTTCCCTTGCTTCTGCTAGTCATGTTTGCAGTAAGCTCCGGGTATTCAACATCTGAAAAGGTTCTCCTTCTGTGGGAGCGTCTTCTTTTGGCTGACGGGGGAATCAGGGTCAGCTGTCTGATTAAGGACTGCTGGTGCATGCCTGATCCATAATGGCATCCAGAGAGCATATGGATGAGCTGTTGACAGCAGCATGACGAAGTGGCTTGATTGGCACTTCTTTTCCTTGTCAAATAATCCCTCAAATCCGTGGGAGGGGGATTAAAGAGACTGGTCTCGCAACGTCGAAGACGGGAGACAGTCATGTGCTGTTCAGCCTGGACGCAGACTTCAGGGACGCGGCTCTCATGACGCGGCTGTATGACGCGCACGCGAGTCTCGCGTTGCTGCCTGATGCGTTTGGGCAGAGTTGCTTGAGAGAGAGCGGGCTGCTGGGCCCCACGCCTACAAGTGCGTACTTCCTGCGTTTGAAAAGACGCGGAGGTTTCACCCTGGCGTTTGATGAGTTGGTCCTCAGAGGACTCAACTTGAGGAGTCTCGCGTTTGGGTCGCCAAACGCGGATCTCACGCACTGGACGAGGTGCGGGCAAGGCATCAGATTGTACGCCGCGTCCACCCCCAGTCAGACAACCAATGGTTCCGACTTGGAGTTGACGCGCGCGTCTCCTCTGTCGACGCTCAGCATTCCGGTTGCGTCGTGGAGGAGGGGAGAAACCAACAACCTCCTGGTTTACAGAACCAAGAGTGTTCACCACGCGGGTCTCCTGGGAGACGTTGACGCGGGTATTCTGCGCGACGCAGTTTGATCGCAGCAGCAGTGGTGCCTGGGACCACGCGGGCCTTCTGGGAGGCGTTGGCGCGTGTGTTCTGTGCGACGTGGTTGATCGCAACAGCAGTGCCTGAGGTCACGCGGGCCTTCTGGGAGGCGTTGGCGCGTGAACTTGTCTTGGCACAGTGGGCATCGGCACCCGGCAGAGCCTCAGATTGGGCTTTGGGTAGCTTTTCAGTTGAGACCCTGCGGCAGACGCGGGTCTTTGGGCTCTTGGAGCCAGAAGAGAGGAACTCTTCATACTTCGCCTGGTCGAACTCGACAACGAGCGTTTCGACCATCTTTCCCTTACGGAGAACATCATCCTGCGCCACAGCTTGTTCGTCGGTAACAAACAGAGTCCCCAGCGGAGTCGCCATCTCTTGTTTGACACGGAAAAAGGGTTGCTGGAGTAAAATTTCCTTGAATCAGATGAAAAATTACAGCCGGCTTAATCTTCCGGTTACAAGGGAGGGGGAATATTGAATCTTGAATTTCCCCTTTGTTTAGTGCTGGGTTCTTCGGTGGCGGTGGAGAGTGAATCTTGTTCTCCGTTGACCAGATGACCGTTCTGGACCGTCGAGGGATCTTCTCCTTGGCAGGTAGAGGGAGTAACTCAGCTCCGTCTACCAAAACTCTAGAAGAGGAGGTAGGCGAAGAGCGGCTAGTACTCAGTAAGCTCGCTGAAGGGTCTTCTCTCTCTCTGTCGATGATCTCTCCTTTTTTTTTTCGGAATCTCTCCCTTGCCCGATAATTGTCGTCCTCGTCTTCAATAGTGACGGGACTATTTATAGGGTTTTTAGGGGGTGATCGTGCCCCCTAAAAGTGCTCCACGATGAGGGCCAACTTCCCCGCTACATGGGCGGTGGATGGCGCCATAATCGGGGTGGTTACAACCAAGGTGGGGGCACCTTGTTGCTGAGACGCGGGCGTTGAGCCAACGCGCCTTGATGCTGAGACGCGGGCGTTGAGCCAATGCGCCTTGATGCTGAGACGCGGTCGTTGAGCCAACGCGCCTTGATGCTGAGACGCGGGCGTTGAGCCAACGCGCCTTGATGCTGAGACGCGGGTTATCTCTCGCGTCTTGATTGTCACATTTAGCCTTGTGCCTGGATCTTGGATCTCTGCGTTTTGGTGGCTTGTCTTGGTGATTTTTAGACAGCCTACAAAGCCCGCCATCTCCAGCGCTTCCAAGCTGATTACCAAAGACTTATTAGCGATTCAAAGGAATCTAAAATCGTCATCCAGAGTGCAGAGCAAGTTATCACCACTGCTCGGATTACTATTGCCAGGGCGCAAGCCTTGATTAAGGCAAATGAGCAGAAACTTATTGTTGCTAGAAAAAGGTTAGAAGAGTTGGAGGCTGCTAAGATGCAGGTTCAAGAAAATCTTATTGCTCATTTCTCCAGGTGGGAGTCTCTTCAGGCGCAACTAGCAACGAAGAGATTCTTGTCCGAGGAAGAGTTGCGGGTCCAAGCTTTGGTGGAAGCTGAAAGGGCGCGTCAACTTGAGTTGCATCTCCTCCAGGAATAAATTCATTCTTTAGGGAAGCAAGATTATTAGCCTTCTTCTCCTTTTTGTAACACTCCTTCTGTCGAATAGAGCGTTTGTGTTACTTTTATCATTTTTGAGTCAAATAATAAAAGTTCTCAAATTTTGTCTCGTCTTTATCCTTTCATACTTTTTTTACTGCCTAGATGAACTACATTTTTATAGTCGTGCTTCTTGATTATTTGTGAAAACGCAGTCCTTAGTCGTTTTGATAGGGTACGGTCATAAATAATTAACTCAGACTGCACTGAGTTCTTGAGCAAGGCGCGGCTCTAATTTGTAGTGGAGATGCAGTTTTAGGTTCTTCAAGAATGACGCGCGGGTCTCAGCCGGTTAGTGAGGACGCGGCTCTGACTCATTAATGGAGACGCAGTTCAGGCTCATCAAGAACGATGCGCAAACCTTAGCTGTTTGGCAAAGACGCAGCTCTGGCTTAAGAGAGAAGTAATTCTGAGACGCGAACTTGCATTTTTTTTAATAAATGGGGTGAGGCCTTCAGGTTCATGAAAGGACGAGGATCCATGGATGCGGCCTTTATCTGCAGTAGAGACGCAGTTTTGGGGTCCTAACTGCAACCACATTAAGAATTACACGCGTTTCTCAGCTTGTTGGTGAGGACGCGGCTTTGACTAAATAGAGACGCAATTTGGTCCCTTGAGAGGGCGCAAACTCGGGCTGTACTGAGTTCATGATTGAGACGCGATTTTAGGACGCAGCCTCCAAGTCTTGTAAATAGGTATGAACTCATGACGCAACCCTGAATAGTCGAATAGAATGGTCCCAACTTGCTGAGGAGACGCGGCTCTAAACCACTTCAGGAGACGCAGTTGTGACCTCTTCAGTAGGAATAAAAGGAACACAGCCCTCAGGTCTATGAAAGGTCGCGGACTTGTGGACACGACCTTTGAGTCTGTGCCCATGAAGCTTCCTAAGCATCACATGTAGCCCGTCTTAAAGATCTTGTTGGATCTTTTAATGCCAAGTCGGCGTTGACGATTGGGGACTTGTGTCCTTCGATGTTTTCCGAAATGGCAATCCACGCGTCAGTTCCTTATTGGACTTGATGTTCGTGCGAGATTTAAGGCTTATGGCTTTGATTTTTATGCCATTAATTGTAAACCTTATGGCTTGCCTATAAATAGGCCTCACCCCCCTTAATAGTCTATTAGTTAGACTATTTTCCTTAGACTATTTTCCTTTGAGAACATATGCTCTATCTTCATCTTGATTTGTCTATCTTCCCTTCAAAGAGATGTGTTCCAATAAACAGCAAGAACTCAAAGCTTCCATGCTTTTCTTTAATCTTTTCTAAAGATTATCACTGTCAAGTGATTTCAAGACCAAAAGCATCGCCTTAAGTGCTAATACAGCCGCGCCTTGTTGCATAAAGTTTAACTTCTAGAGAATTCTTCTCCGGGTAGGAACCAGTTGTCGCCATGAAATACTCAGTCCTTCTGAGTTTCTATCTTCCTGTCCATTGAAGAAACTCGATCTCTTCTTGAAGTCTGATTGATGGGCCCGTGTTCGAAAGTCGTGTCTTTCAGGCTTCTTGATGAAGAGATCTGGCTGACTTTTAATTCTAAGTCACAAGTCTTTTGACGCGAGTGTGACAAACTCTGTACTTAGATCTTAAAACGCGAGTTTTATATATAAGTCCGCATTTGAGGTTCTTAACTTAAGAGAATTTTAACTCTTTCGAGACCTCTGGACAGAGATGGGGTAACCTCTGTTTCTCAAACGCGGGTGTGGCGAACTTGCGTCTGGGTCACCTCGCATATTTTATCTTAGATGCAGGTCTGATACCAAACTACGTTCAGATCTGCACTGGCCAGCTCCGCGTCTAAAGTTCACAACTTCAATCGTGTCTACTCTTCAGCTTTTCTATTTCTGCCTTAACAGAATTTTAACTTTTTGATTTTTTGCTTCTTGTAGGTTCTGGGAGCCTCAGTCAGTCTTTCACATCTTCGCTGCGCTCATGGGAGATATTTTGACCCGCCAGCTTGTTCGAGCTCTTGAGATATCCGTCAAGGCCTTATTGGACATGACGCACCAGCAATGCTCCGAGTTTGTCATGGTCACAGTGGGTATGGTGGTGGGTATGGTGGTAGGTATGGTCCTCTTGCAGGTCATGGGAAAGAGGACGTCACCTGTAAGGTCTCGGATCCTATCTTAACCAATCTTATCCCCAGAAGTGACGTCGACGAAAAAACCCATACTCGTTAGATGACTTTCTGGTGGTGGAGATGTTCATCAACGAAGGATTACGGCCCACACCAGTTAGTCGGGTAGAATCAGAATGTTCTTCTACATTTTGACCTCGAGAAACACCATTGTTCTCGGTTAGCGATGATCTTCTTCATTGTTTACATCATGCATCATGATGTAGTCAGCACTCATCTCAACACTGGTCAATTGCGAAATGATTCAGTGGGAGAAGAGAAGAACATTTCTTTGGCACTCTTCCAAACATTTTGTATTTTGAGCAGTGTAGATGTCTTGAGGAGTAAGTGTAACCTTTTGCTGAGAGAGAGGGACTTCTTTGTACTCCTTTATTATAACACTCAATATTATCGTATAAGAGAGCATCTTATATCACTTTCATATGTTTGAATATTAATACTTTCATATGTTTGAATATTAATAAAAGTGACATTTTTTCTTGTCTTCTTATATGTCTTAAATTTCTTTTTTTTGCATTGAAAATCAGACACATAGAAGTAGGGACTTTTGACTTGCTAAAAATACGATAATTAATTTAACAAGTCAAAGTTGGGAAAAATTCTATTTCAGGAATTTAAGATTACTGTTAGAGGTGTGATATTAACTTGACAGAAATGTGGGTCGGAGGTATGATATTAACTTGACCTCGACGGTAATTTTAGCTTCATTTGGGAAGACTGAAAACATCACTGTCATAGGTGTATTGTTAAACTTGATAGTGAAGGTAATGCTAGAGATGTAATTTTGAACTTGGCATTGGTCATCTCGACTTTGATATGAAAGTTCAAGGGAAAGTCATTGTCATAGGTGTATTATTGAACTTAGCAATGAACCGGATGCTAGAGGTGTGATGTTAAACTTAGCATCGCTCATCTCAGTTTCGATATGGAAACCTGAGGGAAAGTGCCTGTCAGAGGTTTATTATTGAACTTGACAGCAACTTAATCACTGTTAGAGGTGTGGTGTTAAACTTAACAGTAATTTGTCAGAGGTGTAGTTTTGAACTTGACAAGAATTAGTTTGCGATGGAGCAATTTTGAGGACTTGTCATTCTATTGATGAGAATTAACAAGTAATATTTGGAATGTCAGAGGTGTAATTTTAACTTGACAAGTTTGGTTTGCGATAGGAGCAATTTTGAGGACTTGTCATTCTATTGATGAGAATTGACAAGTCAAATTTAGAATGTCAGAGGTGTAATTTTAACTTGACAAGTTTTGTTTGCGATAGGAGTAATTTTAAGGACTTGTCATTCTATTGATGAGAATTGACAAGTGAAATTTGAAATGTCAGAGGTGTAATTTAACTTGACTGAATTCACTAGGGACTGAAAAATCTGGTTTGTCAGAGGTTTGCTATTAACTTGACAAATCCTAATTCCTTTCATTAGGGAGATGGACACAGGTATTTTTGTGGCCTTACCATTCTGTGGGTGAGAATTTGTAGGAGATTTTGGGAGAGAGGATGGGACCATGTCCCTTATGATTTTTAGCAAACCCTCAGCTATCAACGGATTTGGTGTGCCTTTACCAGCTACCGTTTGAGTTGGGCTAGCCATGCTATTCCTCTCAGCATAATGAGTTATCGAAGACTTATATTGGACTTAAAAGCCAACATTTTCCTCTATCTTTAGCCGTCAGAGGCGTCGGATGTCTATAGAAGGGTAGCCAAGCTAAAACTGAAGTCTTGCATTTTGTTTCTTCTTGAAATTTTGCATCATGCATCATGATGCGACCAACGCTTGATCGACTTGACACTGATCGTCCGTGATATGATCCAATGAAGGGAAGCAGTTTCTCTTGGATCTGGATTTTCGATCAGAGGTGTAGTATTAACCTGCTCAGGAGAAGAATGCTATCAAGGATAGTATTACTTCAAGAATTTGCCGTTAATTGGCATCATGAGCGTATCACCATCTAATGTTATAAGGCGATATGCTCCATTTGAGTAGACCGACTCTACTACAAAAGGTCCTTCCTATTTGGGCTAGAATATTCCTTTGGTCTTATGTGTCATCATCATAGGTCTTCTGATAGCTAAGGCAAGGTCGCCTTTCTTGAAAGTTTGCTCTTTGACTTTCTTGTTGAAGGCTCTGTTAATTCGAACTTGATAGAGCTCGATTTGCTGTTGAGCTTACAAGAGTTTATCGTCCAAAGCCTCCAGCTCTTGGAGTCGCAGTCGATGCTTCTCCTCATTTGTCATCTCTGCCGTTAAGGCGACACGTAGAGATGGGATTTGGATTTCTAGTGGGAGTACGGCTTCACACCCATATACCAAAGAGAATGGTTAGCTTTCGTTGGGGTTCGAATCATCGTGCGATAGGCCCATAAGCATTCACCTAATTTGCCGTCCCAGTCACGTTGGCTTTTCAAAACGAATTTTTTAAAAAGCTTTCCAATAGTCTTGTTGAAAGCTTCTGCGAGGTCATTAGCGGCCAGATAGTATGCCGTTGAGGACACACTCTGGATTCTGAACTTGTTGCAGAACCTTTAAAAAGCTTAGCTGACGAACTGGGACCCATTGTCATGAATGATCCGTCGTGGCACACCAAAGCGGTAAATGACGTGATGTTTAACAAATTTGATCCCGTCAGATGTCTTTACCTCCCTCAAGGGAATAGTTTCAGCCCATTTAGAGAAGTAATCGGTTATAGCTAAGATGAACTGATATCCTTTGGATGAAGGTGGGCCGATAGGGCCAACCACGTCCATTTCTCACATCTCAAATGGCCAGGTTGAGGATGTAGAGCGAAGATATCATGGTGCTTGATGGATGAAATCGCCATGGACTTGGCAGGCGTGGCATCGTTTGGCGTAAGTGATGGCGTTCGTGATCATCGTAGGCCAATAATATCCAAGTCTTCGGAGTCGATCTCCATGTTTTGGACCGGGTTAATGAGCTTCACACATGTCATCATGCACTTCTTTGAGTACTTCTTGTGACTCCTTTTGTGACAGGCAGCGGAGGAGGTTCCTATCATGCGATCGGCAATACGATGTTCGCGTGATCGCATTATAGTAGAGTTTGGGGGCTTTCCTTCTAATGGCAGCCGCCTCTTTGGGATCATTAGGCAGAATGCCGTACAAGGCATAGTCAATGTACAGGAATCGCCAGTTCCTAGGTTCTGGACCGGCTGACGTCTCAAGAGCTTCTTTGGCTTGACAGTCTCCTGTCGGCTTTTGGCGAACTTCAAAAGTGACTCTTGGACAATACAAGTCGTGGCTATAGACAAGTATTTTCTCTACTACTCTAGGTGGAAGGGCTAAGGAGGCAGCGAGAGATGCCAGTCCATCTGTATGCGCATTTTGCTGGCGTGATACATGATCGATGTAAAAGTTTTCAAACTTTTCGGCCATAGAGATAGTTGCATTGAAATAGGATACTAAGTCTTAATGCCTGACTTTGTACTTTCCGTGAACTTGGTTAACGATGAGTTTAGAGTCACCGTATGCTTCGAGATTTTTAACGCCAATCTCATCGGCGATTTATATTCCAATCAAGAGGGCATTGTATTCCGTTACATTGTTGAAACATGGCTCGGTTAATGAGAATGTATGAGAGATTACGTAGTTCTGTGGGGAGACCAGTACTACCCCCACTCCTACTACGACATGCCCTTGTGAACCTGTCTCGATGTACCGTCGAAGAAAAGTTACCACACCTGTCTTTCAAAAGATGTCTGGGTCAGACAAACTTCAGCGACTTCATCTGGGAGATCCTCGTAAAGTTTGGCCGCTCTTGGATCTGGATGTTCAACCAGGAAATCTGCCACTGTTTGTCCTTTCACAGCTTTTTACGGTAGAAACTCATCTCATATTGGGAGAGTAGTATGGACTATTTTGCCAGTCGACCATTTAGCGATGATGACTTCGTCATGAGAAACCTCAAAGGGTTGACTTTTGATGTAACATTTATAGTTTGGCCCACCAAGTTGTGTCGCATTTTCTGAACGACGAACACCAACGCCAAACATTCCTTTTCAATCGGGTTATACCGATGTTCGGCTCCGATCATTGGTTTTGCTCAGATAGTAGATTGCCTGCTTGTGTCCCTGATCATCATTCTGGGTTAGCAAAGCTCCTAAAGAATGATCCATCGCTCGAACGTATATCAGAAAGATTTTCCTGACACTGGAGCTATAAGGACAGGTGGTTGCGTGAAGTACTGCTTGATTTCCTCAAACGCTTGTTGGCAAGCATCATCCCAGATGAATGAGACGCTCTTTTTCATTAATTTGGTGAAGGGTTGGCATCTTCTGGAGAGATTTGAGATAAACCTCTGGATGTATACTAGTTGCCCTTGCAATCCTCTAAGCTTCCTGAGATTCCTTGGACGTTGCATTTCTCGGACGGCACGGACTTTTCTGGGTCTATGGGAATTCCTTTGGATGTCACCACAAAACCTAAGAATTTACCGCTGGCTATCCCTAAGAAAGACTTGGTGATATTCATCTTCAACTGATGTGCCCGCATGATTTTAAAAACTGTTTTCAGATCGGCTATGTGGTCGCCCTTGGTGCGACCTTTCACTGCAATGTCGTCAACGTAGCATTCCACTATTTTACGCATGTGTTCGTGAAAAATTGCATTCATAGCTCTCTGATATGTTACCCCCGCGTTCTTCAGTCCGAAAGGCATAGCAGTATAGCAATATACCCCCAGTGGTGGTTTGACGGGGGATTTTGTTTCTGTCGCCAATGTATCTTTTCTTTTTTATTGAAAAGATATTTCTTGCATGCGCCTTGTCAGCTTTTCGGGTCTGGGTTTGTTTTCTTCTATCCTAACTCTGGCGATAATTTCTTCAGCCTATTCACCTTGCTGGACCAATTGCTTCCAGATGCGGCTTTCAGCAACCCCTATCTGGGCTAGGAGTGAAGTTTGTAGATTGTGGTGGCATGTTTCTACTAAGGTGGCCTGGGTCATTCCGCTAGGACATCGGAGCACCATATTCTAAAATCTCTCTACAAATGTTTTGAATGACTCTCCCTTTCGCTGCTTTGTTGCCAGAAAAGTGGGCATCGAAAATTCAAAGAAGCGTGTCTGGAAGAGCTTTTCCAAATCACCCCAGTCTTTGATGTAGGCTTCTGAGAGTTTCATGAACCATTCAAAGGCAAGCCCTCTTAGAGTGCCGATGAACAAACGTGCCAAGATGGCATCACTATCTACTATATTTCCTCTCTGAGACTTGAAGTAGTAGATGTGTTGATTCGGTGACCCTTTGCCGTCGAAGGCCTGTAAGGTCAGAGCTTTGAACTTAGGAGGGTACGGAATAAGGTCCCACTCGGTCAGATATGGCCGGACCACTCTTGCTTCTTGGAGGCCTTTCCGGTTGGTAAAGGCTTCCAGACGCTGCTCTACTTGACTCATTCTTTTAGAATGAGTACCCCCATTCTCCGGGTTGCCTTCCTCTTTAGACGAGGATTTAGACGACTCGGAATTAGATTGCCCTTTCTCCTCGATATGTATGGAAGATGAGCTTTCTCGTTCTTTCTGTTTGCCTTTATACTTCTTAGAAGAAGCTTTATCGGTTAACTTTCTCTTGTCTTCAAATAATTGTGCAAGCATCTGCCTGAGAGAATCGATAGATTCTTGTTGAGCACGAATCATATCAAATTGTTCCTCCGGACCTGGGCTTGTTTTTCTAAAGCGTCTGGCCGTCTCCTCAGGAGTATTTATCATGTACGCAAAGGCTTCCTTCTCTATGGAAGAGTTCGAGGCCTACGATTCTGCACCAGCGGAGTGTGACTCACTTACTTCAATGCCTCGAGCTAGGGCATTGTAGTTCATTGGGGCGACCGTACCAGCCTGAGTGCGAGTATGCCGATACACTCCTTCTGGTTTCGTGTCAGACTTGTCAGAGTTGACCGCCGGTTGTTTTTCCCTACTTCTACTTGCCATGTTCACAGTGACTTCAGGGTACTCCACGTCAGAGAAGGCTCTCCATTCTGTGCGATCGACACCCTTAGCTGATCGGGAGGTCGAGGTCAATCATCTGAATACCGACTGTTTCTTGCATGTGGCTGCAATGGCATTCAGAGAACATTACCGTGATGAGTCGTTCATAGCAACAAGATGGAGTGATCTGATTAGCACTTCTTTTCTTTGTCAAATAATCTCTTAGATCCGTGAGAGGGGATCATAGAGATTGGCCTCGGGTTGTCGAGGGCTTTTCAGCTTCTGAGAGTTATCCTTACGTCGAGAATCTGGGACGCAGGGTTCAAAAATGCGAAACTCGCAATGTGCAAAACAGGCGCAGCTCTCGCGTTTTGACTTCAAAACGTGGTCTTGTGCCTCTGCTAAGCAGAGACACAGACCTCACATTGCTGATTGTCGCGTTTGGTTAGCGACAGTTGAGATACGCAGGTTTTCTCAATTCCGCGTCTGGTTGTGGAGACGCGGGTCTTGTGTCTCTAAGGAGAAGCATAGCCCTTGCACTGTTGAATGTTGCGTTTGGTAAGTGAAGTCTCAGAAATGCAAGCCTGTTGGGCTTCGTGTTGCGGTCTACATACACGGACTTCGCGCGTCTGACGCAACTCAGAAGAGACGCGGGCTTAAGCCTCGCATTCTGTATCTTCTGAACAGATAGTTGTTCCAGCTTCTTGTGCACACGTCGTCTCTGTCGACGTTCAGCGTTCCGGTTACGCCGTACGGGTTGTTGGGAAACCCCGTGATCTGAAACTGAGGAAGAGAACGGGCATGAACGGGCTGAATATCAGTAACGCTAACCTCATGGGTATCGTGGGAGACGTTGACGCCAGTGTTACGTGCGATATGATTAGCCATGGCACTCTTCTTGTCAGTTACATCTGAAGGGATCTCAGAGTGGACCTGAGTGCGGGTCCCTGAGAAGACCTTGCTGCACTGCCGCGCCCTAGGACTCTTGGAGCCGGAAGAGAGGAACTCTTCATATTTTGCCTGGTCGAACTCGACAATGAGTGATTCGACCATTTTTCCCATGTAGGTGATGTCACCTTGCGCCACGACTTGCTCATCGGTAGAAAAAGCATTCTGCAGCAGAGTTGCCATCTCTTGTTTGGTGGGAAAAAATTGAAGATCGATGTGTAAATTCTTTATCTGATTGTAAAGAAAATTACAACGGATCAATAATCTTTTTACAAGAGAGGCGAGATATTCAAGCTCAAATCTCCCCTTTATTTAATGCTGGGTTCTTGATGTGGCGATGGAAAGTGAATCTTATTTTTTGTTGACCGGGTGAACGTCAGGACCTCTTGAAAATCCTCTCTTAGATGATGGATGAAGTAACACAGCTTCTGTCTAACAAGAATCTCAAAGAGACTGTAGGCAAAAACAAACTTATACGCAGCAAGTTGTTAGAAGAGTTGAACTCTCTCTTTCTTTTAGCTAGAGATCTTGGTCCTTCTACGGCTTACAACCGAAGTTCTTCTGACCAAAGATTTTTCCGACCCCTCTTCCATAGCAAACTGAGCTATTTATAGAGGTTTCAGGGGATAAAAGTGTCCCTAAAAATGCTCCATAATGGGGGTTAACTCTCTCATTACGTGAGCAGTAATTGACGAAGTAATGAGGGCAGTTATAACCGAGATGCGGGCTTTGGGCCTCGCGTTTTGCCATTGAGGTGATGCTTTAGAAACGCGAGCTTCAAATTCTACGTCAAGCTTCACGTGAGACGCGGGCTTTGGACTCTACGTCTTGGTACTGCAGTAATGCTGAGACCATGCTCCGCGTCTTGGTCATTGCAGTAATGTTGAGACGCGGGTTTCAACCCTCGCGTCTTGGTGCTGCGCTGGTGGCGATGATTAGCTTTGCGTCTGAAGTTTGGATTCTGCTTTTTGAGACTTGTCTTTAGTGATTTTTAAACAGCCTACAACATGCAAATAATGGAAAAAGAGGCAGATTTCCTAATTCTGTTTGTGACAAAGAAGGAGGATACTCAAATCCTGATGAGTTTAGGATCCCTTCTTTTGATGGGAGTCTTGATATTGAGTCCTTCTTGATTTGGATTGATGAAGTTGATAAGTTGTTTGACATGGCGTATATTCCCATGAAGAATTATGTTAAGTTTGTAGCTTACAAACTTAAAAGAAGAGCAGTGATATGGTGGAATCAACTGCAAAACATCCGTATGTAATAAGGCAAACCACCTATAAGAACATGGAGGCGGATGAAATTACTTTTGCAAGGTAAATTTCTCTCTCTCCAGATTATCATCAGATTTTGTTCAAATAATTTAAGAGTTGCTTTCAAGAAAGTAAAACGGTCATCACATATACCGAAGAGTTCTATTGGTTTTTCTCTCGCTATGGATTAGCTATAACTGACGAACAACTAGTGGCAAAGTACACTAGTTGGCGGCTTATTATTCAATTCAAAAACACGTGCTTTTAAATGACATGTTCTTCCTTGATGAAACTCATAGCCTTGCTTGGAGGCAGAAGAGATGGTGATTCAGCCCCCACCTTTTATGAGATCTTATCGGTTGAAAGAGACAGCGGAGTAACATTAGTAACCACCAATTGAAGAGCAGTCAACCAAGAGAGATTCATCATCGACTGATACCCTGCAACCAATAATCAAATGAGTGGTCGTGATATTCAAACTGATGTTACTTTCATTCAGAAACTTCAAGCGGCTGTCAGTAAAGTAAAATCTCTCGATGACAACAATTTGGTTATAAAATCTATTCCACCTATTACAAAGTCTACAAAAGAAGAGAAACATAAATTCATATTCATGTGCAATCGAGGAGAGTTTTTGGTGGAATCAAAGGAAACAAAGCAAAGCTTTGCTTTACTAGTCAAGCAAGAAGTTACTTCACCTGCTGAAATTCAAAAGCAAGTAAAACTATTATTGGAAGAGTGCAAAGGAATTGTGCACAACAAGCTTCCGAAAGAATTACCACCCATGAGAGATATATCGCATTACAATGTTCTTATCTCGGAAGCAAGTCAACTTAATCTTCCACACTACCAAATGCATACTAAAGACAGTGATGTTTTAAAGGAGAAGATGAAGAGTTAAAACACAAATGACACAACAGAGAGAGCATGAATAAAGCAATTGAACTTCCTCACACGCAAAGTGAGTAAATTTTGTGGAGAAATCTAATAAGAAGTATAAGGTTATTGCTGACAAGAAGAACGAGAAACACTTTGTAGAAGCAAATATGATGAAGGTGTATTTGAGGAGAGAGAATCCCTGCTGAAAGAGTCCTTACCGAGCAGCTATATCCAGATTGAAACTTGAAGCCAAGTTCTTTTGAAATGGGAGGGACTGATGTAGGAGAGCAGGGCAATAAACAAGAGAATTTGCATTAGTCGACTAATCCTCTCAGTAGTCGACTTATTAGTCAACTAATCCTCTCAGTAGTCGACTAATACAATATTAGTAGTCGACTAATCTGGTTCAACAGAGTTTTATATTTTTCTGAGCTTGTCATTAGTGACTAATCACTTTCATTAGTCGACTAATCATGTCAACCAACCTCTGTATCAAAAAATCTGATTCTGTTTAGGAGTTTATTTTGGGTCCAATTTGGATTCCAAATTGTTTTGTTTTTTTTCCTTTATTTTTAGTTTTCTAGTTATATTAGACTACTACTTTTAAAGCCTATTTAAGGCCATTATATTTTTTGTTTTAGAATCCAAGTTTTAATCAATAAAATTGAGTTTTTCTCTCCAATTGCTCGTGGATTCGAGTTGTTTATCTTTGCTCGTGGATTCATATTGTTTTGCTCGTGGATTCGAGTATTATCCTAACTGAATGTATTCTTTAGGGTTCGCTAGCGTTAGAATGAGCTCTAACAAACATATTTGCTTCCTTATCTGCATCACGATCTGTTGAGTTTTTCAAAAGAAGTAAAGATGTCCTGCTCCGTTGGACTTGGATCTGGTACAAACAGTGGTCATTTTTTTCTTCTTGTTGCTACTTTGTATGTTTCATTGTTTCTCGTAAATGAAACTGGGTTGACTTTTCCACTTTTGTGCTAGAAACAAGAAAACTTAAAGAAAAGTACATGTTTCTAATTTCATTAAGAGATGTCGGCAGTGAACGACACAGACGATTCGTCATTTTATCCCCGCCTTTGAAATCCTGGCTCCACCACTGATTGTGAGTCATGTGACTTGCGTGTGGCGCCGGCGGAGGTGTTAGAGTTGTGCACGTTAGGGGAACTAGGCTTGGCAGTTGGGCTGGTCTTTTGACAAGGATCAGGCTTCAATCTTTGGCAGCGTTCACTGTGGCAGGATCCATCTCTTTCACATGCTTTGCACTAATTGCAGTCCAAGGCCATAAACTAACAAGTGATCCTGAATCACAGAGTCAAAATAGTTGAACCTGCCCAAAGATCTTGAATGAACATTTTAGGGTCCCTTTCGTTGTAGAAAAAAAGAATAATAAATAAGTACCAGCTCAGCATGTTAATTATTTTATAAACAAACTGTCGTTGTCGCACGACGATGATGTTTTCGTGGTTTTTTCTTTTTTTCTTTTGAAAGAATAAATTACGCATGATACAGGTTCGCACCGTTCTAAGCTGAGAATATTTTATTAAGCTCTTATTAATAATAAAACGTCGAAAGTTCTCGCCTCATGATTTTATCTATAACATTTTATAATGTACATAATGTTTTTAAGACCAAATCTATGTGATCGTTTATAAGACAATTTTTCTTGTTTTCTTTTTTTTACTCCAATTTCAGCTAGGTGCACCCCTTGTAATTAAGAAAAAAATACGTAGAGAAGTAACTTAAAATTAAATGAGCTTGATTCAAATGGTTTGAAACTGTTTTTTTCTTTGTGGAAAATGAATCAGAATATTCGAATATTGAAAGCACGACAACTAAGATGCACAATAAATTGAACAAGAAAGAGATTCAGTGTCTAGCCTTATCGAGGCCCGGAATAATCATGTCGAGATACAACAACAAGCCTTGCTTGTGTCCCTCGCATTGTGCACTCAACATCCAGGCCTACTGCTGTGAGAACTACTGTAGCCTAGAGAGAGAAAGATTGCAGACTCAGAAACTTGTATTGAGAAAGAAATTTGAGGGAGAGAAGATGCACTGTTTTTCTGTGTATTTTTTTAAAAGGAAAGACCTTTGTATTTATAGCCTCAAGAACCAGAATGTTAACAGGATTTTTTTTTTATTCCATTGAAATCTCTACATCATAACTGATGCGAGACATACGATCGTGGGATTGTTGCGCACGACTCTTGACTTGCATTCTTGATCTCGTGGATCTTTCGATCGCTGATCGATCTCGTGATCGTGGCAGGAAAAAGAAAACACGAAGAATCAGAAAAGAAAGTCATTATTAAAAATAATTTTATACTTGAATGGGAATGTGGACACACCTGTGATGGTGAATTTGTACCAATCTAGGCGTGCGCGCACATCCGATTAAAGTATTCTCGGCTAGAGCCTAAGTGCCTTTGGGGTGAGTTTTGTTACTTGTGTACACAACTCTCATAGTTAGTTACTTGATATATGTTTTAATATAAACCCAATAAAAATTGGTACCCTATCTCATGTATACGGACGGATTACGGCAGAAAATTAACAAAAGCCCCCTGTACTCTATAATTTATTTTTATTTACTCCCTGGATACTCTAAACAAGCCCATATATGCCATTTCAATTCTTTAAATGCACTCTCAAAACTTCTTCAAACTTCTCATATGCCCTTTAAAAGGTCAAAAGACTTTTGTATATTATTGATTTTAATAATTTACTCAACATTTTTATTAAAACCATTATATCTTCTATCAATCGTGCCTCCACTCGATGAAGCCACTAGCTCTGTCCCTGCTTATATGAGACTAATCAACATGATTTTCAAGTGCTTACTCTTTACTACTCAAAACAAAATTTAAATTAGAGAAATTAACATTTTCAAACTAAACAAACGTAGGATTGCACTATTACGTACTTATTACGCATGGAGGTTCCTAATTATTGGTGAAGACTAATTGCACATAACAAGAGTACCAAACTACTAGTAACAACAAGGTTGCTAGTGAAATAATTAGGGAAGAGTTCTTTTCACTATTTTGCAAACACGAGAGTAAAAATAACCAGCCATGCTCAATTTCTACGAAAGTAAAATCTAGTGGCCATATTGACGGTTGTGATGGAGCTGAAGTTTCCTTGTAGATGGCAGGGCCTGCTCTTTGGACTGACACATGTTCTCATTTGATCGGATACTATTAGAGTCTGTTTGTTTGCCTTGAAAGTGAGTGAAAATCACATTTTTGGGCCCTAGCATGTAAGTCCCATATGCATTTCGTGTCCCCACTCTTGTTTATTTGCTGTGAAACTTAAAAGTGTGCGAGGCTCAGGCTTCTAACTCAATTTTTTACAGATATAGTTGTGTGCCAGAATTCTGAGCTTTTAGCTTGGAAATCATTGGAAACCTGATCGAGTGGGCCGCACACACATTTTTTTCTTTTGTTTTTCAGCAGCCAAACATGGCCTTAACGTGCAAGTGTTCAACTCATTGAAAGCAAGTGAACATTTGATCTTTGCCACCGCCTCTTGTGCGCACATTTTGGTTTACGTCTATGACTTGTGTGTGGGAGAGAGAGTGTAAATTCTTAATGGTGGAGTTTTTTAACTCCTTAATGTTAGTACGAAATTTGCATAAAGTATTAGAATGCAGCAGATACGTGGATACCCTAATAGGTGTAGTGCCTCAATCCCACAGATACGGTGACATTACTGCGACGTACATACGCATGGCGATAGTACCATCACGTATGTACGCTAAGCATCAGTATAATACAGGAATAAGAGTAGAAAAATACGTGGTAATATACATTCCAATACAAATGTACAAGTACTTAGTCATCACAGACTATGATATAATACTACATAAGTATTATATCACCAGGAAGCGCAAAAGTAGACTATACAAGGTACAAAAAATAAATCACGAGCTGAAAGAGAGAATCCCGCGAGCGGGGAAAGACGGGATGAAGCTACAGTTGATCCGCCTGCTCCTCGAAGAAAGCCTGGTTCTCAGCTGAAGGGTCCACCTCAGTCCAAGCTGTAAGATCTGAACATGCAAGTTCAGGGTTGTCAGAAAGTAACCCAGCGAGTGCAAGAAGAAACTAAGTGGCAAGTATAAACAATAACAAATGTACCAGGTCAAGTGTCATGTACTTAAATCAGCAAGCATGGAATAACTACAATAAATAGTAAAATATGGAAACGACATTAAAATTCAAGTGGCATGAAGTCAATTATCAAGTTGTTATTAAGACTCGTTCAATTTGTATGTTTCGGTATATGTCCCATACCATATACCTCCGCATACAAGTCGAGCGAGGTTGGTTATTGAAAATTGATGGAGATCGAGGAACCATGTTTAAAATGGGTCCTATGTATGCCTGGGACAACGGTCCAGGAGTATCCGGTACTGCGCCGGAACATACCGCTAGGTACCAGGACTTATTATATGCCCGTAGGACTTAGTATACGCCCGAATAGGAATAGGGTATCACCGCTCCCAAAGGAATAGACCCAGGGGATTGCGACACACCCGGCAGCAGGCAGGGGAGTAGGGGTGCTAGTACAGCCCACGGAAACACCTGGTAGCCTCCAGGTAGAATCTCAAGTATTAGTTGTACAACATTTGTATGGCCATCATAAACACAGAAGTTATATAAGTATCCATCAGTTCCCCCCGTCTGGTATAGGTTGTTTAATTCTTACAGATTGTCCAATGATTATGTCCACATGGTATTCACAGTAATCCAATTTCCATGGTTATCTTATTACAGGGATCAATAGGAGTATAATATCAGAAGTCTCCCTAATTTAGGGGTTCAAGTATATAGGGGTTCAGGAGTACCAGATGGTAGCAGTAAAATTATCAAGTCAAGTCTCCATAAAAGTGGTAATCATGATAGACATTGCAATACGGGTGTCAGGTGAAATAGTATACGGCCAGGTGTCACAGTATCAGGTCAAGTGTATTAGTACCAAGTACTTAATATGTCGGTGTCAGATAAGTTGAATACAGTCTCGCAAAATGATGCATCATGTATTAAAAAGCAGGATAACAATTATTAGGCATGTAACGATGGTGACAAGGCATTCACATATCAATATATCATGCAATAGATGTTAAAATAGCAATCACTAGGTATAAAACGATTGATAGCAAAGCACTCGCCTAAAATCGGAACGCAATACTGAGTTAGAATCTGGGAAATCCGCGAACACATCCGTACATGCTACCAATCCATATTTATATATATATTAGAGAGAGAATGAGAGAGAAGAGAGAGGAGAATTAGTTAGAGGGAAGGAGGCTAAGAGAGAGAGAGAGCTAGAGAGAGTTGTAGGAGAGAGGGGGTGTGTGCTGGATAAGGAGAGGGGGTAAATAAGAAATTAAAAGAGAGGGTAAAAATGGAAAGAAAGAAAAAAGGAAAAGAAGAAAAGAAAGAAAGAAGGAAAAAAGAAAAGAAAGAAGTGAAGAAAGAAGAGAAGAAAGGGGAGGGATGGTGGTGGTCGGCGGTTCTGGCCACCGCCAGCGGCCGGAGGGGCGACGGCGCCGTTGGAGGGGGGCGGCGCGGCCTGGGCCCGGGGGAGGAAGAGGTGGGTTTGGGTGTTGGTTTGTTGGTAATGTTATTGTTGATGTTGTTGTTGGTGTTGTTGGTGAAGGTGGTGGTGGTTGATGGAGTTTTGGTGCTGTAGGGAGTTGGAGGAGGAGGTGGAGATGGTGTTTAGGTAATGAAAGTGGAGAAATTGGGGATTTAATGGTGAATTTTGTAAAAGAAGGAAGGTAATGGTGATGGGTTTTTAGGGAAATTGAAGAAGATGGAGTAGAGTTTGAAAAGCAGGGAAGAGGGGAAGAGAAGAGGAGGGTTTGGGGGATGGGCGGTACCGGCCGGGGGGCGGCGCTGGGTGGTGCTGGTGGACGCGACGGCGGCCATCAAGGAGAAGAGAGAGAGTGTGTGTTGGTGGGAGAAATGGAGAAATGGAGAAAAATGGGAAGAAAAAAAGAAAGAAGGGAAAAATAAAGATAAGGAGAGGGACAGGGGGAATATGAGAAAGAAGTAGAGGGATGGAGCTGCTGTCAGCTGTGGTTGGCAGGGGATGGGGGTGCCAGGGAGCAGGTAGCGGAATGAAAGGAAGAAAGAGAAAAGGGAAAAGAAAAGAAAAAAAGGAAAAGAAAGAAAAGATGGAAAAAGAAAAAGAAAGTGTAGAATAGGTAAAAATACATATTATTAAATAATAAATAAGTTGAATAAAATAGGAGAATTAAGTAAAGGAGAAGAGAAGGAAAAAGTAAGAAAAGAAAATAATTGAAAAAATATATTATTATTGAAATTGGGTAAAAATTGACTGTTTCAGAAACGTTTCCAAAAATTTTCAAAAATAGAAAATATTATTTTATGATGCTTGGTGAAATCAGATTCGATAAATTCAATCTAATTTTTAAATTAAAAATCATGGAATCTTCCAGCGATACCGGTCGACAAATCGGTCAAATTTTGATAAATTCAGAAAAATCTCAAAAAATGTATTTAGATAGAAAATGAGATTCTAAGAAGTAATGTGAAAGCCATTTCTAGAAATTCAATTTTGCTTGAAAATTAAAAATTCAAGAATCGGTCAGCGATACCGATCGACACCGGTTTTGAAGATTTTATAGAATAATTCTGAAAGTTTTCAGAAAATTATGAAAAATCTAAAATATTGGTTGAAACTGAAATCGGTCAAATCAGACTACTAGAAAGGTCAAATCAAGCAGTATTCTGGTATCGTGTTCCTGGTCCAGGTCAGGGCTGACTCTAAGTCTGAGAATCCAAATTCGATACCAAATAACATAAGAAAACACAACCCGAAAACAAATCTGGGAGAAAATTGAAACAATACGGTCGAAACAATCGGGACACGTATCTGTGTACGCATCCCGGGAACAGGGTGCTATAATCTACCTACCTATCAAAAATTTCGTCCTTGAAATTTCGATAAGGAAGGAGATGAACATGGAAATAAAGGGTTGACAAGACAAGAGGTGAAAGTCAGGTGAAAAGTTACCACTCAAGGCTCAATTAGATGCGGGTAATGGTCACGGATGACATCTTCTTGTTCCCAAGTTGCTTCTCCTAGATTATGCTTGTTCCATAAAACTAGCACCAATGGGATGGTCCGATTCTTCAGGTCCATTATAGCCATTGGTTGCTCGGTATATGACAAATCTGGTTGCAATTCCAATTCTGAATAATCTAATACATTGCTCTAGTCCCTGATATATCTTCTCAGTTGTGACATGTGGAACACATTGTGCACTCCTTCCAGTGATGGCGGCAGTGCTACTCTATAGCCCACCCCTCCTACTCGTTCCAAAATCTCTAACGGGCCTATGTACCTCAAACTAAACTTCCCACGTGCACCAAATCTGATCACTCCCTTGGTCGGAGATATCCTCAAAAACACATATTCCCCTACCTTAAACACCAACGGTCTTCTAATTGAATCTGCCTAGCTCTTTTGCCTGTCCTGTGTTGGACGAAGGTGCTCTTGGATGGTTCTGATCTTGTCACTTGCGTGTACTGCTATATTCGGTCCCAAATGTTTTTTCTCACCAACTTCATCCCAACACAATGGTGATCTGCATTTCCTGCCGTATAGGGCTTCGAACGGAGCCATCTTGATGCTCTCCTGATAGCTGTTATTGTAAGAAAACTCTGCCAAATGTAGATGGTCTTCCCACGATTCCTTGAAGTCTATCATACATGCCCTCAATATTTCTAGGATCTGTATGGTCCGTTTGGACTGCCCGTCTGTATATGGATGATAAGATGTGCTAAACTTCAGACCGGTCCCCAGACTCTCTTGAAGGCTCTCCCAAAAGCATGATCTGAACCTCATGTCTCTGTCCAACACGATACTAACTAGAACTCCATGCAGTCGAACTATTTCTCTCATGTACTTGTCTGCCAGAAGCTCTGTAGATTGTCCCACTCTGAATGGTATGAAATGTGCTGATTTAATTAGACGGTCAACAACTACCCATACTGCATTGTTCCCCTTTGGATTGCGGGTAGTGCGGTGACAAAATCCATTGTAACATGCTCCCACTTTCATTCTGATATCGGCAAAGGCTGAAGTAATCCAGCTGGTCTCTGGTTTTCAGCCTTCACTTGCTGACACACTAAATACTTCGTCACATATTATGTGATCTCTCTCTTCATCGCATTCCACCAGAAATATTGCTTCAAATCCTGAAATATTTTTGTTCCTCTTGGATGTATAGAGTAAGCTGAGCTGTGGGCCTCGGCTAAGATCTTCTATCGAATCTCCCCCTGAGGCACACAAATTTTGCTCCCAAAGTAGAGTGCACCATTAGTATGTATACGAACATCTGTTCTCAGCCCTGCTTCTACTTGCTCCCTGAACTTCTACATTCTGGAATCTTCTTTCTGTGCTTCTCTGATTTCTTCCATTAATGTCGCCTGGATCTGAAATGCCATCAACTGTCCTGATTCACTGACCCTCCGAATCACTATCAAGTCTAACTGCCTCATCTCTTTGAGTAACTCTTTTTTCTGAGTGAGCTGTACTATCATGTTGGTTTCAGGTTTCGTACTCAGGGCATCAGGTACCATATTAACCTTACCAGGATGGTACTACAGATCTATATCATAATTTGCCATCAACTCGAGTCATTACCTCTGCCTCATGTTCAATTCCTTCTCGATGAAAATGTATTTAGATAGAAAATGAGATTCTAAGAAGCAATGTGAAAGCCGTTTCTAAAATTTCAATTCCATTTGAAAACTAAAAATTCGGGAAGCGGTCAACGATACCGATCGACACCAGTTTTGAAGATTTTGCAAAATAATTCTGAAAAATTTCAAAAAAATCATGAAAAATCTAAAATATTAGAAAACAATGTTTGAAACTAAAATTGGTCAAATTAAACTATCAAAAAGGTCAAATCAAACAGTATGCTAGTGTCGGGTTCCTTGTCCAGGTCAGGAATGACTCTAGGTCTGAGAATCCAGATCTGATTCCAAATAACATAAGCAATCACAACCCAAAAACAAATACTGGGAGAAAATTGAAACAATACGGTCAAAAAAATTGGAACACGTATCTGTGTACGCATCCCGGGAATGGGGTGCTACAATAGGAGAGGCAGAGTGTTTTGTCTGTCGATAGGCTTTCTCGGCTGTCGACAGAGCCCTGTCGACAGACCCCCTCATGGCTATGGATAGGCTTTTCCCAAGAGTCAGATGTTGTGAAGACTGGCTCAGTCTGGGCATGTCGACAATGTTTGGTCTCTGGGCGGTTTTCAAGTTGGATTCAGAATTTGTTTCTGATCCAAATTTAGAGTTTTTGGTTCTTCTCATGGGCTCTGTGGCTATATAAAGAGGGTATTGACCCCTATTGATTGTATCTAGTATTTGATTAATTTATAAGATCTCTCTCCCCTTCTTCCTTGAGGACGTAGGCAATTGCTGAACCTCGTTAATTCATGTGTTCTCGTTTTCTTTATTTTGTTTGCTTGTTTATGCAATTGGTGACTATTTTCTAGTGTTGTTGTCCTCTTTTGCTGAGATTTTAACAAGTGGTATCAGACCTTTACTAGTTCGACGAGGAGTTTCGTTTGGGTAGAGCAAATCGCTTTGGAGACTGTCTACAGTTTCAGTTGGAGGTAAAGATCTGATCTTTTCTATTTAGATTTGTTTTCACTAATCATTTTCTGCATTACTTTTGTAACGCCCCGATCCCCATGGGTACGGAGGCGTTACTGCGACGTATATATGTAGGTCAAAAATACTCTCACGTATATACGCTAAGCATCAATACAGGTAAGAATCAGAGTACGGAAGCACGTTGTGCATTATACATTCCAATATATGAATACAATTACAAAGTTCTCACACGATGTGGCATAATATTACAAGAATATTATATCACCGATAGGTGCAAATGCGAGAATACAAAGTGATATATAATAATGAACTGTACAAAAGACGCTCACGAGTCACAGAGGGAAAACTCGAGAGCCGAGCACGGGGCCTGAAGGATAGGGCTCTGAGTGGTCTGCCGATGATCCACGCTTCTGCTGCGCATCTCTGATCAGCAACCGGGAGAATCTACAAGTTTCAAGCTTCGAGATCAGGACATGAGGATCCAAGGGAGTCAGAACTCCCCAACGAGCGGTGTGATGAATTCCAAGTAGCGTGCAGGGATAAGCACATGTGTATCAAAAAATCCAAGTCATAAGCATGTATTAAAAATTGTGCCATGAGCACATGGATGCAGGAGCAGGTAAGGAGGCGGGAAGTAAAGGAGATAAGGCAATACCAGCTATCTCCTAAACTAACATAAAACTGATAAAACTAATAAAACTGAATAAAATTGAATACGAGAAAAATCAATCGTACAAGCTTAGGTCACAGCTCCACAAGACTAGTACCTCAAAGAAATAATCCAAATAAGAAAACCCTCATCTATATACCTATATCCCATGTCACCATAATCCGAGCGTATACAACCAAGCGGCAAAACAACACAACGAATTATATATTATTATCATATTATATTGGGGTTGTTTAAGTTGTAGGCTCAGTATGTGTCCCATTTCACAAACTTTCACTTACAACTTATTGAGCAAGTTATTTGAAAACTGATGGAGTTCGACGAAATATGTTTAGAATGGATCCCGTACATGCCCTGGACAACGATTCAGGAGCATTTGATGTTAAACCGGAGCGTACCGCTAGATACTAGGATTTATTGTACGCCTAAATAGGAATAAGGTATTGCAGATCTCGTAAAAATAAGCTTAGAGCTTGTGTATACCAGGCAGGAATAAACAGGAGGAGTAGGGGTACACCCCACAGAATCCTGCCAGGTGATCCCTCAAGTATATGGCCACGCGTGATACGATATGACCACCATAAATATGAAACTATTTGGGACCCATCATTTTTCCCCAAACCTGGTGTAAGTTATCTTTTTTATAATATATTATGTAATTATCAATATACGGGAATAACAGGAGTAGGACTTGATCAGGAATTCAGGAGTACATGAGTACGTCTATAACAAGAATACAGGTTATTGTATATAATATAGGATAACAGGTACATGATTCTCGTAAATATGATAATCACATGTCAAGTGTTAATATGACAGGTAGCAGGTGATAAGTGATATCATAACAGGGGGCAGGTGATAGTGATAATATAACAGGGGATAAATGTCAAGTAGTAGCATGTCAAGTGATAGTATGACAGGGTGTGATATCAGAAAGGTGACAAGAGATAGCATAGTAAATGATAGCACATTAAGAGAAAACATGCCAAGTGATAGCGTAATAACCAAGCACAATCACGCGGAGCTTAAGCAGTGTTGGAGGCACGGACAACAAATAGTGTTTAGTCACTAGAGCGCTTGATGGAGCTACGAGAATGACTCGTCTTAAAAGGCGTGTCTAAAATCCGGCAGAATTTCGCCTAAACGAATCTAGTGGTAAAGCGCTGAGCATGCCTGCCAGGCGAAGTATGAGAGACCTAACGGTCTCAGCGCACTCCTCTTTCAAGGAAGTGGGTGAGAGCCCGAGGGCTAGAGTACGCTCGGGGTTTAAGCGCACTCTCGGTAGCTACAACGAAACCTATAAGGGTGCAAAGCCTAAAACCAATTGGGTAGCTAGTCCGAGAGTGGGCAGAAATCCAGAGTCGGTACAAGGGTACCTGCATGAGATATTAGTACCACACGAGCATACATATAAACGTGAGAATATCTAGACTACCGTAGAGTGATGAAGCCCGGAGGCTGAGTGTAGAGAGCTCAGAAGTTAAACACAACCCAAAGATTGGGTATAGAAAGTTCGGAGACAGAACGCAGCCCGAAGGCTTGGTATAGTACCTGCAGAAGTGTTAGTGTCAATCACACACACACGCGTAATAAGGCAATAGTGAGTAATATCACAGGCATGATACATGTACAGGAATTTAAGTATACTAATAGAAGCATTCGTCTCAGCACTATACATATACAGTCTAGAGCCCTTGGCCACATACAGATACATCAATACAGTTTACATGAATACAATTACAAGCAATATACAATATAAAATACAGTCGACCCGACGAATCAGGGAAACCTAAATCAAGGCGAGTACACTCGCCTATAAATTTGAAAAACACCGTAAATCTTCAAAATCCCAAAGCACGCGCATGCCACCAAAACATATTAAATTATATAAATATATTTTTTTAAGAGAGAGGCTAGAGAGAGAAATAGGGAATCAAGAGAGAGAGAGATAGCATGAGAGAGAAGGAAGCAAGGGAGAGAGAAAAGTGAGGGGTAACAGCCCTCCACTGCTGCTCACGGCCAGGCCCCTAGCCTGGCCGTGGCCCAGACAGGGCCGGCCTCGTCGGCCCCTTGGTGATCGTCGGCTGGGGTGGCCGAACCGACCACCCAAAGAAGGGGAAGAGGAAGTGGGGAGTAAGGGGGAGGAGATGGTGGTGATGTGGTGGTGATGGATGAAGCTTGGTGGAGATGATGGTAATGGTGATGAGGTGGAGGTGGTGGTATTGACTGGAGAAGGAGGAGGTGGTGGAGAAGAGGAGGTTGAGGTGGTGGAGATGGTGCAGGTGTGGTGGATTTGAGAAGGAAGAATGAGATGATGGAGTTAATTTTGGAAGTGGTGGGGGAGAATTTTGGGAGGGAGAAGGAGGAGGAGGCAGCTTGGGCTGTGTTTTGGCTAGGGGAGAAGAAAAAGAAAAAAATGAAAAGAAAAAGAAAGAAAAAAAGAGAAAAGGAGATAGAGAAGGAGATATTTTTGAAGGGATATTTTGAGGTGTGTGAAGAAGAATAAAGGGGAAATAAATGATTGCACACATTTATTGCATTATTCTTTATTACATATCCACATTATCATGTAATAAATCTGCTAAATTTCTTATCGTAAATGTCTATTTTGCAGAAGATAATCATGGGGAGAAAGAGGATAAAATCAAATAAATATCAGTTAAATTCAGATTTAACTAGATCTATTTGGTTAGAGAAGGATGATCCCAAATCCAGTTGGTTAAATTCAGTTTTTAGTGAATCAAGTGGTTAAAGTTAAAGATCAACTGAGGATAACATCAAATACAGAGTTCAAATCCAAAGGGATAAACGGATAGAGAGAAGATCAACAGATGAGATGAAGCAATTTTGACTCAGATTCTGGCTAGATATATTTTAATATTTGAATCATAACTTTCGATACCAGAACTCAAATCTAATGATTCAAGATGATCCAGAAAGAGAACTTAAAGGGCTACAACTCCTAAGTTGATCACCATTTCTAATTCTGTCATTTGATAAGTGATATTCAGTAATCAACACGTCAACAAGATGCAGATCAGAACTGAATATCCACATTAAATCAAGTTTGGAGATAAGAGGAGGATTCAAATTCAGAATTATCCAGCTTCCCTTATCTTCATACTCCTCTACTCTCTGCATTTCTCCTATAAATACTTGCAATCTCAAAGGCATGAGGGGAAGGACCAAGCAGAGAGCAGAACTTAGGCTAATTTATAGCTTGTAACTTAGGTTTTTAGTTTCTTTTATGTAATTTTCGTTTTATTTATGTAACTGAGAGGAGAGGAGACTTTCATGAAGGAATGAAAGCAGGCTTGTACTGAAGGTGACACCGGTGTAAGTGACCTTTTCTTTCATTGTTATTTGAATCGAATCGAGGTTTCTTTTTCTTTTCTATTCTTGTTTTTGTTCGCTTCCCTCTTTTGTGTTTGTGGATCCAAATGAAACCGATAGCCTCGAAGTTACCTTGTCTTTGCAAGTGCCGTTGATGGCTTATGGTGATGGATATCCATTTCTATGGTAGTATATCTCGCCCCTTCATTTTATAGTATAAATTGGGAATGGAGAAGATCTCATTTGCCATGCTTCGCTCGCCTTCAAGTAAAGGTACATCATCGATACGGGTGAACGGTAAGCAGGCGCCGAAGAGGTAAGTATATTTTTAGGTTTTAGTTTTTCTTTCTTTCTTATAACTTTTAGTGTAGATCACCAACACCATAATCACCCAAATCTCTTTCACTCTTTCAATTTCTTTGTACATATCACTTCTATTTTCTCCATCTTCTCATTTTACTACTTTCTTCCTAACTTAACTTTAACTCCATTTTTCTCTTTTCTTTTTAAGAACTAAAAGAAGAATTTTTAACTATTAATTGTAGCATAAAAGAGAACTTGCTTAAAAAGCTTCCATCGCTAGTCCCTCCTTGTGGATCACGACCCGCATAGCCACTTGCTGTTGCGGTAGCATTGAGTACCTTACACATACTATTCTTAAGTTCTGAAATTCTATATTTTTGTGTAGGTTCTAACTCAATTAAATTTTGGCGTCGTTGCCAGGGGGACAGTAAGTAATTCTCTTTAAAGTTTATATTTTTGGTTAACTTTCTTCTTTATTTTTGGTGTACAGATTTAACTACAAGGAATTTTTGCTGTAGTGGACATATAAGCGGCCATGGACTCTGCTAAAGAAAGCAGAGCCCAGAAGCCCTCAGATTTGCTACATTCTAGTGGCAATCTGAGTGAACTACTAACCTATATTTTTTTTACAGGTTGGCTGAATTCCAAAGCTAAAAATCTGTAGCTATTTTCCTTGTTTGTGTCACTGTACTTACTTTCTAACCTCAACAGTAAAATGATGTTTTTTAAATGTTAAAAATGGTTTAGACTTGCATTTAGGCACGTGTCTAATTCGTTTACATTTTACATTACTGTTGAAGAGTGCTGAAGCCAAGGTATGTGTGCATAGCATTTAGTATAAGGTTCATTCTTGTCTGAAATATTGCTTGAGTGTTACTTTTTTTTATATACTTGTACACTGCACTAAATTGATTTAAGGGCTTGTCCTATAAACAAGATAAGGTGGGGAAGTCATTACCCTCCCTTAGCCCACAAACAATCTCCTCACTTACTAACCCAAGCCTAACTAAAACTGAGTAGATGTTGGCCCTAGGGACATCTCGGATTCAATTAGGAGATTATCCTAAGGGGGAAGGTGTTAGAATTTGACTCCTGCCAAATCAGTGTCTAAGGAAAGGGATTGAGGGGCGCACCCCGAAGGCTGGCGGTTTGGCTTAATTAGGCCCATCGCTTTTGCGCGGATACCTCCCACCAATCTTGCCCTGACCTGGCTGATTAACTTGTGGTCAAAATCTGCATTATATCTCCCGTGGGCAGTCTAACCAGTTAGGAGTCATCTTGGTCTAAGGTTTACCCTAACTTAGGTTAGATTTTTTTTCTTTTTATTTGTTTGCTTATTTGTTTGTTTTTTCTTTGTTTGTTTTTGACATTTCTTATGTGACATGGCTCATAATAACAATTTTTCTAATTTTAATGGTAATCCATATTACACACCAACCTCTTTTTCAGATATTACCAACCCGACAAATTATATCTTTAACCAACCTAGTGTGTCGGATTGATCTTATCCGAATCAATATAACCCATGCCCCTAATCTTATAACCATAATTTCTAAAATAATTTTAACTCTTCACAGAGTCAATGGGGATTCACCTCCCTCGAGTCTAATTTTCAACCAACTTGTCCTCCTTATCCACCTTGTCCACAATATTTTCAAGATTCATACTCAGTTCCACCAGTTCAAAATAGAAAACCTTCAATCTAGGAAATGGAGTATGCATGAGTCCAAGTAACAATTACAAAATCTGACGGACTCACAATTTCATCACAAATTCTAAAATAACACTTCATCTTTTCAAGTCCAATCACAACAAAATGATGAACCAATCAACTATGAGAAGATGCTTGAAGCCATGACTCAGGCTCAAATCGCTCATAACCGTGACATAGATATGATGGTCCAAACTCTCCGTTCTCACCGTTTGACCATTTCTGATGTCGCTAACCATTCTGTTAGAGCCGAAGAATCATGTTGTTTTAAAAAACAAGATTCCATTTCAGTACAACCATTTGAACTTACCCAAACTCTAAATTTTGAAAATGACATTGACAGTTTGGCAAGTTATCCCTTTTCTTAAAATGAACTTGAGAATGAATATGATCCTGAACCTCAACTTGGTAATTCAATTCTACTTCCTGATTCAATAATGACTCCGGTGTCTTCACCTGATTTCAATCTTTTTTCGAGTCAACATTGGATCATGTGCCAATTCATCATGAAATTGAATCGCCAATCTTTTATGATCATCATATTGAACTTGACCAATTTCATACTTTTGAAAGTCTCATTGACAAATTGACAAGTTCTCATTTTTATGAAATTGAACTCAATGAGAAATGTTACCTAAATTCTCAAATTTGTGATCCAGTTCAAATTCCCGAATCAATATTGACTCCTGTTTTGTTACCCGACTTGAGTAATATTTTAGAGTCAATTTGATTCCCACACCTATCATTCTTGAACTTGAATCACCAATACTAAGTCACATTCCATTGTGGGGAAATGAATGTGTACTTGAGTTTCAACTTCTTGATTTGGACCCACTTCTTAAACCAATCTCGACTCCTAAACCTTTACTTGAGTTAAGTTACTTTCCTGAGTCGATATTAGTTCTCGTACTTCCTAAGTCCAAGTCAATCATTCCATCTTGTCACACTCCATTTTGGGACAAGGCGGTTGACAAAATTGACTCCGAAATTAATTATGAAATTTGGAAATTAGATGGGGTAAATTTTTAATAAAAATCGTTCATATATACATAATTTTAGTGGGTTATATAAGAGAGATTTCTGGTGGGTTCCTCCGAACTCCACGAAAATTCGATTGGGCCGCATTTCGTGGACCAATCAGACCACCACCGGAACCACCACCTTAAGGTAATATTTTCGTTCTCTTTCTTCTTTTTCATACATCTATGCATTAATTCATACATTGAGGATAATGCATGAGATAGGTGTGGGGGAGGGTCTAACATAACTTATGTTTTTTTATTTAAAAAAAGAAAAAATAATTAACATTTTCTTTACTTTTAAAAACTTTTTGAAAATAGAAATAATATTTTGACATATTTTTTTTGTAAGAAATTAAGTCAATTTTAAGGAATAGGAAAATCTAAATTAGGATTTCTTATACTTGGTCAAAATAAGATTATTTGTTTAATTTTTAGGGTTAGGAAGATAATTTGTTAAAGTAATTTAGTCTTGATCTTTACCTTGATGAAATATGTACACTTCATACACTTACACACTTAGGGTTCTAAAACAAAAATTCTTATGCCTTAAAAAAAAGAAAAAATATATCTATGAAAGATGAATAAATCCAATTATTGATTAGCTAGGTGCTTTGGCCTAAGCAAGCCTTGATATTTATGCGAAAGATGATTAGATAAGTTTGAGAAAAAAATATATATATATAAATTCTCTGATTAAGCTGGCTATTTGTGCCTAATAAAACATAAGTATTCACGCTTAAAAGCGGTTCATATAATAAAATCCTTAGTTTTGAGGCCTTGTTTTACTCGAGTTCTTAAGTCCTTGGGGTGCTTTCTCACCCGGTGCCCTAAGACCGTTTGGTTTGGGAGTCACCGATTAGAGGCTCGTTACATGGGCAGATTAGAAAGCCTAATAGAACTAAGAAATAATACCATAAAAAATAATAAATAAATAAGGCATAAGCGTTAGAGTTAAAGAACCCTTAGTCAAAATTTCATGGTCACAAAGGTGCATATGACTTAGGGTAAAGTAATAGACTAGATGAGAAGTACAATTTGACTTCTTACATTGATTGATAACAAATTTTTAAATAGAGACTAAGTTTAGGAGTGGAAAATTCTATTTTCTTATAACTTATAGATTACTTAAATCTTACAATAATATTTCAAATATTTTTTCTCTTTCAAAATGCTTTTCGAAAATACTAACTTTTTGTTTCTCTTTCTTTATGGATTTTGTGGGTGCAATCCACTGAAAACCCTCACGAGATAAAACTCGTCCTCTAGGAGTAACCTAGAGGTTTAACGGCTTGTTGCACAAGCTCAGTGCAATCGCCTGACCTGCGAAAATGGTCTAATAATCTTTGATTTAGTTTTGTTGTTTTGCTCGAGAATGAGCAAAAGATAGGTGTGGGGGTGTGATTGCACATATTTATTGCATTATTCTTTATTACATATCCACATTATCATGTAATAAATCTGATAAATTTCTTATCTTAAATGTCTATTTTGTAGAAGATAATCATGGGGAGAAAGAGGATAAAATCAAATAAATATCAGGTAAATTTAGATTTAACTAGATCTATTTGGTTAGAGGAAGATGATCCCAAATCAAGTTGGTTAAATTCAATTTTTAGTGAATCAAATGGTTAAAGTTAAAGATCAAATAAGGATAACATCAAATACAGAGTTCAAATCCAAAGGGATAAACGGATAGAGAGAAGATCAATGGATGAGATGAAGCAATTTTGACTCAGATTCTGGCTGGATACATTTTAGTATTTGAATCATAACTTTCGACACCAGAACTCAAATCTGATGATTCAAGATGATCCAGAAAGAGAACTTAAAGGGGTACAACTCTTAAGTTGATCACCATTTCTAATTCTATCATTTGATAAGTGATATTCAGTAATTAACACGTCAACAAGCTGCAGATTAGAACTGAATATCCACATTAAATCAAGTTTGGAGATAAAGGGAGGATTCAAATTCAGAATTATCTATCTTCCCTTATCTTCATACTCCTCCACCGTATGCATTTCTCCTATAAATACCTGCAATCTCAAAGGCATAGAAGGGAAGGACCAAGCAGAGAGCAGAACTTAGGCTAATTTGTAGTTTGTAACTTAGGTTTTTAGTTTTCTTTTATGTAATTTTCGTTTTATTTATGTAACTAAGAGGAGAGGAGACTTTCATGGAGGATTGAAAGCAAGCTTGTACTGAAGGTGACACCGGTGTAAGTGATCTTTTCTTTCATTGTTATTTGAATCGAATCGAGGTTTCCTTTTCTTTTCTATTCTTGTTTTTATTCGCTTTCCTCTTTTGTGTTTGCGGATCCAAATGAAACCGATAGCCTCGAAGTTGCCTTGTCTTTGCAAGTGCCGTTGATGGCTTATGGCGATGGATATCCATTTCTATGGTAGTATGGCTCGCTTCTTCATTTTATAGTGTAAACTGGGATTGGGGAAGATCTCATCTGCCATGCTTCGCTCGCCTTCAAGTAAAGGTACATCGTCGATACAGGTAAACGGTAGCAGGTGCCGAAGAGGTAAGTTTATTTTTTAGGTTTTAGTTTTTCTTTCTTTTCTTGTAACTTTTAGTGTAGATCACCAACACCATAATCACCTAAATCTCTTTCACTCTTTCAATTTCTTTATACATATCACTTCTATTTTCTCCATCTTCTCATTTTATCACTTTCTTCCTAACTTGACTTTAACTCCATTTTTCTCTTTTCTTTTTAAGAACTAAAAAAAGAATTTTTAAGCATTAATTGTAGCATAAAAGAGAATTTGCTTAAAAAGCTTCCATCGCTAGTTCCTCCTTGTGGATCACGACCCGCATAGCCACTTGCTATTGCGGTAGCATTGAGTACCTTGCACATACTATTCTTAAGTTCTGAAATTCTGTATTTGTGTGCAAGTTCTAACTCAATCAATAAACAAAAAAGAAAAAAGAAAAAAAAGAGAAAAAAGGAGTGGATGAGAAAATAGGGGAGGAAAGAAAAAAAAAAAAATAAAATATATAGATAAAACTCCGGATCCAGGAAAATCCCAAAAATATCAAAAATGTCAGAAAAATGGACTAGCCCGGAAAGGTCTCAAAAAATTCTTAAAAATGGTAAATATTATTTTAAGGTATATGGTGAAATCAGATTCAAGAAATTAAATTTTATTTTAAAATAAAAATTTTCAAATCTTCCGGCGATACTAGTCGACATCAAATCCGGTCAAACTTCGATAAATTCTGTAAAATCCCCAAAAATGCTTTTAGATAGAAAATATGATTCTAAAAGAAAATATGTAAGCAGTTTCTAGAAATTCAACTCTCATTGTAAGTTAAAAATTCTGGAATCGGCCAGCGATATCAATCGATACCTATTTTGAAGATTTTGTAATTTAATTTGAAAAATTTCCAAATATCATGAAAAATTTAGAATATTGAAAAATAATGTTTGAGACTAAAATCAGTCAAATCTGACCACCAGAGAGATCAGTTGGTCCCAAGATGATGCCAATTGTAAGATCTAGAATATACGTCAACACTCAAACAAAAATATTAGCGTTACAGAAATAAAGTACTTGCAATAAAAGGAAATTAAATCTCAGAATGTAAAGCAAACGCAAATACAAGAGATTTATCCTGGTTCGGTCCTTGTGACCTACATCTAGTCCCCAAGCCACCCGCTTGAGATTTTCCTTTATCCTTTGACTTTGTACACCCAAAATCAACACCTTGCACACCACTTGACAAATCCCCTTTGCCAAATGTGTACAACTCTTCTTATAACCAAGAAGACCACAACACCTTATACAAACTCTCTTCAACCCGAAGACGCTCTTGTACAATGCTCCTCTTTGAGTGATTACAAACTTTCCTATAAGCCTTGAATCTGTATGTGATCGTGGGCAAGGGCTATTATAGGTGGACTCTCAGAAATCTTCACTATAGAGTAGGAATTTGAATGAAGAACTGGAAGTGGAAAACAGTTTTCTGAAATCAAAATTTTTCAACAGAGTTTTTGGGCAGAAAACTATTGATTTGAATTGGTGTTTTTAGCCTAGGACAACATCCCTATTTATAGGTGAAATCTATAGTCAGTTAGGGCAGTTATCAGGACAAATTTGAATTTTGAAACGTTAGATAAAACACCAGAATTCAATAATTGTACAACAGTTACAAACTGCTATAAGTCGATTAGGGGTTGGGGGTTAGTCGACTAGTATAGGCAAATTTAACTGGGTTAGTCGATTAATCTTGGGTATAAGTTGACTACATAAGACTGAAACAGATATGCAAGTTTCTGAAAACTATAGTTAGTCGACCAACATGAATTATAAGTCGACTACAACATGTATTAGTCGACTACTCATTTTGATAAGTCGACTAACAACCCTATTAGTCTGCTAATAGGAAGGGTTAAGTCTGCTAATAGGAAGGGTCAAGTCTGCTAATAGGTGATCAAGTCTACTAATAGGAAGGGTCAAGTCTACTAATAAACTAATGATGTGTATGTGTGTTTTAAGGCTTTTAACATACTATTAACCATTACAATACACATTAATAGCAACTCTCTTTGGGAAGTCTTGATCATGTAGAACTCTTGAATATGCTTGTGTAAAAGAGCTCCATTGAAATAGCTTCACAAATGTATCATCAAAGCAAGTTCCAACATTCTCACCCTTTTTGATGATGACACTTTGTGTGCACGAATACTCCCCCTGCAGAAAATTTATTATATGTTTTCTTCTTGCATAAAATATGTTCTCTCCTTGCAGAAAACAGGTTATAGAAAAACATATGTTCTCCCCCTGCAAAAATTATATTATAACAAATATATATAATAAAGGTTCTGAAATATTTTTCTTATCAAACTTCTTATATGGTACCTGAAAGATAGATATTAGAATGGTACCAATTATTAGAAGATCAAAGCATTAACCTTTAAGAGACCAATCCCAATTTGAATTTGGTTTCCATTTGTTAGTATACACATAATTGCATGAATTACATATATCATGTATGTATGATGCAATATAAGTATATTTATCAACAATGCTTAAGTTTTTAGGAATCCATATGAACTTGTTCTTGATTCTTTTTGAAATAATATCAATTTTTTTTTTCACAAAAGAATTATATGGATAACTAACATATGTAGATTTTTCAAAAAATCCAAGACCATAATGATTATGTGACATCTTTTGATATGATAACAAATCATTCAACTTTTCTTTTCCTTGATTAAATTTAGTCACATTTTTCAAAATCTCTTCATACTTCATTTTAAAAATTGATATGTCTTTATCTAAAACTGAAATTCTTTCATTTAAAGACATAATTTCTCTTTTCAATAAAACATTATTTTGTAATAAATTCTCATTATCCTTTTTTAATGATGATATCACTTTTCCAAAATCATCTTTTTGAGAATTTATAGAAGAAATTTGAGAAGCATAACAAGAATTTTCTTTGAAAAGTTTTTCATTTTCCTTTGACAAAACTTTATTCTTTATCTTTTCATTCTTAAGATCACTGTATAATTCATGAAATGCATCTAGGAGTTTAGTATATTGTACCCCATCTTCTTCTTAGGCCATAAAGCATATGTTGGCATGTTCAGTGGTTTCTTCTTCGTCAGAGGAAGAGGAATCACTATTTTCCCATGAAGCTTGGTAGTCTTTCTCCTTTCTGAACTTTTTGCTCTTGAATTTACCTTTGTTTTTAAGCAAAGGGCAATCCTTCTTCATATGGCCTGTTTTATTATAATTAAAACATTTAAACATACCTTACTTCAAGAACTTTCTGAACTTTCTTGAAAGCATTGTCATCTCCTCTTCATCGTTATCTGAATTGTCCGTGTCTGAGGATGCATGGAAGGCAAGTTCTTTCTTCTTTGAGAGAGATTGTTGTTCATCCTTCTTTCTGTCTTCGAGTTGCACTTCATATGCCATTAGATTACCAATAAGGTTTTCTAATGACATTGTTGAGAGATCATTCGCTTCTTCTATTGCAGTTGTCTTCTTCTCCTAATTTGGTGTGAGTGCACGATGGATTTTGCGAACTTTTTCGACTTGGGTGTATCCTTTCCAAGGGATGCTAAGGAATTGGTTATGTCGGTGAATCTTGTAACCATTTCTGAGATGGTGTCATTCTCCTTCATTTTGAAAAGTTCAAACCTGTGGACAAGAACAGAAATTTTAGATTCCTTAACTTTATTTGTACCTTTATGTGTTACCTATAGAGTGTACCATATTCGATTTGCAGAAGTGGCTGTTGACACACGGTTGAATTCTTCTTTGGTTAAGGCACAGAATAAAGTATTCATCACTTTGACATCAAGGTTCGCATTCTTCTTTTGATCATCACTCCAAAAGGTGTAGTTGGTTGTCGGCTTGGTGTACGGTGCTTCTACTATGTTCCAAAGTTCGTAGTTGAGTGATTGTAAGTAGATCTTCACTCTACACTTCCAATAGTTATAGTTGGATCCATCAAATAGCAGTGGACGTTGTGTAGAATGTCCTTCTTTGAATTGTGACGAAGGAAACTCCATTGCCATCCTTGTATGTTGTTGACTGGATATGCAGGGCTCTGATACCAATTGTTGGTCCCGAGATGATGCCAATTGTAAGATCTAGAATATACGTCAATACTCAAACAAAAATATTAGCGTTACAGAAATAAAGTACTTGCAATAAAAAGAAATTAAATCTCAGAAAGTAAAGCAAACGCAAACACAAGAGATTTATCCTGATTCGGTCCTCGTGACCTACATCCAGTCCCCAAGCTACTCGCTTGAGATTTTCCTTTATCTTTTGACTTTGTACACCCAAAATCAACACCTTGCACACCACTTGACAAATCCCCTTTGCCAAATGTGTACAACTCTTCTTACAACCAAGAAGACCACAACACCTTGTACAAACTCTCTTCAACCCGAAGACGCTCTTGTACAATACTCCTCTTTGAGTGATTACAAACTTTCCTATAAGCCTTGAATCTGTATGTGATCGTGGATAAGGGCTATTATAGGTGGACTCTCAGAAATCTTCACTTTAGAGTAGGAATTTGAATGAAGAACTGAAAGTGGAAAACAGTTTTCTGAAATCAGATTTTTTCAACAGAGTTTTTGGGCAGAAAACTATTGATTTGAATTAGTGTTTTTAGCCTAGGATAACATCCCTATTTATAGGTGAAATCTATAGTCAGTTAGGGTAGTTATCAGGATAAATTTAAATTTTGAAACTTTGGATAAAACACCGGAATTCAATAACTGTACAACAGTTACAAACTGTTATAAGTCGACTAGGGGTTGGGGGTTAGTCGACTAGTATAGGCAAATTTGACTGGGTTAGTCGACTAATCTTGGGTATAAGTCGACTACATAAGACTGAAACAGATATGCAAGTTTCTGGAAACTATAGTTAGTCGACCAGCAGGAATTATAGGTCGACTACAACATGTATTAGTCGACTAGTCATTTTGATAAGTCGACTAACAACCCTATTAGTCTGCTAATAGGAAAGGTCAAGTCTGCTAATAGTAAGGGTCAAGTCTACTAATAGGAAGGGTCAAGTCTACTAATAGGTGATCAAGTCTACTAATAGGAAGGGTCAAGTCTACTAATAAACTAATAATGTGTATGTATGTTTCAAGGCTTTTAACATACTATTAACCATTACAATACACATCAATAGCAACTCTCTTTAGGAATCTTGATCATGTAGAACTCTTAAATAGGCTTGTGCAAAAGAGCTCCATTGAAATGGCTTCACAAATGTATCATCAAAAGCAAGTTCCAACAAGATCAAATCGAGTAATACACTAGGATCAGATCTCTGGTTCAGAATAGAGCTGACTTTGAGTCCACGAATCTGGATCCAATACAAAACAATCACATAAATAATCATAAAATAAAAACAACATGGAAAGTAAATTGAAAAAATGATTAAAAATCTGTATACGTATCTAAGTACATATTCTGGGAAAAGGGTGTTACAACTTTGAAGAATTTATTGAGGAGATGGTCGGATTAGTCAATCATCAGTGAAATCCGTGAGTCATCTCCGATGAAGATTGATGTCATGAAGTTTGATGGCACGAACAATTTTGGGATGTGGAGATGTGAGGTGATGGATGCCCTGACAGCATCAAAACTCGAAGACTCTCTACATTTGAAAGAAAAGCCGGAGGAGATATCTGAGAAGGACTGAGACACGATGAATTGGATGACGTGTTGCATCATTAGGTCTTATTTGACACAAGACATCAATTATCATGTGCTGTATGAGAATTTTGCAATGAAGATTTGAGAGATCCTAGAAGAAGTACTGACAAAGAGCATCGAGTCTAACTACATCTGAAGAGGAGGCTTTATCGCTTCCCATTGAAGAGAGGGCTCTCTACTAGTGAACACCTGAACATCTACACGAAACTTCTTGCAGACCTAGTTGAGATCAAAGAAGAGGACAAGGCAGTGATTCTTCTGAATTCTCTTCCTGATGAAGATTATAAGACTTTCGTCCTAACCCTACTTGAATAGTAGATCACATGCTGCTTGTTATTTATGCGTTATTCTAAGACAGCACCTATGACAAAATCAAAAGCATCGCACATGATCTCAAATTGTTTGAACCAATTCTGGGCAGAAATTATGGGGCATATATAAATTCCATTTTGAGCTTCTCCTAAGCATTAAGACATTCGTCATCAAATATGAGGGGCACGTCCTAAACTAAAATGTTAGTTAAGGGTCTAGCAATTTTGCTAAAATCCTTAATGAACTTATGATAGAAACCAGTGTGTCCTAAAAAAGAACATATGTCTTTTACGTATTTGGGTGTGGGAAGCTTGGCTATGATCTCTATCTTCTCCTCGTCCACTTCAATCCCTTTTCTAGAAATTTCATGATTTAGGACAATCCCATGTTGTACCATGAAGTGGCACTTTCTTAATTCAAAGTCAAATTTTTTTGGCACATTGTTCGAGGATAAGTTCTAGATGGTGTAGACATTGGTCGAAAGAGTCTACATAGATGGAGAAATCATCCATAAAGATCTCTAAGAATCGTTCGACTATGTCAGAGAATAAGCTTAACATGCAACGTTGAAATATCGCGGGGGCATTGCATAAACCGAAAGGCATTTGGCGGTAAGCAAAACTCCTAAATGGACAGGTAAATATTATTTTCTCTTCATCCTCTAGAGCTATAGGGATTTGATTATACCCCGAGTAACCGTCCAAGAAATAGTAATACTCGTGGCCCGCTAATCGTTCAAGCATTTGATCGATAAATGGAAGAGGGAAATGGTCTTTGCGAGTGCCAGCATTTAATTTTTGATAGTCAATACAAACTCGAACCTTTGTAGGGAGTCGCATTTGTACTAACTTTTGGTTTTCATTCTCTACCACGGTAAAGCCAGATCTTAGGACCACATGGACTGGGTTGACCTATTGACTATCAGAAATATGACAAATTATCCCATTATCTAAGAGTTTTACTATTTCAGCTCGAACTGCCTCGTGCATAATAGGGTTTAACCTACGTTGCTCTTTGGTTTGTCTCTTCATTTAGATGGATCCGGTGTTGAACTATAGTGGGACTCAATCCTTTTATGTCGGTCATCGTCCAACCAATGGCTTCCCTATGTTTTTTAAGAATTGTCATATGATTCTCTTCTTGCCCATTAGTCAAGTCAGATGCAACAATGACTAGAAGAGTCTCTTGTTTACCTATATTGAGATGTTTGAGCAAGGTTTTTAACTCTAAGGAAGGAACTGACTCAATAGATGGAGGAGTCAAGCTTGTTGGCTTCGGATCTAATGAACTTGGGCTCGATGCCCACTCAATAATAGAATTAACTACATCATCAAGTTTAAAATCCTTAGATTCCAACTCAGTGTCACACTCAGCTTCTAGTTTTATCTAGTCACTATGCTCACTTGTCAAGTTCTCAATAAAGTTTACCTCAAAAGGTGGATCGTCCATATTGTAGGGTTATTTTTTAGGTTGAAAACATTGACTTTCTTAGTCATGTCTCCAAAAGTCAATCTCATGGATCCGTTTCTACAATTTATATTCGCATTTGCAGTTACTAGGAACGAGCGTCCTAAGATGACAGGAGTTTGAGATCTAATATTAGAGACTGGTTGGGTCTCTAGGACAATGAAGTCTACTGGGTAGATGAATTCTCATATGCGGATAAGGACATCGTTTGTTTCTCATTTTTGGTCTTTGACTGATCGGTCAGCTAACTGGATTTAGACTTGAGTTGGGCTTAGTTTGCCAAATCCAAGTTGTTAATATACTGAGAAAGGGAGTAAGTTGATACCGCTCCCAAATCAAGAAGTGCTCGATCAATTTCTGTCTGATTTATTGTGCAAGAGATGGTAGGACAACCAAGATCCTTGTACTTGACGGGGATCTGATTGGACAATAGCTCACTAATATTAGTACTAAAAAAACTTTCTTTAGTGCATTGATCTTTCTCTTCTTTGTGCACATGTCCTTAAGGAATTTGGCATAACTGGGGACTTGTTGGATTGCATCAAGAAGAGATACGTTAATCTTTACTTGATTGAAGATTTCAAGTATTTTTTCTATTTTTGCATTATTATTACTCCTAAGCCTATTCGTAAATGGGGTTGTAGGCTTATGCACTTGTTCGGCTAACTTATCTTCAGAAGTGAGTGGAGTGGAATTAGAAGAAGTGGATGTTTTGTAAATCACCTAGAGGGGGGTGAATAGGTGATGTGCTAGTCAAATGCCAAACAATACGAAATTAAAAACTATTACACAAACTAAAACTATCACACAACGTATAACCAAAGAGTGAAGCCGAATTTCTGACGAAGGGCTCAGAACTTCTCCTCAAGATTCTTCTAAATTAAGAGTTGAGGTGCAACTATAGCTCTCTTAGTTAAATACTAGTGTGACCTAAACAATAATAATAATGCAAGATATCAAACAACCCAAGCAAGTACATCTATTGAGCACAAGTAATATCAAGCATATAGAGATATGGATAATTATGAGTATGCAAGATATAAAAACAAGTGAGTTGAGAGAGAGATGAGCAATCACAAACACGAAAGATTTATTTCAAGATTTGAGCCACTTGTCTACGTCTCCGCCTTTACCATTATGAAGGATTTCCACTATAAACGATCCTGCAAGATCACTCGGTGTCGCAACACCTACAACGAGCTCCCTCAAGAACTCTTGGACCTGCAAGTCCTCACTTGTTCCCGCAATAACAACATACAACGCGAACCCGCAAGCTCACCGAGGCCGCAACCTCCAACTCCTTCTCAATACAAAGTAGAACACTTTGTGATCACTTCTTTATCACAAATAAATACTCTCACATACAAGGATCCTAGAGGATGGATATAGGAATGGATATGCCCAAGCTTGTGTGAGAAAACTACATAGATTTGAGAGAGAAAAGCTCAAGAAAATCTTTTAAAAACTCAAGAGAATCACTCTAGATAAACTCTCTTTTGAAATAGGAGAGAAGCTCCAAAAACTTGTTGAGAAACTCTGTGAAAAGCTCTTGAAAACACTTGAAAAAATCTTCTACAAAAACTGGCCCAAAAGACCTCTTTAAATAGGCTATAAAAAACTAGCCATTGGGGGCCAGATTGGCCGGTCGATCGGCCAACAGTCATTTTTTAGACCGTTGAGGTTGCCAGTTGACCGCCCGGTCGATCGTACCCAAACCCAGAGAGTTACAACTCTCTGTCCATCGACCGCTTAGTCAACCGAGCCAAGCCCGAGAGTGGGCTTGAGCCAGTTGGTCAACCGGTCGGTTGACCACACTTGGGCTCATGCATGTGTGCATGTCGGTCGACCGGCTGGTCGACCGAGCCAGCCTTCGGTCGATCAATCAGCTTTCGGTCGACCGGTCAATCTGTCGCAAGCAGCCCCAGAAAATATTTTTCAAGGTTTTAAAGATCTTTTTAAATTCATTTTAAATCTCATAAAATCTCCATAAAGTCCACAAAAATAAGTTCATTGAAATACTATGTAGCACAAATATGTGTGATAAAAAATCAACACATATTACAAACATGTGAACTATTTTTGAGGTAAAGAGATTAAGGCATAAACCAAAACTAATATTTTCTAAAAACTAACTTCTAAATGAAAATCTGATTTTTCCAAAATTTCTATAAATACAAAAACAAGTTATTGAAACACACTGAAGCATAGTTTGTATGAAAATGATCCAATACACATAGTAAATGAATATACTTGTTTTTGACAATAAGCTCCAAAAATAAGTTTTGATAAAAACAAAACTTAAATACAGAATATAAACTCATCAAAATAAGTTATCTAAATAATATAAAGCAACAATGTATATGGATGAAATTCAATACACATATAAACCATGTAAACTTGTTTTGATGAAATATATTCATGATACTGATATATGTATTCTTGAAACTCAAAACCAAAATGGTTAAACTAAAAACTAAAACTATATAATATGAAAACAATATATAAATTTTGTGTGTGTGTGAGTTTGAGCAATCCACAATTAATCTATCCTTTACATTTTATCTAAAATAAAAATCTTAAACTTACAAGATAGGACTCAAGTCTTCATGAAAATCTTCTCTTGAAAATCTTCTTCTCCATCTCGACTTGACCCATGAGCTAGACTCCTATTTCAGTATTTGATGCGATTTTGAAGCGCGAGCTCTTGAATTAACATGTGATAGCTTCAAAACTTGACTTCGAATCTTTTGTTGAAGTTAAACACCGACTAAGAACTTGATAAATATCTGAAACTTATTAAACACAAGATCATTAGTACCATAACTACATGAGTTAATCATCATCAAAACTTGAGTGATGGGACTTTGGGCCAACATGTTTGAGTTGGATCCAGTGGCATTGACACTTGATTATCGACTTGTTTTCCCAACTGCAACGTATGAACTACATTACATTGGTTCATTGGATCCTCTTGAGCCACATGAGCTTTGAAAATACACCTAAAGAGGGTGAATTGGTATATGGCTAATCTAAAGACAAATGATTTAGAATTTAAAAACTAATTACAACACACTAAGTGTAACCAAATAGTATAGCCGAATTTCCGGTGACGGGCTCTGGACTATCTCCTCTAAAATCCTCTAAATAAGAGTTGAGGTGCTATATGAAGCTCTCTTGGTTCAACACTAGTATAGGCACACAAACAAAACCAAGCATATAAGATATGAACAATATGAATTAATGCAAGATATAAAAGAGACAGAGTTCAGAGATAATGGATCAATCGCAAACATCGAGATATATTTTGAAGTTTGAGCCACTGCTCTATGTCTCCGCCTTCACACAGAAGGATTTCCACTATACGTCCACACAGGACTTCCCACACAGGGAATCTCCACTGAGGATTTGACAAATACAAACTAGAAGTACACAACTCCTCTCTCCAACAAACACACCTCTACACACGAGGTAAGGCACAACAATAATCACCTCTACACTTAGAGGGATGGGCACTAAGCCAAACAACAATAATCACCTCTACACTTAGAGGGATAAGGCACTAAGCCAACACTCCAACAATCATCTCTACACTTAGAGGGATACCAACAAACCCAAATCTCCTCTACAATCACCTTTACGCAAGAGGGATACCCACAAACTCAAAGCAAAGAGAAAGTTATAATCTTAGTGATCTCAAAGACCACAAACAACCTTGGTGATCTCAATCGACCACAAACCAATTTTCTCACAAAAACAAGATCTTATAGATAGGATAGAGATGATAAATCAAGTTTGAGAATACAAGGTGTTTGAAAAATAATTCACAAAGAAAAATACTTGAGAAAACAACTAGAATAAGATAGAAATGAAGATCAAAACTAATATCCCAAATACTCTATTTTCTTTGATTTTTTCAACCCTTGAAAACAAATAAAGATAAATCTTTTTAACCCAAAAACTCTTTTAAAAACTTGCTGTTAAGCACTTGTAAAGATGGGAAAATTGCTCTGAAAATCTTTTTAAAAATAGCCCAAAGGGATGGGTATTTATAACCCATTCCAAAAACTAGCTGTTGGGCCAAATCAGCAGCTGATTCTGCTGACGGTCGACCGCCCGGTCGATCGGCCAATAGTCGGATTTTCGACCGTTGTGCCACCGGTCGACCGCCTGGTCGACCGAGGTTGGATCCAGAGAGTAGAGCTCTCTAGCCGATCAACCGCCCGGTCGACCGGGGCCAGATCTTGAGAGCAAAGCTCTCCGGCCCGGTCGACTGGCCCTCAAGCCATTTGGCTGTGCACGTTTGTGCACATTGGTCGACCGATCCGATCGACCAACGTTTGTCTCGGTCGATCGGCAGAAGGCCAGGTCAGACAAATTATAGGGGTTAAAACTTGGTCTTTTTATCTTTATTAAAATCCCATAAATTTTCACAAATTCCACAAAAATAAGTTCATTAATATACTTTGATATGCAAACATGTTTGAATAAAAATCAAAACATATTACAAACATTTTGAACTATTTTTGTGAAATAGAAATTTGGCTATAAACAAAAATCGCATTTTTCAAAAACAATCTCCAAATTGAAAAATGATTTTTTCAAAACTTCTCCAAATACAAAAACATGATATTTTAAACACTTTTGAAGCTTAATGTGTGTGGATATGATCCACTACACATATATAATAAAATATCTATATTTTTGACAATAAACTCTAAAATAGATTTTGATAAAACACATGTATACTTTGAAGCTTAAAAACCAAAATGGTATTTTTTAAAACACATATAAATTTTGTGTGTGTATATGAACTTGAGCAATCCACCAACTAGTCTATCCTTTACATTTTATCTGAAAACAAATCTTGACACTTACAAAACTCGACACAAGTCTTCTTGAAAATCTTCTTCTCCTTCTTGACTTGGTCCAAAACTTTGATCCAATGAGCTAGACTCCTCTTGAGTACTTGATGCAATCTTGATGCGCGAACTCTTGAATCAACACGTGCTATCTTCAAACTTGACTTTGAATCCTTTGTTGAAGCTAAACACCTACTAAGATCTTGATCAAATATCTGAGACTAATTAAACACAAGATCATTAGTACTATAACTATATAAGTTAATCATCATCAAAACTAGAGTGATGGGCCTTTGGGCTAACAATCTCCCTCTTTTTGATGATGACAAAACTCATAGAGTTATATATGCATGGATTAAAGATAAGCTTCATAGAAGCTCCCCCTTAAGTCATGCATACAATAAACAAATAGATATTCAATGAACTGCATAAAACTAAACAAACATCTATGCATAAATAAGGAGATAAGCATACATAAACTCTAAAATTCTTCTCCCCTTTTTGCATAAACAAAACATATATGCATAAACAAAAAACATCCATATATAAACTCACAAAATTCTTCTCCCCTTTTTGTCAAATCAGCAACAAAGGGGCGAAAATCAAACAATAAAAATATATATGGATATGCATTCATAAAGAGAGAGACGTGAAGTTAGCTCCCCCTGCATACATGCATTATATGAAGAAGGGATGACAAAATCCTAGCTCACATAAAGCATAATATACAATGTATCGGAGATGTTAAGCTCCCCCTACACACGTGTACCACATAAAGAAGAGATGTCAAGCTCCTCAATATAAGATACACTCAACATGAACTATATTAGAAGAGATGTTAAGCTCCCCTTGCATATAGGCAATATACATCAACAAATTTTGAAATCACTTTAAAAATAAAACAAATTTTGAGATACCATTTGTAAATAAACAAAATTTTAAGATATCACTTGTAGATTATTTATACCACTAGAAATATCTTGTAAATATTTGATACCAATTAAAAAGTAAAATATAAAGTGTATTTTGATATCAACAGAGATACCAATTGAAAAAATGCATAAGCTCATTAAGATACTAATTAACATTTAAAAATTAGTCAAGCTTAGTACAAACATAATCTGTGCTTTAAATATATAAGGATATTGTAAATCAAGCACAATCAAAACATATATATATATATATATATATATATATATATATATATATATATATATATATATATAAATATCAATTGAAATTGATATTATTGAAATTTGAAGCATACACACACACACACACACACACACACACACACACACACACACACACACACACACACACATATATATATATATATAATATGTATGAGTATACAAAAAGTGAAATATCATGAAGATCATGTGTATAACTCATAACTATCCACCCTATTCATACACATGTTTAAATAGATTTTCAATTTAGAGCATACAAAGTATGGTCGCCCAACCATCCGCCATTGAAGGTAGGGGTTTTCAAAAGTAAGAGTTTGAAAATATAACATGTTTGAAAATTACTACGAAGTGAAGAATATGAACTAGTTTAAAATAAGTTGAAATAACTAGTTATAGATTCTTCAAAATATGAAACCAAATCATATATTTCATGAAACATGCTTTTACACAAAATTGACACTCAAGATATATAAAGTTCAATAAAGTACTCATAAAATAAAGTAATGAGAAAATACAAATAATGTGAGTGTATAAGAATCATGCGAAAAACAAAATCATGAAAATAGGCAATGAAGCTCATATGAAATTCCTTCTCAAAAACATGAAAATCATCAAACTAAATAGGCTTCAAGGTATATGTATGTTTAGTTAAAACTAAAAGTACGCATACATATCCCAAACACAAATGAGTGCGTAATAAAATTTGCATGAAAAGTAAGTGACTCAAGGGTATACATGTATATCTAAAAGTTTTAAACGAAATTAACATATACATGAAGCTAAACACATTAGAAAACTATGTACAAAAAATAGGGAATACAAGTCAAAATGCACGAATCATCAAAATTAGGCTATACTAGTACATCTAATGAGTACAGATGAGAACATAGCATAAACATATAATAATCAATTTGTGGCTCACTAGTTGTATAAGTATGTACACAAGTTTTAATGAAAACTACATCTAAACATGTAATCAAAACATTAAGTGTAAAAATCATAAACAAAAACCAATATGATCATTATGTAAATGCACATGTCTTAAAACTAGCATATTCATAGTAGTTAAACAATAGTGAGAATACAAAAGTAATGGTCCATATAAATATGAGTGTATCTCAAATACTACATATGTATATCACAAGTTTAATTATCATGGCATTAAACATAATGAACATGAAAAGCCAAAACATACTAAAAATCAACAATATGAAAACATGTACACTAAATGGGAGTTTGATCGGTCGCTAATATTGCACATTCATTATCATATTCTCATACTTATTATAAAATAAACTCTGCTTTTTTCTAATTATTTTTTAATTTATTTGCAGGCCCATTCCTAAAGGAGAGTGAAGAGATGAGCCCAAAAGCCCATCAAATTCTGATTTAAATCAGAATTAATTCGAACTCAGTAAATCAAGGCAGATTAGGTCAGTTCAGATCGGTTGAAAACTAGTTAGAATAAATACCTACAAATCAATCGGTTGAAGCCAAGAATCAAAGGTCGTTTCGTCACAATTTCGGAGATAAAACTGAGAATCCAGCAGAAAATAAAGTCATATCCCGAAACCTGGACGCTCCACCCCTCGGCTGTGGCCACCTGGCCACAGCAAAGCCGCGAATCCGCGGCAACGCGGTATTTGCCGCGGATCAGCGACTTTGTTAGGGAGTTAGGGGGAGCGTTTGCTCCCCCTATCTTCTCACGCCTCTCCCCACTGGGTTTTTGCCTATAAAAGGCAGGTTTTTCACTGTAAATGAGAACGACCAGGCAGAGATAGAATTTAGTCCACATTTTCATTGATAGAATTTAGTTCACATTTCATTCTTTTTAGTGTAGGTGTTTATTTTCTTTTCATGTAATTTTTATTTCTTTGTAAGTATAGTTTAGACTGAGATTCATGTAAGTAAGAGAGAGAGACTTATGTTGAGAGTGACACCGATATACTTCCTCCTTTCTTCCATCGTTTCTGCAAGCAATAAAAGGTAATTTTTTTTTATGTTTGTCTTCACTTTTGTTTTCTTCTTCTTCTTTCTACGTTTTCTCTTTTGGTTATGATGAGCATTCAAGTGAATCTAGAAGCATCAATATAGCCATGTTTGTGTGAGTGCCAACAATATTACATGATGATGTTCTCCTCCTCAAGATTCCGTATCATTTCATTCTTGTTCATCTTGATGATGTATTGCGAATGGGGACTGAGCTCGATCTTATGTTTTATGTGTTGAACGCCTCTGAAGTAAGGTAGAACATGCAAGAGTTCCAGGTAAGTCATCAACCAGAGGAGGTAAGATTTCTTTAATCTTTTCTTTCTTTCTTTTATTGTAACTTTTAGTGTAGACCACCAACACCATAGTCACCCAAATCTCTCACTCTTTCATTTTATTTGTACATATCACTTCTATTTTCTCCATCTCCTTATTCTATCACTTTCTTCCTAACTTGACTTTAACTCCATTTTTCTTTTTTCTTTTAAAGAATTAAAGGAGAACTTTAACCATGCTTTGTAGCCTAAAAGAGAACTTACTAAAAAACTTCCATCGCTAGTCCCTCCTTGTGGATCACGACCCGCATAGCCACTTGCTATAGTGGTAGAATTGAGCACCTTGCACTCTTTAATTTTAAAATCTGAAATACTGTATTTTGTGTGCAGGTTCCATCTCAATCAAATTTTGGCGCCGTTGCCGCGGAGGGACGGTAAGTTATTCTTTTTTAGATTTACATTTTTGGTTAACTTTCTTTTTTGTTCTTGGTGTACAGGTTTGACAACAAGGAATCTTTGCTGCAGTGGACATATAAGTGGCCTTGGACTCTGCTCAAGAAAGCAGCGCCAAGAAGCCCTCAGATTTGCTACATTCCGGTGGCAATCTGAGTGAACTACTAACCTGTATTTTCTGCAGGTTAGCCGAATTGCAAAGTTTAATATCTGTAACTATTAATTTTCTTGTTTGTCTCACTGTACTTCTTTTCTAACCTCAACAGTAAAATGATGTTTGTTAAATGCTAAAAACGGTTTAGACTTTGCATTTAGACACGTGTCTAATTCGTTTACATTTTACATTACTGTTGAAGAGTGCTGGAGTAAAAGGTATGTTTGCATGGCATATAGTTTAGGAAACATTTTTAAGTGATTATTTGCTTGTTGAATGATACTTTTCTTTATCCTGCACACCTTGCACAATCAATCTTAAGCGCTTGTCCTATAAACAAGATAAGGTGGGGAAGTCATTACCCTCCCTTATCCCACAAACAATCTCCTCACTCACTAACCTAAACCTAACTAAAACGGAGTAGACGTTGGCCCTTGGGACATCTCAGACTCAATTAGGAGATCATTCTAAGGGGAAGGTGTTAGAATTTGATTCCTGCCAAATCAGTGTCTAAGGAAAGGGATTGAGGGGCGAAACCCCGAAGGCTGGTGGTTTAGCTTAATTAGGCCCGTCGCTTTTACGCGAATACCTCCCACCAATCTTGCCCTGACCTGGCTGATTAGCTTGTGGTCAAAATCTGCATTATACCATCCGTGGACAGTCTAACCATTTAGGAGTCATCTAGGTCAAAGGTCTACAGTAACTTAGTTTAGATTTTTTTTCTTTTTATTTGTTTTCTTATTTGTTTGTTTTTCTTTGTTTGTGTTGACATTTTCTGTGTGATATGGCTTATAACAATAATTTTTCAATTTTAATGGTAATCCATATTAACCCCAACCTCTTTTTCGGATATTACCAACCCGGCATATCATAACTTTAACCAACCTTGTGTGCCAGATTGGTCTTATCCGAATCATTACATGCCCTAGTCCCAATACTATGAACAAGACTGGAATAATCATCACTACTCTTCACAGAGTCAATGGGGTTACAACTCCCCCGAGTCATATTGTCAACTACCCTACCAACATCCAGCTTCATATACTCCTTCTCCCAAACAACCATTAGAAGAATCAATTGACTGAAAAAAGAGGATGGAAGCCTTAGATGAGCTTGAGCGACGAATTCAAATTTTAGAAGATTCAAAATCCCGTAAAAATTTTCAAGTCACAGATCCTTACTCTATTTTTCAATGAGAACATGCCAACTTAGAAAAGAATATGAAAATCATGATTCAATGTCAAAATGATCCACTCGATATGATAGAAGTAAGAATTAGTAGATTGGAGAACATGCGTAGGAATAAGGAAACTCTCCCTATTCAATCTTTGACTATTCCTAACACTTCTAGCCATATTGATGAAAATCAAGAATCATGGTATCTTGAAGCCTTTGACCAAGATTCAGTTCACCACAAAGCCTTGAACTTGACCAATATCAACCCATTGACGAATTGGCAAGTTTTCATTTTAATGAGATTGAACTTGATCATGAATGTGAATCCGATCCCCAACTTTATGATTCAGTTTCCATCTTCGAATCTATGTTGACTCCGGTATTCTTACCCAATTTGGACAAATTTTCTGAGCCAACATTTATTCCCGTACCCATAGATTTTGAAATTGAACCACCAATTTTGGATAGTTACATTCCATTGATGGGAAAAGAATGTGAATATCAATTCTTGGACTTGGACTCAATGCTTGAACCAAAACTAACTTTAGAACCCCAAATCGATTTTCTCCAGTTTGTATTGGTTCCTGAACCTATCATTCTTGAGTCTAAGTTAACCATTCCACTAAGTCACATTCTTTTGTTGGACATAGGTATAGACCATGATGACTCTGTGATGATTTTTTAGTACTGGTGATGTAAAGGAAGTAAGTTTCACGATAGGATCTTTCATGATCCTATTCATACTGGGGACTGTAAATATGTAAATAGAAAAGAGGTCAATAAAGATAGGTTCCGTGAACTACCACATTATCTTGATTGGGTAGCAACGCTTGACCCAATCAGACCACCACTGGAACCACCACCTTAAGGTAATATTTTCCTTTTCTTTCTTCTTTTTCATGCATCTAATGATTAATTCATACATTGAGGACAATGCATGAGATAGGTGTGGGGGAGGGTTCTAACATAACTTAAGTTTTTCTTTTTATTAAAATTTTTTTTTTGCATTTTCTTTACTTTTAAAAACTTTTTGAAAATAGAAACAATATTTTGACATATTTTTTGTAAGAAATTAAGTCAATTTCAAGGAATAGGAAAATCAAAATTAGGATTTCTTAAACTTGATCAAAATAAGATTATTTGTTTAATTTTTAGGGGTAGGAAGATAATTTTTCAAAGTAATTTTGTCTTGATCTTTACCTTAATAAAATATGCACTTCATACACTTACACACTTAGGGTTCAAAAACAAAGATTCTTATGCCTTGTAAAAAAAAAAAAATCTATGAAAGATGAACAAATCTAATTATTGATTAGCTCGGTGCTTTGGCCTAAGTAAGCCTTGGTATTTATGTGAAAAATGATTAGATAAGTTTGAGAAAAATATATATATATAATCCTTTGATTAAGCTGGGTATTTGTGCCTAATAAAGCATCAGTATTCACGCCTAAAAGTGATTCATATAATAAAATCCTTAGTTTTGTGGCCTTATTTGCTCGAGTCCTTAAATCCTTGGGGTGTTTTCTCACCCGGTGCCCTAAGACTGTTTGGTCTGGGAGTCACCGATTAAAGGCTCGTTACATGGGCAGATTAGAAAGCCTAATAAAACTAAGGAATAATATCACCAAAATATATATATATATATATATATATATATATATATATATATATATATATATATATAAGGCATAAGAGTTAGAGTTAAAGAACCCTTAATCAATATTTTCATGGTCACAAGGTGCATATGACTTAGGGTAAAGTAATCGACTAGATGAGAAGTACAATTTGACTCCTTACTTTGATTGATAACAAATTTTTGAATAGAGGCTAAGTTTAAGAATGAAAAATTCGGTTTTCCTATAACTTATAGATTACTTAAAACTTACAATAATATTTCAAATATTTTTTCTTTCAAAATGTGTTTTCAAAATAGTAACATTTTTCTCTTTCTTTACGGATTTTGTGGGTGTAATCCACTGAAAACCCTCACGAGACAAAACTCGTCCTCTAGGGGTAACCTAGACGTTTAACGGCTTGTTGCACATGCTCGTGCAATCGTGTGACCTACGAAAGTGGTCTAATAATTTTTTGTTTAGTTGTTTTGCTCGAGGACGAGCAAAAGATATATATGGGGGTGTGATCAGTCGCAAATATTATACATTCATTATCATATTCTCATACTTATTATAAAATAAACTCTGCTTTTTCCTAATTATTGTTTAATTTATTTGCAGGCCCATTCCTAAAGGAAAGTGAAGAGAAATGAGCCCAAAAGCCCATCAAATTCTGATTTAAATTAGAATTAATTCGAATTCAGTAAATTAGGGCAGATCAGGTCGGTTCAGATCGGTTGAAAACCAGTTAGAACAAATCTCTACAAATCAATCGGTTGAAACCAAGGATCAAAGGCTATTTCGTCTTAAATCCGGAGATAAAACTGAGAATCCAGCTGAAGATAAAGTCATATCTCGAAACCTGGACGCTCCACCCCTCGGTTGTGGCCACCTGGCCACAGCAAAGCCGCGGAAACGCGGCATTTGCCGCGGATCCGCGACTTTGTTAGAGAGTTAAGGGGAAGCGTTTGCTCCCCCTATCTTCTCACTCCTCTCCCCTCTGATTTTTTGCCTATAAAAGGCAGGTTTTTCACTGTAAAATTGAACGACCAGGCAGAGATAGAATTTAGTCTACGTTTTCATTCTTTTAGTGTAGGTTTTTATTTTCTTTTCATGTAATTTTTATTTCTTTGTAAGTATAGTTTAGACTGAGATTCATGTAAGTAAGAGAGAGGCTTATGTTGAGAGTGACACCGATGCACCTCCTCCTTCTTTCATCGTTTCTGCAAGCAATAAAAGGTAATTTTTTTAATGTTTGTCTTTACTTTTGTTTTCTTTTTCTTCTTTCTATATTTCCTCTTTTGGTTATGATGAGCATTCAAGTGAATCTAGAAGCATCAGTATAGCCATGTTTGTGTGAGTGCCAATGATATTACATGATGATGTTCTCCTCCTCAAGATTCCGCATCATTTCATTCTTGTTCGTCTTGATGATGTAATGCGAATGGGGACTGAGCTCGATCTTATGTTTTATGCGTTGAACGCCTCTGAAGCAAGGTAGAACATGCAAGGATTCCAGGTAAGTCATCAACCAGAGGAGGTAAGTATTTCTTTAATCTTTTCATTATTTCTTTTATTGTAACTTTTAGTGTAGACCACCAACACCATAATCACCCAAATCTCTTTCACTCTTTCATTTTATTTGTACATATCACTTCTATTTCTCCATCTCCTTATTCTACCACTTTCTTCCTAACTTGACTTTAACTCCATTTTTCATTTTTCTTTTAAAGAACAAAAGAAGAACTTTAACCATACTTTGTAGCCTAAAAGAGAACTTACTAAAAAGTTTCTACCGTTAGTCCCTCCTTGTGGATCACGACTTGCTATAGCGGTAGAATTGAGTACCTTGCACTCTTTAATCTTAAAATCTGAAATACTGTATTTTGTGTGCAGGTTCCATCTCAATCAAAATTTTGGCGCCGTTGCCGGGAAGGGAAGGTAAGTTATTCTTTTTTTTATATTTACATTTTTGGTTAACTTTCTTTTTTGTTCTTGGTGTACAGGTTTGACAACAAGGAATCTTTACTGCAGTGGACATATAAGTGGCCTTGGACTCTGCTCAAGAAAGCAGAGCCAAGAAGCCCTCGGATTTGCTACATTCCTGTGATAATCTGAGTGAACTACTAACCTATATTTTCTGCAGGTTAGCTGAATTGTAAAGTTTAATATCTGTAGCTATTAATTTCCTTGTTTGTCTCAATGTACTTCCTTTCTAACCTCAACAGTAAAATGATGTTTGTTAAATGCTAAAAACGGTTTAGACTTTGCATTTAGGCACGTGTCTAATTCGTTTACATTTTACATTACTGTTGAAGAGTGCTGGAGTAAAAGGTACGTTTGCATGGCATATAGTTTAGGAAACATTCTTGAGTGATTATTTGCTTGTTGAATGATACTTTTCTTTATCCGGCACACCTTGCACAATCAACCTTAAGGGCTTGTCCTATAAACAAGATAAGGTGGGGAAGTCATTACCCTCCCTTAGCCCACAAACAATCTCCTCACTCACTAACCCAAACCTAACTAAAACTGAGTAGACGTTGGCCCTAGGGACATCTCGGACTCAACTAGGAGATTATCTTAAGGGGGAAGGTGTTAGAATTTGACTCTTGTCAAATCAGTGTATAAGGAAAGGGATTGAGGGGCGAAACACCGAAGGCTGGTGGTTTGGCTTAATTAGGCCCGTCGCTTTTGCGCGGATACCTCCCACCAATCTTGCCCTGACCTGGCTGATTAGCCTGTGGTCAAAGTCTGTATTATACCTCATGTGGACAGTCTAACCAGTTAGGAGTCGTCTAGGTCAAAGGTCTACCCTAACTTAGTTTAGATTTTTTTTCTTTCTTTTTATTTGTTTGCTTATTTGTTTATTTTTTTTTTGTGTTGACATTTCCTGTGTGATATGGCTTATAACAATAATTTTTCAATTTTAATGGTAATCCATATTACACCCCGACCTCTTTTTCGGATATTACCAACTCGGCATATCATAACTTTAACCAACCTAGTATGCTAGATTGTGATGGGCCAGAGCCACGTGCTCTTGATTTGGGTCTTACAACCTAGAGTTAAAGATCCTCATTTATAGCTAATCACAATATTTGTACACACACCATGGATTTCATGTCACCTCCTACTTTTGACACTCTTAACATCAAAACTTGGAAGGTTAAGATGTCCTTATACCTCAAAGCCCTAGGCATTCATGTTTATTTTGCCACTAATAGATATTCTTATTGTTTAAATGGCGAAAATATTGAGGCTAATGCAAAAGCCCTACATGCTTTAAGATCTCCCTAAATGATGATTATTTATCTAGGGTTGCTAACATTGATTCAGCTTTTGTAGTTTGGAATACTATACTCTCCCTTGGCGAAAAAGAATAATATTATGCGGGGAGCGACTCGGATATTGGAAGTGACGCTTCCAATGTATGCTACATGGTCCAAGGGGATAACACCCTTGAGGTAAACACCGAATCCGAGGTAGAAGAGGATGTTGATATGCCTTATAATGAACTAGCATCTTTTCGTCAACAACTCCTTGAAAAGTATGAAATACTTAAAAAGGATAATAAGAATGAAAAACAAATTTAATGCCATGTTAAATGAAAAAGATTCTTTACAAGAAAAATTGGAATGTTTTTCAAAAGAAAATGAAAATTTGAAAATGAAAATATTTCCTTGCTTTCTAAATTGAATGATGTGTGTGAAGGAAATAATGCTTTGAAAAATAAAATTGTTTTGGTGGAAAAACAAAAAGAAATTGCTTTGCATGAAAACACTTCTTTGAAAAGAAAAATTGTTGAAAAAGAAAAAGAAATGTTTCTAAAAAGAATAAGAAAAATAATTTTCATTCTCATCATGCTTTACATGCTATCATTGATAAAAATGAAGTTAAATTTTTGAAAAATTGAATTGATTGTTTAAGCTCAACTTTGAGTAATTGTGCATTTAACCATAAAAGATTGGAATCCTTGTTTCAAAAAAAATAAGTTCCCATTATTCATGCACAACACCCACATCATGCATATGCACACTTTGCACGTCATGATCACACTCATACACATGTGCATAGTAGAGTGTACAAGTGTACACATTGCGGCCGCAAAGGTCATTTAGTAAAATTTTGTTTTGATAAGATACATCATATTAATTTTGCTAAGAAAAATGTTTAGGTTCCATTAGATGCTAACCCCTGTGGACCCAAAAGAAAATGGGTACCAAAATCTCTACCTTTTGTATTTGATGTAGGTGCGGGCTCTTACAAAACGTGAGAGATTTAGTGCCTTGATGGTGGATGCACATGGACTTGATGGACACACATTTGATGCACCGCTATCAAGGAGGTTTGGTGGGACAACCACCATGTTTTGGAGAATTAGAGCATAGTTCTTTGGTTTAGCAACTATCTCTAAACTCCTACTTTATTTATATGCTTTCATTTGATGATTTTTAGCATGTTTTGTTTTTGTGCTTCATGTGGTGAATACTTGTTTAAATGTAGTTTTTATCAAAACTTGGATATATACATGTACAAGTAGTGAGCAACATTTGATTCATAAATGTTTGCACTTCATTGTTCATTTGTACTCACTACATGCACATGTATAGCCTAGTTTTGATGATTTCCTCATTTACACTTGTTTTGCCTATTTTCATGTTTTACTTCATGTATATGGTATTTTTAGTCAAAACTAATAAATATACATGTATGCCCCTTGAGTCATTTACCTTCGTGCAATTTATATTATGGACTCTTTTTATGTTTGAGATATGTAGGCATATTATTAGTTTTGGATAAAAACATACATATACCTAGAAGTTTATTTTTAAAGATGAAAAATAAAATCTTTATGATCTTCTTGATTTTTGTTTGATAAAATAATATTTGTTTTGAGCTTCATTGATTGTCTTCATGAAAAATGCTAATTACATGATTCTTGAACACTCACACTTTATTTGTTTATTCATGACTTTGTTTCATGATTATTTTTTAGCCTTATAGATTTCGAGTGTCAAACTTTATGTATTTAGTATGCTTCATGATATACATATGATTTAGTTTCATGTTTTTGAAGGATCTTTAACTAGTTTTTCAAAAATTATTTTAACTAGTTATTTATTCTTCATTTGGTAGTGTTTTTACTATAAAATATTTTTCAAACTCTATTTTTGAAAACTCCTACCAACCCCTTTAAGGGAGGACGGATGGGAGAGCATGCCTTGTATGCTTTATTGAAAAACCTTTATCATGTGCATGTAAAGGGTGGTTTATTGTGAATTATATACTTGATTTACATCATATTTTCAATTGGTATCTCAATTGATTTTTTTTATATACTCATATTTTGTTTTCTATATATGTATGCTTCATTTCAAATAATATCAATTTCTATTGGTATTCTCTTTTCATACATATATATGATTTGTTTGTACTTGATTTTCAAGATATTTACTTGTTTAAAGCACAAAGTATGTTTATGCTAAGCTTAATTTAAATCTTAATTTTCAATTGATTTCTCAATTGATACCTTTTAAATAAGCTTATGCATTATCTTCAATTGGTATTTTTTTTACAATTGGTATTTTTATATCATAATGTACAATAACTTCAGTTGGTACCTATTTATTTCAATTGGTATCCATATTTTTCATTGGTATCAAAATTTCATTGTTATTTGAAAATTTAAATTGATATCAAAATATAAAATACTTTCCTTCATTGGTATCAAAATTTCAGTTGGTAAAATGTTTTGATTTATATTGCCTATATGCAAGGGGAGCTTAACATCTCTTCTACATATAGATTCATGTTGAGTGTATCTTATATTGAGGAGCTTGACAACTCTTCTTTATGCGATACACGTGTATAGGGGGAGCTTCACTTCTCCTCTTATGCATTGTATATTATGTGTTATGTGAGTTAGGGCTTGTCATCCCTTCTTCATGTAATGCATATATGTAGGGAAGTTAACTTAGCATCTTCCTCTTCATGAATGTATATCGCATATATCTTTTATTGATTGATTTGAGTTCACCCCTTTGCTGTTTTTTTTTCTAACAAGGAGGGGGAGAATATTATTTTGTGTTTACTTTAACCCCTTTGTTGATAATTGACAAAAAGGGGGAGAAGTATTTTAGTATATATGTATGTTTTCCTTGCTTTATACATAAAGGGGGAGAAGATTTCTTGTTTATGCATATTGTTTTGTTTTGCAAAAAGGAGAAAAGAATTTGATAAGTTTATGCTTGATAGGCATGTTTATCTCCTTATATTTGCATATATGTTTGTTTAGATTCATGTGCTTCATTGTCATATATTATTGTTTATTATGATGCATGAGTTAAGGGGGAGCTTCTTTGAAGCTTTACTTTAATCCATGCATATATAACTCCATGAGTTTTGTCACCATCAAAAAGGGGGAGATTGTTGGCCCAAAGGCCCATCACTCTAGTTTTGATGATGATTAACTCATGTAGTTATAGTACTAATGATCTTGTGTTTATTTAGTCTCAGATTTGTGATCAAGATCTTAGTAGGTGTGTAGCTTCAACAAAGGATTTAAAGTCAAGTTTTGGAGCTAACACGGTTTGATTCAAGAGCCTATGCATCAAGACCACATCAAGTACTCAAGAGGAGTCTAGCTCTTTAGATCAAGTTTGGACCAAGTCAAGAAGATGAGAAGACTTCAAGTGAAGACCTTCAAGATCAAGACTTGAGTCTAGATTTGTTTTAGTTAAGATTTTATTTTTAGTTAAAATGTAGAGGATAGAATAGTTGGTGGATTGCTCAAGTATACCATATACACTCACACACAATATTTAAATGTGTTTCCATAAAAGAGTTTTTATTTTGGAAAAATACAAAAGAGTTTTCTTTTGGAAAAATACCGGTTTGGTTTTTGTAGTTTAATATATACATGTCTTTAAACAAAACCATTTTTAGTGCTTATTATCAAAAACATAGATATTTCATCATGTATATGTAGTGGATCATATTCATACACTCTAAGCTTTAAAAGAGTTTAAAATATCTTGTTTTTGTATCTGGAGAAGTTTTGAAAAAACTAATTTGGAAAAATACGGTTTTTGTTTTTAGCCAAAATTTCTAAGTTACAAAAATAGTTCAAAATGTTTGTAACATGTCTTGATTTTACTCAAACATGTTTGTTTATCAAAATATAATATTGAACCTATTTTTGTAGTTTTTTTTGTAAATTTATGGGATTTTATTTAAGATAAAAAGCCAAGTTTTAAATCCCTAAAAAGACCTGTCCTGGCTTCTGCCGGTCGACCGAGCTAGGAGTCGGTCGACCGAGTCAGTCGACCGACGTGCATAGACGTGTACGCCAGTCTGGCTGGAGGGCCGGTCGACCGACCCGGTCGACCGCCAGAGAGCTTCTGCTCTCTGAAAGCCCCGGTCGACCGGGCCGGTCGAACGGCAGAGAGCTCTGCTCTCTGTTCCAGGCCGCGGTCGACCGGGCCGATCGACCGAGGCTCCAACGGTCAGAAATCTAACCGTTGGCGGTCGACCGGGCCGATCGACCGACAGCCGTCAGGGCTGCTGATTTGGCCCCAACGGCTAGTTTTTGATGGCCTATTTAAAGGGGCTATCATGGGCTATTTTAAATAAGTTTTAGAGAAGAGTTTTGGGCTAGTCTTGCATACTCATTTCAGTGGTTATATCCACATGTTTTAGAGCTACATTTCCAAATCAAAAGAGTGTTTATCAAGAGTGTTTTGAAAAGTGATTTCTTGTGTTTTCCACCACAATTTCAATCCTAGTTTTTCTTACAAACACTTGAGCTATCCATTGATATATTCATCCTATAGGAGTATTATTGTGAGATTGTTTTTAGGTGATCAAAGTGTTGTGATCACTAAAGACTTCATCTTGTGCTTTGAGGAGGCAGACGTGTGTGTTCGCATTGTTTCGAGTTCTAGTGTGAACTCGGTGTTTGAGGTACGGCCTCGGCGAGCTTGCGAGCTTGCGGTGTGTTCGGGAACAAGAGAGGGACTAGAGAGTCCAAGAGTTCTAGTGGAACTCCTTGTAGGTGTTGCGGCACCGAGTGATCCGGTGGGATCGGTTTATAGTGAAAATCTTTTAAGTGTTGAAGGCAGGAACGTAGAGCAAGTATGCTCGAACCTCGAAACAAATCTGCCGTGTTTGCAATTGCTCTCTCTTTATCTCTTACTTGTTTATATCTTGCATGCTTATATTGCTTTCATCTTTATATGCTATATATATATTTGTGCTCACATTGTTATATGCTTGGGGTTTGTTTGCTAACACTTGTATTCAACCAAGAGAGCCAACGCGGCACCTCAACTCTTATTTAGAGGAATCTTGAGGAGTTAGTTCCGAGTCCTTCACGAGGAATCCGGCTACACTCTTGTGTTATACTTGGTATTTAGTTTAAGAAGTTTTAGTTTGCATTAAATAAGTTTTAATTCCGCATTAATTGACCATTAGATTAGCTAGTCGCCTATTCACCCCCCCTCTAGGTGATTACAGATTGGTCTTATCTGAATCATTACATGCCCCAGTCCCAATACTATGAACAAGACTGGAATAATCATCACTACTCTTCACAGAGTCAATGGGGATACAACTCCCCCGAGTCATATTGTCAACTACCCTACCAACATCCAGCTTCATATACTCCTTCTCCCGAACAACCATTAGAAGAATCAATTGACTGGAAAAAGAGGATGGAAGCCTTAGATGAGCTTGAGCGACGAATTCAAATTTTAGAAGACTCAAAATCCCGTAAAAATTTTAAGTCACAGATCCTTACTCTATTTTTCAAGGAGAACATGTCAACTTAGAAAAGAGTATGGAAACCTTGATTCAATGTCAAAATGATCCACTCGATATGATAGAAGTAAGAATTAGTAGATTGGAGAACATGCGTAGGAATAAGGAAACTCTCCCTATTCAATCTTTGACTATTCCTAACACTTCTAGCCATATTGATGAAAATCAAGAATCATGGTATCTTGAAAACTTTGACCAAGATTCAGTTTCACCACAAAGCCTTGAACTTGACCAATATCAACCTATTGACGAATTGGCAAGTTTTCATTTTAATGAGATTGAACTTGATCATGAATGTGAACCCGATCCCCAACTTTGTGATTCAGTTTCCATCTTCGAATCTATGTTGACTCCGGTATTCTTACCCAATTTGGACCAATTTTCTGAGCCAACATTTATTCCCGTACCCATAGATTTTGAAATTGAATCACCAATTTTGGATAGTCACATTCCATTGATGGGAAAAGAATGTGAATATCAATTCTTGGACTTGGACTCAATGCTTGAACCAAAACTAACTTTAGAACCCCAAATCGATTTTCTCGAGTTTGTATTGGTTCCTGAACCTATCATTCTTGAGTCTAAGTTAACCATTCCACTAAGTCACATTCTTTTGTTGGACATAGGTATAGACCATGATGACTCTGTGATGATTTTTTAGTACTGGTGATGTAAAGGAAGTAAGTTTCACGATAGGATCTTTCATGATCCTATTCATACTGGGGACTGTAAATATGTAAATAGAAAAGAGGTCAATAAAGATAGGTTCCGTGAACTACCACATTATCTTGATTGGGTAGCAACGCTTGACCCAATCAGACCACCACCGGAACCCACCTTAAGGTAATATTTTCCTTCCCTTTCTTCTTTTTCATGCATCTATGCATTAATTCATACATTGCGGACAATGCATGAGATTGGTGTAGGGGAGGGTTCTAACATAACTTAAGTTTTTCTTATTATTAAAAAAAAATTTACATTTTCTTTACTTTTAAAAACTTTTTTAAAATAGAAACAATATTTTGACATATTTTTTGTAAGAATTAAGTCAATTTGAAGGAATAGGAAATCAAAATTAGAATTTCTTAAACTTGGTCAAAATAAGATTATTTGTTTGATTTTTAGGGTTAGGAAGATAATTTGTCAAAGTAATTTAGTCTTGATCTTTACCTTAATAAAATATACACACTTCATACACTTACACACTTAGGGTTCAAAAACAAAGATTCTTATGCTTTGTAAAAAAAATCTATGAAAGATGAACAAATCTAATTATTGATTAGCTAGGTGCTTTGGCCTAAGTAAGCCTTGGTATTTATGCGAAAGATGATTAGATAAGTTTGAGAAAAAAATATATATAAAAATCCTCTGATTAAGCTGGGTATTTGTGCCTAATAAAGCATAAGTATTCACGCCTAAAAGTGGTTCATATAATAAAATTCTTAGTTTTGTGTCCTTGTTTGCTCGAGTCCTTAAGTCCTTGGGGTGTTTTTCACCCGGTGCCCTAAGACTGTTTGGTCTGGGAGTCACCGATTAAAGGCTCGTTACATAGGCAGATTAGAAAGCCTAATAAAACTAAGGAATAATACCACTAAATATATATATATATATAAATAAATAAGGCATAAGAGTTAGAGTTAAAGAACCCTTAGTCAAAATTTTCACGGTCACAAGGTACATATGACTTAGGGTAAAGTAATAGACTAGATGAGAAGTACAATTTGACTCCTTACTTTGATTGATAACAAATTTTTGAAAAGAGACTAAGTTTAGGAATGAAAAATTCGGTTTTCCTATAACTTATAGATTACTTAAAACTTACAATAATATTTCAAATATTTTTTCTTTCAAAATGTGTTTTCAAAATACTAACAATTTTCTCTTTCTTTACGGATTTTGTGGGTGTAATCCACTGAAAACCCTCACGAGACAAAACTCGTCCTCTAGGGGTAACCTAGATGTTTAACGGCTTGTTGAACATGCTTAGTGCAATCGCGTGACCTGCGAAAGTGGTCTAATAATTTTTTGTTTAGTTGTTTTGCTCGAGGACGACAAAAGATAGGTATGGGGGTGTGATCGGTCGCTAATATTGCACACATTCATTATCATATTCTCATACTTATTATAAAATAAACTCTGCTTTTTCCTAAATATTGTTTAATTTATTTGCAGACTCATTCCTAAAGGAGAGTGAAGAGAAATGAGCCCAAAAGCCCATCAAATTCTGATTTAAATCAGAATTAATTCGAACTCAGTAAATCAGGGCAGATCAGGTCGGTTCAGATCGGTTGAAATCTAGTTAGAACAAATCCCTACAAATCAATCGGTTGAAGCCAAGGATCAAAGGCCATTTCGTCACAATTCTGGAGATAAAACTGAGAATCCAGCTGAAGATAAAGTCATATCCCGAAACCTGGACGCTCCACCCCTCGGCTGTGGCCACCTGGCCACAGCAAAGCCGCGGAAACGCGGCATTTGCCGCGGATCCGCGGCTTTGTTAGGGAGTTAGGGGGAGCTTTTGCTCCCCCTATCTTCTCACGCCTCTCCCCTATGGGTTTTTGCCTATAAAAGGCAGGTTTTTCACTGTAAATGGGAACGACCAGGCAGAGATAGAATTTAGTCTACATTTTCATTCTTTTTAGAGTAGGTTTTTATTTTCTTTTCATGTAATTTTTATTTCTTTGTAAGTATAGTTTAGACTGAGATTCATGCAAGTAAGAGAGAGAGGCATATGTTGAGAGTGACACCGATGTACCTCCTCCTTCTTTCATCGTTTCTGCAAGCAATAAAAGGTAATTTTTTTTTCTGTTTGTCTTTACTTTTGTTTTCTTCTTCTTCTTTCTACGTTTCCTCTTTTAGTTATGATGAGCATTCAAGTGAATCTAGAAGAATCAGTATAGCCATGTTTTTGTGAGTGCCAACGATATTACAAGATGATGTTCTCCTCCACAAGGTTCCGTATCATTTCATTCTTGTTCGTCTTGATGATGTAATGCGAATGGGGACTGAGCTCGATTTTATGTTTTATATGTTGAACGCCTCTGAAGTAAGGTAGAACATGCAAGGGTTCCAGGTAAGTCATCAACTAGAGGAGGTATGTATTTCTTTAATCTTTTCTTTCTTTCTTTTATTGTAACTTTTAGTGTAGACCACCAACACCATAATCACCCAAATCTCTTTCACTCTTTCATTTTATTTGTACATATCACTTCTATTTTCTCCATCTCCTTATTCTACCACTTTCTTCCTAACTTGAATTTAACTCCATTTTTTATTTTTCTTTTAAAGAGCTGAAGAAGAACTTTAACCATACTTTGTAGCCTAAAAGAGAACTTACTAAAAGGCTTCCATCACTAGTCCCTCTTTGTGGATCACAACCCGCATAGCCACTCGCTATAGCGGTAGAATTGAGCACCTTGCACTCTTTAATCTTAAAATCTGAAATACTGTATTTTGTGTGCAGGTTCCATCTCAATCAGAGTTAGAGATAGTTACCAAAACCATTAGGGCTAATCTCTAGATTTCCAAACCATGGTGGTCCTCCCACCAAATTCTCTTGAAAGTGTGCATCCAAAAGTATCACCATTTAGCTCGGAACGCATCCACCATCAAGGCACCAATACTCTCAAGTCAAGTGAGAGTTCACACCTACATCAAATACAATAGGACTGGATTTTAGTACACATACTCTATTGGGTCCATGGGGGTTAGCACCTTTCCTAATCCAAACAAATTTATTTGCAAAATTTAAATTATTAATCCTATCATAACAAAATTTTGCAAGATGGCCCTTACGTCCACAATGTGTACAAGTTTACACATAAGCATACTTTAAATCATGTGTGTGAGCATGATGAGCATGTGTATACCGTGAATGGTGTGCATGTAAATGTGGAACTTGTTTCTTTCTAAACATGAATTCTAAACGTGTGTGGTTCATGATACATTGGCTCAAAGTGGAGCCCAAACAATCAACACTCTTTTTTAATATAATTATATCATTTTCAACATGAGAAGAAGAGCTGGAGCATGCAATAGGAACACTAGATGGTGACGCATGGCAATCATGTGAATTTAAATCATTTTTTAAAGATTTATTTTCATTTGAAACTAAATTCAAATTCTCTGAAATTAGAGCAATTTTATTTTTCAAGGTTTCATTCTCTTAAAACAAAATCAAGTTTTGAAGATAGAGCCTCATTTTTCTTCAAAATAATATCACAATCAATTTTATTTTTCAAAATTTTGTTTTCATTTAGGGCAAGATCAAGTTGGAATTTCAATGAGTCCCTTTCAATTGAAATCTCATCTCTCTCTTGCAAAGCCATATTAAATTTTGAAAACAAATCCTTATTTTCTTCTTTTATTTTATGACTTTTTTTTTCAAAATTTTGTACTTTCCTAACAAGTTTTCACTCACAATAGATAGTTCTTCATTTAAAGCATCGACATCCATATAGTCATCTCCGGAAGAACTAGCACTATCATCTAGTTGAGTATCCGAGTTTACCTCAAGGGAGTCATTCCCTTGGACCATGTAACAAGCTTGTTTGGATTCATCCTCATTATATTCCTTCTACACATATTTTGTCGTTTGTAGTGCGTGAGAGGTCAAAGTGTTCCACACTGTAAAAGCAGAATCACAATGAGAAACAATAGATAAATGTTCTCTGCTAAGAGTGCATCTAAGTGCCTTTGGGGCTTGTGCATTGGCCTCTATATACTTGTTATTATCAAGATAGGATTTCTTGGTGGTAGCAAGATAAATATGCATTCCTAGGGTCTTAAGGTACATACTCATCTTAAGCTTCCATATATCAATGTTAGAGACATCAAACATAGGAGGGGTCATGAAATTCATGAGTGTATGTAAACAATTAGGTGTGCAAATGTAAATACTAGATTAGCTAACCAAGATCTCACTCCTAGGTGGTTAAATCTAATATCAGGACATAGGCTCTGATACCAATTAAAAATACACCTAGAGGGGAGGTGAATAGCTGTATGGCTAATCTAAAGATAAATGATGCGGAATTTAAAAACTAATTGCAATACACTAAGTGTAACCAAAGAGTGTAGCCGAATTCCCGATGACGGGCTCTGGACTATCTCCTCTAAATTCCTCTAAATAAGAGTTGAGGTGCTATATGAAGCTCTCATGGTTCAACACTAGTATGGACACACAAACAATACCAAGTATATAGGATATGAATAATATGAATCAATGCAAGATATAAAAGAGAGAGTTTAGAGATAGTGGGTCAATCGCAAATACCGAGATATGTTTTGAGGTTCGAGCCACTGCTCTACGTCCCTGCCTTCACACAGAAGGATTTCCACTATACGTCCACACAAGACTTCCCACACAGGGAACCTCCACTGAGAATTTGGCAAATACAAATTAGGAGTACACAACTCCTCTCTCCAACAAACACACCTCTACACAAGAGGCAAGGCACAACAATAATCACCTCTACACTTTACGGGATGGGCATTAAGCCAAACAACAATAATCACCTCTACACTTAGAGGGATAAGGCACTAAGCCAACACTCCAACAATCACCTCTGCACTTAGAGGGACACCAACAAACCCAAATCTCCTCCACAATCACCTCTACACAAGAGGGATACTCACAAACTCAAAGCAAAGAGAAAGTTACAATCTTGATGATCTCAAAGGCCACAAACAACCTTGGTGATCTCAATAGACCACAAACCAATTTTCTCAAAAAACAAGATCCTATAGATAGGATAGAGATGATAGCTCAACTGTGAGAATACAAGGTGTTTGAAAAACAAATCACAAAGAAAAATACTTAGGAAAACAAGTAGAATAAGATAGAAATGAAGATCAAAACCAATATCCCAAATACTCTATTTTTCTTTGATTTTTTCAACCCTTGAAAACAAATAAAGATAAATCTTTTTAACCTAAAAACTCTTTTAAAAGCTTGCTGTTAAACACTTGTAAAGATGGGAAAAATTGCTCTTGAAATTCTTTTTAAAAACAGCCCAAAGGGATAGGTATTTATAACCCATTCCAAAAGTTAGCCATTGGGCCAAATCAGTAGCTGATTTTGCTGATGGTCGACCGCCCGGTCGACCGGCCAACGGTTGGATTTCTGACCGTTGTGCCACAGGTCGATCGCCCGGTGGACCGGGGCCGGATCCAGAGAGCAGAGCTCTCTGGACGGTCGACCAGCCCTCAAGCCATTTGGCTGTGCACGTTTGTGCACATCGGTCGACCGGTCCGGTCAACCGACTTCTGTCTCGGTCGACCGTCCGGTCGACCGGCAGAAGGCCACGTTAGACAAATTATAGGGATTAAAACTTGGTCTTTTTATCTTTATTAAAATCCCATAAAATCTCATAAATTCCATAAAAATAAGTTCATTAATATACTTTGATATACAAACATGTTTGATTAAAAATTAAAGCATATTACAAACATTTTGAACTATTTTTGTGATATAGAAATTTTGGCTATAAATAAAAACCATATTTTTCAAAAATAATCTCCAAATTGAAAAATGATTTTTTCAAAACTTCTCCAAATACAAAAATAAAATATTTTAAACACTTTTGAAGATTTGTGTGTATGGATATGATCCAACTACACATATATGATGAAATATCTATATTTTTGACAATAAACTCTAAAATAGGTTTTGATAAAACAAATGTATACTTTGAAGCTTAAAAATCAAAACGGTATTTTCTAAAACACATATAAATTTTTTGTGTGTGTATGTGAACTTGAGCAATCTACCAACTAATCTATCATTTACATTTTATTTAAAAACAAATCTTGATACTTACAAAACCCGACACAAGTCTTCTTGAAAATCTTCTTCTCCTTCTTGACTTGGTCCAAAACTTTGATCCAATGAGCTAGACCCCTCTTGAGTACTTGATGCGTGAGCTCTTGAATCAACACGTGCTAGCTCCAAAACTTGACTTTGAATCCTTTGTTGAAGATAAATACCTACTAAGTTCTTGATCAAATATCTGAGACTAATTAAACACAAGATCATTAGTACTATAACTACATGAGTTAATCATCATCAAAACTAGAGTGATGGGCCTTTGGGCCAACAAGCTTGACTAGAGTTTCTAGGGTTTGTTACTGGTTGACTAGGCAAAGTCCCTTTGGGCCTTTCGCTTATAGAACTGGTTAACTAACTCATTTGACCCTCTAATTTAGATATAACTTTTCCCATATCTGCATGAAAGATGTCAAAATTTTCTCAAAGTCGATAGATTTCTTATTAGTAGTGAGACTTTATTAGGAAGGCTGTGGGCTTGATTGGGAAAATTATGTTGATAATGAGGTGGTTGAAAATTGTTGGAGAAATTGGGCCTAGGATAATAGTTGGTATTTTGGGCCCATGAGAAATTTAGATGATTTCTCCAACCAGGATTGTAGGTTTGTGAATATGAATTGTTGGTGGGCCTTGCGAAGGTTGCATTCATGGGTTCGAGCAACGTTTAATGCGCAAGAAAAATGGGACACTCTTCGAATTCATAGTTCATAGCTTGACAGTAAGTGCAGCCCGCAGATGGTGTTGGACTGACTTGATTTAAAAAAACAGAATCCTTAATTTCTATGGCCTCTAATCTTCGCATAACGTTAGCTCATTTAGCCTCAGTTGTTATAGAGTCTTCTATTGAGTGAAGACCTCTTTTGGAAGAGATAGAGTTGGGATTCCTAGACTCTTTTGGAAGGTTCTTATTGGGGGTTTTTCCACCTAGGTCTTCATATATTTCTCACCCTTCGTTTTCATCTGCTTTCAATAATCTCCCTTAACTCATGGTTTCTGGGAGAGTCTTGTTTTGATAATTTAAACCATCGTAGAGAGAATTCGGAATAGCTGTTACTTCTTTATGCCATGATGAGAGCATTGGACAAGAAGGTCTTTGAAATATTTGAAGTATTTTCAAAATGGTTCGTTGGTTTCTTGCTTGTACTGCATTATGTTTTTCCTAAAAGGGCCAGTCTTATAGATATGGTAGAACTTTTTTAAGAAGACCTTTGCGAAATCATTCCAAGTTGTGATAGAGTTTTCCGCTAAACTGTATAGCCATTTCTTGGCTAGGTTCTTAAGGGCAAAAGGGACAAATCATAGCTTGATGACATTATCTCCTAATTGCGGTATTTTCATCATAACACATACCTCCTCAAATTCTCTTATGAAGAAGCATGCATCTTCGGACTCTAAACCATGATATTTCATGAGAGTATTTATGAATTGTGACTTAAGCTCAAATTTGTCATCGTCAGCTTCGGGAAGCTGAATGCAGGATGGAAGAGATGTCCTAATAGGATTTAACCTATCCTGGAAGGATATTATTTGTGCCATTTCGGGATCGGGTTTAGGTGGTGAAATATTTCTAGTTAATCTAGATGTAGCTGGGTCTCTTGACCAAACTGACATACACAACCAATAGCAAACCAATTCACCAATCAAAAAGAAAACCAAGATCAATCAATCCTATTTTAGCTTACACCAAACTGACATACACAATCAATAGCAAACCAATTCACCAATCAAAACAAAAACAAAGATCAATCAATCCTATTTTTGAGTAACCTTAGACCTAGACGACTCCTAACTTTAGGTTATCTGTTGGAGGTATATTGCAGACCTTAACCACAAGTTAATCAGCCAGGTAGATGGCAATATTGGTGGGAGGTATCCGTCAAGACGGGCCTAATTAAGCAAAACCACCAACCTTTGAGGCTTTTTCTCTCAATCCTCTACCTAGTCACCAATTTAGAAAGAGTTAAGTTCTAACAACTTTCTTCTTTAGTCAATCTCCTAGTGAGTATGAGTTATCTTAGGACTAACGTCTAGTTAATTTTAAATTAAGTTTAGGTTGTGAGTACAAGAAAGATGGTTTTTGGGCCTAGGAAGGGTAATGAAGTCCCCACCTTATGTTATTTAAGGGTTTTGTCCTTAAGATGTATTAGTGCATGTGTACAAATAAATTGAAAAGAATTCGGTCAAAAGCAGTAAATCAGTGAAAAAATGCTTCCTAATTTATATGCAATGCGGACGTACCTTGTCCCCAGCACTCTTCATTAGAAATTAAAGTATTTAAATAGACACGTGCCTATGATGCAAGAGTCTAAGTAGGTTTTTTAAGTTAATCAACAAATAAATTACTGTTAAATTATTAGTAGTGTGCAAAAAATTCAAATAGAAAATTTAAAATCACGAAAAGTAAACTTTTGCAATTTCAGGCAGCCCTGCAGAAGGCAGGTAAGTAGTGAACTCAAATAAGCAGCGTTAACATGGCTTTTGCCGCGTTTACGCGGTGTTGTTGAGGACTTAGGGGCTCTACTTTGGATACTGAGTCCCAGGGCCACTTTTATTGATGTATTTGCAGAAGATTTTTCTGTTTTCCAATCCAGTACACAGAAATAGAGAAATTAGGGTTTAACAAAAAAAATTGTACCGTTCTTTCCTAGGCAACGACGCCAAAATTTTGATTGGCAGAGTAAAGAGAGTAAAAAGAAAAAGGTTAAGATTAAGAAATTTCTTTGTTTTCTCGCAATTAATCCGCTGTAACAAGAGATAAAGGTGTCGATCCGCAGGGAGAGATGTGATGGAAGCCTTTCGATCTTTTCTTTATGTAAAACTTAGAGAGAAAGATGATGGTCATAAAAGAGTTTAATCAATAAAAAGAGAGATCATAGACCACTAATCATCCACCATAACTAAGCACTAGTTTATGAAGAATAAATATCATATTGAACCTAAAAAGATTGATCCTAAAGTGTTACTTCAAATTCAAGCAAAAAGAGTAGATAGAAAACAAGCTCTAATTAAAGCTAGATAAAATTAAACATTAGTTTATCAAAGTTTCTAAGTATAGCATAAGTAAAATCGTTTTAGACTTAGCATTAAGCTATCAAAGTATCTAAGTATAAACCAAGAATAACCATTAAATAGTATAACTCTAAAACTGGTTTAACTTGGGTTTCCAACAGACATAGAATTCAATTAATTCATCTTATAGAACTAGATTTAGTTGGTGAAGAGATTAACAAGCTATAAAGAGAATTAGTTACTCATATTTGTTTTTAAACTAGGCATGGTGATTAAAGGGTGCATAAAATAAAGCAAATAGAATTGAAGAATAAAAATTAAAAAAACAAAAGAGATATGGAATGAAAATAAGAACCTTTATTGAATTGTCACTAGTTCAGTAAAAAAAAAGCCGTATTCTCTTTACAAATCTTCTTCTTTAAAGTAAAAACTAGAAAACACAATGAAAATTTAGAAAGAAAAATATCTAAAGAAAACTCAAAAACTTTATTTTCTGAGATGATATTTCCCATTCCTCTACATGAGCTTTTATAGTAGAACCCAGGGAGAGTCCTAGATAAAGTTGCACCACCAAAACGAAGAGGCTATCTCCTTATCCTTTGGATTTGAATTGAGTATATTCTGAAAATATTCTTTTCTTCTTGACTTGGAATCAAGTATTATTTAAATTCTGAATTTAACTTGATTTTATCCTTTATCTCCAAAATAGGATTGGGAATTTCAATTCTGAGTTTGTCTACAACTAGTTAGCGTGTTAATTACTATATATGACTCATCAAATGACTGAATTTGAAATGGTAGTCAACATAAGACTTATAACCCTTTAAGTTTTCTTTCTGTAGCATCTTGAATCATTGAATTTGATTTTTCGTAGAGAAAGTTATGACCAAAAAATTAAAAAGTATCAAGTCTAAATCTGAGTATGAATTTGAATTCTCTCCCGTTTATCTTTAACTTGTGGCTCAAGCAACCTGAATTTAAGTAGAAGTCCTCCTCTATCTTCAATTAGGATAAGTGTTTATCTCTTGATATCCTTTTTCTCCTCTAGATTTCAATCTAATTATAGATTAAAATTCAAATTTAGATAGGATAAAACGGAAGTTTCTTTTATCTTCTCAATTTATCTTTAATTCCATAATCTTTTGAGCTTTTAGGCTTCTTGGGCTCTTTTCTTTTCTCTTTTTAATTATGGAGGCATGCACTTTACTAAACAATAAAATAATTAGATAGTAATATTTTATAAAAAATAAATATGAAAATGTGACTAAAAATATGCACTTTTGATGATCAATCAAGTAGTTGTAGCTCTAATACCACCTGACGCAGACAAGAAAGCGAAGATGCTGGTTAGATCTCGTTCTAACGCTAACGAATCCTAAAGGATACTTTCAGGTAGGATATCTACGAGCAAAAATAAACAACTCGAATTCACAAGCAATTGAAGAGAAAAACTCAATTTTATTGATTAAAACTTAGATTCTAAAATAAAGATACAATAACCTTAAATAGGTTTTAAAAATAGTAGTCTAATCTAATTAGGAAAATAAAACAAAAAAAATAAAAATGAAACAATTTGAAATCCAAATTCGACACGAAAACAAACTCCTAAACAGAATCATATTTTCTGATGTGGATGTCAGTTGGCAGGATTAGTCGACTAATGAGACGCTTAGAAAATAACCAACTCTCTGTTGAATCAGACTAGCCGACTACTGAGATTGGATTAGTCGAATACTGAGAGGGTGAGTCGACTACTGAAGAAATTAATCGACTATTCTGATGATTAATCGACTAATACAAATTTTGTTGTTTGTTGTCGTAGTCTCCTACATCAAATTGTGACCGGGACTTGAACATGGAATTCTCTTTAACCCGTACCCTACCTCTTTACTAGTGTGCCTGTCCCCAATGATAGTCACGTCCTGTTGTTTGATTCATAGACAACAGAGGAGCTAGGAAGATCAGTCAGGACTAAAGGTCGAACAAGTATAAATTGACAATGTCAAGGAAGATATTCCCAAAACACACACACACAAAACAATTCAACATCTCGACTACTTTTTCTCCTCCGGGAAAAAATTGGTCTACTGGAAGTTTTGTTTTGTTTTTATCTGCCTCGAATTTAAATGCGACAAGTATCACATACTATTCAGTGCGATCATATCTGCAATAATGCACCGGATCTCATCAGAACTCCGCAGCTAAGCATGTTGGTGCTAGTTCTCATGTTACACCATTCACTCTTTTGATTCTCCAAAAAAAAAAAAAAAAGTATTATTGCAAATTATTACAGTAAAACTCCTCTTAAAACAATGAAAAGAACAAAGAAATATTTTTTGTTTTAAGGCATTTTCTATTTTAAGGATAACTTTGGGTTTGTAATTGGTCTGATCAGAGCCTCTGAGAGAGCAGCTGCACTACTGCTTAGGGCCCAAGAAGGACATAAAGAATTTCTTTTCTGTTTTCCCTTTCTTAGCTTTGGTTGAGAAAAAAAATAAATAATGGCTCAACAAATAAAAAGCCTCTTCTTCTTCTTTTTCCCTCCTCTTTTTATTAACAACTCATCTCATGCAAAGAAATTTCAATTTTGAAGAAGTTTTGATTTTAATTATTCTTTTTGAGAAAACATAGTTAGGATAGAGAGAGAGAGCTGTGCATTTCAAATCTCAATCTTTAAATTGGGCCCATGTAAAATCAGAATCCAAATCCAGTGAGGAAAAAAAGTCTATTATGTACAATTAGATCCGAGATTAATCTAAACTCGGGAAAAAAAAAAGTTGAAAATATTCAAAATTTTCTTGAGACTATTTTTGCATGAATCTTATTTGGATCTTTTATTCTAGATCCTAGTCTACCCAGGTCAATATTTTAGATATAAATCTTAGTAAAACTGAATTTGAAGGCAAGATTTCAGAATTGATTATGAATTTTATGCCAAAATTTTACATCAGATTGTCAGAATTTTAAATTTCTATTTACTCCAGTTTTCAACCATGGGCTAAAGCATCACAAACACTTAAGCTGGGTCTGTTTGGTTATCGTAATTGGTCGTAACTCGTAAGTCGTAATTGGTAAAGTCTTTTATCACTGAAATTAATGACATACATGTAAGTTTTACGGTGTTTGGTTGGTAATATAAAGTTGTAAGTGAGAAAGTGTATTGTGTTTTACGGTGTTTGACTGTCGTAATGTGTAAGTCGTAAGTGGAAAAGTTGACCACAAAATTAACTATTTGGTGATTTAAAATTTTTTAATATTGCAAATAAATACAAAAAATGCTAAATATTAAAAAAATTAATATTAACATAAAAAATTATATAAATTTGCACGATCACAAAAGTAACTGTAAGTCGGTTATAAGTGAGTGGTAATTTTGTTGCAAATGGGTGGTAGTTGAGTTGTATAAGTCTTTTACAAATTACAAACAAACGACGTAGTTGTAATTAGGTTGTAAGTCATTTATGAATTACAGACTTTTACGACTTTTACGATGAAACAAACAGCCCCAAATGTTTAGTGAGTAGAGTTGGAAGAGTAGAGCTAAGGGTTTGTTGAGGGAAGAGTCAGAAAGAGTAAAACACTTAAAATTATGTAGAGGTTAACCACTTGCCTCCAAAATGTAGGAGGCAAAATGCATAATATATTTTTAAAAGCCCAATTTTACTTTTGGAAAGATATGTCATGATTATTCACTAATTCCAACTCTACTTAAGTGCTTGGTAGAATTAAAAAGTGTTATTAAGTCTTAACTCCTGCTAATTTCTGTTTCAGAACAAAGCTTTAATATGACTGAGTCGAGGAGGAAACAAAATGAATATAATTATAATCAGGCCCAAGACATTTCCAACACAACTACATTTAATATTATAATAAAACACAATAAAAATGATGAGAAATTTGCCCAATTAAGTCAAGTAGAATGTTACAATAATTTAAATTTTTTAACATATTATTAGTTTTGGACTTAGATCATGAATTTTTATTCAAAGATATTAGAGTTATATAACTAATGTTTTTTTTCAAATAGATTTTAATTATTTAATAATAGCATATTTTATCAATTCAATTTATCTTTAGTTGTTTTCTTAGAAGCGGTCGGGTGAGCATTTGGACTGGTGTCAGAAAGTGAGCGTCCCCCGGTGTTTTAAGTTCTAGCTACGCCAGTAGGTGTAGCAGTTAAGCACTAACCTCCCAAGAGTGAGGAGACAGAGTGCATATATATATATATATATATATATATTATATATATATATATATATATATATGAGAAAAATGTATATCAGCCTGTAGCTGAGAGAACTCTGTCAGCCTGCGGTGACGTGGCTCAAGATTTGTCACGCCACTAACTTGCGGCCCGCTTATAGGAAGAAGTTAAATTAATAGATACCCCTTATGAAAAGCTACTCTGTCGGTAAAAGACAGTGGATATGTATAGTTTATCATATTTTTATATTTTATGACGTTTATTCAATTTTTGTGACAATTATCTTTTATAACCGCGACCAAACTGCCAACATTTTTTTATTAAATCACGAAACTAATTTGAATGCTTCTTTAATTTTTTTTATCTGATTTGATATTTAATGATTTTTAATATAGTCGCAGTTTACTTTTTTTCGCATGTAATGTATAATGCGATCAAGGACCCGACTATGGTCGCAGTACTTAACGAGAGCGATAGTATAATCGCAGTTTACGTATTATTTGAAAATCACCTAGAGGGGGGGAGGTGAATAGGTGATAATGCTAATCAATGCACAAATAAAAATTATGATGCAACAATCTCCCAAAACAAGACTAGAACCCGGATTCCCCGTGAAGGGCTCTGAACTCCTTCCTCGTGATTCCTCTGGATATGAGTTGGAGGTGCACAATGCAATCTTGTTGTATGGGACTTTGATTGACAAGATGAATGAAAACAAGTGAATATTGCAATGAAAATAGAGAGCAAGTAATAAGAGTAATGAAAGTAAAGCAAGAAGCAAGAGCAAGTAAACCAAACGCAAATACCGAGAATTTTTCCGAGGTTCGAGCACCCAGCTCTACGTCCCCGCCTTCCCCAGAAGGATTTCTAACCACTATAACTTCACAAAGATGTTACAAATACACCGGAGTACCCAACTCCACAATCTCAAGTACAAGTTCTCTCTTGGTGATCAAAACACCATAAACTCTCTTTTGAAAAAGTCTCTTCCCTTACAAAGATCCTTGTAGAATGATGAGAGGATTGAAGCTCTTGTGTGTAAGTGGAAAAGAAAAAGAAATCAGAGAGTCTTTGGAAAAACACTTCAGAAAATGAGAGAAATATTCAGCACAAAAACCAAGAAACAAATCTCTTTTGAATGCCTTAAACTTTTGAAACTTTTGCAAATTTTTCTTGTGAAAAAGAACCTCTCCCTAAACACCCCTATTTATAGTAGAGGGCTAGGGTTTAAAGATAAAGCACACTTAAGGCTAATTAGGAAGTATTAGGATCAGTAAATATCTTTTAATCCCTTTTTAGAAAGAAAAAGACAAAAATAAAACAGCTCAGAAAACTAGCCGTTACTGTTCAAACGGCTCACTCGGTCGACCGGTCGGTCGACCGAAGTTCAAAAAATAAGAGCTGTTGCCGGCTCTCGGTCGACCGCTCGGTCGACCGAAAAATACAGAGAGCAAATGACTTACAGTCAGGCAGGTTTCGGTCGATTGCGCGGTCGACCGTGAAACGTGCACACGGATACGCACTGCTGCCAGAACCTCGGTCGACTGGGACGGTCGACCGACTTGACCTTGAAATATCACCTAGAGGGGGGGTGAATAGGTGATGGCTAATCTAATGGTCACTTATGAGTAAATGATGCGGAATTAAAACTAAGATGACCAAATAAAACTTCTTTTAATTAAACACTTATGTATAACACAAGAGTGTTGCCGAATTCCCTTTGGAGGGCTCTGGACAAGCTCCTCTAGATTCCCCTTGAATGGGTTAAGGTGCCGCGTTGGCTCTCTTGGTTGAATACTAGTGTTAACAACAATCCAAGCAAGTATAGCAATTATGAGCACAAGGGAGTATATCAAGCATGTAAATGATAAAGACAATTATTGAATGCAAGATATAAAAGAGACAAAGAGAGAGAGAGATAGAGTAAGCAATCGCAAACACAAAGGGTTTGTTTCGAGGTTCGAGCACACTTGCTCTACATCCCCGCCTTCGACACACGAAGGATTTCCACTATGCAAGATCCCAATGGATCTCTTCTCGGTGCCGCAACACCTACAATCTCTCGGACTCCCAAGCCCCGTACACACGCAAGCTCCACAAGCTCGCCGAGGCCACACCTCAAACCACCAAGAGTTCACAACCGAACTCTAACCACCAACGAGCACACTTGCCCGTCTCCTCAAAGAACAAAGGAAAGATCTTTGGTGATCACAACACTTGATCACCTAAAGAGCACTCTCACTACAACACACCTATAGGATGAATAGACAATGGATAGCTCAAGTGTGGTGTGAGAAAGCAAGGAAAGAAAGTTATGATGAAAAACTCAAAGAATCACTTAAACACTCTTGATAAAATCTTCCCTTTTGATTGGAAGTATTTGCACTCAAATATGTGGAGAAAACTCTGTTAAAAGGATGGGAAAAACTGGCTTAGAAATCTCCAAAATCTTAACCCCAAAACAAGTGACAAGACCCCCAATTTATAGGCTACCAGAATATAGCCGTTGGGATCTGTCAGAGCTGACGGTCGACCGGCGGTCGACCGTCCAACGGTCATATTTTGACCCGTTGGAGCCACCGGTCGACCGCCCGGTCGACCCAGAAATCCAGAGAGCAGAACTCTCTGCAGCGGTCGACCGTACGGTCGACCGGACCACTGTGCTGACAACGTGCACAAGGCTGTGCACGTCGGTCGACCGTACGGTCGACCCGACCTTGCTGCGGTCGACCGTCCGGTCGACCGATTTGGCCTGTCAGCTAGTCCCAGATCTGCTCATAAAAGGGATTTGAAAATAGGTCTTTTAACTTAATAAAAATCCCATAAATTCTCAATAAAACTACAAAAATAGTTTCAATGTTATACAATGATACACAAACATGCTTGCACAAAATCAAGACATGTTATAATAGATTTGAACTATTTTTGTAACTTGGAAATATTGGCTCAAAAATAAAAACTGTTTTTCCAGAACATGTTTTTCCAAAACTAGTTTTTCCAAATCTTCATCAAATACAAAAACAAGATATTTGAGTTCATTCTAAAGCATAGTGTGTATGGATATGATCCACTACACAATCATAATGATATATCTATGTTTTGACATTTAGCATAAAACATGGTTTTGGTTAAAGGATATGCATGATAGAAATACCAAAAACCAACTATGTATATATTGTCACAAAGAAAAATCTTTTACTAAAAATAAAAATTCTTTTCTAAACATAAAAATCTTTTATGAAAGCAATTCTATCAAGAGTTCTATCAAGAGTGTGTGTGTGATATAGACTTGAGCAATCCACCAACTATCTATCCTTTACATTTTTAACTAAAACAAAACAAAGACTTATACCTAGACCCAAGTCTTCATCTTCTTGAAGTCATCTTCTTGAAGTCTTCTCATCTTCTTGACTTGGTCCAAATGCGATCCACCGAGCTCATCTCTAGATGTTCTTGATGCATAGGCTCGTGAATCAACCGGTGCTAGCTTCCAACTTGTCTTTAAATCCTTTGTTGAAGCTCCACACCTACTAAGATCTTGATAATGAATCTGTCACTAATTAAACACAAGATCATTAATAATCATAACTTCATGAGTTGATCATCATCAAAACTAGAGTGATAGGCCTTTGGGCCAACAATCTCCCCCTTTTTGATGATGACAAAACTCATGGAGTTATATATGCATGGATTAAAGTAAAACTTCAAAGAAGCTCCCCCTTAACTCATGCATCACATTCAATAATAGATATGGCAATAAAAGCACATGAATATGTATGCAATGTATGGCATGTATGTAAATATAACATCATAAATCTTATCTCCATACATTATAAATCTTACCTCCATACATTTAACAAATCACAAAACACATATGCATCAACACAAATCTTACTCCCCCTTAAGCAAGAAAGACATGCATATAAAATCTATAAATACTTCTCCCCCTTTTTGTCAATCATCAACAAAGGGTTCAAAGTAAAATACATCAAACAAATCTTCTCCCCCTTTTTGTCAAAAACAAAGTCATCAAAGAGAGGTGCAATTAAATCAATAAGAGGTTATATGCGATATACATTCATGAAGAGGAAGACGCTAAGTTAGCTTCCCTACACATATGCATTACATGAAGAAGGGATGACAAGCCCTAACTCACATAACACATATTATGTAATGCATAAGAGGAGATGTGAAGCTCCCCTACACACGTATATCATATAAAGAAGAGTTGTCAAGCTCCTCAATTTATAATATACTCAACATGAATCCATATGTAAGAGAGATGTTAAGCTCTCCTTGCATATAGGAAATACAAATCAAAAATTTTGAATATTTCTTTATCAAGACAAAATTTTGAACTTTCTTAATAAAACACATTTTGAGATTTTCAAAGATACACAATTGTCCTTTTCAAGGTACCAAATGAAGAACAATCAAATTTTGAATTTTGATACCAATTTTAAAAATACTATGCATAAGCTTATTATGGGATACCAATTTGAAATTCTAATTAAGCTTAGCATTAACAATCTTTGTGCTTTAAAAGATACCAATTGTAAAATAAGCACAAAAAGATCACATATATGTATGGAAAGATAATACCAATAGAAATTGATATAATTTAAATTTGAAAGCATTCATACATACAATCAAAATACGATTATACACAACAAGAATCATATTGATACCAATTGAAAATATCCAATGATACCAATAGTAAAATTAAACTTAGGTGTATGCATCATATAGTTTACCATATGAAAAATTCGAACTAGTTAAATGAAATTGTTTTAAGAGCTAGTACGAATTCCTTCCATCAAGGAATAAGTCAAAAGTTTTTCATGAAATATCAATGAAACACAAGGCACTAAAAGCACTCTATCCATAAAGTCCATATCAAAAAGAAGTGAGTGTGCTAGTGTTATGTGGAGCATAGCATCATGAAAAATAGCAATAGAACCCAATATTCCTTTAAATCATAAATTTTGAAATCATGAAATCCAACACAAAAATTTTATTGTAAAATCACAAAAATTTTTTATTAACAACAAAATTTATATTTCAAGATATATGTATGTTTTGACAAGACATTAAGTATACATACATATCCCTAAAATACAATTGAGTCAATATATAGATTTTGCACGAAAGGTAAATGACTCAAGAGGTATCCATGTATATCTTAATGTTTTGGCAAAAATGAACATATACATGAAATGAAAGCACATGATCATAGCATCAATCTAAAATGGGAATACAAGTTTAAAAATGTAATGATCATCAAAACTAGGCTATACTAGCACACCTAATGGGCACAAATAAGCAATCAAACCAATCATATATAGATTTATTTGTGGTCCATAATGTGTACAAGTATAAATCCAAGTGTTGACAAAAACTAACATTTAAACTAATATTCAAATCATGAAGCATCAAATAAATTTTGAGAATACAAAAGAATTTATCCATATGATAAAAAAATAGGATCATGTGAATCAATTTGAAGAATAGATAACTAGTTTAAATGGATTTTTGACAAACTAGTTAAAGATCCTTCAAAAATACAAAGTCAAAATGTTTTCTATGAATAATACTAAATACATAAAAGTTCAAGCACTCATATTCCATAAAGCTCAATATTATCTATTTTCTTAAAAAGTGAGTGATCAAAAGTTATGTAAATGGTATCTTCATGAAAATCGTCAATGAAACTCAAATCAAATATGACTAAAACACATAAAAATTATTTTTATCAAAATAAATCAACATGGTATATGTATGAATTATACAAATCTAACAATATGCATACATATCCCAAATATAAAAGAGTCTATTAAAGATATTTGCATGGAAGCAAGAGACTCACGGGTATACATGTATATTTATTAGATTTGAATTAAACATGCATATACATGAAGTAAAAATCACAAAGATTGACAAAAACATGTATAAATGAGAATCATCAAAGCTAGTCTATATATATGCATATAGTAGGTACAAATGAGCATGAAGTGCATCATATATATGAACCAAATGTAACATACTATTTGTACATGTATAATACAAGTGTTGAAACATTCTACATCTAAGCATGTAAATACCACATGAAGTACATTAAAATCTTAAATCATGAACATGCTATGAATAATATGAATGAACAAGCAAGTACAAAAAATAGGAGTTTAGAAATTGTTACCAACTCCAAAGCTCCAAATATGGTGGTCTTTCCCACCAAAATCTCCTTGATAGCAATGCATCCAAAAGTTTGTCCATCATGTCCATTGCATCCGCTATCAAGGCACCATCCTCTCACGTTTTGTGAGAGCCCTCACCTACATCAAAATCAAAGGGTGGGGGTTTTGGTACCCATACTTTCTTGGGTCCTTTAGGGTTAGCTTTATTGTAAGGATCCCAAAATCTTTTATACTTAGCAAAATATAAATGAGGTTTCTTATCAAAACAATATTTTGCTAAATGGCCTTTGCGGCCACAATGTGTACATGTGTACACCTTAGTATGCTTATGTGTAGGAGTGTGATCATGTTGTGCAACATAAGCAAATGCATGGTTATGATGTGCATGAATGTGTGGAGTTTGTTTCTTTGAAAACATTGACTCCAACCTAGAATGATTAAAAGCACAAGAGTTCAAAGTTGAACTCAAACCATCCATTTTATTTTTCAAATTCTTAATCTCATTAGTTGTGGCATGTAAAGCATGGTGAGATAAAGAATCATTTTTCTTTTTCTTTTGAAAAACATTATCCTTTTCTTTTTCAACAAATTTTCTTTTTAAAGATTTATTTTCTTGTAAAATACTTTCTTTTTGTTGTTCCACCATAGCAATATCATTTTTCAAAATATTGTTCCCTTCACAAAGATCATTCAATTTTGAAAGCAAGGAAACATTTTCATTTTTCAAATCTTTATTTTCCTTTCTAAACATGCAAGTTTATTTCTAAAAGAATCATTTTCTACATGCATGCAATCAAATTTCTTTTTCAAACTTTTGTTATCTTTTTCTAAGCATGCAATGTTATCTCTAAATGAGTCATGTTCTTTATGCATGCAAGCAATGTCCTTTTTCAATTTTTTAATTTCTTTCTTTTTCATGTCATATTTCTCAAGCAATAATTTGCAAAATGAATTGAGCTCATCATATGACATAATATCATCTCCTCGGATTCGGAAGTTACCTCAAGGGGGTTATCCCCTTGGACCATAAATCATGCGTTGGAGGTGTTGCTTCCAACGTCCGAATCGCTCCCGGCATAATATAGATCCTTTTCGCCAAGGGAGGTGATGATGTTCCAAGCTACAAAGGCCGAATCAATGTTAGCAACCCTAAATAAGTAATCATCATTTAGGGTACTTTTCAAAGCATTTAGGGCTTTTGCATTACCCTCAATATACTTGCTATTGTTAATATAAGAATCATTAAATGTAGCAAGATAGACATGAATGCCTAGGGCCTTGAGGAACATAGACATCTTAACCTTCCAAATTTGGATGTTAAGAATGTCAAAGTTGGGTGGTGACATGAAGTCCATGGTGAGGTGTGTGTGTAAAAATATTGTGATTAGCCTAAAAGGAGGATCTTTAACTCTAGGTTGTTAGACCCAATATCAAGAGCACTTGGCTCTGATACCAATTGAAATATCACCTAGAGGGGGGTGAATAGGTGATGGCTAATCTAATGGTCACTTATGAGTGAATGATGCGGAATTAAAACTAAGATGACCAAATAAAACTTCTTTTAATTAAACACGTATGTATAACACAAGAGTGTTGCCGAATTCCCTTTGCAGGGCTCTGGACAAGCTCCTCTAGATTCCCCTTGAATGGGTTGAGGTGCCGCGTTGGCTCTCTTGGTTGAATACTAGTGTTAACAACAATCCCAAGCAAGTATAGCAATTATGAGCATAAGGGAGTATATCAAGCATGTAAATGATAAAGACAATATTGAATGCAAGATATAAAAGAGACAAAGAGAGAGAGAGAGATAGAGTAAGCAATCGCAAACACAAAGGGTTTGTTTCGAGGTTCGAGCACACTTGCTCTACATCCCCGCCTTCGACACACGAAGGATTTCCACTATGCAAGATCCCAATGGATCTCTCCTCGGTGCCGCAACACCTACAATCCCTCGGACTCCCAAGTCCCGTACACACGCAAGCTCCACAAGCTCGCCGAGGCCACACCTCAAACCACCAAGAGTTCACAACCGAACTCTAACCACCAACGAGCACACTTGCCCGTCTCCTCAAAGAACAAAGGAAAGATCTTTGGTGATCACAACACTTGATCACCTAAAGAGCACTCTCACTACAACACACCTATAGGATGAATAGACAATGGATAGCTCAAGTGTGGTGTGAGAAAGCAAGGAAAGAAAGTTATGATGAAAAACTCAAAGAATCACTTAAACACTCTTGATAAAATCTTCCCTTTTGATTGGAAGTATTTGCACTCAAATATGTGGAGAAAACTCTGTTAAAAGGATGGGAAAAACTGGCTTAGAAATCTCCAAAATCTTAACCCCAAAACAAGTGACAAGACCCCCAATTTATAGGCTGCCAGAATATAGCCGTTGGGATCTGTCAGAGCTGACGGTCGACCGGCCGGTCGACCGTCCAACGGTCATATTTTGACCCGTTGGAGCCACCGGTCGACCGCCCGGTCGACCCAGAAATCCAGAGAGCAGAACTCTCTGCAGCGGTCGACTGTACGGTCGACCGGACCACTGTGCTGACAACGTGCACAAGGTTGTGCACGTCGGTCGACCGTACGGTCGACCCGACCTTGCTGCGGTCGACCGTCCGGTCGACCGATTTGGCCTGTCAGCCAGTCCCAGATCTGCTCATAAAAGGGATTTGAAAATAGGTCTTTTAACTTAATAAAAATCCCATAAATTCTCAATAAAACTACAAAAATAGTTTCAATGTTATACAATGATACACAAACATGCTTGCACAAAATCAAGGCATGTTATAATAGATTTGAACTATTTTTGTAACTTGGAAATATTGGCTCAAAAATAAAAACTGTTTTTCCAGAACATGTTTTTCCAAAACTAGTTTTTCCAAATCTTCATCAAATACAAAAACAAGATATTTGAGTTCATTCTAAAGCATAGTGTGTATGGATATGATCCACTACACAATCATAATGATATATCTATGTTTTTGACATTTAGCATAAAACATGGTTTTGGTTAAAGGATATGCATGATAGAAATACCAAAAACCAACTATGTATATATTGTCACAAAGAAAAATCTTTTACTAAAAATAAAAATTCTTTTCTAAACATAAAAATCTTTTATGAAAGCAATTCTATCAAGAGTTCTATCAAGAGTGTGTGTGTGATATAGACTTGAGCAATCCACCAACTATCTATCCTTTACATTTTTAACTAAAACAAAACAAAGACTTATACCTAGACCCAAGTCTTCATCTTCTTGAAGTCATCTTCTTGAAGTCTTCTCATCTTTTTGATTTGGTCCAAATGCGATCCACCGAGCTCATCTCTAGATGTTCTTGATGCATAGGCTCGTGAATCAACCGGTGCTAGCTTCCAACTTGTCTTTAAATCCTTTGTTGAAGCTCCACACCTACTAAGATCTTGATAATGAATCTGTCACTAATTAAACACAAGATCATTAGTAATCATAACTTCATGAGTTGATCATCATCAAAACTAGAGTGATAGGCCTTTGGGCCAACAGACCTGACACAGGGTCGGTCGGCCGGCCGGTCGATCGGCTCAGGTCAAAAGTCAAAACTGAACCAGATTTTTGAAGGGAATTTAAAATAAAACAAAGTAGTTTTGAATAGAGATATATATAAAACATAAAAATGAGTTTGTATGCAGAAGATTGTATACAAAAATATTTTGTACATATTATAGGAAATATTTTTGGAAATAAGATGTGTGCAAAAACGTGTGTGATAGAGCTTCAAACCTATTCACTATTCTTTAACAAAACTATAAAACTAGAAACAAATCTAATGAATTATCTTGAGCAATCTTGAAGTCTTGAGCCATGCAATGCCTTGCTAGAGCCTTCTCTTCTATGTTCCTTTCTTGATGTGCAAAACGCCTTCTTTGCTTCATGAACCTAGAAGTTCTTGCAATAGCTAAGCAATGGCCTCCAAATATGGTACTAACCTGAAACTTATCTTAAACAAACTAATTAGTACCAAATAGCTCTTATTTGTTTTGTTATCATCAAAACTCTAAATAAATGGAGAGTGTAACCTTTTGGGCCAACAATCTCCCCCTTTTGATGATGACAAAACAAATAGGCTATGAACAAAAGTATAGAGGAGAAGAAAGCTTCCCCTCAAATTATGCTATATAAACAAGGAAAAACAATGTAAGTTGCAAGTAAAAATCCATAAAACTAAAAACCATAAACACAATGGGATATAAAATACTTGCAAGACACTTAAACTCAAATATAAGAATTCATTGAAAACTTTGAAAACACATCAAAAACCAAAAACATATATAAACTCATATGGAACCAAAACCATATGAACTCATATTTCCATACATAAACTCATTCTCCCCTTTTTGTCATACATCAAAAAGGGTTAAGAAAATATTTTTATTCAATATAACAAACATTAAGTTCACCACAAATAAATGAAAATCTAGCAAAATCAAGTGGTTTAGTGAAAATATCAGCAAGTTGCAAATCCGTAGAAACATAATCAATATCTATATCTCCTTTCTCAAAATGATCTCTAAGAAAGTGATATCTAATCTCAATGTGCTTGGTCTTACTATGTTGATTTGCATTCTTAGTCATGTGTATAGTACTAGTATTATCACAAAATATTTTTATATGGTTATAATGCAAATCATAATCAAGGAGAGTATGTTTCATCCAAAGGACTTGTGCACAACAAGCCCCCGCGGCAACATACTCCACCTCGGCGGTTGAGAGAGCTACGGAATTTTGTTTCCTAGAGGACCATGAAACAAGACAATTACCAAGAAATTGACATGTCCCACTAGTACTCTTTCTATCTACTATACAACCCGCATAGTCGGCATCCGAATAACTCGTCATTGAGAAATCTCCGATTTTCGGATACCATAGACCCATTCCAATTGTGCCCTTAATATAACGAGTGATGCGTTTAACCGCAATAAGATGGGACTCTTTAGGACACGATTGAAATCTAGCACAAAGACACACACAAAACATGATGTCCGGCCTACTTGCCGTCAAATACAAAAGACTACCTATCATGCTTCTATAAAATTTAATATCAACATTTTTACCTTGGTCATCCTTATCAAGCTTGGTTGTAGTTGCCATGGGAGTGTTGCAAACTTTAGAGTCTTCAAGTCCGAACTTCTTTACGAGTTCCTTTGCGTACTTGGCTTGACATATGAAATTCCCATCTTGCAATTGCTTGATTTGAAGTCTAAGAAAGAAATTCAATTCACCCATGGAAGACATTTCAAATTCACATTGCATAACCTTTTCAAACTCCTTGCATAAAAACTCATTAGTAGAACCAAAAACTATATCATCAACATAAATTTACACAATTAAAATGTCATTATCAACATACTTAGTAAAAAGAGTTGTGTCTATTTTGCCTTTAACAAAATCATTTGAAATGAGAAAACTAGAAAGCCTTTCATACCAAGCTCTTCGAGCTTGTTTTAATCCATACAAAGCTTATCAAGTTTAAAAACAAAATTAGGATGAACATGATCAACAAAACCGGGAGGTTGTTCAACATAAACTTCTTCATTTATAAAACCATTCAAAAATGCACTTTTCACATCCATTTGAAAAAGTTTAAAATTTTAAAAGATGCAAAAGCTAGTGTCATCCGTATGGCTTCAAGCCGTGCTACGGGTGCAAAGGTCTCCTCAAAGTCAATTCCTTCAACTTGAGTGTAACCTTGGGCCACTAACCTAACTTTATTCCTAATGAAATTACCGGACTCATCCATCTTGTTTCTAAAGATCCACTTAGTACCAATTATTAGTCTATCGTGGGGCCTAGGAACAAGATGCCAAACTTGGTTGCGCTCAAATTGATTGAGTTCCTCTTGCATGGCTAGCAACCAATATGAGTCCGCCTCGGCTTCGAGGATGCTTTTGGGTTCAAAATGAGAAATGAAAGCAAAGTTACCACATAAGTCATGGAGCTTGGAGCGAGTTGTTACCCCTTTAGAGACATCACCTAAGATGAGTTCCTTGGGGTGGTTTGTAGGGTATCTCCAATCTTTAGGAAGCGGTTGAGAGCTTTCCTCTTTATCCTCTTGAACATCACCAATTGGTTCTTTCTTATCTTCTTGAGCGGGTGAGTCCTTCAAGGATAGTCTCTCCATATCTTCACCTAATGGGTCAATCTCTACAATATTCTCAACAATCACATTAGATTCTTCAAATTTAACATGCATGGATTCTTCAATGGTAAGTGAAGATCTATTGAATACTCTATAAGCTTTGCTAGTAGTAGAATATCCAACAAAGATTGCTTCATAAGCCTTAGCATCAATTTACCCAAGTTATCTTTAGTATTCAAAACAAAACACTTGCATCCAAAAACTTTGAAATATGCAACATTAGATTTTCTAGAATGATACATTTCAAAAGATGTTTGGAAGAATTTTTACACAAATAAATACGATTTGAAATATAGCATGCGGTGTTTACGGCCTCGGCCCATAAATATTGAGGGAGGTCATATTTACTTATCATGGTCCTAGCCATCTCTTGAAGTGTTCTATTTTTCCTTTCTACAACTCCATTTTGTTGTGGAGTCCTAGGACATGACATTTCATGCTTGATTCCCTTTTCATCACAATAAGTCATGAAGAGTTGGTTAACAAACTCACCACCTCTATCACTCTTTATTTTCAAAATCGAAAAACTTTTTTCTTTTTCAACCCTTTTTCGAAAATTTTGAAATGAGAAAAAGTTTGATCTTTGTGTTCCAAAAAGAAAACCCAAGTGAAACGGGAGAAATCATCAACTAAAACAAATGCAAATCTACTACCATTTAAACTCTTAGTTTTAGTTGGTCCAAAAAGATCCATATGAATTAATTCTAATGGTCTAGTTGACATGATATCCTTGATTGGTTTGAAGGAGGACTTGGTTTGTTTCCCAAGTTGGCACGCACCACAAATGCGGTCTTTCTCAAACTTCAAGTAAGGTATACCCTTCACCAATTCCTTAGAATTAATCCTAGAAAGATGGTCAAAAGATGCATGTCCTAATCTTCTATGCCAAATCCAAGAATTTTCATCAAAAGCATTCAAGCATTTAGTAGAACAATCTAAATTAAGCATATCAATGATATAAACATTATTGTCACGAAAACTGGTGAGAATACAATCATTGGTTTTAACATCAAAAATCTTGCAAGAAGAATCATCAAAAACAACTTTAAGTCCACGGTCACAAAGTCGACTAATACTAAGCAAGTTATGCTTCAAACCATCAACAAGAACTACATTTTCTATAATAGGAGATGCACCAATTTGAATGTTACCTATACTGATGATAGTTCCCTTGGAGTCATCCCCGAAGGTGACGGTGCCACCTTCCATGTACCTTGATAGGGTTGTAAAGTTATTGATGTCCCATGTCATGTGTCTTGAATAACCACTATCACGGTACCACCGCTCCTTACGTCTTGGAGCCTTGGTGTGTACCTACATCAAATAATTTAGGACTTGATTTTGGTACCCACATTTTCTTAGGTCCTAAAGAGTTAGTGCCATGAACCCAAACAAGATTATTTGATCTATTTACTTGGTCATAGCAAAACTTAACCAAATGTCCATTCTTACCACAATAAGTGCATCTATACACTCTACCATATTTAAAAGCATGGTGAGTGTGAGACTTGTGAGCATGTGTGGATTTAGCATGAGTATTGTGTGAAGTGTGAGCATGAGGAATCTTAACATGAGAATCTTTAGCATGAGAGATGTGCTTTTTAGAAAATATTTCTTCAAGTTTCTTAGTGTTAAAAGCACAATCCTTCAAAACCTTTTCAAAGTTAACAATTCTAGTTTTTAAAGAAGAAATTTCTTTTTCATTAATCTTAGGAAATTTTGCTTTACATGCAACTTTGTAAGCACTAAATTCATTTTGAGTAGAAATGAGATTGGAAGAAATTTCATCTTTTTCTCTAGAAACAATAGCAAGTTGATTTTTAAGAAAAGCAACTTCCTTTTCCAATTTAGAACATTCAATCTTTTTATTATCACAGGTTTCGAAGAGTTCAACAAAAGCATGTACAATAACTTCTTTACTTAATTCATTTTTTTCATCAAGAGGTTGTGGGGTTATCTTTGGTGTGTTTGCCATGAAATACATGTTCGCCGTGTCCACCTCGTCTTCAGATTCGCTTTCCGAATCCCATGTAGCTTTGTAGGCTTTTTTTTCAACCGGCTTCTTTGGCTTGAAGGAGGAAGTCATCTTCTTCTTAAAATGCGGGCAATCCGCCATGATGTGTCCGGGCTTTCGGCAATTATAGCAAATGATTCTTCTCTCCTCTTTTCCTTCAAACTTCCTTCTAAAGTTGAGCTTGTTCTTCCGGTACATTCTCTTCACGTTTCGCACAAGAAGGGATAACTCCTCATCTTCTTCATCTTCTTCATCGTCATCAAGAGTGGATGAAGACTTAAAAGCAATGGATTTCTTCTTTTGAGGAGCGGCATCTTCTCTTGCCTTCTTTTCTATCTCATGAGTCTTCAAGTTGCCGATGAGACTTATGAGATCCATTTTATCCTTGTCATTCAATTCTTTCAAGGTGGTGGCCTTTATCTCCCATGAAGAAGGAAGAGCCCGAATCACTTTTCGCACCTTTTGGTCATTGGAAATATCATCACCTAAAGAGGAAAGAGCATTAGTGATTTTAGTAAACCTTGTAATCATGCAATCAATAGATTCATCATCAATCATTTTAAAAGATTCATATTGGGACCTCAAGAGATCTATCTTAGCTCTCTTGACTGGTGATGTCCCTTCGTATGTGACCAACAAATGTTGCCAAATCTCATAGGCGGATTGGCAATGAATTACCCGTGTAAGGTCATCCTCATTCAAGGCGGTTAGGAGGGAGTTTTGGGCCTTTGAGTTAGCCTCATATTCTCTAAAAAAAATTCGGTCCAAGTGCTTTCATCACTATCAGGTATAACATAGGGTTTGGTCAAGGATTTAGCAACTAAGCTACCTAAAGATTGTAAGAAAATGATCATCTTAACCTTCCAAGTAGGGAAATTAAGTCCATCAAATTTAGGAGGGGTTTTGATGTTATCGGCCATGTTTACTAGTGAATGAATGAATGAATGCAAATGTTGATTAGCAAATTTTAAGGATCTCTCTAAGCATGTTAAGCCAAACCTAGAGTCCAAGCTCTGATACCAATTGAAAATCACCTAGAGGGGGGTGAATAGGTGATAATGCTAATCAATGCACAAATAAAAATTATGATGCAACAATCTCCCAAAACAAGACTAGAAGCCGGATTCCCCGTGAAAGGCTCTGAACTCCTTCCTCGTGATTCCTCTGGATATGAGTTGGAGGTACACAATGCAATCTTGTTGTATGGGACTTTGATTGACAAGATGAATGAAAAAAAGTGAATATTGCAATGAAAATAGAGATCAAGTAATAAGAATAATGAAAGTAAAGCAAGAAGCAAGAGCAAGTAAACCAAACGCAAACACCGAGAATTTTTTCGAAGTTCGAGCACCCAGCTCTACGTCCCCGCCTTCCCCAGAAGGATTTCTAACCACTATAACTTCACAAAGATATTACAAATACACCGGAGTACCCAACTCCACAATCTCAAGTACAAATTCTCTCTTGGTGATCAAAAGACCACAAACTCTCTTTTGAAAAAGTCTCTTCCCTTACAAAGATCCTTGTAGAATGATGAGAGGATTGAAGCTCTTGTGTGTAAGTGGAAAAGAAAAAGAAATCAGAGAGTCTTTGGAAAAACACTTCAGAAAATGAGAGAAATATTCAGCACAAAAACCAAGAAACAAAGCTCTTTTGAATGCCTTAAACTTTTGAAACATTTGCAAATTTTTCTTGTGAAAAAGAACCTCTCCCTAAACACCCCTATTTATAGTAGAGGGTTAGGGTTTAAAGATAAAACACACTTAAGGCTAATTAGGAAGTATTAGGATCAGTAAATATCTTTTAATCCCTTTTTAGAAAGAAAAAGACAAAAATAAAACAGCTCAGAAAACTAGCCGTTACTGTTCAAACGGCTCACTCGGTCGACCGGTCGGTCGACCGAAGTTCAAAAAATAAGAGCCGTTGCCGGCTCTCGGTCGATCGCTCGGTCGACCGAAAAATACAGAGAGCAAACGACTTACAGTCAGGCAGGTTTCGGTCGACCGCGCGGTCGACCGTGAAACGTGCACACAGATACGCACTGCTGCCAGAATCTCGGTCGACTGGGATGGTCAACCGACTTGACCTGACACAGGGTCGGTCGGCCGGCCGGTCGACCGGCTCAGGTCAAAAGTCAAAACTGAACCAGATTTTTGAAGGGAATTTAAAATAAAACAAAGTAGTTTTGAATAGAGATATATATAAAACATAAAAATGAGTTTGTAGGCATAAGATTGTATACAAAAATATTTTGTACATATTATAGGAAATATTTTTGGAAATAAGATGTGTGCAAAAACGTGTGTGATAGAGCTTCAAACCTATTCACTATTCTTTAACAAAACTATAAAACTAGAAACAAATCTAATGAATTATCTTGAGCAATCTTGAAGTCTTGAGCCATGCAATGCCTTACTAGAGCCTTCTCTTTTATGTTCCTTTCTTGATGTGCAAAACGCCTTCTTTGCTTCATGAACCTAGAAGTTCTTGCAATAGCTAAGCAATGGCCTCCAAATATGGTACTAACCTGAAACTTATCTTAAACAAACTAATTAGTACCAAATAGCTCTTATTTGTTTTGTTATCATCAAAACTCTAAACAAATGGAGAGTGTAACCTTTTGGGCCAACATTATTCTATATTTTTTGTTCTTCATTTCTGACTGTTGTCTGATCCTCCTATGAACTATTAAATTAGTTTTTACATATAGTATGCGGTCATGGACTGCGACTATGGTCGCACTACTGCGACTATGGTCGCAGTACTTAACGAGAGCGATAGTATAATCGCAGTTTACGTATTATTTTATATTTTTTTGTTCTTCATTTCTGACTGTTGTTTGATCCTCCTATGAACTATTAAATTGGTTTTTACATATAGTATGCGATCATGGACTGCGACTATGGTCGCACTACCACGACTATGGTCGCAGTACTTAACGAGAGCGATAGTATAATCGCAGTTTATGTATTATTTTATATTTTTTGTTCTTCATTTCTGACTGTTGTCTGATCCTCCTATGAACTATTAAATTGGTTTTTACATATAGTATGCGATCATGGACTGCGACTATGGTCGCACTACCGCGAGTATGGTCGCAGTACTTAACGAGATATTTTATATTTTTTGTTCTTCATTTCTGACTGTTGTCTGATCCTCCTATGAACTATTAAATTGGTTTTTACATATAGTATGCGATCATGGACTGCGACTATGGTCGCAGTACCCTCGACTGCATTTTTCTTGATGAATTTTTTTTGCTAAGTTAAATGTAATAACGGTGAATAAGTATTGATTCTATAGTCGCAGTTTATGTATGTTTTTATATGTTTTGCTTATAAAGTATGAATTATTTTTACTTATTGCTTGCGTAGTAGCACTGCGACTATGGTCGCAGTGTTTAAGAACAGCAGTCGTAGTTTGATATGTAATTAAAAGAGCTTATAAGTTAATATAGTGAGAAAGAGACCTTACAAAAAAAAGAGAATTAAAAGCTTTTAAAAGAAGACAAAATAAGGTTGAATATCAGAAGATCAGGAAATCCTAATCCTCGTCATTATCACCATCATAAGCAGATTCGTCGTCTTCATTCTTCTGCTCTTCCTGTTCATCACTTATTTCCTCATTATCTTCCTATTTTTGAGGTTTTTTGTTTCACCGATAAACTCCCAGAATGGATCGTCTCTATCAAGCTCTTCGTCTGACCCGTTGCGAGGAAGCGAGCCTACAGCATCAGAGGACATGCTTTCATCAAGCATGTCTCCGTCAAGTGGCAGAGGAATAATGTCTTCCTCACTAACCCACATGAAATCTTCATTATCCTCATGAATAGGAGGATCAGTTAATACATTATTTGATGTAGTGAGATAGTCAAAAGGAGTGAAGTCCAGACTGGTATCAGATTCACTAGAATATCCTGAAGAAAAAGCACCGGTGGGGGAACGATTGAAGTTAAAATCTAAGTGTTTAGAGGAAGAAGATGGGGAAGACATGATACAAGAATGAATTGTTTTTTGGAAGTTTTTGAAATCAAATTGAAAAGGAAGAGCAAAAATATAGTTTTTAGGTATGAGATAATATATTAGTTACAAGCATTATATAAAGGTCAATATTGTGGAAGAACATGAATAGTAATAATAATTGTTACAGGTGAGGTTGAGTATTGTAGGAAGTGGTAAAAAAAATTAAATATTTAATTGAAGATTTATTGCGGGAGAATCCGAAGAGTTTCTTTTTGCCAGAGGTTTAATACTTGAAGTACAAATTAACTTTTTATAGAATTGTTTGCCTATATCTTTTAGATTACGTATGGTGCACATCTTTCCTTTATCGATATTAACATTATTGCATCTCTTTTTTCTAGACTGTTGTTGTATCATGGTAGAAAGAATATTAATTACTTTCATTTAATTCAGTGTAATTAATATAGTATTTTTATAAAATGTGATGTACGCGAACTGGTCTCAGGGTCGCATGGCTAATCTACTTTTTAAAAATATAAAAAATCTTTTACTTAAGGCATGCGAAAGAAGATTGCGACTTTGGTCGCAGTACTGAAGGAGGTCACATTGCTGTACGATAGAATGCGACTAGGGTCGCAGACGTTATATAAAAAGTTTTGTTATACTACGACTGCGACTAGTGACTGCGACTGTGTCGCAGTTGTCATATAAAATTGAAAGATATATTCAACTGAAATTTTGTTTGTTGATGACTTTATTCCAGTTTAGAATTAAAAAAGGGGTATTTTTGTCAATTTGTTTCATGATTGTTTAGGGGGGATCTTTTTTAATTTTTTTGGCGCCTACACTCTGCGGCCGATATGTGGCATATATTCAGCCACGTCCCGCCGGCTGAGAAACTCTCTCAGCCTGCCGGCTGAGGTACAGTAACCCTATATATATATATATTTATTTATATATTTATTTATTTATTTATTTAAAAAAAAAATCTCAAAAATGTCATTCACTAGACCCCTCAATATTACCCTCTAACTCTTACTAAAAGAGTTAGCAAGAATTGGGAGTGTAACTCTTGCCAACTCTTATTACCTAACACTAACTTCCATTGAAATAGAATGGCCCAAGTTCTTATATTGATTTTTCATCTTGATCTCGAGAATGCAATCCAACTAGAGCGCCAGAAGCCATTGACAGGAATCTGAGAGAGAGACAGAGACAATGTTCATCTCAACACAATCCAATTGAGCCGACAACCTCTTTCAAAAAACAGGAAGTTTCGTGCTGCATGAGCTATATAACTAAGATCATTTGGTGGTTCGACTTTGGGGCGGTTGTTTCGCGTAAAAGTCCGTATTCGTAAATGACTTACAACCCAGTTACAATTACGGCGTTTGTTTGGACCGTAATTCGTAAAAGACTTACACAACCCAATTACCCCTCACTTGCAACCCAATTACCACTCACTTATAGCCCAGTTATAGTTAATTTTGTGGTCATGCAAATTTGTATTATTTTTTTATGTTAATATTAAATTTTTTTAATATTTAGCATTTTTAATATTTATTTGCAATATTAAAACTTTTTAAATCACCAAATAGTTAATTTTGTGATCAACTTTTTCACTTAGGACTTACACATTACGACAACCAAACACCGTAAAACACAATACACTTTTCCAGTTATAACTTTATATTACCAACCAAACACCATAAAGCTTACATGCATGTAACTCATTTACAAATGTAAAAGACTTTACCAATTACAACTTACGAATTACGGCCAATTACGACAACCAAACAAACCCTTTCTTGCAACCCTGAGGAACGTTGGTGGCAACGCTGAGGAAAGTCAGCCACTAACAAAACAAGTGTCACACCAAGAGAGAGGAGTCCGACCGAGCTGTGGTTATCGATCGACTAGTCTCGTATCAAGGTTTATTAGGGGGTATTAATCGCTTTGTGGCCACGTTTGGTTAATGAGGCCCAAAAAAGTAGGAAGGAGAGGGCCACCTTCTCTCCTCAAAGAAGAACAAGGAAAACGAGGTTGGTGGGCAAGAGACAAGTGAATGAAGAAAGGATTAGAACCCCAACTCATTTTTTTTCTTTTTTTTTTTGGGTACGCAACTGTAGAGAGAGAGAGAGAGAGAGAGAGAGAGAGAGAGAGAGAGAGAGAGAGAGAGAGGAGATAAAAGCTTGACGAAAGAGTTTTTTTAACTCATTGGAAGAGATAGTGTAGAGATCGAAATCCAAAAATGGCGAAAACGCACTCCATATGCAGCCAGAGCAGAAGGCCGGTTGACCGCCCGGTCGACCGACATGCACATCATGGTGCACAACAGCAGTTCAGTTGACGGAGCAGTCGACCGACTGCATAACCCAAGTTTCTGTTAAGGGTCGACCGAATCAACCGACTGGCACAAACCCTGTTTTTGTTGGGGTTCGGTCGATTGACCGGTCGACCGAAGGAAGGGTCGGTCGATCAGAGCGGTCGACCTACAGTCAGATATGCTTGTCCTATCAGGATTCGAACTCCATTTCTGATCTGAAGTCGAATTCAATTGAAGTTTCCTAAAACTCTAGGACTCTCTGCCTATAAATAAAGGGGTATAGCCCCCATGAATTGTAACCTATAATTGATTGTTAAATCAAGAAGATCTCACTCTTCCTTGCGCCGAGGACGTAGGCAAGTCACCAAACCTCGTTAAATATTGTGATTGACTTTCTCTTTTATTTAATTATTCTTTTTTTTTGGGTACTTCTCTGGTGTATCTCTATCTTAGTTGGGGTTTCTCATTGGTTGTTGCACCTTTGCGCGCAACACCAACATGCTGCTCTAGACACTACAACATTAGAGAACTTTGTTTTTCCAAGGGATATTATATAGCACAAAAATTGACAATTTACAAGCTTTAGAAAACTACCTGTAATTTGAGTCCCTAATATTTGTTTCTGACTGTGTTGATGTGGTTCACTGTTTTGCATTGATCTGGCTTCTCCGTTGATTGCTGCTGTTGGGTCGGCTCTTTGCAATGGCTACTTTGTTGCTTTTATTGTTTTTTTCCGGTTTGTACTGTTGATCTTTCTCTCGTTGTGCGCCTGCGTATGCATTTTGGCGTGTAATATTTCTTGTTCTCATCCCGACATTTTTCAAAAAAAATTTCATTAAAAACATTTTAATGAAATGCGGGGAACCTTTTGGGTCCACCCATTTTTCTCAAAAAACATATTTGTTTCTGATACCATTCAAGTTTATCCACCAACAGTCGAAAAACTTTTTCTCATCTCTTTTATCATGAAGGACCAACTATTGCGTTTAAGGAGCTCCTAATACTTTGTCAAAGCCAAATAGATTTTTCAAATTTGACTCTTCTCCGTTGCTGAATGGAGGCAAACGCAAGATTCTCATAGAAATCAAGAACATGCATCCAGATACAAAACCTTTCAGTGATTGTCTCCATTATGGAAAGGTTTAATTGTTGTAATAATAACTACAAAATACATTCACGTGCGAGTACAGTCCCACGTCCGACCAAAAAGATTATGAGAAGATTAATGTAAATACAAAGTTAGGGGCAGGAGTGGGTCCCACAGCCATGTAAGGCCCATCTATGATTCTGTATGTTTGTCTAATGACAGGTATTAGATCTAGGGGTGCCACCGGATACGGATTATCCGCGGATATCCGCATCCGAATCCGCCTCCAATCCGGATACGGATATTATTTTTTCACATCCGTCAATATTCGTATCCGTATCCGTATCCGAAAGGTAGGTGCGGATACGGATATGGTAAAAATAATATCTTATTCTTATCCGATCCGACATCCGAATGTTGCGTGCTTCATAATGATATCGGTATGCAGAAGACTATTCTTCAATGGAATAAGGCATTAAATTTTGATATTTTGAGTTAGTGAAAAAGTAATAGTGGAAAGTATTCGATTCTTGCAAGAGCACCACAAGATATTTTGAGTATTTCGACATCAATCATGGCATCCGAATCTGCATTTAGCACCGGAGGACGTGTAAGCTATTGTTATAGAAGTCAAATGACAATGAATACGATGAATGTATTGATATGTACACAATAATATCATAGTATGTATCACATTTAATATTGTAGTAGATGAGATAAAAAGTAATATAAGTATTTCTGTTTAATTTATCTTTAACCATGTCCATTTTTAACATATCCGATTAGTATCCGCATCCGATCCGCTAATATCCAATTTATATCTGATATCCGATTTTGGCGGATACGGATATCATTTTTTCACATCCGCAAATATCGGTATCCGTATCCGTATCCGAAGGTTGGGTGCGGATATGGATATGATAGAGGTAATATCCGATCCGTATCCGATCCGATGGCACCCCTAATTAGATCCCATGTTATGATTTAAAGACGTGTAAGACGTGACGGGTAGGCTAGGTTCTGACCAAAAAAAGGCACACAGGTTCGTTGTTTCCATGGAGTCAATTAGTCCGACATGATCACACGGTCTAGAGGTGACCATGGTTTCGGAAACGCCGGTTCCCTGTTCCTCCGTAGAGGGCCGGAACCGAAACCGGTTCTAGAACTGGTTCGATCTGGTGCCAGACCATTCAAATCTTTTTTTTTTTTGTTAAATCTGGAAAGGCGATTTCAATTTATTTTCAAAATAGTTAAAAAGCGTAATAATTAAAAGAAATTAAATAATTAAATTTCAACATAAATATTTTTAATTATTACTAATTTTAATATCTAAGGAAATTTAACAAAATAATTAAAAAAAGGGCTTGAATTTAATTCTAACCATAATTAAGTTGCCTAGGTATCTGTTCGGGACGGAACCAGCACTCAAAAAAGTGTAGTTTTATGAAATCAATGTAAAAACTCGTATGTGCTAATGTACTCTCGATACTTCCGTTATTGCATTGGCTCAACGGGTCGAATCCACAGGGAAGGGAGGCGATAGAAGCATTAACAGTTTTTTATTCACGTTTTATGTTAACAATTCTTCTTTGTTAAAACAATGAAAAAGAAAGTGAAAATAAAAGAAAAGGAAATCCAGAATGTGGTAGGTGAGGAGAGCGATGAATACGTCGATGTAAAAACAAAATAGAAGTGGTGTGGAAAACAAATAAAAAAGAAGATGAAACAAAGTTGAATTAAGAAGGTGGTGAAAACATCGATGAAAATGAGAAAAAGAATTGCTTTTTAAAACAAGATAAAAGAAAGCTCATGTCTACTAACTACTAATTGATCCACTAACCATGCTAAACTCTTAGTGATAGTTGCCTCACATTTGATCCTCGGCCATCACTAATCCTTGGCTTCAAGAGACGATACAAAGCATGGCAAATGAGATGGTTCTACACATTCAAACTTGCATCAAGAGCAAGCTAATACAAACATTAAATCATCAAACCATTAAAAGTAAGCATGAAATAAGAGAGAGTTAGCTTGGTTAGTAAGTTAGCAAGTTAGAAGTTAGAACCCATCTTCATGAGCCATCAATGGCTCTTGCAAGAACAAGGTCTTATAGAGGCTACTAGATTCATGTGGATTATCAAGTAGGTGGTTAGATGGTTAGTGGTTAGTAGTTAGATTGCCATGAGAAGAAGAAAAGTTAGCAAAGCATCATGTAGAAGATGAAGAAGATTACATCGGAGAAGAAAGGAGGCACCTTTACATAGACTGTCACCATCTATTACATCAATCCCTCTCTATCTCTCTCTGAATCTCTCAGCCCTAATACATGATCTAAAAAGAAAAGAAAATACAACAGAAAATAAATGAAGAACACCTACCTACACTACACTAAACTTCTCCTAAAATCAGAAACTACTCCTAAAAATGAAAACTGCTCGTGTTTTGGCCACATACAGGGGTTTTTATAGGCATAGGAAGCCTCCAGAAGACGAGACGGGGCCACGCGTCGAAAATCGACGCGTGGCCCCACCATTGGGCCGCGGATCAGCGTCTTTTGCCACAGATCCGCGGCCAAACCAGGGAGTTAACTCCCTGGTTTTGGTGCGAGGGTCCGTTTTTAACTCCCTGGTTTTGCTGCGAGGGTCCGTTTGGCTTCTAAGATGTTTATGGTATATCCCGTTTCTGAAAATTTCACCCAAATATTCGTCTTGTTGGCCCAGAGGCCTTCCACTCTAGTTTTGATGATGATTAACTCATGTAGTTATGTGTACTAATAATCTTGTGATTTTAGTTTCAGATCATTAACCAAGATATTAGTTGGTGATTAGCTTCAATAAGATGATTTGGAAGCTTTCACATGGTGATTCCAGAGCCCGAGCATCAAGATCATATATAGCACTCGTTGGAGTCAAGCTCGGTGAATCACGGTTTGGATCGAGTCGGCTTGAAGACGGAGTTCCTCAAGAAGACATCGGTACCATAGTTTTAGTTTGTGTTTTAGATTCATTTGTAAAGATTAGAATAGTGTGATATGCTCAAGTTCACTATACACACACGTTTTATGTTTTGGATATTGGTTTTCGGTTTTTGGTTTAACCGATCTTGGCTTCATGAATAGTTAGTTCAAAACAAGTTTACTTGGTTTATGTATATTAGATTCGTTCTATATACATGCATGCTTCAACTAATTAGACAAACTTATTTTGATATGCCTATTCATGAGTTTTGATGTTTTATGTTTTTAACAAAACATATTTTGGAATTAAAGTCAAAAACATGAATATATATATGTTTCTTGTATATTGGATTATACCTATATGCAACATGCTTCAAAGTGTTCAAATATCATGTTTTTGTATTTGGATGAGTTTTGGAAAAGTCGGATTTTCATTTGGAAAATTCAAGTTTGGAAAAATACGGTTTTTGATTTTTGGCAAAATTTCTTTAACACAAAAATGGTTCAAATAGTGTGAAATTTGTGTTGAAATTTTTCTCACAAGTTTGTATTTCAATGTACTATACTGAAACTATTTTTTGTGGATTTTTAGAAGATTTATGAGAATTTTTAAGAAATTAAAAATCCTGTTTTTCAGTCCCAGTTTTTTTGGCTGCCAGGCTCTGGCGGTCGACCATAACGGTCGACCGGCCGTGCACAAGATTGTGCACGTAGCCGTGTCAGTCGGCCGGTCGACCGACTGAGAGCAACCCACTCTCGGGTTGCTCCCGGTCGACCGGGCGGTCGACCGGACAGAGAGCCGTTGATCTCTGCTTCTGGGGCCGGTCGACCGGTAGTTGCCGGCGGCCAAAAATTGACCGTTGGCCGGTCGACCGCCTGGTCGACCGGTAGTTCATTTTTGGCAGATTTTGCTGCCAACGGCTATATTTTTTAATGGGCTATAAATACCCCATTAGTGGCCAGTTTTCTTCAAGAATTTTTGGACGAAATTTCTGAGCTTTCTCTGGTGTATAAACAAGTTTTAAAAAGAGTTTCATTGTGCTAAAAAGATCAATCTTTATTGTTTTAAAGTGTTTTAATATTTCAAAGAAAAATAGTCTTTTGGGAATTTGATTTGGTTCTATCATTCTATATCTTTGTGGTTATTTCCCAAGTGATTTTTCTTTATTTTAAACACTTTGTTTTCTCCACACTTGAGCTGAATCTACTATCTTATTCTATAGGATCCTTGTGTGGGAAAGAAATTGTTTGTGGTTGTTTGTTAGACCACCAAGTTGTAAACCCAATCTTTGCTTGGTTTTGTACCTTTCCCTCATTGTGTTGAGGAGGTTGTGCATTTGGGTTGTATCCCTCAAGTGGTGAGGTGATCCTTGTGTAGCTTTGTGCTTAGCCCTCAAGTTGTGAGGTGATTGTTTGTTGGCTAGGTGATTTGCCTCAAGAAGGAGGTTGTGGTTGTAAAGAGAGGAGTTGGGTACTCCTTATTATTGTATTGCCCCAAATCATCGGTGGAGGTTCCCTTTGTGGGAGTCCTGTGTGGACAAGCTAGTGGAGTTGAAATCCTTCTGGGTGAAGGCGGGGATGTAGAGCTGGGTGCTCGAACCTCGAAATAAATCTCGTTGTTTGTGCTTTATCCATTGACTCTTACTCTATCTCTCCCTATTTACTTTGTGCATTGCTTTATATTGTCATATCATATACTTGCTTGTGTGTTGTTGCAATTAGTTTTTAAATTTCGCATTTAGTTCACTAGATTAGCATTATCACCTATTCACCCCCCTCTAGGTGATTTCAATTGGTATCAGAGCCTACGCTCCTGATATTTAGGTTTAACCACCTAGGAGTGAGATCTTGGTTTGCTAATCTTCATTTGCATTTTCATTTTGCACACATATAGTTTGCACTCATGGATAGCCCTCCTATGTTTGATTTTTCTAGACATGATATTTGAAAGGCCAAGATGAGTAGTCATTTGAAAACCTTAGGACATAAAGTTTATCAAGCCACAACTAAAGAATTCAACCCCAATGATTGCAAGCATAGAAAGGCCAATGCATTAGCCCTCAAAACACTTAGAGCATCTCTTAATGAAGATCTTTTACATGTGTTTGCTCATTATGATTCGGCTTTTGCAGTTTGGAGTATTTTGACTTCTCCCGAGCTACCAAAGATTATCGAAAAGATGAGAAGATCTAGGAGAGACAAGTCCGACGAGCATTGCCTCATGGTCCAAGGGAAAGACTCCCTTGAGATACAATCGAACACTCAACTAGATACTAGTTCTAGTTCATATTGCAATGATTGTTTAGAGGATCATGCCTTAAATTATGAACTTGCTACAAGATGTGAAAAATTACTTGAAAAATATAAACTTTTGAAAAAGGATAGTTTTATTTTAAAAGAACAAATGAAGGATTTGTGTTCAAGTTTTGAATTGACTTTGCAAGAGAAGGAAGAGATTGCTAGTGAACGTGATGTTGGCCCAAAGGCCTATCACCCTAGTTTTGATGATGATCAACTCATGAAGTTATGTTTACTAATGATCTTGTGTTTAATTAGTGACAGATTCATTATCAAGATCTTAGTAGGTGCATAGCTCAACAAAGTATAAAATGTCAAGATTTGGAACTAGCATGGTGTGATCCAAGGAGCTTTTGGATCAAGCTTGGACCAAGTCAAGAAGATGAGAAGACTTCAAGGGAAGACTTCAAGATCAAGACTTGTGTCTAGGTTTGTTTTTATAAGATTTTATTTTAGTTAAAATGTAAAGGATAGAATAGTTGGTGGATTGCTCAAGTTCATATCATACACACACTCTTGATTTATATGGGTTTTCATAAAAGATTTTTAGTTCTAGAAAAATACCGTTTTGGTTTTTGGTGTTTCAAATATACATGTGTTTTTAACCAAAACCATTTTAGAACTCTCGGGTTTTCTCGGTCGACCGTTCTGCTAATCTGCTCGACATCCTTTTAGTTTTCTAGTCATAACTTTTGATTACTATATTCAATTAATATGATTTAAATTGCATTTTAAAGATGACTTTCAGAGCTACATTTAATATTCAATAATCATTTTCTGATTTAAATGTTAAGAATGTCAAATATTGGGTTGAAGTCTAAAAAACAGTTTACAGTTTCTGATTTGATACCTTTTAGTATTTTATTGATAACTTTAATTACGAATTGATATTGATTTGATTTAAGTTGCATTAGAAAGAAGACTTCAATATCTACAAATTCATCCTATATACGTATTCCCAAATTCGAACGTTTTAGACCTCAAAACTGTACTCCAAGTTAACCTATTGCACAGAGGTCGGTCGACCGGGCGGGTCGACCGGAACCAAGTGCGGTCGACCGCAACGGTCGACCGACGTGCACAAAAACGTGCACGTCTGGCGGGTCGACCGGGCGGGTCGACCGGAACTGGGAGCAGTGCTCTCTGTTCTTCTGGGTCGACCGGGCCGGTCGACCGGAGTCTGTAACGGTCGGATTTTTGACCGTTGGCGGTCGACCGGACCGGTCGACCGGCAGCTCTGACAGACCCCAACGGCTATATTTTTCTGGCCTATAAATTGGGGGGTCTTGTCATTGTTTTGAGCCAAGATTTTGGAGACCTTTAGAGTCAGTTTTTCCCATACTTTCAGAAGAGTTTTCTTCACAAAATAGTGAGCAAATATTTCCTATCTAAAGGGAAGATTTTATAAAGAGTGTTAAAAGAGAATTCTTGAGTTTTTCACCAAAGTTTCCATCCTTGTTTTTTTCTCACACAAACACTTGAGCAACCATTATCTATTCATCTTATAGGAGTGTTGTAGTGAGAGCTTTCATTGGTGATCAAAGTGTTGTAGATCACCAAAGATTTCATCTTTGTACTTTGAGGAGACGGGCAAGTGTGCTCGTGGTGGTTTGGAGTTCGGTTGTGAACTCTTTGGTTCGAGGTGCGGCCTCGGCGAGCTAGTGAGCTTGCGTGTGTACGGGACTAGGGAGTCCGAGGGCTTGTAGGTGTTGCGGCACCGAGGAGAGATCCATTGGGATCTTGCATAGTGAAAATCCTTCGTGTGTCGAAGGCGGAGATGTAGAGCAAGTGTGTTCGAACCTCGAAACATACCCTTGTGTTTGCGATTGCTCATTCTCTCTCTATCTCTTTTATATCTTGCATTCAATTATAGTGTTAATCTTTACATGCTTGATACACATTGTGCTTAAATTGATATACTTGCGTGGGATTGTTGCTAACACTTGTATTCAACCAAGAGAGCCAACGCGGCACCTCAACCCATTCAAGGGGAATCTAGAGGAGTTTGTCCAGAGCCCTTCACGGGGAATTCGGCAACACTCTTTGGTTATACGTGGTGTTTAGTGTAAAAGATTTAATTTGGTCATAATTGTTTTAGCTTCCGCATTATTAGGCATTAAGTGACCATTAGATTAGCCATCACCTATTCACCCCCCCTCTAGGTGAACTTACACGTGACTCACTTAAATCTCAACTAGAACTTGCCCTAAAGGAAAATGAACTTTTGAAAAGCAAAAATGATTGTGATGATGTTTGAAAAATAATGAAGCTTTATCTTCAAAATTAGATGTTATTTTAAAAGATAACAATTCTTTGAAAAATGAAATTGAGTTTATTTCAAAAGAATTAGATTTAGTTTTAAACAAAAATAAATCTTTGAAAAATGATATTGACTCACATGTTTGCCAAGCTAGTGTAGCCTCACCTAGCACACCTATTGCATGCTCCACTTTATCTTCTAGTATTGAAAATGATATAAATATTTTGAAGAAAAGTGTTGATTGTTTGGGCTCCACTTTGAGCCAATGTGCTTTGGATCATACACGCTTGGAATCCTTGGTTCGTAAGAAACAAGTTCCATCTTTGCATGCACACCCTCCACGGCATACACATGCTTCCCACGGTCACCACCATCACACATTGTATGCTCATGTGTACACATGTACACATTGTGGACGAAAGGGCCACCTTGCTAGATTTTGCTATGATAGAATACATGATGAAAATTTAGCAAATAATTTTGTTTGGGTTAGGAAAGATACTAACCCCCGTGGACCCAAAAGAAAATGGGTACCAAAGACCACCCCTTTGATTTTTGATGTAGGAGTGGGCTCTCGCATAACGTGAGAGTGTTGGTGCCTTGAAGTGGATGCGTTCCGTGCTTAAAGGAAACATTTTGGATGCATCACTTTCAAGGGAGTTTGGTGGAGAAGGCCACCATTGGTTTGGAGAACTAGAGAGGTGCCTTCATCGGTTTTGGTACCAATCTCTAACTCCCGTTTTTATTTACATGTTTTCACATCATTAATTTATAGCATGTCATGTTTTATTGTTCATTATGCTTATGCCATGTTCATTTAGATTAGTGATATACATGTTTAGTAATTTGAGACACTCATGTTTTATATGGACTTATCTTTGTGTTCTCACCTTGTTTTTAAACTAATATGTATGTCCTAGATTTATTACACATGCATATACATAGTGATCATATGGATGTTTATGATTTTTGTTTTGATACTTCATGTTTTGATTAGTATGTTGAATGCCATGATTTTTAGACCTTTGACATGCATGTATAGCTTTTGAGATCACCCTTGATTATATGGACCATTATTTTTGTGTTCTCACTATTATTTAGCTATTATGTATATCATAGTTCTAATAACATGTGTATTTACATAATGATTGTCTTTATGTTTATCATGTTGATTTATGTCTAGTTTTATGCCTCATGTTTTGGATATACGTTTAGATGTCAGTTTTCATTAAGACTAGGATTTATACTTGTACATATAGTGGGCCAAAAATAAATCTTTATAAGTTTGTGATTGAATGCCTATTTGTACCTATTAGATGTTCTAGTATGGTCTAGTTTTGATGATTCATGCATTTGACTTGTATTCCTATTTTATCCATATTTTATGATCATGTGTTTTCACTTCATGTATATGTCCATCTTGTCTAAACTATTGATTATACATATACATCCTTTGAGCCACGTGCCTTAATGCATATACATTTGTGGACTCGTTATGTTTTGGACATGTATGTATACTTTAGTTTATACTTGACATACATATGCCTTGAAGAAATCGTGTTTCTTGTTTTCACGTTTAAAGAAATTTCACATGAGCTTAATTGAATATTTTCATGTTGATATGTGTCACATAGCACTTGTTCACTCACTTTGTTAGTTTTCTCATGATTTTATTTTCATGATTATGATATATGCTTTATGGACTTTGAGTGTTTAGTGATCATGTGATTTACATGCTTTTCATGAAAAATATTTTGTTTGATTCCTTACTTGAAGGATTTCGTACTAGTTTATAAGATTTTCCATTTAACTAGTTCGTATTCTTTGTTTTGGTAGAGTTTTTCAAACATTCAATACTTTCAAATCTATTTTGAAAACTCCTACCTTCTACGGGCAGTTGGATGGGAGACCATGCCTATGTATGCTTTATATTGAAAATCTTTGAAACATGTGCATGAATCGAAGGATAGGTAATATGAGATATACATTTGATATTATTATTGTTTCAATTGGTATCATTGAATTTTTTTTCAATTGGTATCTATATTGACATTTCTTGTATACTCATATAGTTTTTATGTATGCATGCTTACATTTCAAATAGTATCAATTTCGATTGGTATCTAACTTTTCATACATATATATGTTTTGTTTGTATTTATTATATCCCTATATCTTGGAGCACAAATTTTGTTTATGCTAAAGCTTGAGTTTTTATGATTATCATGTTTCAATTGATTAGTTTTTCAATTGATATCTTAATACAAGCTTTTGCTTCGTTTTAGTTGGTATTTCATAAAGGGGGAGAAAACTCGTATTTCATATTTCAATTGGTATTTTGTTTACCATTTGTTTTGTATTCCACTCCCATACTTTATGATATAAAATGATTAAAAAAATGAATATTTATTTTATTTTGGTATCATATGTTCTAAATGACAAATTCTTACAATTGGTATCAAGATGTTTATTTGAATATTTTCAATCGGTATCAAGATTTTATTTGTTTTCTCACAATTGGTATCAATGCCTTTATTTACTTTCAATTGGTATCAATTCTTAAATATTTTTATGTTTCCTTTCATTTGATATCAAAATTTTCTACATTGACATATTTTAATTGGTATCATATTTGATTGCACCCCTTATTGACATTTTTAAAAAAAAAAAAGGGAGAATATATTTATTCCACCCCTTGTTGATGATTGACAAAAAGGAGGAGAATTATTTTGAGTTTATATGCATGTTTGTATATGCATGTTTTGTTTATCTAGAAACATAGTTTGTATTATAGTTTGTTTTATTTATTAGTTTGTTGTTTAATTGGTATCAAGAGCATTTTTCGTTTATTTGTTGATATCAAGAGCTTTATGTAAAGAACATGTTTTTATTTGGTATCAAGAGCATTATGTTTTAGAAAAAGGATTTATGCTCATGCATCACAATAAACAATACATATATGTGTTTCATGCTTGTTTATGAGACTTCATTGCATATTTATTTGCTTATTTATTGATGCATAAGTTAAGGGGAGCTTCTTTGAAGCTTAACTTTAATCCATGCATATATAACTCCATGAGTTTTGTCATCATCAAAAAGGGGGAGATTGTTGGCCCAGAGGCCTTCCACTCTAGTTTTGATGATGATTAACTCATGTAGTTATGTGTACTAATAATCTTGTGATTTTAGTTTCAGATCATTAACTAAGATATTAGTTGGTGATTAGCTTCAACAAAATAATTTGGAAGCTTTCACATGGTGATTCCAGAGCCTGACATCAAGATCATAATAGCACTCGTTGGAGTCAAGCTCGGTGAATCACGGTTTGGATCGAGTCGGCTTGAAGACGGAGTTCCTCAAGCAGACATCGGTACCATAGTTTTTAGTTTGTGTTTTAGATCTATTTGTAAAGATTAGAATAGTGTGATATTTTCAAGTTCACTATACACACACGTTTTATGTTTTGGATATTGGTTTTCGATTTTTGGTTTAACCGATCTTGATTTCATGAATAGTTAGTTCAAAACAAGTTTACTTGGTTTATGTATATTAGATTCGTTCTATATACATGCATGCTTCAACTAATTAGACAAACTTATTTTGATATGCCTATTTATGAGTTTTGGTGTTTTATGTTTTTAACAAAACATATTTTGGAATTAAAGTCAAAAACATGAATATATATATGTTTCTTATATGTTGGATTATACCTATATGCAACATGCTTCAAAGTTTTTAAATATCATGTTTTTGTATTTGGATGAGTTTTGGAAAAATCGGATTTTCATTTGGAAAATTCAAGTTTGGAAAAATACGATTTTTGGTTTTTTGCAAAATTTCTTTAACACAAAAATGGTTCAAATAGTGTGAAATTTGTGTTGAAATTTTTCTCACAAGTTTGTATTTCAATGTACTATACTGAAACTATTTTTTGTGAATTTTTAGAAGATTTATGGGAATTTTTAAGACATTAAAAATCCTTTTTTCAGTCCCAGTTTTTTTGGCTGCCAGGCTCTGGCGGTCGACCGTAACGGTCGACCGGGCCAGGAGCCGGTCGACCGTAGCGGTCGACTGGCCGTGCACAAGATTGTGCACGTAGCCGTGTCAGTCTGCCGGTCGACCGACCGGTCGACCGACTGAGAGCAACCACTCTCGGGTTGCTCCCGGTCGACCGGGCGGTCGACCGGACAGAGAGCCGTTGCTCTCTGTTTCTGGGGCCGGTCGACCGGGCGGTCGACCGTAGTTGCCAGCGGTCAAAAATTGACCGTTGGCCGGTCGACCGCCCGGTCGACCGGTAGTTCATTTTTGGCAGATTTTGCTGCCAACGGCTATATTTTTTAATGGGCTATAAATACCCTATTAGTGGCTAGTTTTCTTCAAGAATTTTTGGATGAAATTTATAAACTTTCTCTGGTGTTTAAACAAGTTTTAAAAAGAGTTTCATTGTGCTAAAAAGATCAATCTTTATTATTTTAAAGTGTTTTAATATTTCAAAGAAAAATAGTCTTTTGGGAATTTGATTTGGTTCTATCATTCTATATCTTTGTGGTGATTTCCCAAGTGATTTTTCTTTGTTTTAAACACTTTATTTTCTCCACACTTGAGTTACATCTACTATCTTATTCTATAGGATCCTTGTGTGGGAAAGAAATTGTTTGTGTTTGTTTGTTAGACCACCAAGTTGTATACCCAATCTTTGCTTGGTTTTGTGCCTTTCCCTCATTGTGTTGAGGAGGTTGTGCATTTGGGTTGTATCCCTCAAGTGGTGAGGTGATCCTTGTGTAGCTTTGTGCTTATCCCTCAAGTTGTGAGGTGATTGTTTGTTGGCTAGGTGCTTTGCCTCAAGAAGGAGGTTGTGGTTGTAAAGAGAGGAGTTGGGTACTCCTTGTTATTGTATTGCCCCAAATCCTCGGTGGAGTTTCCCTTTGTGGGAGTCCTGTGTGGACAAGCTAGTGGAGTTAAAATCCTTCTGGGTGAAGGCGGGGATGTAGAGCTGGGTGCTCGAACCTCGAAACAAATCTCGTTGTTTGTGCTTGATCCATTGACTCTTACTCTATCTCTCTCTATTTACTTTGTGCATTGCTTTACATTGTCATATCATATACTTGCTTGTGTGTTGTTGCAATTAGTTTCTAAATTCCGCATTTAGTTCACTAGATTAGCATTATCACCTATTCACCCCCCCTCTAGGTGATTTCACGTTTGACGTGCGCAAGAGTCTAGGTTCGACGTATCTTCTAGATGATCCCTTGCTTGGCCTCTAAGTAATGCGGATTTAATTACCCTAAAAGGGGTTTAATTAAGCTCTTATTACTCCTTTGCCCTTGAACCTTGGATTTACCTGCAATAAAGACCAAAACACGATTTAGACCGACAATTTATTCATAAATCGGTGGGGAGATACGATATAATAATGCATAATCGTAGACTAATCACACCCTCACACTTATCTTTTACTCGTCCCGAGCAAAACAAGAAAAGAAAAACTATACTACAAATGTTATTACACCACTTTCGCAGGTGACGCGATTGCACTGAGCGTGTGCAACAAGCCGTTAAACCTCTAGGTTACCCTAGAGGAGGAGTGTTGTCTTCTGAGGGTTTTCAGCGGATTGCATCCACAAAATCCATAAAGAAAGAAGACAAATGTTAGTATTTTGAAAACACATTTTGAAAGGGAGACAAGTTTTCAAAATATTTTGCAAAAATATAAGGATCTCAGGTCATAAGTCCACCAAAAATTAATCTTTCTTAAACTTAGTTTCTATGCAAGATCTTGTCATCAATTAAGGTAAGAATTCAAAATTGGATTGAATATTTTATCTTTCATAAAACCTAGATAATATGCACTCTGTGACAGTGAAGATTTCTGGGATTTCAACTCCAACCATCAAGCCATTTATTTATATTTATTCTTTCTTTTTCTTCTTTTTTTCTTCTCTTAGTTTTCTTAGGCTTTCTAGTTCACCCATGTAGTGTGCCTATAACCGATGACTCCTAACCAGATAGTTTTAGGGCACCAGATGAGAAAACATCCCTCGGGTTTAAGGACTCGAGTAAACAAGGCCACAAAACTAAGGGGATTATTTGTTTCTTTTGGCCACCGTTAGGCGTGAATAATCATGCTTCTTGAGGCATAGTTATCCAGCTTAATAAGTGATTTTTTTTCTTAATATATATTTTTCTTTATTTATGGCATTTAAGGTCTTTGTTTCCATCCCAAAAATTGTGTAAGTGTGAAGTGCATACTATCTAAGGTAAAAAATTCAAGATAAAATTATCTCCCCAATTTATCTTACTTAGTCTATAATTTTAAACAAGATCTATTATTTCGACTAGGTTTAAGATATCATAATTAAGGCTTTCTTAATTTCTAAGATCATCTTAATTTTCTTAAAAATAGATCAAAACTTTGTCTCTTATTTCAAAATTTTTTTAAAGAAAGAGAAAATTCCTATATAGAAGAAAAGATTTCTAAAAGTATCCTAAAAAGAAGTGTAAAAGAAAGAAAATCTAAAAACTCTATGTTAGTAAACCCTCTCCCACACTTATCTCATACATTGTCCTCAATGCATCATGATGTATGTATGCATGAAACAAATAGAGAGGGAAGGAAAAATTACCTCAAGGTGGTGGTTCCGGTGGCGGTCTGATTGGTCCACGAAAGGCGGCCCAATTATTCTTGCGTGGAGTCCGGAGGAACCCACCAGAGACCTCTAGAATACAACCCACTAAAATGATGTATATATTAATGATTTTTATTAAGAATTTTACCCCATCTAATTTCCAAATTTTCAAAATAATTTCAGAGTCAAGTTTATCAAGACCCGTATCCCAGAATGGAATGATTGATTTGGACTCAGGAAGTATAGGAACTAATACCGACTCAGGAAAAAGACTTAAGTCAAGTAAAGGTTCGGGAGTCGAGATCGGTTCAGGAAGTGGGTCCAAATCAAGAAGATGAATCTCAAGTCCACATTTATTTCCCCATGATGGAATGTGACTTTCTAAAAGTGGTGATTCAAGTTCAGGAATGACAGGTATGGGAATCAAAACTGACTCTAAAATGTTGCTCAAATTGGGTAACAAAACAGGAGTCAATAGTGATTCAGGAATTTGAACTGGATCACAAACTTGAGAATCAAAGTCACATTCCTCATTGAGTTCAATTCCACAAAAATAAGAACTTGCCAATTTATCATTGGGACTTTCAAAAGTATGAAATTGGTCAAGTTCAATATGATCATCATAAATGACTGGTGATTCAATTTCACAATGGACTGGTACTAGATCAATACTGACTCGGAAAAAGGCCTGAATTCAAGTAAAAACACCTCAGTCAATATTGAATCAGGAAGTGAAATTGAATTATCAAGTGAAAGTTCAGGATCATATTCATGCTCAAGTTCAATTTCAGGAAAAGGATAACTTGCCAAAATGTCAATGGGATTTGAAGTTTGGACAAGTTCAGGTGGGTGTGCTGAAATTGAATCTTGGTTTTCAAAACAACATGACTCTTTGGCTCTGACAGAATGTTTAGTAACATCAGGAATGGTAAAAGGATGAGAACGGAGACTTTTGACCATCATATCTATGTCATGATTACGAGCGTTTTGAGCCTGAGTCATGGCTTCAAGCATCTTTTCATAGTTGATAGGTTCATCATTTTGTTGAAAAGATGAAGTGTTGTTTTGGAATTGGTGGTGAAATTGTGGGTCTATCAGATTTTGTGATTGTTGTTCGGACTCACGCAAGAATTCCTTACTCGTTTCCCAGGCAGATGGTTGTTCATTATAAGGAGGTGGAACTGAGTAAGACTCTTGAAAATACTGTGGAATTGGAAAGGCCCTCCTTTTCTGGAGTAGTCGCTCGACCTCTTGTAAATTGGCTTCTACTCTCTTTTCTAACTCAGATTTTTCTTCAATTGGTGGTTCAGAAAAAGGAGTATAGGAAGCGAAATCGAGGAATGAATATTGTGTAAATTGTGGACAAGGTGGACATGGGGGACAAGGAGGTTGAAAATTAAACTCAGGGGAGGTGAATCCCCATTGACTCTGTGACGAGTTAAAATTATTTTGGAAATTATAGTCATAAGAATGTGGGTATGGGTTGTATTGATTCGGATAAGGCCAACCCGGTGTATTTGGTTGGTGCATATTGTAAAAGCCGAGTTGGAATTATCCGAATCAAATGGGGTTGGTGTGAAATATGGATTCATATTTGAATTGAAAGAATTGTTATTGTTGAATTCCATTTCACAAACAATCACAAACAAAAAGAAAAAATCAAGCAACAAACAAAAAGAAAAAATCAAAACCAAGCCTATAGTAGGGTTGACCTAGACCTAGACGACTCCTAACTGGTTGATTACCCGGGGGAGGTTGTTGCTTGAATCCGACCACAAGCTAATCGGCCAGGTAGGGGCAAAATATGGTGGGAGGTATCCGTGCGTAAGCAACGGGCCTTAATTACGCCAAACCACGGTATCTTCGAGGTGTAACCTCTTAATCCCCAACCTTAGACACCGATTTCACAAGAGTAAGATTCAAAACAAGTTCCACCCTCGGTCAATCTCTTAATGAGTCCGAGATGTCCCTAGGGGCTAATGTCTATCAAATTTTATTAGGGCTTGGGTTGTGTGAGTGGGGGAGATGATTTTTGGGCTAAGGAAGGGGTGATGAAATCCCCCACCTTATCTTGTTTATTGGGTGGTGCCCTTAAGATCAATTTTGTGTAAGTGTACAATATATGCAAACAAGGTTCACTCAAAGCGATGTAAATCAACCATGAAGTGAGTCTTATTCTAAATGCAATGCGAACGTACCTTGCTCCAGCACTCTTCAACAGTAAAGTAAATGAATTGAAAAGACACGTGCCTAAAAATGCAAACGTCTAATCAATTTTTAAACTTTTCAGCAAATGTTTTACTGTTGATTTATTAGCAGGATCCTGGTGAGAGCATACAAGAAATTAGATTTGCAGCAGCTATATTTTTACAAAGCAAGCAACCCTGCACAAAATCAGTTAGTAGTCAACTCCTCTTTACCGCGGATCCGCGGCTTTGGCCGAGAAAACGCGGCAAATCAGAGGGTACTTGGTCTCTGCTTTCTTGAGCAGAGGCCCAAGACCACTTATATGTTACTGCAGTACTTTGTTTCCTGTTTCCCTAACCTGTAACCTGCAACAGAGAAGACAAATTCGTTTAGTTCTTAACTCAAATGAAAACCGTTACTCTTCCCAGCAACGGCGCCAAAAATTTGCTCAGGGCGGAACCAGCACTCAAAAATGTGTAGTTTTATGAAATCAATGTAAAAGCTCGTATGTGCTAATGTACCCTCGATACTTCCGTTATAGCATTGGCTCAATGGGTCGAATCCACAGGGAAGGGAGGCGATAGAAGCATTAACAGTTTTTTATTCACGTTTTATGTTAACAATTCTTCTTTGTTAAAAGAATGAAAAAGAAAGTGAAATGAAAAAGAAAAGGAAATCAAGAATGTGGTAGGTGAGGAGAGAGATGAATACGTCGATGTAAAACAAAATAGAAGTGGTTTGGAAAACAAATAGGAAAGAAGATGAAACAAAGTTGAATTAAGAAGGTGGTGAAAACATCGATGAAAATGAGAAAAAGAATTGCTTTTTAAAACAAGATAAAGGAAAGCTCATGGCTACTAACTACTAATTGATCCACTAACCATGCTAACCACTTAGTGATAGTTGCCTAACATTTGATCCTCGGCCATCACTAATCCTTGGCTTCAAGAGATGATACAAAGCATGGCAAATGAGATGGTTCTTCACATTCAAACTTGCATCAAGAGCAAGTTAATACAAACATTAAATCATCAAACCATTAAAAGCAAGCATGAAATAAGAGAGAGTTAACTTGGTTAGTAAGTTAGCAAGTTAGAAGTTAGAACCCATCTTCATGACCCATCAATGGCTCTTGCAAGAACAAGGCCTTATAGAGGCTACTGGATTCATGTGGATTATCAAGTAAGTGGTTAGATGATTAGTGGTTAGTAGTTAGATTGCCTTGAGAAGAAGAAAAGTTAGCAAAGCATCATGTAGAAGATGAAGAAGATTACATCAGAGAGAAAGGAGGCACCTTTAAATAGACTGTCACCATCTATTACATCAATCCCTCTTTATCTCTCTCTAAATTTCTCAGCCCTAATATATGATCTAAAAAGAAAAGAAAATACAACAGAAAATAAATGAAGAACACCTACCTACACTACACTAAACTTCTCCTAAAATCAGAAACTACTCCTAAAAATGAAAACTGCTCGTGTTTTGGCCACATACAGGGGTTTTATAGGCATAGGAAGCCTCTAGAAGACGAGACGGGGCCACGCGTCGATAATCGACGCGTGGCCCCGCCATTGGGCCGCGGATCCGCGTCTTTTGCCGCGGATCCGCGGCCAAACCAGGGAGTTACCTCCCTGGTTTTGGTACGAGGGTCCGTTTGGCTTCTAGGATGTTTATGGTATATCCCGTTTCTGGATATTTCGCCCAAATATTCGTCTGACGTGCGCAAGAGTCTAGGTTCGACGTATCTTCTAGATGATCCCTTACTTGGCTTTCAAGTAATGCGGATTTAATTACCCTAAAAGGGTTTAATTAAGCTCTTATTACTCCTTTGCCCTTGAACTTTGGATTTACCTGCAATAAAGATCAAAATACGGTTTAGACCGACAATTTATTCATAAATCGGTGGGGAGATGTGATGTAATAATGCATAATCATAGACTAATTAGTATCCTCTTGGGGTTAGAGAATTCAAAACCCATGTAGTTCTCTTCCTCGATCCTCATACTTTACTTCAATCGCTTCTTTTTGTTTTGTGGGTCGTTATTTTCATAAAGTCTTCACTTTGTTCCCGCACGATTTCTGTAACGCCCCGATCTGGCGGATACGGAGACGTTACTGCGACGTATATACGCAGGTCCGAAATATCCTCACGTATATACGCTAAGCATCAGTACAAGAAAGAATCAGAGTACGGAAGCACGTGGTGCATTATACATTCCAATATATGAGTACAATTACAAAGTTAACACAGGAAGTGACCCAATATTACAATAATATTACATCACCAATAGGCGTAAATGCGAGAATATAAAGAGATGTATAAGTATGAACATTATAAAAGGAGGCTCAGAGTTATAACAGGAAAACTCTAGAGCCGAGCAGGAAGCCTGGAAGGATGGGGCTCTGGACGGTCTGCTGGAGATCCACGCTACCGCTGCGCCACTCTGATCAGCAACTGGGAGAATCCACACGCTCCAAGCTCCAAGACCTGGACATGGGGATCCAGGGGAGTCAGACAATACTCCCAGCGAATGGTGATGCGAATGCCAAGTGGTGAGCATAGATAAGCACATATGTATCGATAAATTCAAGTCATAAGCATCTATTGAAAATCGTGTCGTGGGCACAAGCATGCAGGATCAAGTAGATATATAACAAGCGATATCAAGCCGGGAGCATGTATGCTATAAGATGATAAGAGCAGGTAACAAGGCGATGAATAAAGTAGACAAGACAATACCAGATATCTCTTAAACTAACATAAAACCGATAAAATCGATAAAATCGATTATGAGCAAAACCGATCGTACAGGCTCAGGTCACAGCTTCATGAGACTAATACATCGAAGGAATAATCCAAATAAGGAAACCCTCATCTATATACCTTTATCCCATGTCACCATAATCCAAGCGCATACAACCCGAGTTACAAAACAGCACAATAAATTGTATATTAGCATCTTATTATAATTGGGGGCATCTAAGTTCTAGGCTTCAGTATGCGTCCCATTCCACATACTTCCACTTACAACTTATAGAGCAAGTTATTTAAAAACTGATGAAATTCGATGAATCATATTTAGGATGGGCCTTGTACATGCCCGGGACAACGGTCCAAGAGTATCTGGTGCTGAGCCGGAAAGTACCGCTACGTATCGGGACTTATTTACGCCCGAACAGGAATAGAGTATCGTAGATCCCATAGAAATAGGCCTAGGGCGTGTGCATACCCGCAGGAATAAGCAGGAGTAGGGGTGCCAGCACACCCCACTGAATCCCTGGTGGCCGCAAGGTGATCCCTCAAGTATGTGGCCATGCGTGACTCAATAAGGCCACTATGAACATGATTATTCAGGACCCATTAGTTTCCCCCAAACCGGATGCAAATTATCTTATAATAATTTATTATGTAATTATCAATTTACGGGAATAACAGGAGCAGGACATGATCAGAAATTCAGAAGTACATGAGTACTGTAAATTCAGGTCACTGTATATATAATACAGGATAACAAGTACAAAATTCAAGTCACTATATGTAATACAGGATAACAAGTATAGTACTCCCGTAAATGTGATAATCACAGGTCAAGTATTAATATATCAAGAGACAGGTGATCAGTCATGTCATAGCAAGAAGCAAGTATCAAGCAGTAGCATGTAGGGTGTCAGATGGTAACATGACATGAGGGTGACATCAGGCAGTTAACAAGGGACATCATAGTATATGTTAGCACATCAAGTGAAAGCATGTCAAGCGATATAGGAAAACGTACTGATACAAAGGATCGGTACAAATACCGAAAACCATGCATTTTGAAAAAAATAGTATAAGCTAAATTTCAAACTCTTCACAACCATTAATAGAAGAATCGATAAACTGGCAGACAAGTAATTCAGTAAGCAAGCGAATATCCAAGCGGGGCTGGAGCAGAGCTAATGTACAACACTAAATACTATCACGCACGGCGAGGTTACCGCTTGCAGCGTAACTAGACACACATGTCGTCAATGGCATCACCGAAGAGGAAAGCAGGCCTCCGTAACGGAGTGCGGGAATCCATTTCGAACAGCCCATCGGAGATAATCTCCCGAAGGGTCACCATACTGGCTTTGATGATCCTCTCCCTTCGCTCCTTTGACTTACCAGTAGTCACAGGGGCAGTCCTCTGAAGCACGAAGGTCAGATTACGATCAGCGCCATCAACGTGCCTAAAGTGGCACTTCTTGGACAAGGGGTTGGAAGAGTATCGCACTGCAAAGAATACAACACTTAGTCAAGAATTTGAAGAAAAATGGCTGGATTTTTAAAATTCAAATGCAGGAATGAATCCAGACACAGAAATCAGCAAAATCCGCATCTAGACTCAAAAATGCGAGGCTCACATTTCAAAATCCATAACTTAGAAAAATTTCTGAGTATCGGACTCAGACGCGAGACTCAGTAAAACTTGCGCCTGATCTTAAAAGATGCGAGAATCATTAGAAAGTCTGCGTCTGAATTTCCCGCACTTAGAAATATTCTGAGCATTGAGTCCAAACGCAAGGCTCAACGAGGCCCGCGTTCAACAAACAGAAATAGACTCAAGTTGATGAAGCAAAGACGCGGAGGTCGTCAAACCTGCGTCTTGCCTACCAATTCAAGAGTTGCGTCTAAAAATCAAACACGGGCATGAGCCTCGCGTTGGCGGTTCATATTCAAAAGAGACTTAAGAGTTAAGAGAACTCTTTAAGCCTCTTCAATGGCGGAAACCAGATCAGATGATTTTACTACCTGAAATGGGGGCCTCCTACGTGAAAGGACTACCCATTTGAATCTCCGGAGCGACAGCGCTTGAGGACGAGGAAACAGGTTTGACCTTTGGTGCCATTTCGACCGTGAGATCGGTGTTGAAGACCGTGAAAATGGAAAAAGCTTCAAGCTTTTCTTATCCCTAGATATAATGCTCAAAGAAGAAGAAGAAGATTCTAATGATGACTCTTGAAAGACTGTTGTCTTTTATAGGCACAGTGATCCGCAGAGATACGCAACGCATGTCTCGAGGCCTAATCCCCGCCCGACGCGTGGCATGCGTCTTAAATACGACGCGAATACTTCGCGTCAAAAGAAGGATGTCTCCATAACTCCGCCAGACACGTGACAACGCGCCCAAAACATGGGACTCTCGTTCAACAAAAACCGCGTCCCTCCAAACATCGCATCTCTTCAGCAAGGTCAAAGTCGCGCCTAGTCAATAGGGTAAGAGCTGCGTCTTCACTTTAAAAATCACGTCCCTCCAGAGGCCGCGTTTCTTCAGCAAATTAATAGATATGTCCCCACTCCGTGTGAGGACTGGATCTCTAAAAGTAACATGACCCCTGCATCTACAAAACTTTCATCCAGTCTTTGCTTTTGCAATCAGTTCAACAGTACACTGGCACAAGCAGATGATTATTTACCCCTAATTTAATAGTACACCAACAACCAGCTCAGGGCACTGAGGAGGTCTGGACTGCGTATCTAGACACTCACCATGATCATCTCTGATGGCTTCAAAGGGTTTTACAGTACACTCACGAAGACCATACTCTAGACAAGATCAAGCTCAGGGCATCTCGAATGATTATCAGTCCAGTCATGAGAAGTATGAATTCAACCACAGTCCAAAGTATTTCAAAATCCGTCCCAGTCAACCGCGGAATATCGAAAACTTTGGATGGGGTTCTGTAGGCTGTTTAAAAATCACTGAAGACAAGTCATCAAAAAGCAGATTCCAAACTACAGACACATGGCTAATCATAACCACTACCACAGCACCAAGACGCAAGGGTCGAAACCCCGTCTTAGCCTTACTGCAGTAGCATCACTACAGTACCAAGAAGCGAGGGTCGAAACCCGCGTCTCAGCATTACGCAGTAGCATCACCACAGTACCAAGACGCGAGGGTCGAAACCCGCGTCTCTACTTTACCACAACGACCAAGATGCAGAGCCCAAAGCCCGCGTCTCACACAAAACTTGATGCAAAACTTGAAGCTCACAGTGAAGTTCAAGCGTTACCTCAATGGCTAAACGCGAGGACCAAAGCCCGCGTTTCAACTACAGAGGAACCCTGCGTCTCGGTTATAACTGCCTTCTTTACTGGGTCAATTACTACCCACGTAATGAGGGAGTTAACCCCCATTATGATGTGTTTTCAGGGGACACTTTTACCCCCTGAAACCTCTATAAATAGCTCAGTTTGCTATGGAAGAGGGGTCGGAAAAGATCTGGTCAGAAGAACTTCGGTTGTAAGCCGTAGAAAGACCAAGATCTCCAGCTAAAAGAAAGAGAGAGTTCAACTCTTCTAACAACTTGCTGCGTACAAGTTTGTTTTTGCCTACAGTCTCTTTGAGATTCTTGTTGGACAGAAACTGTGTTACTTCGTTTACCATCCAAAGAGAAGATTTTCAAGAAGTCTTGACGTTCACCCGGTCAACGAAAAACAAGATTCACTTTTCATCGTCGCATCAAGAACCCGACATTAAACAAAGGGGAGATTTGAGCTTGAATATCTCCCCTCTCTTGTAAAAGGATTATTGATCCGCTGTAATTTTCTTTACCATCAAATAAAGAATGTACTCCTCGATCTTCGATTTTCCCACCAAATAACGCCTCATTCAGATCACGAAAATCAATGCAAACTCGGATCTTCCCATTCTTCATAGTGACGAGGATGATATTAGCCACCCAATCAGGGTGTTGTTCTTCCCTGATGAAATATGAGTCTATAAGCTTCTTGACTTCTAACTGGATCTCTTCCATTATCTCTGGGAAGAACTGTTGTTGTTGTTGCTTGACGGGCCTCGCGTTCGGATTGACGTTAAGGCGATGCATATCCACCTGGGGTTAATCCCTGCATATCTTCGTAGTTCTAAGCGAAAACATCTATATACTCTCGCACAAGAGATATTAGATCTTTCTTCTCGGGTGGTGATAAGCTATCGCTTATAAAGATGGGCTTAGTATTAGCTTCATCTTCCAGATTAACCTGGGTTACCTTATCCTCTGTAGGTAGTTCGCGTTGCTCAAAGCAAATATCCCAGAGAGTATTTAGGTGCTTGATCTAAGGATCTATATCTGAGTGGATCATTTGTTCATCTCCATCTTCCGGTTGGCTTGTTGAAACCATGTTTATCGAAAGGTCTTTGAAGATGTTACCGACACTAACATCTGACTCCCACGATGACGTGCCCGATGAGTGATTGATATAATAATTCTTCAGACTCAAAGGCTAACGGGGTTGGAGTTGACACATAACCTAACCCCTGCGATTTCGATAATAATAATCATGGGCTTTCCCTTTTGGAACGAAGGATCGAAATAGTGTTCTCCTTCCTTTGTCGGCGTTCAAGTCAAGACCACTTATTAGGTCATACCCCATGTTCTCTATCATCCTAAGTAAATTTGACTCGTAATGAGAGAATTGAGGAAGTTCAGTCTCACTCTCTGAGTCTTCGCAAGTCATTGGTTTGGACTCGATTCTTCCGAAAAAGATCAGTTTTGGCCTTTGTGTCTTGTTGGGATCTCGAAGAAGGATCCTTGCACATCATTGACACTTTGATATCCTGTGAGAGATGATCTCACTGGTACATGCAATGATGTCAGGGCATCTATAGCTGACCAGGAGTCATCATCTACATCGGTACTAGTATCTGATGGTATGAAATCGAAAGAAAAATAAGCCAAATCGAACTCTTCATTAATATATCACTCGCCTACATCATTGGCGGTGTTATTGACATCGAGCTTATTAATGCTCACTATAAGTGGATTCAGCTCAAAAAGGCATTCTTCTTCTGCCTCCGGTTCGACATCAGCTTCATTACCAGAGTCTAGTCCTCTGGCTGGGGATTCTCATCCGTTTCTAGGGAATCCTGGTACAGGATAGTGTCTGTGAAGTAGTTATCTACCCTTGAACGGATGTCTTTCGGCGACCAATGTTCGGACTTTTCTATCTCCTTCAACATACTTCATGACTTGATGGAGAGTAGAGGGGACAATGGAGTTGCGATGAATCTATGATCATCTCAGCAACAAATTATATAAGGTGTCAACATCAATAACTTAGCACGTCACCTCAGATTTTAGGTCTCAGATCTGGCATTTGAGTTTAATCATTCCCATTGGGCGTGGACCATTGGAGTTGAAGCCATAAATGGTAGTTTGGGTGGCGCTCAATCGATAAGTGGGGATTCTCAAGTGCTGCATGACTCGACAGGGCATGATGCTCAACGCGGATCCTGGATCCACCTGAATGCGGCTCACTTCAGATGATCGAGTATACCCTGTGAAGTACAGGGGCCTATCATGTTTTCCCTTAACCTGTATATCATCTGGAGTGAAGGTTATGCAGGGGACATGTTAAGATGCGTGGAGACAGTTTTCTTTATCTCCTTCTTATGGTTTAGTCAGAATCCAGGCCATTGAGGCCTTAACATCGGCTAAGGCTTCTCTCAGAGCTTCCCTTGTTAACTTAGACAGTCTCAAAAGCTCATAAAGGATAATCCTGGCCGGGATATTGGCCAGTTGGCCAAGACATCGAAGTGGTAAGGTCTCGAAGATCCTTTCGCTTTGTCCTTTGGGAGAGCCTTGGCGTACCGAAGCTCCTTTTGCTTCTCCATGGGTTGCTTCATGGATTGCCTGGTTGGCTCTGAGGTGGGTTTAGGTAGATTTGCCACCATCTCATTGTACTTCTTCAATTACAATTGGCCCGAGTGAGTCCCTGCCATAAGCGGTGCATTTGGTTATGCAGTAAGGATGATTGTCTCCTCCTCCGAATCAGTTAGCGAAGGAACATCGATTTTTGCTTCGCGAGAGGAAGCACACACCACATTGCAAAGTGAAGCTTTTGCTTTCCCCCTAAACTTCCTGCTCATAACAGTAGTCCACTACTAGCCTTCCACGAGGTCAATATGAACCCACATGTTCTCTTCTTGAGAAGTAGGAGCAGGTATGAGACTTTCTCCTGCTGGTGGTGTGAATCTGTATGACCACCCTTAGTTTCCCTTTCAGGATGGGAACCACTCCGGCTGGCGTTGGAGGCTGTACCCTGAACAGAAGAAAAGACGTCATATTGGTTGTCACTTTCTTCTGCTTCGGGCGGAGCTTGAGCACCTCCGCATCAATCAAAGCTTGGAGAATATCTTTGAAGATGTAATAGCTTTTGGTAGGGTGCCCCAGCATCCTGTGGAACAAGCAGTAATTGGGGATGTCAGTCTTGCCTACCTCTTTAGGACATCTAGCTTCAGGAAGCTTCAGTCTATTTCTCTTGTTGAGTAATTTGAACAACAAATCAACATACTCGTCTTTGAAGGAGTACTGCTTATTGGCGCGCGGCTGGCTTGAAGAGCTACCCCCTCCAGCTAGTTGGGGCTTAGAGGGAGACTTCATCTCTGTCGCTAGTGTGTCCTTTCTTTTAGCTTGAAAAGATGCGTCTGGCACGCGCCTTGTTGACTTTTCAGGTTTAAGCTTGTTTTTTTTTTTTTGTCTTAACCCTGCCAACAATCTCTTCTACTTGTTCGTCTTACTAGACCAACTGCTTTCAAGTACGACTTTCAGCTACCCTATCTAAGCTAGGAGTTAGGCTTGTAAATTGTGACGGCATATTTCCACCAGGGTGACCTGGGTCATATCGCTAGGACATCGGAGTGCCATGTTCTAAAATCTCTCCACAAATTCTTTAACTGGCACTCCTTTCTGTTGCCTTGTTGCCAGGAGAGTTGGCATGGTAATCTCCAAATCATCTTCGAAGAAAAGGGTAAGGAAAAGATTCTCCAAATCACCCCAGTTCTTGATAGAGCCTTCTGGGAGCTTCATGAACCATTCAAAAGCAATCCCTTTAAGGGTGCTAATGAATAAACATGAAAGGATGATATCATTTGATACTACATTCCCAGTCTGGGAGTTGAAGTAGTATATGTGCTGGTTCGGTGACCTTTTTCTGTTGAAGGCCTATAGGGTTGGAGCTTTAAATTTAGAAAGGTACGGGACAAGATCCCACTCAACCAGGTATGACCAGACCACTCCTGCTTCTTGGAAGCCTTTTCGGTTGGCGAGAGCCTTAGGCATTGCTCCAGTTTGCTCATCCTTTTAGAATGAGTACTTCATTCTCTGCATTAACCTCCTCTTCAGATAGAGGCTTAGATGGCTCAGAGTTGGAATGCTCTTTATCTTCAATATGTGTAGAAGATGAGCTCTCCCCTTCATTTCGTTTGCTCATGGACTCCTAAGAAGGAGTCTTGGCCTTCGGCTTCTTCTTCTTGTCCTCAAGAAATTGTGAAAGCATCTGCTTGAGGGTATAGATAAATTCTTATTGGGCGCGAATCATATCAAGTTGTTTTCTCTGAACTTGGGCTTGCTGGTCAAAACGCCTGACCATTTCTTCAGGAGTCCCTGCCATATACGCGAAGGCTTCTTTCTCTACAGAAGAGTTCAAGGCCTGTGATTCCACGACGACAGAGTGTGACTCACTTACTTTAATGCCTCGGGTTAGGGCACTATAGTCCACTGGGGCTATTACGCCAGTTCGAGTGCGGGTTTGCCGGTACACTCCTTTTGGCTCGATGTCAGACCCGTCGGAGCTAACTTTTGGCTGCTTCCCCTTAGTTCTGCTTGGCGTAATACTTGGACCTATCATGTTCGCAGTAAGTTCAGGATACTCTGTATCATAGAAGGTTCTCCTTATGCGAGAGTGACACCTTTTGGCCGAGCGGGAGACTAACGCAATAACCGATTGAACACTGATTGTTTGCTTACATGCAAGCTGCAGTGGCATTTAGAGAGCACCGCTGTGGTGAGCCATTCACAACAACATTGTGGAATGATTTGTTGAACACTCCTTTTCTTAGTCAAGTAGTTCCTTAGATCAGTTAGAGGGGGATCGAAGAGACCATCCTCAAGTCTCTGAGGATGAGGACTTTTCAGCTCCCTTCTGACTTTAGCCATTGGAGAGCAAATATTAACCTTGAATCACAACTTTGAGACACAAGTCTCAGGGCAGGGTTCAGAGACGCGGAGCTCACGTTCTGTGGAACAAACGCGGCCTTGCATTTTAGCTTTGAGACGCGGGTCTCGTACCTCTGCTTAGAAGAGATGCAGACCTCGTGTTGCTAATTGTCACGCTTGCCTGACGATAATTGAGAAACGCGGACTTCATGAGCCTCGCGTTCTGACGTAGAGACGCGGGTTTCGTGTCTCTGAGAAGAGACGCGGACCTCGTGTTGCTGAAAATTGTGTCTGTTAGGTAAGGTCTTAGAAACGGGAGCCTCTTCAGCTCTGTGTTTTGATATCCATACGCACATCGCATCGATGCAGTTTAGAAGGGACGCGGGCCTGAGCCTCGTGTCCTGTATCTGTTGGACAGATGATTTTTCCAGCTTCTACCATCTGTTGTCGACATGAGCGACGCCTTTGTCTTCATTCAGCATTCTAGTTATGCTTCACGGGTTGTTGGGAACCCCTGGTAACTTGGAGCTGAGGAATGTTGAGAGGAGGGTCGTGGTAAGATTGGCCTTTCACGACGTTGGCCTTACAGGTCTCGTGGGAGACATTACGCGAGCCGCGCGCGTGACGCGACCAAAAATGGCTTTGTTTGCGCAAGCCATCTTGGGGAAAGTCTCCGAAGAGACTTGGGAGCGGATCTCTGAGGAGACCCTGCGGTATTGCCGCGCCACCCTGGGGTCTTGGAGCCAGAAGAGAGAAACTCCTCATACTTTGCCTGGTCGTGTTTCACGACAAGTGACTCGACCATTTTTTCCATGAAGGTGATGTCACCTTGCGCCACAACTTGTTCATCAGTGGAGAAAGTTGTCCCCAACGTAGTCGCCCTCTCTTGTCTTTGGAGTGCGAGGAGGGAGTTATCCCAGTCAAGTACTGACGGACTTCCTTTATTCTCAGGTAGAATGAAATTTCATCACAGCCCTCTGATCAGGTGGTGTAGCCTTGTCCAAATGGCTGCTACATCATGAGTTTCGGGATGATGCTGACGCTACATGCATGACAAGAGCAGGCTGCAGGCATGGTGCATAGGGCCAACACTTCTTTTTCTCGCCATGCCACAAGGAGGAAAGTTGAAAATATGTCTTCTTGAATCAATGAAAAATTATAACTTCTCAAATTCCAACTATAAAAGAGAGAAGACACTCAAGCTCGGATCTTCTCTTTGTTTTAGGCTGGGTTCTTTACGTAGCTGTGGAAAGTGAATCTTATTTTCGTTGACCGGATGAACGTTTTCACCTGGATCACTGATGGAGTAGCACAACTCCTATCCAATGAAATCTCAAAGAGACTTAGGGCAAAACTTGAACTCAACAAGTTAGTAGAAGAGTTTAACTCTTTATAAGTATTCCTCAGCTAAAAATTCTGACCCTCTTCAATAGAAAACTGAGCTATTTATAGGGATTTCAGGGGTAAAACTATCCCCTAAACACCCTCCATAATGGGGGTTAACTCTCGTCATTAAGTGGGCAATACATGACCCGATAATGGGGGTAGTTATAACTGAGACGCAAAGCTCCTCTACAGTTGAAATGCGGGCTTGAGCTTGCGTTTAGCCGTTAAGGTAATGCCAGATGCGGGTCTTGAGCTTTGAGTTTGGGTGCCGCGGTGGTGTTGATATGCGAGCTTCAAACTCTGTGTCAAGCTTCGCGTCTGAGACGTGGGTCTTGAGCTTCGCGTTTAGGCGCCGCGGTGGTGTTGAAACGTGAGCTTCAAACTCTGTATCGAATTTCGCGTGTGAGATGCGGGCTTCAAGCTCTGTGCCTGAGTACTGAAGTGGTGCTGAGACGTGGGCTTTGATTTCTACAACCTGGCATTGCAGGTGTCGAGACGCAGGCTTCGAGTCCTGCGTCTTGGCTCTGCATGAGTGGCTTTAATTAGCCTCGCGTCTGAAGCATGGATATTGTTATTTGATGACTTATTTTCAGTGAATTTTAGACAATCTACACCTCGCACACAAAAAAGAGTGGATTTCATCTTCGTAGTGGTTGATCGATTCTCTAAGATGGCACATTTTATTTCTTATCGAAATACTTCTGATATTCCTCATGTGGCTAAGTCATTCTTCCAAGAGGTTGTAAGATTGCATGGTGTGTCAAGTTCCATTGTTTCGGATCTAGATAACAAGTTTTTGCTACTTTTTGGACTACCTTATGGAGAAGATTTGGCACATCACTAAACTATAGTAGTATGGCACATCCTCAAAGTGATGGACAATCGAAAGTTGTCAACCGCACCTTAGGCAACTTATTGGGAAGCATATGTGGAGATAAGCGAAAAGCATGGGATCAAGCTTTGTCTCAAGTAAAATTTGCTTACAACAGTCCACAGCCCAACGGGTATGTCACCTTTCTCTATTTTTTATAGGAAGGTACCTCATCATCTTCTAGACTTAGCCAAGCCACCTTTTGGAGAGAAGTTTAGTAGTGCAGCCAACGCCTTGACTGAACAAGTTCTTGATGTTCAGAAGTCGGTTCAATTGAAGTTAAAGAAATCTAATGCAAAGTATAAGGTAGCAACCGACAAGAAGAGGTAGGAGAAAGTCTTCGAAGAAGGATACATGGTAATGGTGTATTTGAAAAGAGAGAGGATTCCTGCTGGTTCATACAATAAGTTGAAATCAAAGAAGTATGGACCATTCAAGATCGTGAAAAAGATCAGTGATAACGCCTTTATTATGGATCTTCCATGAGATATGGGAATGTCAAAGAGATTCAATGTCACAGATCTCTATGACTATCACTCTACTGAGCTGCTATATCCAGATGATAACTCAAAGACGAGTTCTCTTGAAGAGTGAGGGATAGATGTAGGAGATCAAAAGCAGCACCAGGGCCAAAGACAGCAAAATAATAGTTTTCGATCGATCGTCCGGCCGACCGCCCGGTTGACTGCCCGGTCGACAGAGAGTTGAGTGATTACAATTGGTCGACTGCCTGGTGGACTGACCCCACAACAAAGACCAAACAGACTATAGTCGGTCGATCGCCCAGTCGACCAACCTCTTCATCCGATCAACCGCTTCTTCTATCAGTCGATTGTTCTGTTGTATATCAGAGTATCTGATTTTGATGGATTTAGTTTTTGGGTCCAAAATTGGATTCAAATTGTTTCGTTTTTGCTTTTTTAATTCGAGTTTCTTATTAGATTAGTACTCTTTTTATTTGCCTATATAAAAAGTCATTGTATCATTGTAATTGGAATCAATCGAATTTTGCTTTAATAAGCTTTAAGTATTCCTCTTCAAATTTGCTCGTGGATTCGAGTCATTTCTTTTGGCTCGTGGATTCGAGTTGTTTCTTTCTGCTCGTGGGTTCGAGTCGCTTGCTTGTGGCTTCGAGTGTTATCCCTACCTGAAAGTTTTTTAGGGTTTGTTGACGCTAGAACGAGATCTAGCCGTTGTCATTCGCTTCACAGTCTGCGTCACAAATGATGTAAAAAGAAAGTGAGGAAGAAACTAAAATTTCTTTGTTTGTTCTAAAAATACTAAAAAAAAGCTAAAAAGAATTAGTGTCTTTAACACTTGGAACTTGAAAAAAAAAAAAAAAATTTAAAAAGACACTTCCTCAACTTATAAAATAACTTGTGAGGTCCAAAATAGAAAGTGAAATATCAAAAGTCTTGCACGAGAAAAGAAATCGCCGGTTCACTTTCTTTTCCGCTAGGTCTACAAATGCAGAAAGCCAATATGCTTCTGGTACTTTCTTATGTTCTCCCTCGTTTTTCAATTGCCAAATAGGAAAGGGAGTTGTGACATCTTTTCATTCAAAAACTCATGCTTTCAGTTGGCTCTAAAAAGTGAAAGTTAACCCATCTTGCATCACTATTTGCTATTGTGGTATGATCATTCAAAATTTTGTAAATGAATAGCAATTATGAAATAAAGTAACAGTGGACTAATAGAAAATACAGTGTGAAAAACTTATTATCTCCTATTTTTAGTGTGAACGAGAAGTGTGAGATTTAGAACACAAATGGACTTAAATAAAAGAGAATAAAATGTTGGATCCTATCTGATATACAACTGGTGGAGCAATGCAAAAGAGATTGGGCATATTTATTCTCATGAGTATTTGTATTCTATAAAATGTACACTTTTAATCTTTTTTCAAATTAGAAAATCATAAATCTAAAAACAACAAAAGAAATCATAAATCTAAAAACAAAAAAAGAGTGAAAGGAAATGATTTTAAGAACAATCAGAAATTCAAAAAGGCATAATGGTTGTTTCATAAACACTTAAGTAATGAACAATGATGATGCCATGCATTTTAACAAAATAATTTAAAATCAAACAATCATCTTCTACATCCCTAATAATACAACCCTTAGTTTTTTTTTTTTTGTATACTTCAGGTAGACAAATCATCTTCTTTTATCTCCTAAATAAGACTAAATTTGTCAATACTATCATTACATTCCATGAGTTTTCCAAAATACTAGCATCAACTTTAAAATTCCCAAAAAAACTATCATGAACTATTATTTTTCTAAAAAACCTCCCAGACAGTGTTAATGGCTGATATAAAAAGATATAAATGGGTTTTACTGTGTGGGTTTTTCTCAATTTTGATAATTGTTGATGCAACCAAGGGTGGTGAAGACACCAAATAGAGATAGATTGATGGATCATGATGAACTCTTTGTTAGACAAGCAAAGACGGGGCCGAAGCTTGGCAATTTTCCTATGCTTCCTTAATTTCAAAATTTTCAAATTTCACAAGCGACAAGGTGGTTGCGCTCCTCTCAAGGATGATGAATGAGAAAGAATATGGTCTTCTTATGTATCGGTTTTAGTTCTCTGTTTGTTTTGCTCTTTTTATTTTTATTTTTATTTTTTTGCTTTTTGAAGGATCAAATTATGTGTGAATCATACATATTTGTCCCCTTCATTCATGGGAATGTTTCGTTTATTTCTTCTTAATAAAACATCGGGGATTTTCTGTCTCATAGATTTATTTCAAAAAAAAAACGTAACATGGTATGAATTTGGTCATATGATGGTCACTTGACGATCACATGATGATTTACCTGACAATCAACTAATGAAAGGTAGTTATTTGAGAATTTATGAGATATTTCTGTTGAAAATTTATCTTGTTTTCAAATAAGAGATGATGCTTCAAGAAGATCCAATCAAAATGGAGAAGAAAGAAGATTTAGAAGAGAAGCAAATCTAGAAAATAAAGTGGCAGTCAACAGGGTGTCGACCGCACACCAAGGGTGTCGATAGGCCTTGTCGAGTCGACAGCAAGTAACGGAGAATGCAAACATCTCAGATTTTCGACAAGCCTTTCAAGCCTATCAACGAGGGCTTATCAACAGACTTGTCGAAAATCTGAAGGAGGAGGTCATCTTCTTCAAGCCTATCAAGCCTATCAACGAGGGCCTATCAACGAGGACGATGAAGAAGATTTACTTTTTTTCTCCTATGATCATGTTGAAGCAAAAGCGTTCAAGAGAAATGTACATGGTTGAGTATGAGATTAGGGAGCCCTGATTTCTTCTTACTTTAAACAAAACCAAATCACTCTCAAGATTTATTTTAAAATCATCTTTTCTAAAACTCTTCTTATTTTCATTTTCTTTTTAAACCACTTCTCAACAATCTATATTCTATTTCTTTTCTTCTACAAAAGTCAACACTAAGACTTTTTTTCTCAAAAAAACTGAAAAACTTGCATCGCATCTCTCCTCGTGGACACGACCTGTTAGCCCTAAGCTACACAGTATTTTAACTTTTCAATCATTGGTATTCTTCAAACTAACACATGTTGATTTAAGATCTCAAGCTTAAAGATCGCATCTCGTACTCAAGGAGGAGTCGAACTCGATGGAATCAAGTTTGGATTAAGTCTACATGGAGAACAAGATCTTCAAGAAGACTTGAGTTTAGAGTTTATAAGTTTAGATCTTTTGTATAGTATATATTAGTTTTGATTTTTCAAGGTTACACACACAAAGGATTTCGTGTTTCAGTTTAAACGGGTTAAACCAAATAAGTTTTCCTTTTTGAATCTAAGTAGAATACATTTTTGGTTTCATAAATATATTTCATCATAAACAAGTTTATATTGGTTTATTTATGTATTGAATTTCATCCATAGACATCGATGCTTCAAATGTGTTTAATAAACTTACTTTGATGAGTTGAATTCATGAGTTTAAATTTTGTATCTATCAAAACTTATTTTATATTGATATATATTCAAAAACAAGCCTACATTATTTTATATGTGTATTGGATGTTATTCATACATATAGAGCTTCAAATATGTTTGAGAAACTTGTTTTCATATTCATGAGAGTTTTAGAAAACATGATTTCTATTTACAAGTTTAGTAGTTGAAAATTTTGTTTTGTTTCAAGAAATGTATTTTATATTTCAAAAATAGTTCTCATGTTTATAATATATGTTGATTTTTGATCATATATATTTGTACTTATTTTATTTAAATGAACTTTTTTTATGGAATTTATTGAGATTTATTGGTATTTAAATTGGGATTTAAAAGATGTTTAAATGTTTTAAATAAGATTTTTTGCGCTGAGCCGGTCGACCGCACGGTCGGTCGATCAACCGCACGGTCGGTCGATCAACTGCAGAGCTCCTTTTCCTAATGATCGATTACACAATCAACCGACTTGTGCAAATGTGCACATCTCAAGAGTATTAGAAGTTCGGTCGACCGACCAATCGACCGACCGGTCGACCAGAATCGGTCGACCGCTCGATCAATCGATCAGAGAGCATTGCTCTCTGGAGTTAGGCTCAATCGACCGAAAAACCCAATAGTCATAAATATGACTATTAGCAGTCGACCGTCTAATCGACTGACAGGCTGTTTTAGCCTGGGTTTGGATACCAACGGCTAGTTTCTATTTGGCCTATAAATATGGATTTTGGGGAGAGTTTTCTCCCTAGATTTTTTTAAAGAGATTTCAACTAGTTTTCAAGTGACTATTTTTCCATCTTGAAGAAAGTTTACAACAAGTTTTTGGGCTTAAGATCCATAAAGGTTGAAAAGTTTTGAAAAATCAAAGATGACAAGTTTTTTGAAACTCAAGTTTTATTTTTCAAGTTTTATATCTTAGTAAAAGTTTTCTCAATTGTTTTCTAAAGAGCTTCATTTCTAAAATCTTTGTTTTCTCACAAGGTTGAGCTATCATTGCAAAATCTATCCTCTAGGATCTTGTTTTGTAAGATTTTTGATTTCTGATTTTTGTGATCACTAAGAATTGTAATCTCTCCTCTTTGTTTTGTGCATTTGACTTTGTGTCATGGCTTTATGCCCTCCCTCTTCTGTAGAGGCGATTTGCTTTGTGCAATTGGCTTTGTGGCTCTTCTTATGTAGAGGATTAAGGTTTGTATTCTTTGTAGAGTTACTTTATAGAGATAATGGAAATCCTTCAAATGGTGAAGGTGGAGACAAAGCATGTTGCTTGAACCTCGAAATATAACCTTATGTTTACGTTTATTGTCTCTCAACTCAACTCTACTCTTATTTATATCTTGCATTGTTATTATTGCTCATCTATATACTTGCTTGATATTGTACTCACACTTGTATTAATCCAAGAGAGTTATTGAAGCACCTAAACTCTTATAAAAGAGAAATCTTGAGGAAAAGTTTAAGAGCCCGTCACAAGAAATTTGACTTCACTCTTTGGATATCTATTGTGTTAGTGTAAAAGTTTTTTTATTCCGTATTTGATTAGAACTACGCCTATACAACCCCATCTGGGTATACTTATAGTGTTGTCTTCAATGTAGGAAGTTATTATTACTTCACTGTCAACTCCACTCATTGCTATTTTTGCTTTCGCAGCTTACCTCTTCTTCTTTGATTACTCTTGCCGATACTTGTAGTCCTTCTAGTGACCTTTCTTTTGATAAATGACATGCCTTCGGCAAACTCGAACTTTTTTCCTTTTCTTCATTTCTTTCTCATGACTACCAAATCCAATCCTTCCTACTCAACTTGATCTGGCCTTTTTTGATCTCATTAGATAAGAAAGTTGACAAAACCTTCTCCAAGATGAAAGTTTCCTTGTCATAGAGCATGGTGATTACGATGTGATCATATGACTCTGAAAGCGACTGAGAAGTATTAATGTCTTATTCTCCTCGTCTATCTTGACATCAATAACTAGTAGCTCGTTGATGATCTTATTGAAGAAGTTCAGATGCTCCAACACCACTGTCTATTCTTTCATGCGTAGCCCATATAGTTGTTTCTTCAAGTATAATTTGTTGGAGAGGCCTTTTATCATATATAACGTTTCTAACCTTGAGTGCAAACCCTTAGCCATTTCTTCATCTATTATGTTGTACATGATATTGTCTGTGAGATATAATTGGATCGTGCTTATCGCTTTCAGATTCATATTCTCCTACTTCTTATTTGACGTATCTACAGGTTTTTTCTAACTTTCTCTGCAATGTCTTGTAAAGACCTGTTGCACTAACAATGCTTTCATCCTCTTTTGCCATAAATTGAAGTTTTTTGCCATTGAATTTCATGACCTCCCACTTGCTCAAAGTAATTCTAATCTTCGACATATCGCCTTCTCGTTGACCTAGATCTGATACCAATTATTATGTGACACGATAGCTATGATACTAATTGTTGGCACCTACAATTGGGTTACGACAATAACTGTTGTGCATGCCCAGGACCGTGATGGATGTTGCAGAATCGTGACAATATGTAATACTTAGAAAAGAAAACTATTGTAGAGTAAACTAATAATACCAAGAAAAAAGAGTAGAAAAGAACACGTGAATTTAATGTGGTTCGACCCAAACTTGGCCTATGTCCACAGGGAGAGAACTTGAGAGTTTTATTAATAAACTTAATACAAGAGATCTAATTTTCTCCTTGATTCCAACAAGAGGCTTCACCTTCCCTTTGAATCCCACAAGATTACAAAAGTATACATTCTCTTTATGCACCGTCATCTTCTTCTCTCTTTCCTGGCTTCCTCTTCACCTTTCTGTTACAATAGATTAGGTTACAGTTTTAATTTATAGAGTTTTACAATACAAATACTATTCAAAGTATGAGAAAATCTTGGCTGTTAGATACTTGAATAACTTGATCAATCCTTGTAAAAGTTAATTTTCTTGATTTCCTAGATTTAGAAGAATTCTAAACTCTTTAAACTTTAAAAACAAATCTTCATTGAATAGAAACTGATTCCTATTCAAACTCCATCAGAAAAGGAAACTTAAGCGCCCCCAAATAAAACTAGATTCTGATATGGACCTTGGGTTATCGATAGCCTTTCAAGAGATGGCTAGGACAATGATAAGTGAGTATGACCTCCCTCAATATCTATGGGCCGAGGACGTAAACACCGCATGCTATATATCAAATCGTATTTATTTATGTAAAAATTCTTCCAAAACATCTTTTGAAATGTATCATTCTAGAAAACCTAATGTTTCATATTTCAAAGTTTTTGGATGCAAGTGTTTTGTTTTGAACACTAAAGATAACTTGGGTAAATTTGATGCTAAGGCTTATGAAGCAATCTTTGTTGGATATTCTACAACTAGTAAAGCTTATAGAGTATTCAATAGATCTTCACTTACCATTGAAGAATCCATGCATGTTAAATTTGAAGAATCTAATGTGGTTGTTGGGAATGTTGTAGAGATTGACCCATTAGGTGAAGACATGGAGAGACTATCCTTGAAGGACTCACCCGCTCAAGAAGAAAAGCTAGAATCAATTGGTGATGTTCAAGAGGATAAAGAGGAAAGCTCACAACCGCTTCCTAAAGCTTGGTGATACGCTACAAATCATCCCAAGGAGCTCATCTTAGGTGATGCATCTAAAGGGGTAACAACTCGCTCCAAACTCCATGACCTATGTGGTAACTTTGCTTTCATTTCTCATTTTGAACCCAAAAGCATCCTCAAAGCCGAGGCGGACTCATATTGATTGCTAGCCATGCAAGAGGAACTCAATCAATTTGAGCGCAACCAAGTTTGGCACCTTGTTCCTAGGCCCCACGATAGACCAATAATTGGTACTAAGTGGATCTTTAGAAACAAGATGGATGAGTCCGGAAATCTGATTAGGAATAAGGCTAGGTTAGTGGCCCAAGGTTACACTCAAGTTGAGGGAATTGACTTTGAGGAGATCTTTGCACCCGTAGCACGGCTTGAAGCCATACGGATGACACTAGCTTTTGCATCTTTCAAAAATTTTAAACTTTTTCAAATGGATGTGAAAAGTGCATTTTGAATGGTTTTATAAATGAAGAAGTTTATGTTGCTCAACCTCCGATTTTGTTGATCATGTTCATCCCGATTTTGTTTTTAAACTTGATAGAGCTTTGTATGGATTGAAACAAGCTCTTAGATCTTGGTATGAAAGGCTTTCTAATTTTCTCATTTCAAATGATTTTATTAAAGACAAAGTAGATACAACACTCTTCACTAAGCATGTTGATAATGATATTTTAATTGTGCAAATTTATGTTGATGATATAATTTTTGGTTCTACTAATGAGTTTTTATGCAAGTAATTTGAAAAGGTTATGCAATGTGAATTTGAAATGTCTTCAATGGGTGAGCTTAATTTTTTTCTTGGACTCCAAATCAAGCAATTGCAAGATGGAAACTTTATATGTCAAGCCAAATACGCAAAGGAACTCGTAAAGAAGTTTGGACTTGAAGACTCAAAGGTTTGCAACACTCCCATGGCAACTACCACCAAGCTTGATAAGGATGACCAAGGTAAAAATGTTGATATTAAATTATATAGAAGCATGATAGGTAGTCTTTTGTATTTGACGGCAAGTAGGCCGGATATCATGTTTAGTGTGTGTCTTTGTACTAGATTTCATTCGTGTCCTAAGGAGTCCCATCTTATTGCGGTAAAACGCATTATTCGTTATATTAAGGGAACGATTGGAATGGGTCTATGGTATCCGAAAACCGGAGATTTCTCAATGACGAGTTATTCGGATGCCAACTATGCGGGTTGTAGAGTAGATAGAAAGAGTACTAGTGGGACATGTCAATTTCTTGGTAATTGTCTTGTTTCATGGTCCTCTAGGAAACAAAATTCCGTAGCTCTCTCAACCGCCGAGGCGGAGTATGTTGCCGCGGGGGCTTGTTGTTCACAAGTCCTTTGGATGAAACATACTCTCCTTGATTATGATTTGCATTATAACCATATAAAATATTTTGTGATAATACTAGTACTATACATATAACAAAGAATGCAAATCAACATAGTAAGACCAAGCACATTGAGATTAGATATCACTTTCTTAGAGATCATTTTGAGAAAGGAGATATAGATATTGATTATGTTTCTACGGATTTGCAATTAGCCGATATTTTCACTAAACCACTTGATTTTGCTAGATTTTCCTTCATTTGTGGTGAATTAATGTTTGTGTTATTGAATAAAAATGTTTTCATAACCCTTTTTGATGTATGACAAAAAGGGGGAGAATGAGTTTTTATGATAAGAATTATGAGTTCATATGGTTTTGGTTCCATGTGAGTTCATATATGTTTTTAGTTTTTGATGTGTTTTTATGAATTCTTGTAATTTGAGTTTAATTGTTTTGCAAGTGTTTTATTTCCTCATGGCTTTTGGTTTCATGATGTTTACTTGCAAATTACAAATTACATTGTTTTTCCTTGTTTAATATAGCATAATTTGAGGGGGAGCTTTCTCCTCCCCTATATTTTTGTTTATAGCCTATTTGTTTTGTCATCATCAAAAAGGGGGAGATTGTTGGCCCATAAGGTTACACTCTCCAAATATTTAGAGTTTTGATGATAACAAAACAAATAGGAGCTATATGGTACTAATTAGTTTGTTAAGATAAGTTTCAGGTTTGTACCATATTTGGAGGCCATTGCTTAGCTATTGCAAGAAATTCTAGGTTCATGAAGCAAAGAAGGCTTATTGCACATCAAGGAAGGAACATAGAAGAGAAGGCTCTAGCAAGGCATTGCATGGCTCAAGACTTCAAGATTGCTCAAGATAAATTATTAGATTGTTTTTAGTTTAGAGTTTTGTTAAAGAATAGTGAATAGGTTTGAAACTCCATCACACACGTTTTTGCGCACATCTTATTCTAACTTTAATTCATATAAATTATACAAAAATATTTTGATACAAAATCCTCTGCCTACAAATCCATATTTATGTTTTATACTTATTCCTATTTAAAACATCTTTTGATAAAAATGTTTATCTCCTCAAAAATCTGTTTGAATCTTGTGTTTTGGCCTGAGCCGGTCGACCGCCCCGGTCGACCGTGCCTGTGTCAGGTTTTGCCGGTCGACCGCCCGAGTCGACCGTAGTTCTGGTAGATGCACGTATCAGTGTGCACGTTTCACGGTCGACCATGACGGTCAACCGAGACCTGCCTGACTGTAACACTTTGCTCTCTGTTTGTTTGGGTCGACCGGGCCGGTCGACCGTATCCTGCAACGGTCATTTTCTTTATACTAGCGGTCGACCGGGCCGGTCGACCGGACTAGCCGTTTGAACAGTAACGGCTAGTTTTCTGAGCAGATTTATTTTTGTCCTTTTCTCACTTAAGTGTGTTTAAGTGATATGTTTTGGTTTTAATACATTTTGATTAGCCTTAAAAATGTTTTATCTTTAAACCCTAGCCCTCTCCTATAAATAGGGTGTTTAGGGAGAGATTGGTTACTAGAAAAATTATCAAAATTTCCACAAGTTTAAGGCTTTCAAAAAGACTTGGTTTCTTGGTTTTTGTGCTGAAATTCTCTCTCAATTTCTGAAGTGTTTTCAAGAATTCTCTGATTTTATTTTCTTTTCTCCTTGCACACAAGAACTTCATTCCTACTCATTAATCTCTAAGGACCTTTTTGTAAGGGAAGAGAATTTTACAAGAGAGAGTTTGTGGTCTTTTGACTACTAAGAGATTGCTTGTACTTGAGATTGTGGAGTTGGGTACTCCGGTGTATTTGTGACATCTTTGTGATAGTGGAGTGGTTGGAATCCTTCTGGGGAAGACGGGGAAGTAGAGCTGGGTGCTCGAACCTCGATAACAAATCTTGGTGTTTACGTTTGGTTTACTTTTCCTTGTTCTTTCTCTACTTTCATTGCTATTACTACTTGCTTTTGATTGTCATTGCTATATTCACTTGTTGTCATTCATCTTGTCAATCTTTGTCCCATACAACAAGGTTGCATTGCGCATCTCCAACTCATTTTAACGAGGAATCAGGAGGAAGGAGTTCAGAACCCTTCACGGGGCATTCGGCTCTTAGTCTTGTTTTGGGCGATTGTTGCATCATTTTTTAAATTGTGCATTGATTAGCATTATCACCTATTCACCCCCCCCTCTAGGTGATTTTCACATACTACGCCTACCATGCATGCAAATCGAGGTCCTTAGTTATTGAAACTGATCGGTTGGAGACATTGTCAGTGTTTTAGGTGGGTCCCGTGCATACCCGGGACCACGGCCCAGACTCCTGGCGCTGAACCAGGACCTACCGCAAGGTAGTCAGGAACATGTATAACAGGAATAGGTACATGTATAACATGTATAACAGGAACAGGACGGGGTGCCAGTCACCCCACGGGAACCCTGCAGTGGAAGCCTCTTTCGGCTACGCAACCTAAATCCTAGGTCCACCCAAAATATAGATGTTGTCTCCTCCATCAATCTCCCCAATCCCAGTGTAAATTGTTTAATATCATGTTATTAGTTTATCAAGATTACTTAATATGCATGTTACTTGAATCACTGGGATAACTGGTAGTCACGGTAACAATATCAACATGTAATCAGGATACCGGTATAACAGGAATATATAATATCATTGAACAGGATACCGGTATAACAGGAATATGTAACAAGTATAACATGACAGTATTGTTACCGTGTAACAATATTTTCCCAGTAATTAAGTAATATGGACAATAGTATCAGGTAGGTATCATGTATAATCAATCAATCAGCCTCAAGATCAATATACTATATTCTAAAATTTATTACCACTAGATCAGTTACAAGGTCAAGTCTGCTCTAAGGTATATCAATACTAGACCTAAGCCAACAACAGCGACAACTACCAACACATGAAATAACGCTAATACAAGCTCATATCAACTACGTAATTAAAGTGAGCAATCATGGGTGTCTCATGAAGTAGTACAAGTAGCCAATCTGATAACATATAACAGAAAACCACATGAAATGATAAGTGTAACATGTAAATGCATACCGGCAACGGTAAATAAGGAAATGTACAAGAGCAAAAACTCACAAAATAAAATTATACAAAGAAAGAAACACTCACAAAATTCTTGTTTATTTGAAGAAGAAAGAGAACACTCACAAAATAAAATTAAATAAAATTAAACAAAGAAGTGAAACACTCACAAAATAGAATTATAAATGAAAAGAAAATAGTCACCTAACTCGATCCCAAGTCCAAGGCGCTAAAATCATAAGGCCTCGATAAATCTACATGGTTTAGTTCAATAGAAATTGTTAGATTTTTAAAAGAATATTTTAAGGAGTTTAAATCTTGATTAATTAGTTTAAGAGTTAGAAATATGATTCTTTAGGTTTAATGAATTTAGTATGTTTGGTTTAAATCAATTTCTACTTTTTTTGTTGGATTTTTAATACGCTTTAAATTATTAAAATACCTAACGGGTCTAAATTTACCATTAAGGAGAAATAGTTTTAAAGTGGGTGATTTGAATTAATTTAAATTGCTATTGGTCTAAAATTTTTATCATAGAAAGTAGAAGTATTATAGATTATTGTTTATATTTTTCTCAATTTTTTGATATTTTTAATAAATAATTTTAATATGCCAATTCACTTTCTTTCTTCTTTATCTCTTTCTTTCTTTCTTTCTTTCTTTTTCTTTTTTATTATAACTCTAATAGCCCAAGCCCAGGCCCAGGCTCAGGCTGGACCAGGCCAGGCCCAGGCCTGGTCCAGAATTTCCTTTTTCACTTTTTTTTCTTTTTTTATTTAAACAGGGCCCAAAGGTGGCCTGGTCCAGGCCAGGCCGGCCAAGAACTAATTTTTTTTTAAATGTGTTTGTACACAGTGGGCCGCCCAACCCACTGTGCACCCGCACCCGGGCGGTCCGCACAGTCCCAGACCTGGGTCTGTGCGGTAGAGGCTCTCGGCCATTGGCTGAGAGCGGCCAAGAAATTTTTTTTTATTATAAAAACTTTGAAAAAATATGTAAATTAAAATTATAAATTGAAAGCTCTTCACATGTATTTTAGTTAGATTTTAGATTGGGTTTTGATGTATAAAAAATTCGTAGATAGCCCTAGTATTAACATGGTATTAAGTAAATTATTTGTTTTATATTAATTAAGAAAAACTAATTTACTTACTTGAATTTATTTGTTGAATTTTTGAATTAAGTTTTGATGTATACAAAAAATTTCATGGAAGACCCTTGTATAGACACGATATTGATTAGATTACTTGTATCATATTAATTACGAGAAAAAAACGAGTTTTTTGAAATAAATTAATCTTGTGGTTCCACTTTAATTTTTTTTTATTTTTTGTTTTGAAACAAGAACTAAAATTTAATTCACAAGGTTAGATTTACTTACTTGAGTCCTCCTTGCTTTCTCCTCAATCTCTGTATCTCGAATCCCTTTTCGTTCACGATCCGTTTGAGAAGAAGGAAAAGATGGAAGTGGAGAGAGTTGGGATTAGGGTTTTCTCTTGAGGTAGAAGAGAAAGGAGGAGTTTGGGTCTTTATATAGAATATTAGATATTTTAGAAACCTTAATTGGTTTAAGTTGCTTAATTTAGTAATTAGGATTAGATGGGAGTTGGATTGGAATTTGAATTATGATTATATATTTAAATTAGATTATAGATTTAGATTTGAATTAAGATTAGGATTGGTTGAGATTTATGAAAAGATTTGATATGATAGGATTTGGATTGGGATTAGGTTTTGGGTTAATGGGTAAGGATCTCAATGGTAATGGGCTATAGATTATTGGGTTTTAGTTAAGAGAAATAAATAATATGAAGGATAAGAAAAATAGATAGTGGGCATGTGGGCTTAGTTTTTAGGCTTAAAGAAAAATAGAAAAAAGATGAAAATAAGGAAGTAGGCTTGGCTCATGGCTTATCATAAAAAGGAAAAAAAAAAACAAAAGGAAAAGGAGAATGTACTGGACTTATTGGGCTTGGAATGAAAATAATAATACTACCCTTTAATAATAATTTAAAATAATTAACAAGCAATAAGAGTCTACAAGTCATGCACAATAATAATACTAATAATGTATTAAATCAAGTTAATTAATAATAATAAGATAATAGGTAGAATTAGGTAATTTTTTTAATAATAATAATATGGTATTATTAAATAGGGGATATTACAGCATGAAAAATCAGACACTCCTCAAACACATGGTTCATGGCTTGACAATAAGTGCAGCCCGGATTTGGGATTGAGTTAGGGCTGACTTGGTTCACTAAAACTGATTCTTTTGTTTCAAGGAGTTCCAATCTTCTCGATAGGTTAGCAATTATAATTTCAGCAACTATGGATGATCTATGGAATGAGTACCTCCTTTTGAAGAGATAGGATTAGTGTTCCTAAACTTTTCAGGAGTTGGTTCTCATTGGATAGTTTTCTCAGCTAAGTCCTCAAATATACACACCCTTGATTTTCATCCTTTTACAAAAATCCCCCTCGGCACATGATTTCTAAGAGGGCCTTGATTTGATAGTCTAAACTGTCATAGAGATTTGGTATTATCGCCACTTCTATGCCATGATGAGAACATTGGGCGAGGAGGTCTTTGAAATATTCAAAGTACCTCTAAAGTAGTTCACTAAGTTCTTACTTAAACTGCATGATATTCTTCCTAATAAGAGCGATCTTGTGAAAATGGTAGAATCTCTTGAATAAAACAAGAAGAAATCATCCCAAGAAGTGATAAAACCAACCACTAAGCTGTATAGCCATTTCTTGGTTAGGTCCTAAGGGCGAAAGGGACGAAACGTAACCTAACCGCATAGTCTCCTAACTGGTGTATTCTCATCATAAGGCATACTTTCTCAAATTCTCTCATGAAGAAGTATGTATCCTTGGACTCTAGACCATGAAACTTTGAGAGAGTGTTGATGAATTGTGGCTGCAGTTCAAAACTGTTACCATTGGCTTCCGAGAGCCGAATGCAAGATGGAAAAGAGGTCCTCATGGATTAGAACCTATCCTGCAAAGGTGTTAGTATAGCCTTAACCGGATCTGGTCTTGCTTCTAATTTAGGTGGTGAACAACTTCTAGCTAGCCTAGATGTATTTGGGTCTCTCGACCACACTTGCACACACAATTACTACCATAAATAAGTTCAACAAACAGTCAGAAGAAAGAAAACAATTCAACCAAACCTATTCTAAGGTAAACTTAGATATAGACGACTCCTAACTCGTTAGACTGTCCATAGGAGGAATAACATAGAATCTGATGACAAGTTAATCAGCCAGATCGGGGCAAGATTAGTGGGAGGTATCCGCACCAAAAGTGACGGGCCTAATTAAAACCACTAGCCTTCGAGGTTTCGCCTCTCAATCCCCGACCTTTGACACCCTTTGGCAAGATTCAGTTTCTAACAACTCTTCCCTTAGGTCAATCTCCTAGTGACTCTGAGATGTCCTTAGGGCCAACAACTATCAAATTTTAAATTAGACTTAGGTTGTGCTTGATTGGAGATTGTTTAGGGGCCAAGAAAGGATAATGACTCCAGTTTTCTTCAGCATTAATTGAAATGAAACATAATTAGACAAATGTTTCAGGAATGCAAGTCTAAACGTTTTTAGGCAATTTTAATCAATCGATTACTGTTGGATTAAAACAGGGCTATGAAATAATCAAATATCAAAACTAGCAATTGAAGAAAATTTGTTTTGCAAAGCAATATGTCCCGCAAAAAGAAATTTTTAGTAGTCTCACAAAATTGCTACATTTACGTGGCAACGTATGCATGTCAGCAGCAAATTCTTGGAGTCATGTTCCCTACTTTCCAGAGCAAGGGCACAGAACATCAAGTCTTCTTCTGCAATACTAGATTTTTCCAATTGATTTTCTTAACCTTGAAAAAGAACACCAAACTTGTTAGAAAACAAAGGATACTGTTCTCTCCCTGGAAATGACGCATAAATTTGATTGAAAAGTTAAAATACTGTGTAGCTTAGGGCTAATGGGTCATGTCCACGAGGAGAGATGCGATGCAACTTTTTTGATATTTTTTTTTGAGAAAACAAGTCTTAGTGTCAGTATTTTAGAAGAAAAGAAATAGAATATGGATTGTTGAGATATGGTTTAAAGAGGAAGTGAAAATGAGAAGAGATTTTGGAAAAGATGATTTTAAAAGAAATCTTGAGTGATTTTGTTTTTGTTTGCAGTAAGAAGAAATCGGGGCTTACAAATCCCATATTCAACTATGTAAGTTTCTCTTGAACATTTTTGGCCTCAACATGATCATAGGCAAAAAGTAAATCTTGAATTTCAGAAGTGTCCAAGTAAAACAAATAAGATCGATTTTGGAGAATTTTAACTTCGTCTAAAATGGTTCTGAGACTGAATGTTAAACCATCAAGTAAATGAACAAGTATGAAATAAAAATGAGTTTTATAAGCTGTTTTAAAATGAAGGTTTTAAAAATCATTATTCATCCTCATTTGGCTTCAAGAACACTCGCAATTGCAAGGCAAGACTTAGGCATCCATATGAATCAATTGGGTTAAAATCCAATCAAGAGTAAAAGGAGATAGAAGAAGGAGACTAGTGAGCTCAGAAAAACCGTTTAATTACTAATAGAAAAAATAAAGCAATAAAAAAAACTTAAAGCAACACATACCATCAAAAACGAGATGGAGATGAAGAAAAGTCTTGAAATTTTATTGAGGTCACATTCAATTTTCGATTATAACACTCTCTCTCTCTCTCTCTCTCTCTCTCTCTCTCTCTCTCTCACTTGTAAATGGACAAAACTAAAATGAAAATAATAAATGAAAATTATAATACTTGCAACTAGCTAACAAAGATCCTAACTCTAAGAATAAAGCGAAAACTTAATCCTAATCTTTATCTCTTTCTGTTCCAGAAAATGCAGTATTTATAGTCGAAAAGGAGAGGAGGGAGAGCATCTGAAGATAGGGCAAGCAAACTCTCCCTCTGATTTCACTGGATTGTCGCGGATCCGCGGCTTGGACCGCAGATTCGTGGTAAGAATCTGGCCAAATCTGGCCAAATGGCCAGATTCTTAGGATGCTTGCTGTGATTCTTCTTATCATATATTGATCGTAAACGTATTTTGTATTATTTTTAGTACATTTCAACATTTATCCTGTAATAAACCCTGCTAATTCCTTATCTTAATGTCATATTTTGCAGGTCTTAATGAAGGGAGAGAAGATAAGATAAAAAAAAACCAGTTAAAATTTAATTTAATTGCATCTATTTGGTTAATTAAAGATAAAGCCAAATAAATACAGTTAAAATTAGATTTAGAAAAATCAATTTGGTTAGCTTGAAGAAATCAAGGAGATAGAGGAAAATCCAGAAGTCCAAAAACAACCCTATCAATATACAAAGAAAAATCTAAAAAATTGGGATATATATTCAGAAGATTCAAAGAGATAAGATATAATCTAATTGAAGATCAAGGGATAAAATAAAATTTTATCTCCAACCTTATCTCCAACCTTATAAGAAGATCTTTTCTGTTGGGCAAGAGATTTTTCCCTATCTTCGTACGCTCTCACTGATCCAGTTTTGGTTATAAATACCTGCATTTTTGAAGGCAAAGGGGCACCACTCCAGCAGAGAGTTAGGATTAGGTTGTTGTTTTAGTTTAGGTTTTCTTTTTCTTTTATATGTAGTTTTAATTTCATTATAGCTTAGATTAGAGAGTTTCGTGAACAAAAAGAGGGTAAGTATTGTATTTAGAGTGACACTAAATGTAATCTTCTTTAAAGAGAGTTGTATTTAGGGTGACACCCAATGTTATTCTCCCACTTTTATTCATTGTTGCTCAACTTAATCGATTATTGAATCTACAGTAATCTATCACTTATTTTACTTTAATTATTCCAAAGTATGTTATTCTTTCTTCCTTTTCTTGTTTATTAAATGATTTCAAATTTAATGCTTTTCTTTTCTTTATTCTTTTCTTTCTTGTTTAACTTAGTTCTCTTTTCAATCAAAACACCAACACCATCTTATTCTTCCATCTTATACTTTCTTTTTAACTTTATTTAGTATTCTCTTTTATTTTCTTTTTCAAAACAAAGAAGATTTTTAACCAGTTTTAGTAACTTAGAAGAAAGACTTACTCACACGGTTCCATCGTAGTCCCTCCTTGAGGATCATGACCCGCATAACAACTTGCTATAGTGGTAAAATTGAGCAACCTAACACGTTCCAAAATTTTACATTTTTTGTGCACAGGTTTAAATCTATCAAATTTTGGTGTCATTGTTGGGGAGGGACGGTAAGTTTTTTTTGATTTATTTAATTGGTTAGCTTGTTTCTTCTCTATTTCAGCGTGCAGAGGCAAATTTTAGGAAACTAATAGTTGCAATGGAGTACATGTTATCATTTGCCTCTACTCAAGAAAGCAAAGCATAGGGGATACTATTCTGTCAGGAAAACGCGGCAAAAGCAGGGTTTGCACAACAGTTTAGTAGAACTACTAATAGATTTTTCTTACAAGTTCTTATACAATATAAGACACAAATTTTGCAGCCTTCAAGTTTTCTTTCTGCATATTTTTCTAACTCAACAGTAACTTGGTGATTGTAAATACTAAAAAACATTTAAAGTCTTGCATCTTAGGTGTAACGCCCCGATCCTACGGGTACAAAAATGTTACTGCGACGTATATACGCAGGTCAAAAATACCCTCACGTATATATGCTAAAAATCAGTACATGCAAGAATCAGAGTATGAAAGTATGTGGTTCATTATACATTCCAACATATGAGTGCAATTACAAAGTTATCACAGGTTGTGACACAATATTACAAGAATTTTACATCACCAAGAGGCACAAATGTGAAAATACAAAGAGATATATAATTATGAACAGTACAAAAAATGTTCACGAGTTACAAAATGAAAACTCGTCTAGTAGGGGGGCTGGAAGGAAAGGACTCTGGACGGTCTGCTGATGATTCACGCTTCTGTTGCGCAGCTCTAATCAATAGCGGGGAGAATCCACAAGCTCTAACCTTCAAGATCTGGACATGTAGATCCAGGGAAGTCAGAAACTCCCTAACAAGTGGTGTGATAAATGTCAAGTAGTATGCAGGAACAAGCACACGTGTATCGATAAATCTGAATCAAAACATGCATTGAAAATTGTGTTATGGGCATATACATCCAAATATAAATAAGGCATCAAATGATGTGATATACATATGTGACAAAACAAATTGTATGGACTCAGTAGATAGGTTCATGAGATTGATACCTCGAGAAAATAATCCAAATAAGGAAACCCTCATCTATATATCATATACCGCATGTCTCCATCGACTGAGTACACTGTAACGCCCCGATCCTGCGGGTACGGGGACGTCACTGCAACGTATATACGCAGGTCAAAAATACCCTCACGTATATACGCTAAGCATCAGTACAGGCAAGAATCAGAGTGCGGAAGCAAGTGGTGCATTATACATTCCAACACATGAGTACAGTCACAGAGTTATCACCAGAGGTGATCCGATATTACAAAAATATTACATCACCTGATAGGCGCAATTGCGAGATTACAAGGGAAGTACAAGAGTAAACAGTAAAAAGGCACTCACGAGTTTACTAAAGGAAAACTCGAGAGGCACACAGGGGGCCTGGAAGGATGGAGCTTCGGATGGTCCGCTGGGGATCCACGCTACCGTTGCGTTTCTCTGATCAGCAATAGGGAGGATCCACACGCTCCAAGCTCCAAAACCTGGACATGAGAATCCAGGGGAGTCAAATGATACTCCCCAGGCGAGTGGTGAAGCAAAAGCCAGGTGGCGAGCAAGGATAAGCACAGGTGTAACGATAAAACCGAAACATAGTTATGCATTGAAAATCGTGTCGTGAACAGGAGCATGTATAAGCAGGTGCGAACAGGTCTAGCATGATAATCATAAAACTGGAAATCCGATATAAACCCGATTACGAGCAAAACCGATTGTACAAGCTTAGGTCACGGTTCCATGAGACTAGTACATCGAAGGAATAATCCAAACAAGGAAACCCTCATTTATATACCTTTATTTCATATCATCGTAATCCAAGCACATACAACCCGAGTTACAAAGTGGTCAGAGCAGGAACACATAATAGACACAACAAGAGTACATAACGGGATTCATAACAGGCATCATAACGGGAATCATAACAGGAGTCATAACAGGTATCATAACAGGCATAACGGGAGTTCTTTATTATTATTACTCGTCTGACTCATATATCTAGGTATGTGTCCTGGTGTACATCCCGACACACATACATCCATATATAAGCAAGCCGAGGGTTGTTACCGGAAGCAGATGGAGAACTGATAGCACTTCTTATAGTAGTTCCCGTACACCCGGGACCAGTTTGAGGGCCCTAAGTCCCCCTAACACGCATCTTCTGTGGGCCTTAAATCCCACTAACACGAATCGTCAATATTTTATTCCATTACTATAAGCAAGGTATCATTCCGGCATCCATCACTTCCTCCATTCCCTGTGCAAGTTGTCCTTTTTATGGCTTATCACGATTATCAGATTACGGGAATAACTGGTCATAACAGGAGATGGCCCTACAGATTCAAGAGGTGGCCCCCACAGATTCAAGAGGTGGCCCCCACCGTGTGGTGTGGCACTTTGTTCCGTGTGGCACTTTGTTCTGAGGGGATGGATTCTAGAGGTGGCCCCCACAGATTCAAGAGGTGGCCCCCACCGTGTGGTGTGGCACTTTGTTCCGTGTGGCACTTAGTTCCATTCAGGATAACCAGGCAGGATTCCCGTAAACATGATAATCACAAGTCAAGAGTAGAGAGTTATTCATAACAGGTATCAGGTTCATCAGGTCAATACCAAGTGTTCATGACAGGTGGTATGAGTTAGTGTCAAGTAGTAGTATGTCAAGTATTGGTCTCGAGTATCATGTGTCAGGCATAACACGGTAAGAACTGGTATCGGGTATCACATATAGCATGGCAAGTAGTAAAGTAGTTGCGGAGTATAACCAAGCTGAGCCAAGGGACCTGACGGTCTCAACTCACTGATAGTGAGTGACCGGAGGCGGAAGAGCTGAAGGACCTGACGGTCTCAACTCACTGATAGTGAGTGACCGGAGGCTGAATCATGGAGAGACCTGCAATGTTAGTACCACATGAACAAGAATAATAGTACAAGCATTCGTCACAGAGCAATACATGTCCAGATATTGGCACTCGGCCATACACAAATAAAGGGTCCCAGTCCAACACATAATACATGAAAGCATGGAGTAAAACACATGTCGACCCGACGAAGCGGGAAAACCCAAATGGAGGCGAGAGCGAGGACACTCGCCTAAATCACCAGATATGCCGAAGGGTCCGAAATCCACTGAACTCGGGACGCGCCATAATTATGGAAGGAAAGAGTGTACAGGGAGACGCGGTTTGAGGAAGTGAGACGCGGGGGTTCGTGTCGCAGGAATGGCAGACGCCGGAATAGCAAACGCGGAAATCACAGACGCGAGGATCGCGTCGCGAGAATAGCAGACGCGGGATAGCAGACGCGGGAATCACGTTGCGGAAAGTACCAGACGCGGGGTTCGAGACCCGCGTTTAAATCAGGACGCGAGGAAAACGCAGACGCGGTCGTTGGTCCGCGTCGCGTTTATACAAGAAGAACACAGACGCGGACATGGGTTCTGCGCCGCGTCAATAAAAGAACGCGCGGATTGCGTTAGGAAATTGCCTAGACGCGGGGGTTTGAGATCCGCGTCAGGAAACAAACAGAGAGGAGGGAAAGTGATATCTTGGTGGTGGGGTTGTTGTTGCAATTGTCACCGAAATGATTACCGGAATAATCGTAAACGATTACCGGAATAATCACCGGAGAGGTTACCGACGAAGAAGTGCTCGGCCCCAATCCAAAGGAGGTGGCCGGCCTTCACAAGATGATGTGGTGATGGTGGCTTTGTGGAGGATTTTGATGGTGGTGGTATTTTTGGAGAAGGTAAAGGAGAAGGTGGAAGCTTTGGTGGAGTTGTTGAAGTTGTGGTGGTTTATATGGAGATGGAGGAGGAAGAAGATGAAGGTAGGGAGATGATGAAGTTGTAGTGGTTGTTGTTGTGGAGGAGATGAAGGAGGAGTTGGTGGTGTTTAGAGTTTTGGTGAAGGTGAAGAGAAAATGAAGTGAAATGAAGAAGGAAAGGTTTATATAGGAATTGGATTTTGTGAAGGTGATGTAAAAATGTAAAAGAGAGGGGGTTATTTGTAAAATGGGGGTGAGGTGACTCTCTTTGGCCGGCCATGGTAATGGGAGAGGTGTTTGAGTGTTTTGGGATATTTTTGGAGAAGATATTTTGGTGGAGGAGATATTTTGGAGAAGATATTTTTGGTGGAAAAATGGAGAATTTGGTGGAAGGAAAAAGAAGGAAAGAAAAAGGAAAAAGGAAAAGAAAATGAAAAGAGGAAGATATTTTCTTGGAAGAAAAGTGAAAATAATTATAGTGGCGGATTCCCGGGATTCAGTTGCGGATGCGGAAAACTTTCGGAAAAATACCGAAATCGTCCCGAAATCAAGTATCTCGGAACGACCCGCAAAAATTCTCAAAAATCAAGAATATTATTCTAAGACTCATGGTGAAAGCCGTTTTAAGAAATTCTTTATAGTTTTGAAATTAAAAATCCTGGAATCGGCCGCCAATATCGGTCGACACCAAATCTGGCAGAAATCTGATAAATTCTGAAAATGTCCCAAAAATGAATTAAGATAGTAAATATTATTCTAAAAAATATGTGAAAACGGTTTCTCAAAATTTGACTCCATTTGTAAATTAAAAATCCAGAAGTCGGTCAGCGGTGCTGGTCGACACCGGTTTTGAAGATTTTCATTTTAATTAAGGAAAATTCCAGAAAATCACAGAAAATCTTATATAATAGAAAATGATGTTTAAAACTGAAATCGGTCAAATCGGATTACCGGAAAGACCAAATCGAGCAATTTACTAGGATCGGGTTCTCGGTTCAGACTAGGGCTGACTCCGAGTCCACGAATCCAAATCCAAGGCAAAATGATCATATAAAGAATTCATAATACAAAATAAATACAGGAAGTAAATCGAAAAATACGATCGAGAAATCCGAATACGCAACTAAGTGTGTATTCCAGAAGTGGGGTGTTACATACACACAACTCAAGATGTCCATAATAACAACATAAGAGAACAATATGAATAAGCAAGAAGAAGTAATTATACGGTAACTAAAGAACCAGTAGAAAACTAAAAGTAAGCAAGTCAGAAGGTTAAGACAGTAATACACGTGTAATGTTAAGCAATATACAGGCTATGTACAATATGATAATAATAGGAGATCTGTGGAGTAGTACACAGATGGTAAACTAGAAGGTATGCATATATAGAATAATAATAATAATAATAGAAAAAAACTAAAAATCCAAATTTAAATCCGATAAAAAACAGTTATGACAAAACCAGCGGTACAACTCACTTTACGGCTTCATAAGGTAACTACGTCGAAGGAATAATCTAAATAAGAAACCCTCATCTATAAACCTTCTGTCTCACTTCACTATAATCTAAGTGTATACAACTCGAATTGTAAAACAATACAACAAATTATTATGTAATATCTTATTATTATTACTTGTCCGACTCATATATCTAAGTATGTGTACAGGCATATGTTCCATCCCACATACTCCATATATGAGTAAGTTAAGGTTGTTATTAGAAACTGATGATGAAATAATGGGTTATGTTTACAGTGGGTCCCGTACATGACTCGGACCACAATCCAATGTATTCGGTTGCTGGTGTAGGAACCGGCCATAAGACCTGCAGGAGGAGGGTCTTATGTTATGCCCATGTAGGAATGTAACAGGAGGTTGGAAGAAAGCGCTCCCCTTGATCACCTGGAGGTCCTCAGGTAGAATCAGATGTTTTAATTGCACAACAGAACTAATATAACTGTAAACATATTCATCACTTGAGATCCACCTGTTTTATCCTTACCCAATGTAGGTTGGCCTTTTTATAGTTTGTTGTTATGTAATTATCATATTATGAAAATAGCAAGAGCAGGACAGGTTCTGGAATTACAAGAGTACATAAGTACTAGAAATGTAGGTCATTGTATATAATACAGGATAGCAAGATAGGATTCCCAAAATGTTATAATCACATGGCAAGCAGTAATGTATCAGGTGGCAGGTGATAAGTGATATCAAAATGTGTCAAGTGATAGCATACAGGAGTCAGGTGTTAAGTAATAACATGTAATAGCATGTCAAGTAATAAGCACAGTAGAAATCACTGTCAGAAAAATAGTACCGATAAAGAGGATCGGTACAAATACAAGAAAACAGTACCGATACAAGGGATCAATATGGATACAGAAAAAATAGTACCAATAAAAGAGATTGGTGTGAATATAAGAAAATAATACAATTTTTGAAAGCAATTTAAGTATAGGTTTCAAACTCTTCAAACCATCAAGAAAAGGATAATAGTAAGATTATTAAGCCTGCAAGCGGGCAGTCAAATTAGCAATCATCCAAGTGAATCTAAACAAGCTAGAGCGAAGCTAATGTACAACACTAGATGCCATCACGTTCGGTGTGGTTACCGCTCGTGGCACGGTTAAACGTACACGATGGAGCGAGTGTATGAACGCTATTCTATCGCATGTGGCGAAGCCACGCTCACAGTGTAATTATGCTCAAATGGAGTTAGCGGCAAAGTGCGGATGCTAGGTCTGCCTACCAGGCATAGCATATAGAAAGTCCAGAGAAATTTAAAAACCTCAAAGAGATTAAGCCTGGATGCTCTAGTATAGACCGCAGAGCGGTTAAGCCCGAGGGCTGAGTAAGTACCTGCAGAAGATGTTAGTACCAAATAACACACAAGCATATATAGATAACAAGTAAGAGAACTGCCAAGCGATTAAGCCCAGAGGCTGAGCAAAATCAGGACATAGCTAAATAATGCCTGATGAGGCTACACAATTAAGCTCGGCTCACAGCCACGCAGTGTAGCTAGTAAAGCCCAGGGGTTTGAGTAAAAGGGGAGCGTAGTAAGTTGGGCCTGATGAAGTGTCCAATAGGCTAATTACATAGTCACATGGCTTAGCTAGGCTCCCGACAAAGTTAGAAAACCCAGGGGGTTTAGCCTGAAAGCGGATATAGAATTGCAGAGCGGTTAAGACCGGAGGCTAACGACCACGAAGGGTCAGTCATGCATGATAAGAGAGCAGATATCACAACATATATATGAACTGGTATAGAGCTATACTATTACACACATTTATTACATCGATACAGATACATGTCCACAGTATACGTGTACACACCTACACCGATACAAATCCAGCGGTACAAATACAATCTCGATAATTACGCAATTTTTCACAAAACAAATCAACCCGACGAAGCAGGAAAACCTAGAAAGAAAGCAAGGACACTCGCCTAAAAATATCGGGCTACATCGTGAAATCACAAAACTCCGAAAACTCCAAATTAACATGAGTGCGCGTTCAATATTATAAAATATAATATTATAATGAATATAATATAATAAATATATATATATTTAACTAGGGATAGAGAAAATGAAATTAAGAAAGAGATAGTAAGAGAGAGAATGAAAGAAGAAAGAAAGAAAGAAAATAAGAAAGAAAATAAAAAAAGAAGGAAAGAGGATGCAGCAGTCCCCTGCTCACGCACAAACGAGAGAACTAGCCTGGCCGGGGGCTCAAGCGACGCGCCGATCACTAGTGGTCGGCGACCAACCAGGGGAGAAGGGAAGTTAATGAGGAGGCGAGGTGGTGGTGGTTTAGAAGATGGTGGAGGTGAATTTGGTGGTGGAGGAGGTTGGAGAAGATGGTGAAGAAGGTGGATTATTAAGGGTGGTGGTACAATTGGGATGGAATTGATGAAGGTGATGATGGTGGAGGATAGAAATGGTGGAATTGGGGTTGTGGTGGTGGGATTGGATGGAGATAGGTTGATAGTGGCAGTAATTAAAGGAAGAAGATGATGATGAAGATGGAGGTGTTTAATGAAAAAAGGAGAAGTATGGTGAGGGAGGTTGCTGGGCTGGCCATCGACCAGGTGGCACCGCCGGCGGCAGATGTTGGCCGCTAGCTTGGGTGGAGAAGAGAGGGTGTTTGGTGAGGGTGATGGTGGAGGATTAGTTGAGAAGAAAGTGAGGGAGGTGGTGGGTGATGGAAATTGAGAGACAAGGAAAGTTGGGGGAGTGGGAATTGCGCCGGCCAACTGGGGCACCGGAGCAGTTACTAGAGGTGGGAGGAGGGCGCCAGGCTGGTGGAGGTGGTTGTCGCCCATGGGAAGAAAGGGAGAGAGAGATTAGATGGAGAGAGTGAGAAATTAGACAGTGGTTGAGAGGAAGAGAAAGAGATATTAATAGAGGGAGGGCGAGACCCATATTGGGTGCAAGGGGGAGCCCTGCATTTGGAAGCAGGCAGGGGGACCCCAAGTTACCTGAGCCCGGCGTTTGGGAGGAGAGAGAATTAGTGGGGGGAAGGAGATATTTTGGGGGCTTTTTATATGGTAGAGTAAATTTTGAGGAAAGAAAAGAAAGAAAAAGAATGAGTGAAGGAAAAAAATTGAAAAAGAGAGAAAAATAAAGGAAACTACCAGAGTAAAATTTCAAAATCTGAGAAAATATTGAAAACACCGGAAAAGCCAAAAAAATGAAATAGCTCGAAACAATTCTCAAAATTCACAAAAATAGTAAATATGATATTAAGATACGTGGTGAAATCAGATTTTAGAAATTCAATCTCCTTTTCAAATTAAAAATCCTAGAATCAACTAGCAATACCGGTCGACACCAAATTCGGTGGAATTCTGATAAATTTAGAAAAATTTCTAAAAATTTTTTTATATAGAAAATATGATTCTAAGGAATAATGTAAAAGCAGTTTCTAAAAATCTATTTGTAAATTAAAAATCGGAGAATCGATCAACAGCACTGGTCGATACTAGCTTGAAGATTTTGAAATTTAATTCAGAAAAATTCTAAAAAATCATGAAAATTTTAAAATATTAAAAAATAATATTTGAAACTAAGACTAATCAAATCTCACTATCAGAAAGGTTAAATCAATCAATACACTGGGATCGAGTCCTTAGTTCAAATTCGGGTTGATTCTGAATCCAGGAATCCAGATCCAAATACCAAATGATAATATAAATAATTATAAAATAAAAACAAATACAGGGAGATAAATCAAAAAATATGATCAAAAATAAGAATATGTATCTAAGTACGTATTCTGAAAACGGGGTGTTACATTCCATCCACCTTACAAAAATTTCGTCCTCGAAATTTCGATAAGGGGAAGGTGAATATAAAAAGATAGGGATGGGGATTGTACCAATTAAGATATGAATAACGAAGGGCTATGCTCATAATTGACTGATTAATATCCTCGAGGCCTAAACATCTTCTGCACTTCCTGCCGTATAAAACTTCAAATGGTACCATATTAATATAGCCCTAACTATAAATAAGAGAATTCTGCCTGAAGAAGATAAATAGGAATCTGAATGATTCGATTGGACTACCTAGTCTGTCTGAGAGTGATAAGATAATTTGAATATAAGAAGAGTCCCTAAACTTTCTTGAAGACTTTAACAGAACTACTATCTGAATTCCGTGTCTCTGTCCGATATAATAATAACTGGAATACCGTGTAGCTTAAATATATTTCTTATATAATTATCTGTCAGAACTTCTGTAGACTGACCTACTCTGAATAATATGAAATAATTTGTCTTCATAATTGGCCAAACTTAAATTGCTCGAATTTCGCTACATTCGGCGGAGATTACTTCTTTTAAAAGGACAAGACACAAGAATACGAAACTACCTATTCAGAACTCATACTTACACTGCTGACGTGATGTCGTTCTTGACGAAGAGTCTATAATAAGATTACCGGATGTTTCACATGTACTTTGTCATTCTAGGTCCAGACAAAAATATCGCAAATAAAGAAAACCCAGTAATTTGGTCGTAGATAAATGATTAAAGAACAAACTGATAGTAACGAGTTCTGAATACTATACGTTGATTACTATAAAAAGCATTGCTGAGAATCTATAATAATTGTCCTCTGGATTTTAACATGACTGTAGATCAAGCACTTAGAGAATACCCAAGCCCTATAAGGTTGGTCAAATAGATCGTCAGTAAAGATAATGACAAGTTTTGTTTTTATATGCGAGAAAACCCGATTCGTTAAATCCATGAAAATAAGTTAGGCGGGAAAAATTCAGGAAATGAGACTGAGTGTTAAACACTGACAGAACTAGCCACGAGCGAAGCTAAGCCCAGGTGGGTCATTGCGTAACACAGTGTCCGATGCTAAGCACTAGGGTGCGGCAGAGCTAACACTCTGCAAGGCTCGCACTTAGCGAAGCTCATGCGGCGAAGTCAGCGCGTAAAACAGCGCTAAATGTGAAGCGTCGGGGTGCTGTAAAGCTGACACCTGGTTGAGTTTGCATGCTAGAACATGACTCTCGCTTGGCGAGGCTAGCGGGGTTTGTGTCTCATCAAATCCATAAAGACGGTTGGAGGTTGTGTCTAAGCTCAATGAAGTCGACAGAAAAAATCATGATCGTTACTGAAATAATATAGAAAATACCATGGCTCTGCCTGACAGAAGTTCTGAATCAGGAAAAATTGTTTCATACTGACACTCCCCGTGTAGTGATACAGCCTATCTGATTATATAAGTGATGACTACCCAACTTTCTATACTGATCCCATGGTGTGTCTATGCATATAAGATTAGAATGTGAAGTCGAAGCTCTATTCAGTATAAGATAACACGATGCACTAGAATCAAAGAATACCAGAATAAGGTGAGAGAGAATCATATCAGTCCTGTCACTACCTCACTAGTCTACCCATATCTTAAGTTAGTATAAAGACTACGAAAATAAAATAGTGAAAAATGGGAGGGATTCAGGAATCAAAAGAAGGAAGATCAAGAAGAGAGATAATTTTGCGCTTGCAGTTGGATTGCCTAACATAACTCATACATTCCAGTTACAAATTTTATTACCTTAATTTGCTGACTGGTTGTACTGTGAATGTGAGAGCCTAGGGTCTGATACTACGCTGTAACTCTCCGATCCTGCGGGCACGAAAAAGTTATTGCGACATAAATACGCAGGTCAAAAGTACCCTCACATATATACATTAAGCATCAATACTCGCAAGAATCAAAGTACGAAAGTACGTGGTGCATTATACATTCCAATATATAAGTACAATTACACAGTTATCACAAGATGTGACACAATATTACAAGAATTTTATATCACCAATAGGCGCAAATGCAAGAATATAAAGAGATGTACAATTATGAACTGTACAAAAAATGTTCACGAGTTACAGAAGAAAAACTTAAGAGCCTAGCAGGGAGTCTTTAAGGAAAGGACTTTGGATGGTCTGTCGATGATCTAGCTTTCGCTGCGCATCTCTGATTAGCAACCGGGAGAATTCACAAGCTCGAAGCTTCAGGATCTGGATATACAGATCCAAGAGAGTCAGAAACTCCCCAACGAGTGGTGTGATGAATGCCAAGTGGCGTGAAGGGACAAGCACACGTATATTGATAAATCTGAATGAAAAAATGCATTGAAAATCATGTCATGAACATATACATGATTGAGTTGGAACCTGCACACAGAAAATACAGAATTTCAGAACTTTATAACAGTAGTGCAGGTACTCAATGCTATCGCAATAGCAAGTGGCTATGCGGGTCATGATCCTCAAGGAGGAACTAGCGATAGAAGTTTTTTTACAAGTTCTCTTTTAAGTTACAAAAAATGGTTAAAGCTCTGCTCTTAATTCTTGAAAAGAAGAAGAAAATAAGTTATTTTAAATTGTGAAAGTGGTAGGTAGAAGGAGATAGTGATTTTGTACAAAGAAAGTAAAAAATAGTAAATATTTGGTGATGAAGGTAATCTAAAGTAAAGATTAAAGAAAAGAAAGAAGACCCAAAAAAATACTTACCTTTTTTGGTTGATGACTTACCTGAAATCCTTACATGTTTACCTTGAACTGGAGGCGATTAGCGCATAACTCATAAGATTAACTCAGTCCCAATTCATATTACATCATCAAGGCTTCTTCGAGCAAGTATGAAACGATACAAACATAGAGAAGAATCCATCGTCATGAGCCATCGATGGCACTCACTAAGGCAAGGCAATATAGATGCTATTTGACCCACTTGGACTATCATCAAAACTAAAAGACGAAGAGTAAAAAGAAGAAGAAAATAAAAATAAAGAAGAACATAAAAAAAGTTACCTTCTTATTGCTTGCGGAAACGATGGAAGAAAGGAGGAGGTTATATCAGTGTCACTCTCAACATAAATCTCTCTCTCTTACTCATATGAATCTTAGTCTAACCTATGCTTACAAAGAAATAAAAATTACATAAAATAAAAATAAAAATCTATACTAAAAAGAATGAAAAACTGGCCTAAGAATCTATCTCTGCCACCTTATCCTGTGCTTTTGATGTGTGGGGGATTTATAACATGGAAATGGATAAAAAATGAGTTAAAAGATGGGGGGCGGGCTATTTCTGAATTTGAATCCTCTTCTTATCTCCAAACTTGATTTGAGGTGGATATTCAATTCTGATCTGCAGCTTGTTGACGTGTTGATTGATAAATATTACTTATAAAATGATAGAATTAAAAATAGTAATCAACATAAGTATTGTAGCTCTTTAAGTCTGCTTTCTGGATCATCTTAAATCATCAGATTTAAGTTTTAGTAACGAAAGTTATGATTCAAATGCTAAAATGTATCCAGTCTGAATCTGAGTTAAAATTGCTTCATCTCATCTGTTGATTTCTCTCTATCCATTTATCCCTTTGGATTTTGAATTTGGACTCTGTATTTGATATTATCCTCGGTTGATCTTTAACTAACCAAAATTGGATTTATAGAAATCCGAATTTTACCAATTTCTATTTGGTATTATCTTTCTGATTTGCTCTGATCTTTAGCTGGACATTTGCCCTAATTCTTGATTTGTTCTTGATGTGGTGATATTCTCATAGATCTTTAAGTTAATCGAATTGATTCACCAAAATTCAATTTTTAACTGGCTAGATCTGGGATCATCCTCAGCTAACCAAATATCCTGTTAAATTTAATTTTAACTAGTATTTATTTGGTTTAATCATCTTTCTTTCCATGATTATATTTTGCAAAATAGACATTTAAGACAAGAAATTAGCAGATTTATTACACGATAAATGTAAGAGTGTAATGAAAGGAACACAAAATATGTGTACGATCACACTCCCACACCTATTTTTTGCTCATCCTCGAGCAAAACAACAAAACTAAATCAAAAATTATTAGTCACTTTTGCAGGTCACGCGATTGCACTAAGCATGTGCAACAACCCATTAAACTAATAGGTTTACCCTCGAGGACAATTTTTGTCTCATGAGGGTTTTCAGTGGATTACCCCCACAAAATCCATAAAAAAAGAGAAACAAAGTATTAGTATTTTGAAAACACAATTTGAAAGAGAAAAATATTTGAAGTATTATTATAAGAATTAAGTAATCTATAAGTTATAGGAAAATCAAACTTTTCATTCTTAAACTTAGCCTTTATTCAAAAACTCGTTATCAATCAAGGTAAGGAGTTAAACTGTATTTCTCATCTAGTTTATTATTTTACTCTAAGTTATATGCACTTTTTTGACCATGAAATTTTGATTTGGGGTTCTTTAACTCTAACTCTTATGCCTTATTTTTGTATTTTGTTTTTCTAAATTTTTGGTGATATTATTCCTTAGTTCTATTAGGCTTTCTAATCTGCTCATGTAACGAGCCTTTAATCGGTCACTCCCAAACCAAACGGTCTTAGGGTACTGGGTGAGAAAATACTCCATGGACGTAAGGACTCGAGCAAATAAAGCCACAAAACTAAGAATTTTATTATATGAACCGCTTTTATGTGTGAATACTTATGCTTTATGAGGCACAAATACCCAGCTTAATCAGAGAATTTTTGATATATTATATATATTTTTTTCTTTTTCTTAATAAGGCATAAGAATCTTTTTTTTTGAACCCTAAGTGTGTAAGTGTATAAAGCATGCATATTTCATCAAGGTAAAAATCAAGACTAAATTACTTTTTCAAATTTTCTTCCTAACCTTAGAAATCAAACAAATAATCTAATTTTGACCAAGTACAAGAAATCCTAATTATGATTCTCCTATTCCTTAAAATTAATTAATTTCTTACAAAAGAAAATGTCAAAATATTGTTCTTTTCAAAAAAAAATTTAAAGTAAGAAAAATGTTAATTTTTTTATTTTAAATTAAAAGAAAACCTATGTTATGTTAGAACCCTCCCCCACACCTATCTCATGTATTATCCTAAATGTATGAATGAATGCTTAAATGCATAAAAAAGAAAAAGGGAAGGATAATGTTACCTCAAGGTGGTGGTTCCGGAGGTGGTCGGATTGGGCCAAGCATTGCTACCCAATTAAAATAATGTGGTTGTTCATGGAATCCGCCTTTATTGACCTCTTTGCTTAACATATTTACAGTCTGCAATATGAATAGGATCATGAAAGATCCTATCATGTAATTTATTCCCTTTACATGACCAATCTTGAAAAAATATCATAGAGTCATCATGGTCTTTACCTATGTCCAACAAAAGAATGTGACTTGGTTGAATGGTTGAATTGGGCTCAAGAATGATAGGTTCAGGAATCAATACTAACTCGAGAAAATCAACTTTGGGTTCAAGAGTTAATTTTGGTTCAAGAGTTGAGTCCAAATCGAAGAATTAAAATTCACATTCTTTTCTCATCAATGGAATGTGACTATCTAAAATTAGTAATTCAATTTCTAGATCTATGGGTATGAGAATAAATGTTAGCTCGAAAAATGGGTCCAAATTTTGTAAGAATATTGGATTCAACATCGATTCGAAGATGGAAACTGAAACACAAAGTTGGGGATCGGGTTCACATTCATAATCAAATTCAATCTCATTAAAATGAAAACTTACCAATTTGTCAATGGGTTGATATTAGTCAATTTCAAGGTTTTGTGGTGAAATTGAATCTTGGTGAAAGTCTTCAAGATATCATGATTCTTTATTTTCATCAATATGGCAAGAAGTGTCAGAACTAGTCAAAGATTGGGTAGGAAGATTTTCCTTATTCCTACACATGTTTTCCAATCGACTAAGTCTTGCTTCTGTCATATCGAGTGGATTACTTTAGAATTGAATCATGGATTCCATACTTTTTTCTAAGTCGGTATGTTCTTGAAAAATAGAGTAAGGATCTGTGATTTGAAAATTTTGACGGGATTTTGAGTCTTCTAGAATTTGAATTCATCGCTCAAGCTCTTTTAAGGCTTCCATCCTCTTTTCTCAGTCAATTGATTCTTCTAATAGTTGCTCAGGAGAAGGAGTACATGAAGCTGGGTGTTTGTAAGGTGGTTGACAATATGACTCGGGGAAGTTGTATCCCCATTAGCTCTGTGAAGAGTAGTGATAATTATTCCAGTCTTGTTCATAGTATTGGGACTGGGGCATGTATTGATTCGAATAAGACCAATCGAGCACACTAGGTTGGTTAAAGTTATGATATATCGGGTTGGTAATATCCGAAAAAAGAGGTCGAGGTATAACATGGATTACCATTAAAATTGAAAAAATTATTGTTATAATCCATATCACACAAGAAATGTCAAACAAAAAAGAAAAACAAATAAATAAACAAACAAATAAAGAGAAAAAAATCTAACTTAAGTTACCTTAGACCTAGACGACTCCTAATTGGTTAGACTATCCATGGGGAGTATATTGCCGAATCTGACCACAAGTTAATCGGTCAGGTAGGAGCAAGATTGGTGGGAGATATCTGTGTTTAAAAGCAATAAGCGTAATTAAGCCAAATCACCAGCCTTTAGCGTTTCGCCCTTCAATCCCTAACCTTTGAAACCGATTTGGCAAGAGTCAAATTCTAATCAACTTCCCCCTTAGGTCAGTCTCTTATTGAGTCTGAGATGTCCCTAAGGCCAACGTCTACTCAGTTTTAGTTAGACTTGGGTTAGTGAGTGAGGAGATTATTTGTGGGCTAAGGGAGGGTAATGACTTTCTCACCTTATCTTGTTTATAGGACAAGCCCTTAAATCAATTTAGTGCAATGTGTACATAAAAAATAACATTTAGGCAATATAAACAATTCAAAAGTGTTCCTATACTACATGCTATGCATATGTACCTTAGCTCCAGCACTCTTCAATAGTAATGTAAACTGTAAACTAATTATACATATGCCTAAATGCAAAGTCTAAACCATTTATAGCATTTAACAAACATCAATTTATTGCTAAGGTTAGAAAGCATATACAGTGAGTTAAACAAGAAAATAAATAGCTACAGAAATTTTGCTTTATAATTCAACCAACCTGCAAAAAATATAGGTTAGTATTTTACTCAGATTACCACGTGAATGCAGCAAATCTGAAGCCTTCTGGGCTCTGTTTTCTTGAGCAGAGTCCAGAGCCACTTATATGTCCAATGCAGCATAAATTTCATTGATATCTATCATTGTACTCCAAGAACAAAGAAGAAAGTTAATAAAAAATATAAATTTAAAAAGAGAATTACTTACCATTCCTCCCCGGCAACAGCGCCCAAATTTTGATTGAGTTGGAACCTGCACACAGAAAATACAGAATTTCTAAAATTTATAACAATAGTGCAAGGTACTCAATGTTACCACAATAGCAAGTGGCTATGCGGGTCATGATCCTCAAGGAGGGACTAGCAATGGAAGCTTTTTGCAAGTTCCTTTTTAAGTTACAAGAAATGGTTAAAGCTCTTCTCTTAGTTCTTGAAAAAAAAAAAATAAGTTATGCTAAATTGTGAAAGTGGTAGATAGAAGAAGATGGTGATTTTGTACAAAGAAAGTGAAAAATAGTAGTGATTTGGTGATGGAGGTGATCTAAACTAAAAATTAAAAGGAAAGAAAGAAAACCTAAAAGAAATACTTACCTTTTTTCGGTTGATGACTTACCTGAAATCCTTGCATGTTTACCTTGATCTGGAGGCGATCAACGCATAACTCATAAGATTAACTCAGTCCCATTCACATTACATCATCAAGGCTTTTTCGAGCAAGTATGAAATGATACAAACATAGGGAAGGTCCATCGTCATGAGCTATCGATGGCACTCACTATGGCAAGACAATACCGATGCTATTTGACTCACTTAGACTATCATCAAAATCAAAAGAGGAAGAGTAGAAAGAAGAAGAAGAAAACAAAAATAAAGAACATAAAAAAAGTTACCTTTTTATTGCTTGCAGAAACGATGGAAGAAAGGAGGAGGTTAAATCAGTGTCACTCTCAACATAAATCTCTCTCTTACTTATATGAATCTTAGTCTAACCTATGCTTACAAAGGAATAAAAATTACATAAAATAAAAATAAAAATCTACACTAAAAAGAATGAAAAATTGGCCTAAGAATCTATCACTGCCTCCTTATCCTCTGCCTCTGATGTGTGGGGGATTTATATAATTGAAATGGATAAGAAAATGAGTTAAAAGATAAGGGGAGCTAACTATTTCTGAATTTGAATCCTCTCCTTATCTCCAAACTTGATTTGATGTGGATATTCAATTCTGATCTGTAGCTTGTTGACGTGTTGATTGCTGAATATAACTTATCAAATAATAGAATTAGGAATAGTGATCAATGTAAAAGTTGTAGCCCTTTAGGTCTTCTTTCTAGATAATCTTGAATCATCAAAATTTAAGTTTCAGTCGCGAAAGTTATGATTCAAATACTAAAATGTATCCAGTCTGAATCTGAGTTAAAATTGCTTCTTCTTATCTATTGATCTTCTCTCTATCAATTTATCTCATTGGATTTTGAATTTGGAGTCTGTATTTGATATTATTCTCGGTTGCTCGTTAACCAACCAAAATGGATTTATAGAAATCTAAATTTTACCGATTTCTATTTGGTGTTATCTTTCTGATTTGCTCTGATCTTTAGCTGAATATTTGTCCCAATCCTTGATTTGCTCTGGATGTGGTGATATCCTCTTATATCTTTAAGTTAATCGAATTGATTCACTAAAATCTAATTTTTAACTGACTAGATCTGGGATCATCCTCAGCTAACCAAATAGATCCAGTTAAATCTGATTTTAACTTGTATTTATTTGGTTTAATCCTCTTTCTCTCCATGATTATTTTCTGCAAAATAGACATTTAAGATAAGAAAACTGGCAGATTTATTATACGATAAATGTAGGAGTGTAATGAAAAGAATGCAAAATATGTGTATGATCAATACATCCGAATTTGAATAAGGCATCAAATGATGTGATATACATATGTGACAAAGCCAGTTATACGAGCTCAGTAGATAGGTTCATGAGATTGATACCACAAGGGGATAATCTGAATAAGGAAACCCTCATCTATATACCATATACTTCATGTCTCCATCAATTGAGTATACATAACTCGAGTTGTCCACAATAACAACATAAGAGAACAGTATGAATCAGCAAAAAGAAGTGATTATATGGTAGTTAAAGAATTCATATAAAATAAGAGTAAGCAAGTCAAGAGGTTAAGTAAAATAGTACAAGTCTAATGTCAAGCAAGAGATAGGCTGTGTACAATATAATAACAGCAGAAGATCTGTAGAGTAGTACACAGGTGGTAAACCAGGAGATATACATATATAGAATAATAATAATAATAGAAACAAAATCAAACATCCGAATTTAAATTCGATGAAAGCAATTAAGACAAAACCAGCGGTACAACCCAAATTACAGCTTCATAAGATAAGTACATCAAAGGAATAATTCAAATAAGAAAATCCTCATCTATATACCTTATGCCTTACTTCACCATAATCTGAGTGTATACAACCCGAATTGCAAAATAACACAACAAATTATTAATTAGGATCTTATTATTATTACTCGTCAGATCTATATATCTAAGTATGTGTACAGGCGTACTTTCCATCCCACATACATCTATATATGAGTAAATCAAAATTGTTATTGGAAACTGATAATGAATAATGGGTTATGTTTACAGTGGGTCCCATACATGACCGGGACCACGACCTACGGTGTTCGGTTGCTGGTGTACGACTTCGGCCGCAAGGCTTACAGGAGGTGGGTCTTATATTATGCCCATTCTAGAATGTAACATGAGGTAGGGGCCAGCGCTCCCTGATTAGTCTCTAAAACTGCATATTTCATACCACATCTTAACATTTATTTAATATTAAATTCTGCTAATAATACCTCTCTTGTATGTTTCTAGGTCCATGGTGTGCAATGAAGAAGAAACCCTAAATCATCATTTAATGGGTGATTAAAGTCCTATAATATAGCTATTGACCTTGGAGAGCAGTTTCGTCAAAACCAGAGGCCCAAAACAAGAAACCGGGACCTGCAGCCGATAGGGGACAAACATGACAGCGCGCGATAGCAGGCGCCGCGCGCGCAGCTCTAGAAGAGTTACGCCCGTACTTTGGGCCAGGGGTTGTCCCCTGGCCCCCTTTCCCCTAGTGCCTATATATATCCCCCTGGGGTTCATCAGATGGAGATATCCAGTGAGTAGTGTAGTTTCTCCATGTTGTAGTTTAAGATAGTTTAGTTTAGATTAGTTGTTCTTCTTCTTCTTTTGTATGTTCCATTTTTATAGATCATGTAAAAGGAAAGAGAGTGATCATAGGATAGAAGAGAAAGTTCTTGTAATGGAGGGTAACACTCCATGAAAGATTCTTCCTTTATCTCTATTTGTTTCTTCTCGAACTCTTTACATGTTTAGCTAATCTTTTCTCTCATGGCAACTAACTACTAACCACTAACTAGTCTAACTTCTTACTTGATAATTCACATGAATCTAATAGGCTCTACTTGGCCTTGCTCTTGCAAGAGCCATTGATGGCTCATGATGATGGATACTAACACTCTAACATTCTAACTCTCTAACGAGCTAACATTACTTTACTCCATGCTTACTCTTATTTAGTTTTAATGGTTTAAGTGTAGCTTGCTCTTATTTTGTTGTGTTTGGATGTGATGAGTTAACATATGGGTCATGCTTTGAAAAGCTCTTGAACCAAGGACTAGTGATGGCCAATGATACATGTGAGGCAACTATCACTAAGAGGTTAGCATCTTGATGGAGTCATTAGTAGTTAGTAGACTTGAGCTTTCATTCTTTTTCACTTTATTTTAGACATACAAACAAAATCACAAAAATAATTCTTCAATGTTTCTCACTTCTTTGTTTTCACCGTACTCTTCTATTTCCATTCTTTATTTTTTTCTTTTCATTCTTTCAAACATTGAAGAACTTTTAACATATACGTGAACATACCGGTAAAGCTTCTGTCGCCTCCCGTCCTTATGGATTCGACTCATTTTAGCTTCTATGCTATAACGAAAGTATCGAGGAAGCCAAAGCACACATACTTTAAATATCAATTTCAAAACACACTTTTTGTGCGCGGTTTTCCCCCAATCACTCCCCTCGGTCACCTGGTGGCTCTCAGGTAGAACTGAAAGTTTTAGTTGCACAACATAACTAATGCCACTGTAAACATATTCACCACATAAAGTCCATCAGTTTCCCCTTACCCTATGTAGGTTGGCCTTTTTATAGTTTATTATTATGTTACTATCATATTACGGGAATAGCAGGAGCAGGACAGGTTCAAGAGTTACAGAAGTACATAAGTGTTAGAAATATAGGTCACTGTATATAATAAAGGATAGCAAGACAGGATTTCTGAAATATGATAATCATAAGGCAAGCAGAATGTATCAGGTGGAAGGTGATATATGATATCAAACAGGTGTCAGGTGATAGCTGCAGGAGTCTGGTGTCAAGTAATAACATATAATAGCATGTCAAGTAATAAGCAGGTAATCGGTACGTATATAACAGTACCAATACAGGAATCAGTATGAATAAAAAAATGGTATCAATACAGGAGGATTGGTATGGATGTAGGAAAATGGTACTGATACAGGATATCGATATGAATACAAGAAAGTGATACAGTATCAAAAAATAGTTCAAGTACAAGTTTCAAACTCTTCACAACCATCAAGGAAAGGATAATAGTGTAACACCCCATTCTAGGAATACATACTTAGATACGTATTCAGATTTTTTATCATATTATTTTAATTACTTTCTACAATTATTTTTGTTTTATGATTGTTTATGCAATCGTTTTGCATTGGATCTGAATTCGTGAACTCGGAGTCAACTCTAGTCCGAACTAGGGACCCGATCCTAGTATACTGATTGATTTGACCTTTTGGTAGTTAGATTTGATTGATTTTAGTTTTAAACATTATTTTTCAATATTTTAAATTTTAATAATTTTCCAGATTTTTTCTGAATTATTTTTATAAAACCCTAAAAATCTGGATTAATCGGTACCGCTAGTTTATTCCTAAATTTTTAATTTACAAATGCAGTCAAATTTCAAGAAACTGCTTTCATATATTTTCTTAAAATAATATTTATTATCTTAATACATTTTTCAGTGATTTTCAGAATTTAACAGATTTCGATCAGATTTGGTGTCAACCGGTATCATTGGTTGATTCTAAGATTTTTAATTTAAAAATTATAAAAAAATTTTTAAACAAATTTCACCTGACTCTTAAAATAATATTCTTGATTTTTAAGAATTATTTCAGGTCATTCTGAGATACTTGAATTTCAGGCGATTCCAGTATTTTTCTGAAAGTTTCCGCATCCACGACCGAATCCGAGAAATCTGCCACTCTAATTATTTTCCCATTTTCTTTCAATTATTTTTTTCTTTTTTCTTTTTCTTTCTTTCTTCCGTTTTCCTTTTTTCTTCCTTTATTTTCCTTCCCTCATATTCTAAAACGTTCTTCATTCTTCTACTACATTCTACAACCTTCCACCAAAATATCTCCCTCAAAATATCTCAAACACTCATCACTCTCTCCCATCACCCATGGTGGCCATAACTCCCTCTCCCATCATCCTTACACAAAAACCCTAACCCTAGTCCCTTTCTTTTCTCCTTTAACTCCAACTCCAATAACAACCCTTTTCCTTCTTCTTTCCTTTTCATTTCTCCATCAAACCCTAATCATCACCAGCTCCTCCTTCATCTCCACAACAACCACAACTTCTCCAACTCATTACCATCATCTTCTTCCTCCTCCATCTCCATTTATTCCACCACAACTCTAAACTTCACCAAACAAACCAGCATCTCCTTTACCTTCTCTAAAACTACCACCACCACTTAATTCTATCACAAAACCACTATCCCACCACCTATTCCTAGGCTAGCCCCTATGCTTGGATAGGATCCAGGTTCCTCTTCAACAGTAACCCCTCTGACGACCACCGACTATCTCGGCGACCACTTCACCAACAACACCATCATCATCTTCACTTTCACCATAACCACACCACCTCCATCACTTTTATTTCAACTTCCAACACCACCACCTCTCCACCCCCAAGGCTGGCTACTATCCTAAGCCTAGGCTGGCCCTTTTACTCCGGCGATGTCTCCGGCAACCATTACAGCGACAACTCTGGCGATAACTCCACCACCAACTTCAACATTAGCTTCCACCACCACTACAACCCTTCCTTCATCACCACCTCCTATACTTCTCTTTCCATCACCACCATATTCACTATCACCACCATACACCACCATCATCACCACAACCTCAACCTACAATATCACTATCACAATCATCTTCATCACTTTCCATTTTTCCTACTCCATCAAAATCCAATTCCACCATCTCCACCACTTAAAACAACCACCAACACCACCTCCCTTTCCTACTCTCCCTCTCCTCTCTCCCCAAGGCCGGCCATCCCCTTAGCCTCCCTAAGGAGCTTGCACGCTCCCTAAGACTGGCGGCCATCAAGGGGCCAAGCCCCCCTACACTTCTCGCTTTGGTATTTCCCCACTGCGGAGTTCACACGCGTAGCTTTCCGGAGTTCCTAGCATTTTCATCGTGTTTGTATTTAGGCGAGTGTTTTTTCTCGCATCATCAAGCTTGCACCATATTTGGGTTTATGATGTATTTGTGTATGTGGTCCTGTGTATTTGTACCGGGTTATATGCGTGTACTGGAGCCATTTGTTGTATCATGTGTTCGAATGCTTGTAATAATGTAAATGATATGATATTTGTGCACGTGTTGATACTCACCATGGAGGTACCCATGCATAGCCTTTGGGGCTTCTGTCCACTCCCGAGATGGCTACCCAATTGGTCTAAGCCTTGCACCCTTATGGGTTTCATGGTAGCTACCGAGAGTGCGCTTAGACCCCAGGCTTACTTCAGCCCTTATGGGCTTACACATAGCCTTCGGACTTCACACACTATATAAATGGTCTAGTTACTGCATGTTTATATGCATGATTATGTGGTACTAACATCTTGTGTTGGTACCTTTGTACCAACTCTGGGTTGCTGCCTACTCTTGGGCTAGCTACCCAATTGGTTTTAGGCCTGCACCCTTATGGGTTTCGTAGTAGCTGCCGAGAGTGCGCCTAGACCTCGAGCATACTTTAGCTTTCGGGTTCTCGCCCACTTCCTCGAAAGAGGAGTGCGCTTAGAGATCGGTCACATATATTGCATATATATTGTCACATTACCATGTTTATTATCTAATAAATCCTATTAATAAAGTCTTATTTTTCTTTATTAAGTGCAAGCCCATTGCTTAAGGAAAGGGAAGAAAAACAAGCCAAAAAGCCTATCAAATTCTGATTTAATTCAGAATTAATTTGAAATCAGAAGATCAGGACAGATTATGACAGATCAGGGAGGTTGAAAACTGGTTAATTTGGTTTTATAAGAAACCAAATCGGTTAGCTTGAGAATCACCGAAGATCAAATTAGAATCAGAGCCAAACAGTGAATCCAGCCAGACAAAAGGGAGCCAAATCCCACGCCAACCAGATCTCCATCAGGATGTGGCCATTTGGCTACATCTTGGCCGTGGATCGGCGGCCAAGGCCGCGGATTGTTGGTGGAGATAAGGGAGCATTTGCTTCCCTTATCTCCTCACTCCTTTCCATCTGGGTTTTTACCTATAAAAGGCAGGGTTTTGTACTGAAAAGGGGGTGAAGACTAGGATTAGAATTATTGTTTATTTTTTAAGACTTTAGGAGTATTGTTAGATAGTTCGAAAAAGTTGTATCTCCTCTTTATTTTTCAGTTTAGACCAGCAATGAGAGAAGAGTGAAATTGAGTGTGTAATTCATCTTTGAAGTGACAATCAAAGGAGCGTCAACTCGCTTATTCAACTCGACTCAAATTCGGTATGTTTATGTTTGATTTTCATTCTCTTGTTTGTTTTCCTTTCATCATGAGTAGCTAAATCATCTTCTGGACTCACTAATTAATCTCTTCTACCTCCTCTCTCTTGATTGATTTTTATGAAAGCTACTCTTTTAAATCAGAAAATACCTGAGTTAAACTTCGTTCTTGAAAGCACATAAGGATGTCTTTATCTTAAACTTGGACTTTCAAAGCACAAATCTTTTTAAACAATTTTTATTCCATACTTGCTTCTTCGCGCTTGATGGTTTAATATTCTCTTTTTAATGTTGTGTTAAGAAAGACCTTAAGATTTAATTCAAAATCATCTTATTTGTTTTACTTGGACATTAAAAGAAACTAAGGTTTTTGCCTATGATAAAAGTGACACACCAAATGTTCTTGAGATAAGTAAGTAGTTGAGTAGAAAATTAATGAGCCCAGATCTTTTTCTTATATTAAAAACAACCAAACAATCTTCATCATTTTCTAAAGATTACCTTTTCTAAAGCCTTCTCTAAGTTTTAAGTTTTTCTTTAAATCATTTCCCTTCTCTCCATTCTCTTTTCAACTAAAAAACCAACACCATTCTTAGCTTTCTAAAAAAAACATCAAAAAGCTTTCATCGCATTTCTCCTCGTGGACACAACCCGTTAGCCCAAAACTAAACGGTAATTCTTATCACTTTCATTCTTCAATCACGTAGACCGTCAGGTCTCTCATGCTCCGCCTGATAGGCATGTTTAGCGCCCAGCGCTTTATTCACTAGATTCGCCTAAGCGAGATGCTGCCAAATTTTCTACTCGCATCTTAAGCCGAGTCATTCCGGAAACCCTGCCAAGTGCTTTAGTGACTAAACACTGTTCTCTATATGTGCCTCTACCTTGCTCAGCTCTACTTGATTTTACTCAGCTATCACTATATCACTTGCTATGCACATGCTTGATATGTTAACACTTACCATGCTATCATTCATCATTTACATTTAACATCTTGAACTGGTCATCTGCTGCTATCACCTGCCTCCTGTTATGATATCACTTATCACCGGCCACCTGATACATGACTGCTTGCTCTGTGATTATTATATATACGGGAATCCTGTCTTGATATCCTTTATTATATATATACAGTGACCTGAATCTATAGTACTCTAGTACTCCTGAATTTCTAATCGTGTCCTGCCCCTACTATTCTCATAAATTGATAATTACATAATAAATCATAAAAAAGTCAACTTATACCGGGTAAGGGGGAAACTGATGGAATTCAATTGTGGCTTTGTTTACAATGGTATAGGGATGTTGTGCAACTAAAATCTTGAGGCTCTACATGTGGGCCCCAGGTGCTCCCGGCGGGTAGATCTTACACCCCGGCTATTGTAATATATTCACCTTGAGTGCTTCGTGGCACGGACCTAGCTAAATGTCAGGTTAGTTTGGTTATTGTTTCGGATAGGCACAGAACCCATTGTAAACATAACTCATGGGTCTCATCATCAGTTTCCAATAACCAACCTTCATTTACTCAGATGTGGATATATGTATGCAGGGACGATAGTTCACATTTCTAGATATCTGAGTAGGACAAGTAATAATAATATAAGATGCCAAGATAATAAGTCGTTGTCTTGCTTTGCAGCTGGGTTTGTGCCATTGGTTTTGCCGTATTTGCTTTCATCAGGTTTTACTTAGAATTTTCAGTTTTATTAATCATTAGTATATTTTCAGCTTACTACTTGTGTACTTTTCCTCCTGACATGATCACTCCTTGTTTTATACTAGTTGTTGGTTACCACTCATTACTTGATGTCTCATTCATGTTTGGCGTGCCTATGCTCACGACACAGTTTTCAATACATATCTTTTAAACTTGGATTTATCGATACACGTGTAACTGTCTATGCACACCATTTGGCATTCACATCACCATCCGTTGGGGAGTTTTGACTCCCCTGGATCCTCATGTCTAGATCTCAGATCTTGGAGCTTGTGAATTTTTCTGGTTGCTGATCAGAGTAACGCAGCTGAAGTGTGGATCATCGACAGACCGTCTAGAGTCCCATCCTTTCAGGTCCCCCGCTCGTCTCTCGAGTTTTCCTTCTGTAACTTGTGAGCCGTATTATTCATAATTGTACATCTCTTTGTATTCCCGCATTTGCGCCTATCGGTGATGTAATATTCTTGTAATATTGTGTCACATCTGGTAATGACTTTGTAATTGTACTCATATATTGGAATGTATAATGCCGCATATTTCATACTCTGATTCTTACCTGTATTGATGCTTTGCATATATACGTCGCAATAACATCTCTGTACCCACGAGATCGGAGCGTTATAGGGTGCTATCAGAGCTTAGGCTCTCACATTCTCAGTACAACCAGTTAGCAAATTAATGGTAAAGAAATTTGCTACTGAAATGCATGAGTCCTGGTTATACAATCTAGCTATAAGTACAGAGTTATTTACTTTTGATAATCCTTTCCTTGAATCCTGAAGCTCTTCCTTTCCTTCATTTTTCAGTTTTCCGCTATTCTTAAACCAACTCAGATATAGAAAAATGGGGAAAACATAACGGTCCTAGCAGAGAGAATAATAGCATGATAAGGGTACTTCAAGGTATGATGGAGAGTCAACAGAAGCAGACAGAGCTCTTGCGTCAAGGATTATTGGTTGCACCCCGAGAATAGAAGCCAGGCAGCGTGTCAGATTTCAGGAGATTATAGTCGGTGATCTTTTCGGGTATGAAAAGGCCCCGGGATACAGAGCAGTGGTTGATAGACATGACAGATCTTCTGAAGGCAGCTCGAGTCCCTGACAAGAACCAGGTGAAAGTCTCCAAGATACAGTTGAAGGTGTGGCTAGAACATGGTGCTTGGCAGAAGAAGCGAGTGATTAGTCACATATATTGCAAATACATTGTCACCTTACTATACTTTTTAGCTAATAAATCATATTAATAAGTCTTCTTCTTCTTTGTTTAATGTAGGCCCAATTGCTAAAAGAAAAGAAAGAAAAACAAGCCCAAATGCCCACCAAATTCTGATTTAAATTCAAAGGAATTCGAAATCAAGGAATCAGGGCTAAATCTCGGCATATCAAGAGGTTGAAAACCGGTTGAGAAGAATCTTCTCTGAATCAAGCGGTTGAAGCCAACAATCAAAGGCTGTTTCGTCAAATCCTGAAGCTGAAATGAGAAAACTAGCAGAAGATATGGGCAAATCATAAAACTGGGGATCTCCACTAATTGGGTGTGACCACCTGGCCACACCAGGGCCACGGAAACGCGGCCTTGTTAGGTCAGTTGGGGGAGCGTTTGCTCCCCCAATCTTCCCGGATTTCCCCTTTTGGTTTTGCCCTATAAATACTAGTTTCAACAGAGCAAAATGGGACGACCATGCAGAGATAGGAATTAGTCCAGTTTTTCACTCTTTGTAGTATAGGTTTTTGTTTTCTTTTTATGTAATTTTAATTTGTATATAAGCTTAGGTTAGATTGAGATTCATGTAAGTAAGAGAGAGAGGCTTATGTTGAGAGTGACACCAATGGACCCTCCTCCTTTCTTCCATCGTTTCTGCAAGCAATAAAAGGTAATTTTTTTTATGTTCCTCTTTACTTTTGTTTTCTTCTTCTTCTTTCTACTTTACCTCTTTTAGTTTTGATGAGCATGCAAGTGAATCCAGAAGCATCAGTATAACAATGTTTGTGTGAGTGCCAACGATAATTCATGATGATGTTCTCCTCCTCAAGACTCCGTATCATTTCATGCTTGTTCGTCTTGATGATGTAATGCGACTGGGGACTAAGCTCGATCCTATGACTTATGTGTTGAACGCCTTCGAAGTAAGGTAGAACATGCAAGGGTTCCAGGTAAGTCATCAACCAAACTAGGTAAGTATTTCTTTAATCTTCTTTCTTTTCTTTTTCTTTAGTTTAAAATCACCATCACCCACTTCTTTCATCATTCCTTTTCCATTTCTTTGTAAATAATCATTCTACCACTTTCTTTCACGCTTAACTTTAACCTAACTCTTTTTCATTTTCATTTCTTAAAACAAAGAAGAACCTTCGTTTTTCTTCACAAAGATTTCAATACAAACCTTGAACGCCTCTATCGCTAACCCTCCTTGTGGATCACGACCCGCATAGCCACTTGCTATCGCGGTAGAATTGAGCACTTGCACATCTCTATTTTAAAGTTCTAAAATACTGTATTTTTTGTGCAGGTGAAGCTCAATCAAATTTGGCGCCGTTGCCGGGGAGGGTAACGGTTTTTATTGAATTTTTAGAACTAAAACGAATTTTCTTCTCTTAGGGCAGGAAAAGCAGGAAAAAAAGATAGCAGTAACATATAAGTGGTCTTGGGCCTCTATTCCAGAAAATAGAGACCAAGTACCCTCTGAATTATCGCGTTTGCTTGGCTCTAGCCGCGGTTCCGCGGCAAGGAAGAGTTCACTACTGACTGGCTTTTTGCAGGGCTGCTTGCTTTGCAAAATTATAGTTTTCTGCGAACTTTATTTCTTATATGCTATCACCAGAAGCCTGCTAATAATCTAACAGTAAAATATTTGTTGAAAAAGTTAAAAAATTGATTAGACGTTTGCATTTTAGGCACGTGTCTTTTCAATTCATTTACTTTACTGTTGAAGAGTGCTGGAGCAAGGTACGTTCACATTGCATTTAGAATAGGACTTATTTCTTGGTTGATTTACATTGCTTTGAGTGAATCTTATTTGCATATCTTGTATACTTGCACAAACTGATCTTAAAGGCACCACCCCATAACAAGATAAGGTGGGGATTTAATCACACTTTCTTGGCCCAAAAATCAGATTCCAAGCACTCACTAACCTGAGCCTAACTAAAAATGAGTAGACGTTGGCCCTAGGGACATCTCGGACTCAATTAGGAGATTATCCTAGGGGAAAGGTGTTGGAATTTGACTCCTGCCAAATCAGTGTCTAGGAAAGGGATTAAGGGCCGAAAGCCTGAAGGTTGGTGGTTATTTAATTAAGGAACGTTTTTGACGGATAACCTCCCACCAATCTTGCCCTGACATGGCTAATTAGCTTGTGGTCAAAGTCTGCATTATACCTCCCGTGGACAGTCTAACCAGTTAGAAGTCGTCTAGGTGATAGGTCTACCCTAACTTAGTTTAGAATTTTTTTCTTTTTATTTGTTTGCTTATCTGTTTGTTTTTTTCTTTATTTGTATTTTATTGTGTGATATGGCTTATAATAACATTTTTTTCAATTTTAATAGTAATCCATATTACACACCGACCTCTTTTTCGGATATTACCAACCCGGCATATCATAACTTTAACCAACCTAGTGTGCCAGATTGGTCTTATCCGAATCAATATAACTCATGCCCCCAATCTTATAACCATAATTTCCAGAATAATTTCAACTTTTCACAGAGTCAGTGGGGATTCACCTCCTCCGAGTCCAATTTTCAACCAACTTGTCCTCCTTATCTACCTAGTCCACAATATTTTCAAGATTCATACTCAGTTCCACCAGTCCAAAATAGAAAACCATGAATTTTGGAAATGAGTATGCGTGAGTCCAAACAAAAATCACAAAAATCTGATGGACTCACAATTTCACCACAAATTCCAAGACAACACTTCATCTTTTCAACAAAACGATGAACCAATCAACTATGAAAAGATGCTTGAAGCCATGACTCAGGCTCAAAACGCTCATAATCGTGACATATATATGATGGTCCAATCTCTACATTCACACTGTTTGACCAGTTCTGATGTCGCTAACCATTCTGTTTGAGCCGAAGAGTCATGTTGTTTTAGAAATCAAGGTTCCATTTCAGAATAATCATTTGAACTTGCCCAAACTCCAAATTTTGAAAATGATATTGACAGTTTGACAAGTTATTCCTTTCCTGAAATAGAACTTGAGAATGTATATGATCCTGAACCTCAACTTAGTGATTCAATTCTACTTCCTGATTCAATAATGACTCCGGTGTCTTCACCTGATTTCAATATTTTTCCCGAGTCAACATTGGATCCTGTGCCAATTCATCATGAAATTGAATCACCCATCTTTGATGATCATCATATTGAACTTGACCAATTTTACACTTTTAAAAGTCCTATTGACAAATTGGCAAGTTCTCATTTTTACGAGATTGAACTCAATGAGAATTATGACCTAGATTTTCAAATTTGTGATCCAGTTCAAATTCCCGAATCAATATTGACTCCTGTTTTGTTACCCGACTTGAGTAATATTTTAGAGTCAATTTTGATTCCCACACCTATCATTCTTGAACTTGAATCACCAATATTAAGTCACATTCTATTGTTGAAAAATGAATGTGGACTTGAGTTTCAACTTCTTGATTTGGACCCACTTCCTGAACCAATCTCGACTCCTGAACCTTTACTTGATTTAAGTCACTTTCCTGAGTCGGTATTAGTTCCCGTACTTCCTAAGTCCAAGTCAATCATTCTATCTTTTCACACTCCATTTTGGGACAAGGCGGTTAACAAATTTGACTCCGAAATTAATTATGAAATTTGAAAATTAGATGGGGGTAAATTTTTAATAAAAATCCTTTATGGATACATCATTTTAATGGGTTATATTAGAGAGATTTCTGGTGGGTTCCTCAGAACTCCATGAAAAGTCGATTGGGCAGCATTTCGTGGACCAATCAGACCACCACCGGAACCACCACCTTAAGGTAACATTTTCCTTCCCTTTCTTCTTTTTCATGCATCTATGCATTAATTCATACATTGAGGACAATGCATGAGATAGGTGTGGGGGAGGGTTCTAACATAACTTTAAAAAAAAATTAATTAATTAACAATTTTCTTTACTTTTAAAAAACTTTTTGAAAATAGAAACAATATTTTGACATATTTTTTGTAAGAAATTAAGTCAATTTTAAGGAATAGGAAAATCAAAATTAGGATTTCTTAAATTTGGTCAAAATAAGATTATTTGTTTAATTTTTAGGGTTAGGAAGATAATTTGTCAAAGTAATTTAGTCTTGATCTTTACCTTAATTAAATATGCATACTTCATACACTTACACACTTAGGGTTCAAAAACAAAGATTCTTATGCCTTATATATAAAAAAAAGAAAAAGAAAAAAATATCTATGAAAGATGAACAAATCTAATTATTGATTAGCTAGGTACTTTGGTCTAAGCAAACCTTAGTATTTATGCGAAACATGATTAGATAAGTTTGAGAAAAAATATATATAAAATCCTCTGATTAAGCTGGGTATTTGTGCCTAATAAAGTATAAGTATTCACGCCTAAAAGGGGTTCATATAATAAAATTCTTAGTTTTGTGGCCTTGTTTGCTCGAGTCCTTAAGTCCTTGGGTTGTTTTCTCACCTGATGCCCTAAGACCGTTTGGTTTGGGGTCATCGATTAAAGGCTCGTTACATGGGCAGATTAGAAAGCCTAATAGAACTAAGGAATAATACCACAAAAAAAATATATAAATAAATAAGGCATAAGAGTTAGAGTTAATGAACCCTTAGTCAAAATTTTCACGATCACAAGGTGCATATGACTTAGAGTAAAGTAATAGACTAAATGAGAAGTACAATTTGACTCCTTACTTTGATTGATAATAAATTTTTGAATAGAGACTAAGTTTAAGAATGAAAAATTCAGTTTTCTTATAACTTATAGATTACTTAAGTCTTACAATTATATTTCAAATATTTTTCTCTTTCAAAATGCTTTTCGAAAATACTAACTCTTTGTTTCTCTTTCTTTATGGATTTTGTGGGTGTAATCCACTGAAAACCCTCACGAGACAAAACTCGTCCTCTAGGGGAAACCTAGAGGTTTAATGGCTTGTTGCACATGCTCAGTGCAATCAAGTGACCTGCGAAAGTGGTCTAATAATCCTTAGTATAGTTTAGTTGTTTTGCTCGAGGACGAGCAAAAGATAAGTGTGGGGGTGTGATTAGTCACATATATTGCATATACATTGTCACCTTACCATACTTTTTAGCTAATAAATCATATTAATAAGTCTTCTTCTTCTTTGTTTAATGTAGGCCCAATTGCTAAAAGAAAAGAAAGAGAAACAAGCCCAAAAGCCCACCAAATTCTGATTTAAATTCAGAAGAAATTCGAAATCAAGGAATCAGGGCTAAATATTGGTATATCAAGAGGTTGAAAACCAGTTGAGAAGAATCCTCCCTGAATCAAGCAGTTGAAGCCAACAATCAAAGGCTGTTTCGTCAAATCCTGAAGCTGAAATGAGAAAACCAGCAGAAAATAGGGGCAAATCATAAAACTGGGAATCTTCACCAAATGTGTGTGGCCACCTGGCCACACCAGGGCCGCGGATACACGGCCCTAGCCGCGTTTCTGCGGCCTTGTTAGGTCAGTTGGGGGAGCGTTTGCTCCCCCAATCTTCCCGGGATTCCCCCCTTTTGGTTTTGCCCTATAAATACTAGTTTCAGTAGAGCAAAATGGGACGACCATGCAGAGATAGGAATTAGTCCAGTTTTTTACTCTTTGTAGTATAGGTTTTTGTTTTCTTTTTATGTAATTTTAGTTTGTATGTAAGCTTGGGTTAGATTGAGATTCATGTAAGTAAGAGAGAGAGAGGCTTATGTTGAGAGTGACACCGATGTACCCTCCTCCTTTCTTCCATCGTTTCTATAAGCAATAAAAGGTAATTTTTTTTTATGTTCCTCTTTACTTTTGTTTTATTCTTCTTCTTTCTACTTTACCTCGTTTGGTTTTGATGAGCATGCAAGTGAATCCAGAAGCATCAGTATAACAATGTTTGTGTGAGTGCCAACGATAATTCATGATGATGTTCTCCTCCTTAAGACTCTGTATCATTTCATGCTTGTTCGTCTTGATGATGTAATGCGACTGGGGACTGAGCTCGATCCTATGGCTTATGCGTTGAACGCCTCCGAAGCAAGGTAGAACATGCAAGGGTTCCAGGTAAGTCATCAACCAAACTAAGTAAGTATTTCTTTAATCTTCTTTCTTTTCTTTTCTTTAGTTTAAAATCACCATCACCCACTTCTTTCATCATTCCTTTTCCATTTCTTTGTAAATAATCATTCTACCACTTTCTTCCACACTTAACCTAACTCTTTTTCATTTTCATTTCTTAAAATAAAGAAGAACCTTCGTTTTTCTTCACAAAGATTTCAATACAAACCTTGAACGCTTTTATCGCTAACCCTCCTTGTGAATCACGACCCGCATAGCCACTTGCTATCGCGGTAGAATTGAGCACTTGCACATCTCTATTTTAAAGTTCTAAAATACTGTATTTTTTGTGCAGGTGAAGCTCAATCAGCGAGACTGGAGAAGCCTATTCTTGGAACCAGTTCTCGAAGGGTTTCTATAAGAGATTCTTCCCTGCAATAGCTCAGAAGGAAATGAAAGATCAATTTATCAGATTGAAGTAGAGGAAACGGACCGTAGACGAATATGCTGTAGAGTTTTTGAGACTTACCCAGTTCGCGCCATACATGGTGTAACACCCCGCTTCCCGAATACGTACTTAGTTGCGTATTTGTATTTTCAATCGTATTTTTCTGATTTGGCTTCAGTATCTGTTTTGTTTTATGAATTATTTATATGATCGTTTTGCCTTGGATCTGGATTCGTGAACTCGGAGTCAGCCCTAATCTGAACCGGGAACTCGATCCTAGTAAATTGCTCGATTTGGTCTTTTCGCTATTCTGATTTGATCGATTTCAGTTTTAAACATCGTTTTCTAATATTTTAGATTTTCTATGATTTTCTGGATTTTTCCTGAATTAAGTTGAAATTCTTCAAAATCGGGGTCGACCGATACGACAGACCGATTCTCGGATTTTTAATTAATAAACGGAATTAAATTTCAAGAAACGGCTTTCTTCTTAAAATTTCATTTTCTATCTAAATACTTTTTCTGTGAATTTTCTAAATTTATCGAAATTCCACTGGATTTGGTGTCGGCCAGTCTTACTGGTTGATTCCAGGAATTTTAATTTATAATTGAAATCAAATTTCTGGATTCCGCTTTTATATTACTTCTTAGAATTATATTTTCTTTTTTCAGACATTTTTGGGATTTTTCAGATTTTATCAAAATCTGGCCGACCTGGTGTAGACCGGTATTGACCGTTGACTTCAGAATTTTTATTTTGAAAATGAGATGGAATTTCTGAAAACTGATTTCACCAAAATCTTTATATAATATTTATTATTTTTGAGATTTTTTGGGAGGCTTTCCAAGCTACTTAAATTTTTGGACTTTTTTGGAGTTTTCGATGTTTTCCCAGATACCGGAATTTTATCCAGATATTCCACTTTTCTCTTTTTCTCATTTTCTCTCTCCTTTCTCAAACGCGAGTTTCACCAACCCACATTTAATGTTGAGATGTGCTCTCCATACTGCACTTAATACTTGTCCTGCAAAGTCAATTTTGAACCATGCCTTTTTGTCTTATCCAAATGCAAACTAGCGTTTATCCTCCTTGGACGCGGATTTTATTTCCGCGTCCAGTTCTTCTTGGCTAAACGCAGCCAACCATTTTGGTGAGACGCAGGCCAATTGGGTGCGTTCTCTTTTGTTTTATATGGTGATGGCAACATATTATAATCATTTCCTCCATTATATATTAACCCCCACTCCTCTCTCTTCCACTTTTTCTCTTCTTCCTTCTCCATTCCCTGCAACGAACCAGCAAGCTTATGGCAGCCCTTGCCTCATTTGGCCACCCATTTCTCCACCATTTTCCCTCCATTTTCACCACAAATTCCACCACCACCTCATTCTCCTCCATCTCCTCCTTCATTTCAACAACAACAACAACCATAACACCATCTTTTCCACCTTCTTCTTCCTCATTTCTCCACCATGAACCCATTAAGCTCTAAATTTTCACCACCCTCTCCACCACCTTATACTCCATCTTGGCCACCATCGACCATGCCATCTTCTTCTCCTCGTCGTGCTCTTTCCGACGAGCTATAGCTTCGCTCTCCGAAGCATCGTTTCCAAAACTCCAACTTCTGATTTTGAACTACACTTGCACCCTACTATTTGCTTGGGCTTGGGCTTGGCCTACCGGATTCCGGCCATCTCCGGCCACCTCCGGCCGCCGCCGGCGACCACCGGCCATGGCCGGCTACCACCCCATCACCTTCTCAAGGGCCGGCCACCTCCATTGGATTGGGGCCGAGCTCTTCTTCGTCGGTAACATCTCCGATGATTATTCCGGTAATCGTTCACGATTATTCCGGTAATCATTACGGTGACGATTACAACGACAACAACTAACATCACCATCACCTCCTTTTTATTACTCCATCAAAATCTAACTCCTTCACCAAATAACACCACCACCAAAGCAATCACCCTTCCCTTCCTCTCTCCCTCTGTATATCGCTAACGCGGATCTCACTCCCGCGTCTAGGCAATTCCTTAACGCGAGTCTTTGCTTTCTTGGCATCTGTTTAACGCGGCCTTCGCGTTCCTGTATTGACGCGGCGCAGAGCTCATGCCCGCGTCTGTGTTCTTCTTGTGTCAACGCGACGTGGAGTTCATGCTCGCGTCTGCGTTCTCCTCGCGTCCTGACTTGAACACAGGTCTCAAACCTCGCGTTTGTGGCATCTTCGCAACGCGACTCCCGCGTCTGCTATTCCTGCGTCTCTCCCTCAAAACTCACGCCTCCCTGTACTGTCTCTCTCCATGGGCTTCTCTCTCTAGCTCTCACATTCTCTCTCCTCTCTCTTTCCTTCTCTCTCTTGACTTCCTCTTCTCTCTATCACCTTCTCTTTAACACGTTGACGCGTTGATTTCCTGAATTCTGGAGATCAGGGATTTCACCATGTTTCTCAAGGATTTAGGCGAGTGTTCCCGCTTTCCTTTTGGCTTTCCCATTTCATCTGGTCGACTTGTATTATTCATGATTTATGCTGTTTGGAACTAACACTTTCTTTGATTGTGTTCAGTTATTATTCTATCACTTGGCAAGTACATACTTGATATGTTAATACTTGACATTGCTTTTGCCTGATACCTACCTTCTACATGCTAATATCTGACACCTGTCTGTATCACTTGACAACTGTTGTGTCATCACCCGACACCCGACTTACTACTACTTGACACTTGCTCCTGATTATAACATGACTTATCACCTGCCTCCTGACATATTAACACTTGACCTGTAATTATCACATTTACGGGAATACTATACTTGTTATCCTGTATTACATACAGTGACTTGAGTCTTGTACTTATTATCCTGTATTATACAGTGACCTGAATTATAGTACTCATGTACTCCTGAACTCCTGATCATGTCTTGCACCTGTTATTCCCGTAAATTGATAACTACATAAGAAATCATAAAAAGGAACAACTTGCATCGGGTCGGGGAAACTTGCGGCTATCAATATGTGTTCGTGTTTACAGTGGTACTAGGCATGTTGTGCAACTAAAACTTCCGGTCTGACCTGTGGGCCTCCAGGCGACCGAGGGGAGTGCTGGCTCCCTCTTTCTTGGTACCATCTTGATAAGGGCATAATATAAGACCCTCCTGAAGCCTTGCGGCTGGTTCCATACCCCAGCGATGGAACGTCCTGGGTCGTGGTCCCGGGCATGTACGGGACCCACTGTAAACATAGTTCGTTGATACCCCCGCTGGTTTCCAATAACAGCCTTGCTTTACTCAGATATGGATATATGTGTGCTGGGACGCTAATTCACATATCTAGATATCAGGGTAAGACGAGTAATAATAATAATAATAAAAGATGCCAACTATGGATCCGTTGTATGCTTTACCGAGTTTTGCCTCTATTGGGTTTTACATCGGATTTCCGGTTTTATGACTATACTAGCTGCTTATGCCCTGTTTTATTCCTTGTATTCTATTCCATCAATCTCCTGTTCTTATCTTATCATACTATGAGTACTCCCTGCTTGATATCACTTGTCTTATATCTACTTGCTCCTGCATGCCTGTGCCTACGACACGGTTTTCATGTTTATGGTTCAGACTTATCAATACACATGTGCTTATCCATGCTCGCCATCTAGCTTTTGCATCACCACTCGCCTGGGGAGTTCTGACTCCTCTGGATCCTCATGTCCAGGTCCTAGAGCTTGGAGAATGTCGGAGCTTGGAGCGTGTGGATTCTCCCAGTTGGTGATCAGAGTGGCGCAGCAGTAGTGTGGATCTCCAGCAGATCATCTGTAGCTCCATCCTTCCTGGCCCCCTTGTTCGGCTCTAGAGTTTTCCTGTTATGACTCTGAGTCTCCATATTGTACTATTCATACTTGTACATCTACTTGTATTCTCGCATTTGCGCCATATTGGTGATGTAATATTCTTGTAATATTTATCACTTCCTGTGATAACTTTGTAACTGTACTCATGTGTTGGAATATATAATGCACCATGTGCTTCCGCACTCTGATTCTTGCCTGTACTGATGCTTAGCGTATATACGTGAGGGTATTTCTGACCCGCGTATATACGTCGCAGTAACGTCTCCGTACCCGCAGGATCGGGGCGTTACAGGGTGGTATCAGAGCCTAGGCTCTCACATCCTCAGTACAACCAGTCGGCAAATTAATGGTAAAGAAATTTGCAACTGGAATGCATGAGTCGTGGTTATACAATCCAACTATAAGTACAAAGTTATCCATTCTCTCTTGACAATCTTGCCTTTGAATCCTGAAGTTCTCCCATCCTTTCATACTTCAGTTTCTTGTTATTTTTGGACCAACTTGGACATGAAAAGATGGGGAATTCTTAACGTTTTGGTTCTTCCTAGAATGGCCCTAATGGAGGAAGTGTCGATTTGAGATGATTTCTACAAAACATGATGAAAAACTAACAAGAACAGATGAAGGTCCCGCACCAAAGATTATTGGTTGCACTCTGGGAACAGAAGCCAGGCGACATGTTGGATTTAGGAAAATTACAACCAGCAATCTTTCCGGGCAAGGAGAAGCCCTGGATGCATAGCAGTGGCCGATGAACATGATGGATCTTCTGAAGTCAACTCGAGTCCCTGACGAGAACCAAGTGGAAGTGACCAAGATTTAGTTGAATGATATGGCCAGGACGTGATGGTTGGCAAAAGCAGCGAGACTGGAGAAGCCCAACACTTGGGACTAGTTCTCGAAAGGATTTCTATAAGAAGATTCTTCTCTATAATAGCTCAGAAAGAAATGAAAGAATGATTTATCAAATTGCGGTAAGGAGATTGAATTGTAAATAAGTACACTGCAAAATTCCTAAGGCATAGTCGGTCGGTGTTTTACATGATGGCCGACCAGGAGAACCGAGCAAGCAATATCTTAGTGAGAAATGGAGATGAAGAGCAAGATGTTTCTTATCCCCAAGCAACCCAAGAAGTATTCTCAAGTTCTTTTGTCATCATCCGGGAAGTGGAATGGACCCAGAGAAGAAAGATTAGGATGAGTTGCAGGTGAAGTTGGTGAAGAGACCCTCTTAATTGATGGAAGTGAAGGCTCAGACAGGCTCTGGATGCCCTACTAGCTAAGCCTTCCCTCCAACCTTGCCCTCAACACATGACATGGTAGTATTGTCTGAAGCCGAGCACCTATAACACAACCGCCGGAGAGGTTATGAATTATGTCATACACAGGTTCAGAGATTAGATGAAAAGTGACTGTCTGTTCAGGGAGACAGAGAACATCCCACCGATCAGATCAACTCATCCAGTATCACTGTTGTGAGGGAATCCAAGACCTACTGGCAGAATAACCTCGCTTCATCCCCAGCATCCAGCATGAAGTCATACACAAAAGAGACCAAGGGTTAGGGTACATAGTAAAAGGAGGCGAACGTATAATCTGAGGAAGTCAGGATACTAATAAAGTGAAAATAGAAAAGAATGCTCAATATCTTATAAGGAGCCCTGAAAGTACTGACCATAACCATTGTCCCCATTTTTAGCATGTCCGGGGGTTGGTAAATTCTCCATATCATATCCTTCTCATTGCACTATCATCACCAATCTTAGTCCGTCCGTGTCTACCCCCCTATTTCATGATTCCTATCTTTTCTATTTTTACTATTCTGATTTTAGTAATCTTTATGCCAACTTAAGATATGCGTAGACTAGTGAGGTAACCACAGGGCAGGTGTGGTTCGCTCTCATTATGATCTAGCATCCCTCGACTCTGTTACATCACATTGTTTTATATTGGACAGATCTTCGGCCTCGCATTATATTCTTGTATTTATGGATACATCATGAGAGACCAGTACATCAAGTGGACTAGTCATCGCTTATATAATCAGATAGACTGTATCCTTACATGAGGAGTGTCAGTATATAACAGTGTTCCAGAATCAGGACTTCTGACAGACAGAGTTATGGTATTTTTTTCATTTCTATTACTCTAATAAGCGATCATGATTTCTTCAACTATGTTCATGGGACTCAGGTATTCTCGGAGCAGATCTGCCGTCAGGTTATTATCCGGAAGACAATATTCAAGATTCGTTTCGATTCTTATGATTTCTTGATAGTGTTCTCAGAGCCACTAACTTCTGGCAGTCTTTATCGATTTGGTAGACCATAGGCTCCGCTAGCCTCGCCAAGCGAGGGTCGTGTTCTAGTCACCCGTGAACCTAACCGGGTGTGAGCTTCGCAGCACCCTGGTACTTAGCATTTAGCGTTGTGTTACGCGCTGGCTTCGCCGCGTGAGCTTCGCCATATGCGAGCCTCGCAGAGCGTTAGCTTCGCCGCACCCTAATGCTTAACACCTGAGCTGTGTTACGCGATAGCTTCACCTAGGCTTGCTTTGCCCGTGGCTAGTTCCTTCAGTGCTTAGCACTCTAGCCCGTTCCTCGGATTTCTTCTGCCTAGCGTGCTTTCATGGATCCGCTGAACAAGGTTTTATCGCTGTATATGAGCTATCGCCACGATCCTTATGAATGATCCACTCGGCCAATCTTGCAAGGCCCAGATATCTTAAACATGTTTCATCTGCAGTCGGGTTATCATTCAGAAGTCAGTATTCAGAATTCTTCACAGTTATTCTATATTCTTGACTACGTCTTTCAGAATTAGCAACGCCCAGTTTACGGAAATTCTTAAATTATTGGTCTTCTTGATTTATACTCATCATTATCAAGGTTTTCTTTATCTTGGGTATTCTGGTTTATTCCCGGGGAATTAATATGTATGTGGCACCTCAGTAATTCTACTGCAGAAGGACAACATCATGCCATGCAGGGTTTTGTATTATATTATGGATTTCAGCACTACGGATTTCTATGGATCTCATCAGCTTTGGTTCACAACCTGATTGAAGTATTATTGATTATCTCTCCAAGTCAGCTCACTCTATATTATTCAGAATGAATTAGTCTTTGAAAGTTCTGACAGCGTTCTTTTATAAGTAGACATCAGATCAGTATTATTGTGGCACCATCAGAGGATGTATGTATACGGCAGAAGTGCAGAGATGCTTTAGTCCTGAGTTAGCTGTTCAGTCAATCTGGGAGAACGGCTCATAGTTATTCATATCTTGATTGGCATAATCCTCATTCCTATCTTTTTGTGTTCACATTTTACCCCTTATCGAAATTGCGAGGACGCAATTTTTTATAAGGTGGATGGAGTGTAACACCCCGCTTCCCGAATACGTACTTAGTTGCGTATTTGTATTTTCAATCGTATTTTTCTGATTTGGCTTCAGTATCTGTTTTGTATTATGAATTATTTATATGATCGTTTTGCCTTGGATCTGGATTCGTGAACTCGGAGTCAGCCCTAATCTGAACCGGGAACTCGATCCTAGTAAATTGCTCGATTTGGTCTTTTCGCTATTCCGATTTGACCGATTTTAGTTTTAAACATCGTTTTCCAATATTTTAGATTTTCTATGATTTTCTGGATTTTTCCTGAATTAAGTTGAAATTCTTCAAAATCGGGGCCGACCGATACGACAGACCGATTCTCGGATTTTTAATTAACAAACGGAATTGAATTTCAAGAAACGGCTTTCCTGTAACTTCTTAAAATTTTATTTTCTATCTAAATACTTTTTCTGTGAATTTTCTAAATTTATCGAAATTCCACTGGATTTGGTGTCGGCCAGTCTTACTGGTTGATTCCAGGAATTTTAATTTATAATTGGAATCAAATTTCTGGATTCCGCTTTTATATTACTTCTTAGAATTATATTTTCTTTTTTCAGACATTTTTTGGGATTTTTCAGATTTTATCAAAATCTGGCCGACCTGGTGTAGACCGGTATTGACCGTTGACTTCAGGATTTTTATTTTGAAAATGAGATGGAATTTCTGAAAACTGATTTCAGCAAAAATCTTTATATAATATTTATTATTTTTGAGATTTTTTGGGAGGCTTTCCAAGCTACTTAAATTTTTGGACTTTTTCGGAGTTTTCGGTGTTTTCCCAGATACCGGAATTTTATCCAGATATTCCACTTTTCTCTTTTTCCCAATTTCTCTCTCCTTTCTCAAACGCGAGTTTCACCAACCCACATTTAATGTTGAGATGTGCTCTCCATACTGAACTTAATACTTGTCCTGCAAAGTCAATTTTGAACCATGCCTTATCCTCCTTGGACGCGGATTTTATTTCCGCGTCCAGTTCTTCTTGACTAAACGCAGCCAACCATTTTGGTGAGACGCAGGCCAATTGGGTGCGTTCTCTTTTGTTTTATATGGGGATGGCAACATATTATAATCATTTCCTCCATTATATATTAACCCCCACTCCTTCTCTCTCTTCCACTTTTTCTCTTCTTCCTTCTCCATTCCCTGCAACGAACCAGCAAGCTTATGGCAGCCCTTGCCTCATTTGGCCACCCATTTCTCCACCATTTTCCCTCCATTTTCACCATAAATTCCACCACCACCTCATTCTCCTCCATCTCCTCCTTCATTTCAACAACAACAACAACCATAACACCATCTTTTCCACCTTCTTCTTCCTCATTTCTCCACCATGAACCCATTAAGCTCCAAATTTTCACCACCCTCTCCACCACCTTATACTCCATCTTGGCCACCATCGACCATGCCATCTTCTTCTCCTCGTCGTGCTCTTCCGACGAGCTATAGCTTCGCTCTCCGAAGCCTCGTTTCCAAAACTCCAACTTTTGATTTTGAACTACACTTGCACCCCACTATTTGCTTGGGCTTGGGCTTGGCCTACCGGATTCCGGCCATCTCCGGCCACCTCCGGCCGCCGCCGGCGACCACCGGCCATGGCCGGCTACCACCCCATCACCTTCTCAAGGGCCGGCCACCTCCATTGGATTGGGGCCGAGCTCTTCTTCGTCGGTAATATCTCCGATGATTATTCCGGTAATCGTTCACGATTATTCCGGTAATCATTACGGTGACGATTACAACGACAACAACTAACATCACCATCACCTCCTTTTTATTACTCCATCAAAATCCAACTCCTTCACCAAATAACACCACCACCAAAGCAATCACCCTTCCCTTCCTCTCTCCCTCTGTATATCGCTAACGCGGATCTCACTCCCGCGTCTAGGCAATTCCTTAACGCGAGTCTTCGCTTTCTTGGCATCTGTTTAATGCGGCCTTCCCGTTCCTGTATTGACGCGGCGCAGAGCTCATGCCCGCGTCTGTGTTCTTCTTGTGTCAACGCGACGTGGAGTTCAAGCTCGCGTATGCGTTCTCCTCACGTCCTGACTTGAACACAGGTCTCGAACCTCGCGTTTGTGGCATCTTCGCAACGCGACTCCCGCGTCTGCTATTCCTGTGTCTCTCCCTCAAAACTCACGCCTCCCTGTACTCTCTCTCTCCATGGGCTTCTCTCTAGCTCTCACATTCTCTCTCCTCTCTCTTTCCTTCTCTCTCTTGACTTCCTCTTCTCTCTATCACCTTCTCTTTAACACGTTGACGCGTTAATTTCCTGAATTCTGGAGATCAGGGATTTCACCATGTTTCTCAAGGATTTAGACGAGTGTTCCAGCTTTCCTCTTGGCTTTCCCATTTCATCTGGTCGACTTGTATTATTCATGATTTATGCTGTTTGGAACTAACACTTTCTTTGATTGTGTTCAGTTATTATTCTATCACTTGGCAAGTACATACTTGATATGTTAATACTTGACATTGCTTTTGCTTGATACCTACCTTCTACATGCTAATATCTGACACCTGTCAGTATCACTTGACAACTGTTGTGTCATCACCCGACACCCGACTTACTACTACTTGACACTTGCTCCTGATTATAACATGACTTATCACCTGCCTCCTAACATATTAACACTTGACCTGTAATTATCACATTTACGGGAATACTATACTTGTTATCCTGTATTACATATAGTGACTTGAGTCTTGTACTTATTATCCTGTATTATACAGTGACCTGAATTATAGTACTCATGTACTCCTGAACTCCTGATCATGTCTTGCACCTGTTATTCCCGTAAATTGATAACTACATAATAAATCATAAAAAGGAACAACTTGCATCGGGTCGGGGGAAACTTGCGGCTATCAATATGTGTTCGTGTTTACAGTGGTACTAGGCATGTTGTGCAACTAAAACTTCCGATCTGACCTGTGGGCCTCCAGGCGACCGAGGGGAGTGCTGGCTCCCTCCTTCTTGGTACCATCTTGATAAGGGCATAATATAAGACCCTCCTGAAGCCTTGCGGCTTGTTCCATACCCCAGTGATGGAACGTCCTGGGTCGTGGTCCCGGGCATGTACGGGACCCACTGTAAACATAGTTCGTTGATACCCCCGCTGGTTTCCAATAACAGCCTTGCTTTACTCAGATATGGATATATGTGTGCAGGGACGCTAGTTCACATATCTAGATATCAGGGTAATACGAGTAATAAGAATAATAATAAAAGATGCCAACTATGGATCCGTTGTATGCTTTACCGAGTTTTGCCTCTATTGGGTTTTACATGGATTTGCGGTTTTATGACTATACTAGATGCTTATGCCCTGTTTTATTCCTTGTATTCTATTCCATCAATCTCCTGTTCTTATCTTATCATACTATGAGTACTCCCTGCTTGATATCACTTGTCTTATATCTACTTGCTCCTGCATGCCTGTGCCTACGACACGGTTTTCATGTTTATGGTTCAGACTTATCAATACATATGTGCTTATCCATGCTCGCCATCTGGCTTTTGCATCACCACTCGCCTGGGGAGTTCTGACTCCTCTGGATCCTCATGTCCAGGTCCTAGAGCTTGGAGAATGTCGGAGCTTAAAGCGTGTGGATTCTCCCAGTTGCTGATCAGAGTGGCGCAGCAGTAGTGTGGATCTCCAGCAGATCATCTGTAGCTCCATCCTTCCTGGCCCCCTTGTTCGGCTCTAGAGTTTTCCTGTTATGACTCTGAGTCTCCATATTGTACTATTCATACTTGTACATCTACTTGTATTCTCGCATTTGCGCCATATTGGTGATGTAATATTCTTGTAATATTTATCACTTCCTGTGATAACTTTGTAACTGTACTCATTTGTTAGAATATATAATGCACCACGTGCTTCCGCACTCTGATTCTTGCCTGTACTGATGCTTAGCGTATATACGTGAGGGTATTTCTGACCCGCGTATATACGTCGCAGTAACGTCTCCGTACCCGCAGGATCGGGGCGTTACACATGGTGTCTGACGAAGAGAACCGAGCCGGAAGATTTCAGCAGAGTTTTAAGATGGACATCCAAATACTCTTTATATCCTAGCAACTAAAACATACTCTCAAGTCCTCTCCATAGCACGTGAAGTGGAGCAGGGACTAAAAAAGAATAGACATCATGAACAGGACAAGTTAGGAAAGCGAACATTCCAACAGATGGATAGAGAACACCCGGTGATGGATAGAGGAGTGCCAGTCAGATTTAGTAATATGCCAAAAGCTAAACGTCAGTTCCAGTATCCCCTACAGTAGGTAATATGCAAGTATTATCGAAATCCCAGACACATTCAACGCAAATGTCAGATTGCCAAAGGACTATTTAACATGCAGGTATGGGGATCATTTGGTGAGCAATTGTCCATTCAAAAAGACCTATCCAACACTTCCAGCACGAACGGCACCCCCAGCATTTCCATTCCCACAACTGAAAAGGAACCCAGAATCTGTTGGCAAAAAGTCCCACTCTCGCCCTAGCAGCATGATTAGTCACAGAAAGGGGCAAAGCTGGAAAAGGCCAAGTTTATAATTTGTCAACAAAAGAAGCCGAGGCATCAGATAAAGTAATGACAGGATATTGTAAGTCAACTGGGGGGTAAGCAAATAGGTGACAAGCTAATCTAATGCAAACTAATACGGAATTGAAAAAAATTATTTATGCAAATAAAAACTATTAAGCTAACACATAAAGTGTAACACAAGAGTGTAGCCGAATTCCCGGTGAAGGGCTCTGGACTATCTCCTTAAGATTCCTCTAGATTAAGAGTTGAGGTGCCACTATGGTTGTGTTGGTTGAATAAAAGTGTGAACAAACAATCCCAAGCATATATCAATTAAGCACAAGGAATATCAAGCAAGTAATAGATGTAAAAAATAAACACATGCAAGATATAAACATAAGTGAGAGAGACAGAGAGATGAGCAATCACAAACACGGTAGATTTGTTTCAAGGTTCGAGCACGCTTGTTCTACGGCTCCACCTTTAGCACTATGAAGGATTTCCACTAAAATGATCCCGCAAGATCACTCGATGCCGCAACACCTACAATGAGCTCCCTTAAGAACTCTTGAACCTGCAAGTCTCTCACTTGTTCCCGTAAGAACAACACAACACGAACCCACAAGTTCGTCGAGGCTGCACCTCTACAACTCCTCAAAATAGAAGGTGGAACACTTGGTGATCTCAACACTTGATCACCCTCAAGCACCCTCACAAACAAAACTCCTATAAGATAGATATGACTATGAAAAGCTCAAGTTTGTGTGAGAAAAAACAAGATGGATGTGAAAGTGAAAAACTTAAAAAAAAAGCTTTTAAAAAACTCAAGAGAATCACTCTTGATAAACACTCTTTTGATATGAAAATTTAGCCCAAAAACTTGTTGAAAAACTTATGTTGGAGATGGAAAAATGGCTCTTGAAAACTCTCTAAAAATCTTGCCTAAAAAAGGCCAAAAGATCTCTTATTTATAGGGGATCAAAAACTAGCCATTATGGCACAAAATCTGGATAGAATGGCCTGTCGGTCAACTACCCGGTCGACCGACCAACGGTCAAATTTCTGACCGTTGGAGTCTGGTGGTCGACCGGGCGGTCGACCAACCTCAGACCCAGACTGCGCAATGGGTTAAATTTGAGCACAGTTTGAGGCCTCAAACCTTAGAAATAAGAAATATGTATATAGGATGACTTTGTAGATCTTGAAGTCTTCTTTCAAATGTATTATGAATCAAATCAATATCATTTCAGAGTAGAAAGGTATCAACACAATACTAAAAGGTGTCAAACAAAAACTGTAAACTGTTTTCAGAACAAGAACAGAATTCAACCCAATATTTGATATCTTTAACATTTGAATCTGAAAATGACTATTGAATAAGAAATATAGCTCTAAAAGTTATCTTTGAAATGCAATTTAAATTATGTTGATTGAATTAGAAAAATAAAAATTTATAGTCAGAAAACTACAAAGGTGTTGGAGCAAATCAACAGAACGGTTGGCCGCCCGGTCGACCGAGCAAACCTATGAGCTCTACAAACTCAGTCGGTCAACCGGTCAGTCGGCCGATCCCTACTGTGGTTGACCGATTGGTCAACCGAGCTCAAGTCACATGGGCTTGTGCACGTCTTGTGCACGTCGGTCGACCGGTCGATCGACCGAGCCTTACTTCAGTCGACCGGTCGGGCAACCGCCAGCAGCCCAAAAAATAGTTTTAACAACTTTTAAAAATACATTTTAAATTTCATAAAATCTGCATAAAATCCATAAAAATAAGTCCATTGAAATAATTTGAAGTACAAATATATGTTATAAAAAATCAACACATATTACAAACATGTGGACTATTTTTGAGGTATAGAATTTAAAGCTTAAAACAAAAAATGTATTTTTCAAAAACCAAAATTTTTTTTTGTGTGTGTATAATCTTGAGCAGTCCAGAACTAATCTATCCTTTATATTTTATCTAAAACAAAAACTCTTAACACTTACAAACATGACACAAGTCTTGAAAATCTTCTCTTGAAAAACTTCTTCTCCATCTTGACTTGATCCAAACTCGATCCATGAGCTAGACTCCTCTTTGAGTACTTGATGCGATCTTGAAGCGGATCTTGAATCAACATGTGCTAGCTTCAAAACTTGACTTCGAATCTTTCGTTGAAGCTAAACACCAACTAAGATCTTAATCAAATATCTGAAACTAAATAAGAATAAGATCATTAGTACTATAACTACATGAGTTAATATCATCAAAACTAGGGTGATTGACCTTTAGGCTAATAATCTCCCTTTTTATGATGACAAAACTCATGGAGTTATATATGCATAGATTAAAAATAAGCTTCATAGAAGCTCCCCCTTAACTCATGCATAGCAAAAACAATAAAGATATTAAATAAAAGCTCATAAACAAAACAATCATATATGCATAAATAACAAATATCAACCATGCATATATAAACTCTCTAAATTGTTCTCTCCTTTTTGTCAATTCATCAACAAAGGAGTGAATATAAACAAACAATATAAATATATATGTGATATACATTCATGAAGGGAAGAGACGTTAAGTTAGCTCTCCCTGCATACATGCATTACATGGAGAAGGAATGACTAAATCCTAACCCACATAAGCATAATATTAATATATAGACGGAGATGTTAAGCTCCCCCTGCACACGTGTGCCACATAAAGAAGAGAGTCAAGCTCTACTATATGTGTAATACACTCAACATGAATCTATATATAGAGGAGATGTTAAGCTTCCCTTGCATATAGGCGATACATATCAACAAATTTTAAAATCACTTTTAAACAAATTTTTAAAATTTTTTAAAGTCAACAAAATAAATTATGATACCAATGAAATCAAATAGTAGTTGACTAAAACAAATGTTGGTACCACTTGAAGAGAAATTTTTTTAAAAAAATACTAATAGTAGATTTTGATACCAATTGCAGGGTGAAGCGTGGAGTACATTTTGATACCAAATAAATATCAATTGAAATCAATGCATAAGCTTGTAAAGATATAAATTAACATTTATAATAAAATCAAGTTTAGCATAAACATGATTTGTGCTTTAAAATGTATGAACATGTAAAACAAGCACAATCAAAGTCATATATATGTACGTATGAAAATATCACTTGAGATTTGAATTATACATATATAGTAAACTAGTATTATACAAAATGAATAGATCATAAAAATTATGTAGATAACTCATAACAATCCACCCTTATCATGCACATGATAAAAAGATATTCAATAAGATACACAGGGCATGGTCATCCAACCAACCGCCCTTAAATTTCTAAGGGATTTTCAAAAATAAGAATTTAAAAATAATTTAACATGTTTGAAAACTCTACTAATATAAGAATTAAGAAACTAGTTTAAAATAATTTTTGAAAAACTAGTTAATGATCCTTTAAAAATGAAACCAAATTTTATATATCTCATGAAATATGTGTATTACACAACTAGTTAATGATCCTTCAAAAATGAAACCAAATCATATATATCTCATGAAATATGTATATTACACAAAAATTAACACTCAAGATTTATAAAGCACATATAAAGCTCATGAAAACAAAGTCATGAGTAAACAAAAAGATGTGAGTGCACAAGAATCATGCAAATAACATATTCATGAAAATAAACACCAAGGCTCAAAACATAACTTCTATGAAGTTTTTTTTCTAAAAAATATGATAAATCTCATAGTTATGCATGAATAATCAAAATTGGGACATACAATATACCATCAAACAAATAATTGAGCATATAAGAGAATTAGAGTGTGTAAAGCATGCATCTCAAAAATTGTGGATGTATCACACAAGTTTTAATAGAATATGCATATGAACATGATATAGGAATTTATATCCATTTGAAAAGTTTTTCAAAAATACATGCATAGTTAGGTAACCAATCAACACATTTATAAGCACAAAACAATAAAGGATAAAGTCTAGGTCACTACACTAGCACATAAGCATTAAAATTATTTAAAGTATATCTAAAGTGGAGGAAGAAGTGGTTACCAAAAATCATGTAGCCAATTCATTTTTTTTCAAAACATGAGGTGGTCCTCCCACCATGCTTCGGTATGTCCATCAAGCTCCAGGTGCATCCACCACTAAAGCACCAAATCTCTCATGTTTTGTGACAGCCTACACCTACATCAAACACAAAACGTGGAGATTTTGGTACCCATATCTTTCTGGATCCATGAGGGTTAGAAATATTGGGAATCCAAACATAGTTATTTGCAAAATTTAAAGAATTTAGTCTAGCAAAATAAAATTTTGCAAAATGACCTTTACGGCTACAATGTATAGATGTGTACACACTAGCATACATAAGAGAATGGGTGTAATCATAGTGTGCATGAGGTGTATGCCGTGTAGGATGTGCATACATGTGTGAATTTATTTCTTGCGAAACATAAATTCTAATTTATTATGTTTAAATGCACATTGGCTCAAAATGGAGCCCAAACAATCATTTCTACTTTTCAAAATATGAATCTCATTTTTATCAATAAGAGGTAATGAAAAAGTAGCATGAAAAACATCATTCTTTTTTTAGAAATATTTTCTTTTTCGTTTAAAATAATTTTCTTTTTCAAAGAGTTATTTTCATTTAAAATAATTTCCTTTACTTTTTCTATCAAAATAATTTTTTAAAAAAGATTCATTTTCTTTTGAAACACATTCAAATTTATTTTTAAAAGAATTCTTTTCTTTTAACAAAATGTTCCTTCTTCAATATCATTTTTAATTTTTAATAATTCATATTTTTTTAGAAGTTTTTGACAAAAAGATGCAAGCTCGTTATAAGGCATTTCAATATCTTCTTCTAATTCGGATTTGTAATTTACACAAGGGGTCATTCCCTTGGACCATGTAGCACATGTTGGAAGTAGCACTTCCATCGTCCGAGTCACTCCCCATATAATATTATTTTTATTCACCAAGGGAGATAAGAATGTTCCATACTACAAAAGCTGAATCAAAGTTAGAAACCCTAGATAAATATTCATCATTTACGGTTAGCTTTAAGGCATGAATGGCTTTAGTATTAGCCTTTAGATGCTTGTCATTAATAAAATATGAATCCTTAATGGTGGCAAGATAAACATGAATAACTAAAGCCTTAAGATACATAGACATCTTAACTTTTCAATTTTAGAAGTCAAAAATGTCAAACAAGGGAGGTATCATGAAATCCATGTGTGTGTACAAATATTGTGATTAGCTAAAATGAGGATCTTTAATTCAAGATTGTTAGACCCAAATCAAGAGCACCAAGCTCTGATACCGCTTGTAAGTCACCTAAAGGGAGGGTGAATAGGTCACAAGCTAATCTAATGCAAATTAATGCGGAATTAAAAAAACTATTTATGCAAATAAAAACTATTAAGAAAATACACAAAATATAACACAAGAGTGTAGCCAAATTATTTGTTGAATTAAAGTGTAAGCAAACAATCCCAAGCATATATCAATAAGGACAAGGAATATGAAGCAAGTAATATATATAAACAATAAACGCATGCAATATATAAACACAAGTGAGAGAGAGCGATATTGAGCAATCGTAAATACAGAAGATTTGTTTTAAGGTTCGAGCACACTTATTCTACATCCCCGCCTTCAATATTATGAGGGATTTCTACTAAAACGATCATGCAAGATCAATCTGTGCTGCAACACCTACAACGAGCTCCCTTAAGAACTCTTAGACCTACAAATCTCTCATTTGTTCTCACAAGAACAACACAACACGAACCAACAAGTTCGCCGAGGCTGCACCTCCACAACTCCTCAAAATAGAAGGTGGAACATTTGGTGATCTCAACACTTTATCACTCTCAAACACCCTCACAAACAAAGCTCCTATAAGATAGGTATGACTATGAAAAGCTCAAGCTTGTGTGAGAAAAAACAAAATAGATGTTGAAGTGAAAAACTCAAAGAAAAGCTTTTGAAAAACTCAAGAGAATCACTATTGATATACACTCTTTTGATATGAAAGCTTAGCCCAAAAACTTATTGAAAAACTTCTATTAGAGATGGGAAAATAGCTCTTGAAAACTCTCCAAAAATCTTACCTAAAACAGGCCAAAATATCCCTTATTTATAGGAGATTAAAAACTAGCCGTTATGGTTTAAAATCTGGCCAGAATGGCCTGTCGATCGACTTCCCAGTTGACCGACCAACGGTTAAATTTTTGACCGTTGGAGTCTGGCAGTCGACCGGGCGGTCGACTGACCTTCGACCCAGACTGTGCAATAGGTCAAATTTGAGCATAGTTTTGAGGCTTCAAACGTTAGAACATGAAAAACATATATAGGATGAATTTGTAGATTTTGAAGTCTTCTTTCTAATGCAACTTAAATCAAATTAATATCATTTTGGAGTAGAAAGTTATTAACAAAATACTAAAAGGTATCAAATTAGAAACTGTAAACTGTTTTCTATACAAGAACAGACTTTAACCCAATATTTGACATCTTTAACAATTGAACCAAAAAATGACTATTGAATAAGAAATATAGCCCTGAAAGGTAAATTTAAAATGCAATTTAAATTATATTGATTGAATATAAGAATAAAAAGTTATGGCTAGAAAACTACAAAGGTGTTGGAGCATATCAGCAAAATAGTTGGCCGCCCGTTCGACCGAGCAAACCCGAGAGCTCTACATAAGCAATCGATCGACCGGTCAGTCAGCCAATCTCTACTACGGTCAGTCGATCGATTAATCGAGCTCAAGTTACATGGACTTGTGCATGTCTTGTGCATGTCGGTCGACCGACCGATCGACTGAGCCTTGCTTCGGTCAATCGGTCGGACGACCGCCAGCGGCGCAAAAAATAGTTTTAACAACTTTTAAAAATACATCTTAAATTCCATAAAATTCACAAAAATAAGTTTATTGAAATACTTTGAAGTACAAATATGTGTGATAAAAAATAAACACATATTACAAACATGTGGACTATTTTTGAGACATAGAATTTAAAGTTCAACTAAAAATCATATTTTTTGAAAACTAAACTTTTTTTTTGTGTGTGTATAAGCTTGAGCAATATGCAACTAATCTATCCTTTATGTTTTATCTAAAATAAAAAATTATAACACTTACAAACATGACACAAGTCTTGAAAATCTTCTCTTGAAAAACTTCTTCGCCATCTTGACTTGGTCCAAACTTGATCCATGAGCTAGACTCCTCTTTGAGTACTTGATGCGATCTTGAAGCGCGAGCTCTTGAATCAACACGTTCTAACTTCAAAACTTGACTTCGAATCTTTCGTTGAAGCTAAAAACCGACTAAAATCTTCATCAAATATTTGAAACTAAATAAGCATAAGATCATTAGTACTATTGTCATCAATCATTAGTACATGAGTTAATCATCATCAAAACTAGGGTGATGGACCTTTGGGCCAACTGATATGGAGCCCAATATCTGGAATGGGAACCCTGAAGGTGCCACCCATAACTGTTAACCCCAAATTATCATGTCCTGAGTTGGTAAGTCTTCCTTATTATATCCACTTTATTGTATTATTATCATCAATCTTAGTTTCCGTATGCACCTCCCTTTTTCATGTTGTTCCTATCTCTTTCAATTTTACTATTCTAATTTTCTGTGGCCTTTATACTAACTTAAGATATGGGCAGACTAGTGAGGTAGCGGCAGGGTAGATGTGGTTCATTCTCATCCTGTTCTGGCATTCTTTGATTTTAGTGCATCGTATTATCTTATGTTGCGTAGTTCTTTGGCTTCACATTATATATATTATATATATATATATATATATATATATATATATATATATATATGGGTATTCTATGGGGATTAGCACAGAAAGTGAGGAACAGTACAGAAAGTAGGGTAGTCATAATGTATGTAATCAAATTATGCCACTACACGAGGAGCATCTTTAAGAAACAAATTCTCAGATTCAAGATTTCAGTCAATCAGAACTATGGTAGTCTTATTTACAATATTCAAGTGGCAATCAAGATCTCTTTCATCAACTTTACAAAGCTTAGGTATTTTTAAAATTGATCTGACGTAAGGTTGGCATCCAGCAGATAGCATTCCGGACTCATTTCGATTATTGTAAAATTCCTGATCATGTCCTTCGGAGCCATAATACCTTATCGATTTGATGAGCCATAGACTCCACTAGCCTTGCCAATCGAGAATCATGTTCTAGCCACGTGAGCTCAACCAGACTTGAGTTTTGCTGCACCCTGGCGCATAGCAATTAGAGATACGTGTTGGCTTCGCTGCGTGAACTCCACAAGTGTCAGTTTCACAAGGTGTTGTTGGCCCAAAGGCCTTCCACCCTAGTTTTGATGATGATTAACTCATGTAGTTATATGTACTAATAATCTTGTGATTTTAGTTTCAGATCATTAATCAAGATATTAGTAGGTGATTAGCTTCAACAAGATGATTTGAAAGCTTTCACATGTTGATTCAAGAGCCCGAGCGTCAAAGATCATATATAGCACTTGCTCGGTGGATCAAGGAGTTTGTGGATCGAGTCGGCTTGGAGATTGCGCTCTACAAGAAGACATCGGTACCATAGTTTAGTTTTGTGTTTAGATCTAAATTGTAAAGATTAGAATAGTATGATATGCTCAAGTTCACAACACACATTTTTCATGTTTTGGTTTTCGGTTTTAGGTTTAACCGATCTTGGTTTTCACGAAGATCTTGGTTTCAGATCATTGATCAAAACAAGTTTACATGGTTTAATGTATATTAGATTTTTTCTATATACATGCATGTTTTAATTTCCTAGACAAACTTAGTTTTGACTTTACTTATTCATGTGTTTTATGTTTTGATATTTTTAACAAAACATATTTTGGAATTAATGACAAAAACATGGATATATATATGTTTCATGTATATAGGATTATATCCATATACATCATGCCTAAATGTTGTTTAATATCATGTTTTTGTATTTGGATGAGTTTTGGACAAAACGTATTTTCTATTCAAAATCCAAGTTTTAGAAAATACAGTTTTTGGTTTTTGGTAAAAATGATAAGACACAAAAATAGTTCATATTGATTGATATTTGAGCTAAACTTTTACCACATGTTTATATATCAATGCAAAATGATAAAACTATTTTTGGTGATTTTTAGTAAAGATAAAAGAATTTTTAAACATGCTTTTAACCCAGTTTTCTGTTCCAGACTTCACCAGTCGACTAGTCTTCTGACCAAGTCGACTTGGCTGAAGTCGGTCGACCGGCTCGATCGACCGACGTGCACAGATTTGTGCACGTTTGGCAGACACTGGACGGTCGACGTCCGGGTCGACCGGGTCTGAGAGCAGAGCTCTCTGTTTGTTTGGGTCGACCGGGGCGGTCGACCGGTAGCTGGCAATGGGCAAAATTTAACCGTTGGACGGTCGACTGGCAGTGTATTTCTGGCATTTTCTGCTGCCAACGGCTATATTTTTCTGGGGGCTATAAGTACCCCCATGGGAAAGAGTTTTTCTTTAAGATTTTCAGTGCGAATTTTCCCTACTCTCTAGTGTTTTCACAGCAATCAAAAGAAGTTTTTGGATTCAAATTGAACAATCTATTTGGTGTTTTTGCTAGGGTTTGGAATATCAAAGAAAAGGGTTTTTGGGAAAAGATTTTGATTCAACTTCTATATCTTGGTTTCAGTTTTTCCCAAGGATTTTCTTTGTGATTTGATTTCCATTCCATTGGTTTTCTCCACACTTGAGCAACATCTACTTTCTTATTCTATAGGATCTTTGTGTGGGAGAAAGAGATTGTTTGTAGTTGTTGTTTAGACCACCAAGTTAAAAACCTAATCTTTGTTTGGCTTTGTGCCTTGGGTTGTATCCCTCAAGTGGTGAGGTGATCCTTGTTTGCTTTGTGCTAATCCCTCGGGTTGTGAGGTGATTGTTTTGTTGGATTGGAGCTTGCCTCAAGGAGGAGGTTGTGGTTGTAAAGAGAGGAGTTGGGTACTCCTTGTGAGAGTTCTTTGTGGACTTGCTAGTGGATTAGAAATCCTTCGTGTGTCGAAGGCGGGGATGTAGAGCTGGGTGCTCGAACCTCGTAACATATCTTGTTGTTTGCGCTTGATCCATTGACTCTCTCTATCTCTCTCTCTTTACTTTGTGCCTTGCAACTATTCATATTGTTCATTCATTATTGCTTGGCTTGGTTGTGTGTGCATCATTTGTTGATTGCACTTGAGTGTATTGCATTAAGTTTTTAAATTGCGCATTGAGTTCACTAGATTAGCATAATCACCTATTCACCCCACTCTAGGTGATCTTTCAATTGGTATCAGAGCTAGTGCTCCTGATATTTAGGTTTAACCACCTAGGAGTGAGAACTTGGTTTGCTAATCTTCATTTGCATTGTTCATTTGTACTCATTTAGTTTGCTCTCATGGATAGCCCTCCTATGTTTGACCATATTAGACTTGATGCTTGGAAGGCCAATATGAGTAGCCATTTTAAAAGACTAGGACATCTAGTTTATCAAGCCTCCACTATGGAATCATTCCCTAATAGTAGCAAGCATAAGAAGGCAAATGCATTAGCACTTAGAGCACTTAGAGCATCTCTTAGTGAACATCTTTTACCGATGTTGATCGTTATGACTCGGCTTTTGCAGTTTGGAGCTTATTGACATCTCCCGAGCTTCCAAGGATTATCAACAAGATGAGGAGATCTATGAGAGAAAAGTCCAAAGAGCGTTGCCTCATGGTCCAAGGGAATAACTCCCTTGAGGTACAATCGGATTCTCAATTAGATAATAGCTCTAGTTCCTATTGCCATGATTGTTTTGAAGTTCAAACTTTAAATTTGGAACTTGCTCAAAAGCTTGAAAATTTATTGGAAAAACACAATCTTTTGAAAGAGGACAACCTTGTTTTGAAAAATGAATTAAAGGATTTGTGTTCTAATTTTGAATTGGTTTTGCAAGAGAAGGAAGAGATTACTAGTGAACGTGACTCACTAAGATCTCAACTAGACCTTACCCTTAATGAGATTGATGTTTTAAAAAGCAAAAATGATTGTAATGATGTTGTGAAAAACAATGAGATTTTATCTTCTAAAATTGGATTTTGTTTTAAAAGATAACCTTGTTTTGAAAAATAAAATTGATTCAATTACAAAAGAATTGGATTTGGTTTTGAAGAAAAATGAATCTTTGAAATTTGATATTGATTCTCATGTGTGCCATGCTAGTATAGCTTCTTCTTCTTCTTGTACACCTATTGCATGCTCCACTTTGTCTTCCACTATTGAAAATGATATAAATGTTTTGAAGAAAAGTGTTGAATATTTGGGCTCCACTTTGAGCCAATGCACCTTGAATCATTCACGTTTGGAAACCTTGGTTCGCAAGAAACAAGGTCCATCTTTGCATGCACACCCTACACGGCATACACATGCTTCCCACGGTCATCACCATTACATCTATGCTCATGTGTACACTGTTGGCCCAAAGGCCCTTCACCCTAGTTTTGATGATGATCAACTCATGTAGTTATAGTTACTAATGATCTTGTGTTTAATTAGTGACAGATTCATGATCAAGATCTTAGTAGGTGCATAGCTCAACAAAGGATAAAAGAACAATATTTGGAGCTTGCATGTGGTGATCCAAGGAGTTTTTGGATCAAGCTTGGACCAAGTCAAGAAGATGAGAAGCCTTCAAGGGAAGACTTCAAGAAGTTGAAGACTTGGGTCTAGGTATAGAATTTGTATTTTTGTTTTAGTAAAAATGTAAAGGATAGATAGTTGGTGGATTGCTCAAGTTATATCACACACACACACTCTTGATAGAACTCTTGATTTAATTGATTTCATAAAAGATTTCTTTTTAGAAAAGAATTTTTATTTAGAACAAAGATTTTCTTTGAGACAAAATATTTATCTTGGATTTTGGTATTTCATAGTTCATATCTTTAAACCAAAATCATGATTAGAGCTTTATGTCAAAAACATAGATATTCCATATTGATTGTGTAGTGGATCATATCCATACACACCATGCTTTTAAATGAACTCAAATATCTTGTTTTTGTATTTGATGAAGATTTAGAAAAACAAGTTTGGAAAAACATGTTTTGGAAAAATACATTTTGGTTATTGAGCTAATATTTCCAAGTTACAAAAATAGACCAAAACATCTATAACATGTCTTGATTTTGTGCAAGCATGTTTGTTCTTTCAAGTATATTGGTAAAACTATTTTGTAGAATTTCTATGTATTTTTAGGATTTTATAAAAAGATTTTAAATCCTGTTTTCAGACCTGGAGACTGGCTGACAAGCCATGTCGGTCGACCGGACCGGTCGACCGATGTGCACAGCCCTGTGCACGTTGTCAGCACAGTGGCCGGTCAACCGGGTCGGTCGACCGACCAAGAGAGTTTGCTCTCTGGAAATGTCCAGTCGACCGATAGGTCGACCGACAGTTCATTCCAGGTTATCGGTCGACCGAACCGGTCGACCGGTGGCTGCAACGGTCAGAAAAATGACCGTTGGCCGGTCGACCGGCGGTCGACCGACAGCACTGACACAGCCCCAACGGCTCTATTTTCTGGCAGCCTATAAAAGGGGGTTTTGTCAATTGTTTTGAGGTTAAGATTTTTGAGACTTCTTGAGCAGTTTTCTGATACTTTTAGAAGAGTTTCTCTACAAGATTTTAGTGCAAATACTTCCAATCAAAAGGAAGAGTTTTTATCAAGAGAGTGTTAAGTGATTCTTTGAGTTTTTCACCATAGTCTTTCCTTGCTTTTCTCACACCACACTTGAGCTTTCCATTGCTAGATATTCCTATAGGTGTGTTGTAGTGAGAGTGCTCTTTAGGTGATCAAGTGTTGTGATCATCAAAGAGATCCTTTCTTTGTACTTTGAGGAAGCGGGCAAGTGTGCTCGTTGTGGTTGGAGTTCGGTTGTGAACTCTTGGTGGTTCGAGGTGCGGCCTCGGCAAGCTTAGGGGGCTTGCGTGTGTACGGGACTTGGGAGTCCGAGGGTTTGTAGGTGTACGGCACCGAGGAGAGATCCGGTGGGATCTTGCATAGTGGAAATCCTTCGTGTGTCGAAGGCGGGGATGTAGAGCAAGTGTGCTCGAACCTCGAAACAAACCCTTTGTGTTTGCGATTGCTCACTCTTGCTCTCTTTCTCTTTTTGTCTCTATTTTATATCTTGCATTCAATTTATTGTGTTCATCTTATATATGCATGATATATACCCTTGTGCTTAATTGATATATAATTGCGTGGGATTGTTGTTAACACTAGTATTCAACCAAGAGAGCCAACGCGGCACCTCAACCCATTCAAGGGGAATCTAGAGGAGCTTGTCCAGAGCCTCGCAAGGGGAATTCGGCAACACTCTTGTGTTATACATAAGTGTTTAATTAAAGAAGTTTAATTTGGTCTACTTAGTTTTAATTCCGCATTATTTGTTCTTAAGTGACCATTAGATTAGCCATCACCTATTCACCCCCCCCTCTAGGTGATCTTACAATTGGTATCAGAGCTAGTGCTCTTGATATTGGGTCTAACAACCTAAGAGTTAAAGATCCTCTTTTAGGCTAATCACAATATTTTGTACACACACCATGGACTTCATGTCACCACCCACCTTTGACACTCTTAACATCCAAATTTGGAAGGTTAAGATGTCTTTGTTCCTCAAAGGACTTGGCCTTAGTGTATATCTTGCCACTACTAATAATGATTATTGCTTAAATGGTAAGAATCTTGAGGCTAATGCAAAAGCCCTTCATGCTCTTAAATGTACCCTAAATGATGATTATTTATCTAGGGTTTCTAACATTGAATCGGCTTTTGTAGCTTGGAACATCATCACCTCCCTTGGCGAAAAGGATCCATATTATGCCGGGAGCGATTCGGATGTTAGAAGCGACACCTCCAACAAGTGCTACATGGTCCAAGGGATAACCCCTTGAGGTAACTTCCGAATCCGAGGATGAGGATGCTACTATGTCATATGATGAGCTAAATTCATTTTGCCAATTATTGCTTGAGAGATATGACATAATTAAAAGGAAAATAAAAATTTGAAAAAGGATATTGCTTGCATGCATGTAGAACATGACTCTTTTAGAGGTAACATTGCATGCTTGGAAAAAGATAACAAGAATTTGAAAAAGAACATTGATTGCATGCATGTAGAAAATGATTCTTTTAGAAATAAACTTGCATGTTTAGAAAAAGAAAATGAGGATTTGAAAAATGAGAATATTTCCTTAATGTCTAAATTGAATATTTTATGTGAAGGAAATATAATTTGAAAAATAAGATTGATTTGGTGGAAAAACAAAAGGAAGATGTTTTTCAAGAAAATAAATCTTTGAAAAGAAAAATTTGTGAAAAAGAAAAAGATTTTGTTTCACAAAAGAAAAAGAAAAATGATCATATATCTCATCATGCTTCTCATGCTCACATTGATCAAAATGAGATTAAAAATTTGAAAAATAAAATTGATAATTTGAGCTCTAATCTGAGCTCATGTGCATTCAATCATACTAGATTGGAATCTTTGTTTCAAAAGAAACAAGTTCCTCATACTCATGCACATCATCATCATGACCATGCTTATGATGCACATCATGCTCACACTCCCACTCATAAGTATGCTAAGGTGTACATATGTACACATTGTGGCCGCAAAGGCCATCTAAGAAAATTTTGTTATGAAAGGTTAAATGTTCTTATTTTTGATAAAAATAAAAATGCTTGGGTTCCTTACAAGACTAACCCCATAGGACCCAAGAAAATATGGGTACCAAAACCCCCACCTTTTGATTTTGATGTAGGTGAGGGCTCTCACAAAACGTGAGAGGATTGGTGCCTTGGTAGCCGATGCAATGGACATGATGGACAAACATTTGGATGCATTGCTATCAAGGAATCTTGGTGGGAAAGACCACCACACTTGGAGCTTTGGAGTTGGTAACAACATCTAAACTCCTACTTTTATGTTCATGCTATTTACTTATGTCATATTCATAACATGTTCATGATTTTGTTTTAAGATTTTTCATGTGCTTCATGTGGTATTTACATGCTTAGATGTAGAATATTTCAAAACTTGTATTCATACATAGATGTATAGTGAAATACAATTGACTCATATATATGATTGAACTTCATGCTCATTTGTATCCACTTTATGCATATGTATAAGACTAGTTTTGATGATTCTCTTTTATACATGTTTTACCTATTTTAGTGATTTACTTCATGTATATGGGTGTTAATTCAAATCTAATAAATATACATGTATACCCGTGAGTCTCTTGCCTTCATGCAAACATTTAATAGACTCTTTTAATATTTGGGATATGTATGCATATTGCTAGATTTGTATAATTCATACATATACCATGTAGATTATTTTTTAAGATGATTTGTTTTGATAAAAATGATTTTTATGTGTTGGTTGATAAAATTTTGATTAGTCATATTTGATTTGAGCTTCAATAACTAATTTCATGTAGATACTACTTACATAACCTTTGAACACTCGATCTTCAAGAAAAGATATAATTTGGAGCTTTATGGAATATGAGTGCTTGAACTTTTATGTATTTAGTATTATTCATGAAATACATATGATTTCATATTTATGAAGGATCTTTAACTAGTTTGTCAAAAATCCATTTAAACTAGTTATCTATTCTTCAATTGATGCACATGATCCTATTTTTATGGATAAATTCTTTTGTGATTTCAAAATTTTGATGCTTCATTGTATTGAATATTAGTTTAGATGTTAGTATTTGTCAACACTTGGATTTATACTTGTACACCTTATGGACCACAAATAAATCTATATATGATTGGGTTGAATGCTTATTTGTGCCTATTAGATGTACTAGTATAGCCTTATGTTGATGATCATTACATTCTTAAACTTGTATTCCCATTTGGATTTATGTTATGATCATGTGATTTCATTTCATGTATATGGTTATTTTGCCAAAACATTAAGATATACATGGATACCTCTTGAGTCATTTGCCTTTCATGCAAATCTATATATATGGACTCAATTGTGTTAGAGATATGTATGTATGCTTCTTGTATTGACAAAACATACATATATTATGAAACATTTTTTTTAATAAAATTTTTTTTTATGATTTTCAAGGTTTTAAAAGTTATGATAATTCAAAATTTAAAGGAATATTGAGTTTTATTGTAATTTTCATGATGCCATGCTTCACATAACATTAGTACACTCACATCTCTTGAAAACATTAAATGGACTTTATGGATTAGAGTGTTTTAGTGCCTTGTGATTTATGCATATTCCATGAAAAACCTTTTGATTTATTCCTTGATAACTAGTTCGAATTCTTCATGTGTTAGATTATATGACATATACACCTAAGCCTATTTCTCTATTGGTATCATTGGTTATTTGCAATTGGTATCAATATGAACCTTTTTGGTATATACTCATATTTTGCTTTCTTTATATGTATGTATCCATCTCTATTGATATAATCTCTTCATACATATATATGATAGTTGTGTGCTTGTTTTACAATTGGTATCTTTTAAAGCACATAGATTGTTAATGCTAAGCTTAATTAGACTTCAAATTGGTATTTCATAATAAGCTTGTGCATTGTATTTTTTGAAATTGGTATCAAAAATTCAAAATTTGATTATTTTACAATTGGAACCATGCAAAATTGTGTTATTTGATATCTTATAATATGATCTCTTTCTAAGATATCTCAAAATTTGTTGTTATTAAGAAAAATTCAAAATTTATTTTATAAAGAAAATTCAAAATTTTTTTTTTTGTATTTCCTATATGCAAGGAGAGCTTAACATCTCTTCTACATATAGATTCATGTTGAGTATATTATAATTTGAGGAGCTTGACAACTCTTCTTTTCATGATATACGTGTGTAGGGGAGCTTCACATCTCCTCTTATGCATGACATATTATACGTTATGTGAATTAGGGCTTGTCATCCCTCTTTCATGTAATGTATATGTGTCGGGAAGCTAACTTAACGTCTTCCTCTTCATGAATTTATATCGCATATAAATTTTATTGATTGATTTGTATTTACCCCTCCTTGATCTCTTTGTTTTTAACAAAAAGGGGGAGAAAATTTGTTTGATGTATTTTTACTTTGAACCCTTTGTTGATGATTGACAAAAAGGGGGAGAAGTATTTGAGATTGTATTGTATATGCATGTTTTCATTGCTTAAGGGGGAGAAGTATTTGTCTTTCTTACTTATTATGCATATATGTTGTATTTTGCAATTAGGAGAAAAAGATTTGACTTAAGATTTGATTTTGTTATGATTGCATCTCCTTACATTGCATACATGTCATGTGCTTTTATTGCCATATCTATTATTTCTTGTCATGCATGAGTTAAGGGGGAGCTTCTTTGAAGCTTTACTTTAATCCATGCATATATAACTCCATGAGTTTTGTCATCATCAAAAAGGGGAGATTGTTGGCCCAAAGGCCCTTCACCCTAGTTTTGATGATGATCAACTCATGTAGTTATAGTTACTAATGATCTTGTGTTTAATTAGTGACAGATTCATGATCAAGATCTTAGTAGGTGCATAGCTCAACAAAGGATAAAAGAACAATATTTGGAGCTTGCATGTGGTGATCCAAGGAGTTTTTGGATCAAGCTTGGACCAAGTCAAGAAGATGAGAAGCCTTCAAGGGAAGACTTCAAGAAGTTGAAGACTTGGGTCTAGGTATAGAATTTGTATTTTTGTTTTAGTAAAAATGTAAAGGATAGATAGTTGGTGGATTGCTCAAGTTATATCACACACACACACTCTTGATAGAACTCTTGATTTAATTGATTTCATAAAAGATTTCTTTTTAGAAAAGAATTTTTATTTAGAACAAAGATTTCTTTGAGACAAAATATTTATCTTGGATTTTGGTATTTCATAGTTCATATCTTTAAACCAAAATCATGATTAGAGCTTTATGTCAAAAACATAGATATTCCATATTGATTGTGTAGTGGATCATATCCATACACACCATGCTTTTAAATGAACTCAAATATCTTGTTTTTGTATTTGATGAAGATTTAGAAAAACAAGTTTGGAAAAACATGTTTTGGAAAAATACATTTTGGTTATTGAGCTAATATTTCCAAGTTACAAAAATAGACCAAAACATCTATAACATGTCTTAATTTTGTGCAAGCATGTTTGTTCTTTCAAGTATATTGGTAAAACTATTTTTGTAGAATTTCTATGTATTTTTAGGATTTTATAAAAAGATTTTAAATCCTGTTTTCAGACCTGGAGACTGGCTGACAGGCCATGTCGGTCGACCGGACCGGTCGACCGATGTGCACAGCCCTGTGCACGTTGTCAGCACAGTGGCCGGTCGACCGGGTCGGTCGACCGACCAAGAGAGTTTGCTCTCTGGAAATGTCCAGTCGACCGATAGGTCGACCGACAGTTCATTCCAGGTTATCGGTCGACCGAACCGGTCGACCGGTGGCTGCAACGGTCAGAAAAATGACCGTTGGCCGGTCGACCGGCGGTCGACCGACAGCACTGACACAGCCCCAACGGCTCTATTTTCTGGCAGCCTATAAAAGGGGGTTTTGTCAATTGTTTTGAGGTTAAGATTTTTGAGACTTCTTGAGCAGTTTTTCTGATACTTTTAGAAGAGTTTCTCTACAAGATTTTAGTGCAAATACTTCCAATCAAAAGGAAGAGTTTTTATCAAGAGAGTGTTAAGTGATTCTTTGAGTTTTTCACCATAGTCTTTCCTTACTTTTCTCACACCACACTTGAGCTTTCCATTGCTAGATATTCCTATAGGTGTGTTGTAGTGAGAGTGCTCTTTAGGTGATCAAGTGTTGTGATCATCAAAGAGATCCTTTCTTTGTACTTTGAGGAAGCGGGCAAGTGTGCTCGTTGTGGTTGGAGTTCGGTTGTGAACTCTTGGTGGTTCGAGGTGCGGCCTCGGCAAGCTTAGGGGGCTTGCGTGTGTACGGGACTTGGGAGTCCGAGGGTTTGTAGGTGTACGGCACCGAGGAGAGATCCGGTGGGATCTTGCATAGTGGAAATCCTTCGTGTGTCGAAGGCGGGGATGTAGAGCAAGTGTGCTCGAACCTCGAAACAAACCCTTTGTGTTTGCGATTGCTCACTCTTGCTCTCTTTCTCTTTTGTCTCTATTTTATATCTTGCATTCAATTTATTGTGTTCATCTTATATATGCATGATATATACCCTTGTGCTTAATTGATATATAATTGCGTGGGATTGTTGTTAACACTAGTATTCAACCAAGAGAGCCAACGCGGCACCTCAACCCATTCAAGGGGAATCTAGAGGAGCTTGTCCAGAGCCTCGCAAGGGGAATTCGGCAACACTCTTGTGTTATACATAAGTGTTTAATTAAAAGAAGTTTAATTTGGTCTACTTAGTTTTAATTCCGCATTATTTGTTCTTAAGTGACCATTAGATTAGCCATCACCTATTCACCCCCCCCTCTAGGTGATCTTACATACACTTGTACACATTGTGGTCGACAAGGCCACCTTGCTAGATTTTGTTATGATCGTGTTTATCATGAAAATTTAGCAACTAATCTTGTTTGGGTTAGAAAAGATACTAACCCCCGTGGACCCAAAAGAAAATGGGTACCAAAGACCACCTCTATGCTTTTTGATGTAGGTGGGAGCTCTCGCATCACGTGAGGGTATTGGTGCCTTGAGGTGGATGCGTTCTAAGCCCAAAAGAGAACCATTTGGATGCTTCACTCTCAAGGAAATTTGGTGGGAGGACCACCGTGGTTTGGAGAACTAGAGATGTACCTTCATCGGTTTTGGTATCACTCTCTAACTCCCGTTTTTATTATGCATGCTTTTAATGTTCATCTATTCATAGCATGTCTTGTTTTATCGTTCATTATGCTTATGTCATGTTGATTAGAATAGTGTTATACATGTTTAGTTACTTGAGCACTCATGTTTTATATGGATCTATATTTAGTGTTCTCACCTTGTTTAAACTAACATGTATGCACTAGATGTAATGCACATGCATATACATAATGATCATGTGGATGTTTATTTTTTGTTTTGTTGAATCATGTTTTATTGTTTCATGATTAGTATGATATTTGCCATGTTTATTAGACTTATGCTTTACATGATTAGTTGTTGAGACACCCATGTTTAGTATGGACCCATATTTTGTGTTCTCTTTATGTTTTAGCTATCATGTTAATCATAGATCTAATGCACATGTCTTTGTCATGCTAATCATATGGTTGACTATGACTTTTTGTCTTAATAATTCATGTTTTGATTATTATGTTTATCATGTTGGGTTATGATTCCCGTTTTATGCTTAATGATTTGATTACTTGTTTAGATGTTCGTTTTCATTAAGACTAGAATTTATACTTGCACATGTAGTGGGACACAAATAAATCTTTATATATGTTTGTGCTTGGATGCTTATTTGTACCCATTAAATGTGCTAATATAGCCTAGTTTTGATGATTCATGCATTTTAAACTTGTATTCCTATTTTTGGATTTGTTTTATGTGTATGAGTTTTCATTTCATGTATATGTTTATTTTGCCAAACCTTAAGATATACATGTATACCCTTTGAGTCATTTGCCTTTCATGCAAATCTATATATATGGACTCAATTGTGTTTAGGGATATATATGTATACTTATTGTGTTGACAATTCATACATATACCTTGAAATGAAATTAGTTTTGGTGAAAATTTAGTTTTTCTTGATTTCGTGTTTATTTGTTTAACTTCATGTATATGTCTATCTTATCCAAACTATTGATTATACATGTACATCCTTGAGCCACGTGCCTTCATGCATATACTTTGTGGACTCATTATGTTTAGGATATGTATGTATACTTTAGTTTGTACATGACATACATATACCTTGAAGTTCATATCGTTTGGATGAATTTCATGTTTGCTAAGTGATTTCACATTTATAATGAATTTCATGTTTTTAAGATGATTTCAATTGGTGATTTTATATCTTAGATGAATTTCATGTTTTCAAGAAATTTCACATGAGCTTGATTGTCCATTTTCATGTTGATATGTTTCTCACAACACTTGTACACTCACCTTATTTAATGTTTTCTCATGACTTAGTTTTCATGAGTACAAATTGTGCTATATGGATTTTGAGTGTTCTAGTGATCATGTGATTTACATGTGTTTCATGAAAAATAACTTTGTTTTATTACTTACTTGAAGGATTTCGTACTAGTTCTAAAAAGTTTTTCCTATAACTAGTTCGTATTCTTCACTATGGTAGAGATTTTCAAACATACTACATTTTCAAATCTATTTTTGAAAACCCCTACCTTCAATGGGAGGTTGGATGGGAGATCATGTTCATGTATGCCTTTAAAATGAAAATCATTTAAAACTTGAACCATGATTGGGAGGTAGATAATATGAGATATACATTTGATCTTATTGTTATTTCAACTGGTATCATTGAATTCTTTCAATTAGTATCAATCTTGACACTTCTTGTATACTCATATGTGTTTGTATGTATGTATACTTCATTCCAAGAATATCAATTTCTATTGGTATCTATTTTTCATACGTATATATGTTTTATTTGTGCTTATTATATCCCTATATCTTTAAGCTCAAAATCTTGTTTATGCTAGTGCTTGAGCTTTAATTTTGTTCCAATTGATTACTTTTAAATTGGTATCAAGCCTATGCATTATTTTAGTTGGTATTTCATAAAGGGGGAGAAAATTTGATTTTGTTTTTCAAGTGGTATTTGATTCCCACTCCCTTGCTTTATGATAGAAGATAAAACTCAAATTTGGCATCATATGTTCAAAATGAAAAATATTTACAATTGGTATCAAAAACATTCAAGATTTATTATGTTTAATTTCAAATTGGTATCAAGATTTTTCATGTCTTTTGCTTAAAATTGGTATCAATATTTTTTTCTCTTGTTTGTTTCCTTTCAATTGGTATCAAGATGCTATTCTTTGACATATTTTCAATTGGTACCTTAATTGACTGTCACCCCAAATTGACTTTGTTTTTGTTTTAGTCAAAAAGGGTGAGAATATTGTTTTCATTGTTTTCAACCTTTTATTTCGAACAAAAAGAAAAAAAAATTTATTGATTTGGTTTTGTTTTTACCCCTTATTGAAGATTGATTCTTTGTATTAAAAGAAGAAAAGATTTTGTTTTGTTTGAGTTTTACCCCTTTGTTGATGATTGACAAAAAGGGGAGAAGTATTTTGGGTTTATATATGCATGTTTATGTTTTATGTTTTGCATATATTAAGTTTAATTTAGTTTAATTTTAATTGATATCTAAAGCATGTTTTGTAATTGATATCTAGATCATGTTTTGTAATTGGTATCTAGAGTGTAATTGGTATCTAGATCATGTTTTGTAATTGGTATCTAGAGTGTAATTGGTATCTAGAGCATGTTTTGTTTTAAACATTTCATTGGTATCTAGAACCCTTTATTGTTTATGCATTTTTATGCATTCATGTTTAAGAACCTTTATTGCATATTATTTATTGTTTATTTGTTTATGCATGAGTTAAGGGGGAGCTTCTTTGAAGCTTAACTTTAATCCATGCATATATAACTCCATGAGTTTTGTCATCATCAAAAAGGGGGAGATTGTTGGCCTAAAGGCCTTCCACCCTAGTTTTGATGATGATTAACTCATGTAGTTATATGTACTAATAATCTTGTGATTTTAGTTTCAGATCATTAATCAAGATATTAGTAGGTGATTAGCTTCAACAAGATGATTTGGAAGCTTTCACATGTTGATTTAAGAGCCCGAGCGTCAAAGATCATATATAGCACTTGCTCGGTGGATCAAGGAGTTTGTGGATCGAGTCGGCTTGGAGATTGCACTCTACAAGAAGACATCGGTACCATAGTTTAGTTTTGTGTTTAGATCCAAATTGTAAAGATTAGAATAGTATGATATGCTCAAGTTCACAACACACACGTTTCATGTTTTGGTTTTCAGTTTAGGTTTAACCGATCTTGGTTTTCACGAAGATCTTGGTTTCAGATCATTGATCAAAACAAGTTTACATGGTTTAATGTATATTAGATTTGTTTTATATACATGCATGTTTTAATTTCCTAGACAAACTTAGTTTTGACTTACTTATTCATGTGTTTATGTTTTGATATTTTTAACAAAACATATTTTGGAATTAATGACAAAAACATGGATATATATATGTTTCATGTATATAGGATTATATCCATATACATCATGCCTAAATGTTGTTTAATATCATGTTTTTGTATTTGGATGAGTTTTGGACAAAACGTATTTTCTATTCAAAATCCAAGTTTTAGAAAATACAGTTTTTGATTTTTGGTAAAAATGATAAGACACAAAAATAGTTCATATTGATTGATATTCGAGCTAAACTTTTTACCACATGTTTATATATCAATGCAAAATGATAAAACTATTTTTGGTGATTTTTAGTAAAGATAAAAGAATTTTTAAACATGCTTTTAACCCAGTTTTCTGTTCCAGACTTCACCAGTCGACTAGTCTTCTGACCAAGTCGACTTGGCTGAAGTCGGTCGACCGGGTCGGTCGACCGACGTGCACAGATTTGTGCACGTTTGGCAGACACTGGACGGTCGACCGTCCGGGTCGATCGGGTCTGAGAGCAGAGCTCTCTGTTTGTTTGGGTCGACCGGGGCGGTCGACCGGTAGCTGGCAACGGGCAAAATTTGACCGTTGGACGGTCGACCGCCCGGTCGACCAGCAGTGTATTTCTGGCATTTTCTGCTGCCAACGGCTATATTTTTCTGGGGGCTATAAATACCCCATGGGAAAGAGTTTTTCTCTAAGATTTTCAGTGCGAATTTTTCCTACTCTCTAGTGTTTTCACAGCAATCAAAAGAAGTTTTTGGATTAAAATTGAACAATCTATTTGGTGTTTTTGCTAGGGTTTGGAATATCAAAGAAAAGAGTTTTTGGGAAAAGATTTTGATTCAACTTTTATATCTTGGTTTCAGTTTTTCCCAAGGATTTTCTTTGTGATTTTGATTTCCATTCCATTGGTTTTCTCCACACTTTAGCAACATCTACTTTCTTATTCTATTGGATCTTTGTGTGGGAGAAAGAGATTGTTTGTGGTTGTTGTTTAGACCACCAAGTTAAAAACCCAATCTTTGTTTGGCTTTGTGCCTTGGGTTGTATCCCTCAAGTGGTGAGGTGATCCTTGTTTGCTTTGTGCTAATCCCTCGGGTTGTGAGGTGATTGTTTTGTTGGATTGGAGCTTGCCTCAAGGAGAAGGTTGTGGTTGTAAAGAGAGGAGTTGGGTACTCCTTGTGAGAGTTCTTTGTGGACTTGCTAGTGGATTAGAAATCCTTCGTGTGTCGAAGGCGGGGATGTAAAGCTGGGTGCTCGAACCTCGTAACATATCTTGTTGTTTGCGCTTGATCCATTGACTCTCTCTATCTCTCTCTCTTTACTTTGTGCCTTGCAACTATTCATATTGTGCATTCATTATTGCTTGGCTTGGTTGTGTGTGCATCATTTGTTGATTGCACTTGAGTGTATTGCATTAAGTTTTTAAATTGCGCATTAAGTTCACTAGCTTAGCATAATCACCTATTCACCCCCCCTCTAGGTGATCTTTCAGGTGTTAGCTCCGCCGCACCTTAGTGTTTAGCGCCTGATGTTGTGTTATGCAGTGGCCCTATCTGAGTTTATCTTTACTCGTGGCTAGTTCCGACAGCACTTTGCACTCTAACCTCGTTCCCCGAATTTCCCCACCTGACTTTTTTTCATGGATTTAATGAACCAAATTTTCTTGCTATGTCTGAACAAGCTTGTCATAATTTTCTCGACGATCTATTCAGCCAACATTGTAGGATGTAGGTATTCACTAGATAATTAATTTACAGTCGGATTAACAGTCAGAAGGCAGTTATTATGAATTATAAGTTATGCTTCTCAGAGTAATTGACGCCCAGTATTCAGAACTTATTATTATCAGTTGTTCTTTATTAATGTATCTGCAAATCAGTTATCGGGTTTTGTTTTCCTATGATATTATGATCTATTATCTAGAGTAAGTCAGTTTACAGAAGTTTTGGCAGATAATTATATGTGAGAGTGAGAGATAGTTCAGCTACACGGTATTCCAGTTATATTATGTCGGGCAGAGACACGGGATTCGGTTCGTGATTCTATTAAAGTCTTCATAGAAGTTTAGTGGCTCTTCTTATATTTTATCTTATCACTCTCAGAAAGACCGAGTAGTCCAATCGGACCATTCAAAATCTTAGTTATCTTCTTCTAGCAGAATTCTCTTACAGTTTTCAGGTCTGTATTGATATGGCACCGTCCGAAGAATTATACGGTAGGAAGAACAGAAGACGTCTAGGCCCAGAGTTATTGATCAGTCGGTTATAAGAATTACCCTTAGCTAGTCATATCTTAACTAGTCTATTCTCGTCCCTATCCTTTCCTATGATCATTCTCCCCTTATCGAAATTTCGAGGATGAAATTTTTGTAAGGTGGGTAGAATATAACACCCTGTTTTAGGAATATGTACTTAGATATGTATTCAGATTTTTCATCATATTATTTTAATTACTTTTCACAATTGTTTTTATTTTATCATTGTTTATGCAATCATTTTGTATTGGATCCAGACCGTGGACTCGGAGTCAGCCATAGTCTGAACTAGGGACCCGATCATAGTATACTGATCGATTTGACCTTTTAATAATTAGATTTGATCGATTTAATTTCAAATATCGTTTTCCAATATTTTAAAATTTTCATGATTTTTCAGATTTTTTCTGAATTATTTTTATAAAAACCCTAAAAATCAGGATTAATCAGTATCACTGGTTTATTCCCAGATTTTTAATTTACAAATGATGTTGAATTTTGAGAAACTGCTTTCATATATTTTCTTAAAATAATATTACTATCTTAATACATTTTTTGAGAATTTTTAGAATTTAACAGATTTCGACCAGATTATGCGTCGACCAGTATTGGCGGTCGATTTTAAAATTTTTAATTTAAAAATCATACATAATTTCTTAAAATGGATTACACCATGACTCTTAAAATAATATTCTTTATTTTTTAGAATTTTTTCTGAGATACTTGAATTTTGAGCGATTCCGATATTTTTCCGAAAATTTTTCGCATCCGCGACCAAATCTGGGGAATCCGCCACTCTAATTATTTTTCCATTTTCTTTCAATTATTTTTTTCTTTTTTCCTTTTCTTTTTTTTTCTTTTTTCCTTCCTTCCTTTCCCTTCTATCATACTGTAAAACCTTCTCCATTCTTCTACTACATTCTTCAACCTTCCTCTAAAATATTTCCTTCAAAATAATCCAAACACTCATCACTCCTCTCCCATTACCCATGGCCGGCCATAGTTCCCTCTCCCATAATCCTTACACAAAAAACCCTAACCCTAATCCCTTTCTTTTCTCCTCCAACTCCAAATGCAACCCCTTCCTTCTTCTTTCCTTTTCATTTCTCCATCAAAACCCTAATAATCACCAACTCCTCCTTCATCTCCACCACAACCACAACAACGACAACTTCTCCAACTCCTTACCATCATCTTCTTCCTCATCCATCTCCATTTATTCCACCACAACTCCAAAACTTCACCATTCAAACCACCATCTCCTTTACCTTCTCCAAAACTACCACCACCACTTAATCCTACCACAAAACCACTATCACACCACCTACTCCTAGGCTGGCCACCAAGCTTGGATAGGATCCAGGTTCCTCTTCGATGGCAACCCCTCCGATGATCGTTCTGGCGACCATTCCGGTGACCACTTCGCTAACAACACCATCATCATCTTCACTTCCACCATCACCACACCACCTCCATCACTTTTATTTCAACTTCCAACACCACCACCTCTTCACCCCAAGGCCAGCTACTACCCTAAGCCTAGTGCCAGCCCCTTTACTCCGGCGACGTCTCCAGTGACCATTCCGGCGACAACTCCACCACCAACTTCAACATCAACTTCCACCACCACCACTACAACCCTTCCTCATCACCACCTCCTATACTTCTCTTTCCATCACCACTGTATTCACTCTCATTACCATAACACCACCATTATCACCACCACCTCAACCTATAACATCACCATCATCTTCATCACTTTCCATTTGTGCTGGAACGCTAGTCCACATATCTAGATATCTTAGTAGGATGAGTAGATGCCAAGATAATAAATCGTTGTCTTGCTTTGCATCTGGGTTTGTGCCGCTGGTTTTTCATATTTGCTTTCATCGAGTTTTACTTCGGATTTTTGATTTTATTAATCATTAGTATATTTTTAGCTTACCACCTATGTACTTTTCCTCCTGACTTGATCACCCCTCTTTTTATACTGATTACTGGTTACCACTCATACTTGATGTCTCATTCATGTCTGGCATGCCTATACTCACAACACAGTTTTCAATGCATATCTTTCAAACTTAGATTTATCGATACACGTGTGCCTGTCCATGCATGTCATTTGGCATTCGCACCACCACTCATTGGGGAGTACTGACTCCCCTGGATCCTCATGTCCAGATCTCGGAGCTTAGAGCTTATGGATTCTTCCGGTTGCTGATCAGAGTAGCGCAGCTGAAGCGTGAATCATCGACAGATCATCTGGAGCCTTATCCTTCCAGGCCCCCTGCTCGTCTCTCGAGTTTTCCTTCTGTAACTTGTGAGCGCCCTTTGTACTGTTCATAATTGTACATCTCTTTGTAAGTTGTATTCTCACATCTGCACCTATCGAAGATGTCATATTCTAGTAATATTGTGTCACATCTGGTGATAACTTTATAATTGTACTCATATATTGGAATGCATAATGCACCACGTATTTTTGTACTCTAATTATTGCCTGTATTGATGCATAGCGTATATACATGAGGGATTTCTGACCCGTGTAGATACGTCACAGTAACGTCTCCGTACTCGTGGGATCGAGGCATTACAAATAGTTAGATTATCAAACAGGCAAGCGGGCAGGCAAGTAAGCGATCATCCAAGCAAAGCTAAACAAGCGGGAGTGAAGTTAACGTGCAGCACTAGACGCCATCACGCTCGGCGTGGTTACCGCTCGCAGCACGGCTAAACGTACACGACAGAGCGAGCGTATGAACGCTATTCTACCGTGTGGGCGAAGCCGCGCTTACGGTGTACTATGTTCGAATGGAGTTAGTGGCACATTGCTGATGCTAGGTCCACCTACCAAGCATAGCATATAGAAAGTCCAGAGGAATTTAAAAACTTTAGAAAGGTTAAGCCCAGAGGCTTTCGTATAGTGATTGGTCACTAATGTTGCATATTTAATGTCACATTTCCATACTTATTTTAGAATAAAAGCCTGCATTGTCCTAATTATTTGTTTAATTTATTTGCAGGCCCAATCCTTAAGGAGATGAAGAGAAATGAGCCCAAAAGCCCACCAGAATTCTGAATTAAATCAGAGTTAATTCGTACACATAAAATCAGGGCAAAATCAAGAGGTTGAACCAGTTGAGAAGAATCCTCTTAGAATCGATCGGTTAAAGCCAGGAATCCAAGGCCATTTCGTCAGAATCCGGAGCTCAAACGAAGAAACCAACAAAGGATAAAGTCAGAAGAAACTCCCGGGATGACCCACCAACAGGGTGTGGCCATCTGGCCACACCCTTGTCGCGGAAACGCGGCTTGGGCCGCGTTTCCGCGGCAATCTGGGGAGTTAGGGGGAGCGTGAACTCCCCTGACCTCCCCGGGATCTTGGTTGTTGGGTTTTGGCCTATAAAAAGGCATTTTCTGTGCTGAAAGTGGACGTCAAGGCAGATTAGGATTTAGCCTAGTTTTAATTCTTTATAGTTTAGGTTTTTCTTTTCTTGTTATGTAATTTGTATGTAACTTAGGGTAGAAGAAGATTCATGTAAGTAAGAGAGAGGGGCTGATGTTGAGAGTGACACCGACGATGTACCCTACTCCTTTCTTTCATTGTCTCAGCAAGTAATAAAGGTAAATGCTTTGTTTGTTTTCTATTCTGCTTTACTTTACATTTGTTTTGCTTTCCTCTTCCTCTTCTACTTTACCTTGGTTGTTGTTGTTGAGTTACAAGTGAATTCCAAAGCAAGTCTAACTAAGCTACGTGAGAGCCAGCGATAGTTCATGAAGACGTTCTCCTCTTCCAAGCTCCGCATCACTTCGTTCTTCTTATGCTTGACGATATAATGTGCATGGGGACTGAGCTCGAGTTTATGATCTATGCGTTGAACGCCTCCGAAGCAAAAAGGTAGAACTTGCTAAAAGGTTTCCAAGTAAGTCATGAATCAACCTAGGTAAGTATCGCTTCACTTTTCTTTACTTTCTTTCTTTTCTTTCTTAGTTTAGATCACCAACCACTTCTTCCAAATCATGTTCATTCTTCTTTCCACTTCATTGTACATAGTCGCTTTCATCGTTTTCTGATTTTCCACCTTCTTCATCTCTCGCTTTCTTCTTAACTTTAACCATTAACTTTCTTTTTCTTTTTCTTAACTTTAAAAACAGAGAAGAATTCTCGTTTGGTTTCTATAACGATTTCAATAAAACTGTAAACGCTTCCATCGCAAACCCTCCTTGTGGATCACGACCCGCATAGCCACTTGCTATAGCGGAAGAATTGAGCACTTGCACATATTCTTTCTTAAGTTCTATAATCTTGTATTTTTTGTGCAGGTTGTGCCTCAATTAAATTTTGGCGCCGTTGCCGGGGAGGGTAAAACGGTTTTTATTGAAATCTGAATTTTTATTGAAATTTTTTTAGAACTAAACGAATTTTCTTCTCTGTTGCAGGTTACAGGGCAAGTAAAGCAGAAAATTATTATTGCAGTGACATACAAGTGGCCTTGGGCCTCTGCTCCAAAAAGCAGAGACCGAGGGCCCTCTGAATTGCCGCATTTCCACGGCAAAAGCGCGGATCCGCGGCAAGGACGAGTTGACTACTAACTGCTTTTTGCAGGGCTGCTTAGTTTACAAATTCTACTTTGCTGCAACTTTAATTTTTCTTATATGCCATAACATAAGCCTGCTAATAATCAATAGTAAAATATTTGTTGAAAAGATAAAAAATTGATTAGACATTTGCATTTTAGGCACATGTCTTTTTAATTCCTTTATTTTTTTTTACTGTTGAAGATTGCTGGAGCAAGGTACGTATGCATTGCATCTAGAATAGGACTATCTCTTGGTTGATTTATATCGCTTAGAGTGCATCTTATTTATCTTGTACACTTGCACAAAAACTGATCTTAAGGGCACCACCCAATAATAAGATAAGGTGGGGATTTAATCACCCTTCCTTAGCCCAAAAATCAGAATCCAAGCACTCACTAACCCAAGCCTAACTTAAAATGAGTAGACGTTGGCCCTAGGGACATCTCGGACTCAATTAGGAGATTATCCTAAGGGGAAAGGTGTTGGAACTTGACTCTTGCCAAATCAGTGTCTAGGAAAGGGATTAAGGGCCGAAAGCCCGAAGGTTGGTGGTTATTTAATTAAGGAACGTCTTTTGACGGAAAACCTCCCACCAACCTTGCCCTGACCTGGCTGATTAGCTTGTGGTCAAAGTCTACATTAAACCTCCTGTGGACAGTCTAACCAGTTAGGAGTCGTCTAGGTCTAGGTCTACCCTAACTTAGGTTAGAATTTTTTCTTTCTTGTTGTTTATTTGTTTGTTTTTCTTTCTTTTTGTTTGTATTCCATTGTGTGATATGGCTTATAATAATAATTTTTCCAACTATAATAATAATCCATATTGCACATCAAACTCTTTTTCGGACATTACCAACCTGGCATATCATGACTTTAACCAACCTAGTGTGCCGGATTGGTCTTATCCGAATCCATATAACCCATGTCCCCCATCGTATGACTATAATTTCCATAACGATTTCAACTCTTCACAGAGTCAGTGGGGATTCACCTACCCCGAGTCCAATTTTCAACCACAGTGTCCTCCTTCTCCACCTAGTCCACACTATTTTCAAGATTCATACTCAGTTCCACCCGTCCAAAATAGGAAACCATCAATTATGGAAATGAGTATGCGTGAGTCCAAACGCAAATCCCAAAATCTGATGGACTCACAATTTCACTACCACTTCCAAGACAATTCTTCATCTTTTCATCAAAATAATGAACCTATCAACTATGAAAAGATGCTTGAAGCCATGACTCAGGCTCAAAACACTCGTAATCGTGACATAGATATGATGGTCGAATCTCTACGTTCCCACCGTCCTGATGTCACTAACTATTCTGTTAGAGCCAAAGAGTCATGTAGTTTTGGAAATCAAGATTCCATTTCAGCACAACCATTTGAACTTACCCAAACTCCAAATGATATTAATAGTTTGGCTAGTTTTCCTTTTCCTGAAATAGAACTTGAAAATGATTATGATCCTGAACCCCAACTTAGTGATTCAATTCTATTTCCTGATTCGATTATGACTCCGGTATCTTCACCTGACTTCAATCTTTTTTCGGAGTCAACATTGGATCCTATACCAATTCATAAAGAAATTGAATCACCCATCTTTGAGGATCATGTTGAACTTGACCAACTTTACAATTTTGAAAATCCCTGGATAAATTGGCAAGTTCTCCATTTTTTGATATTGAACTCAATGAGATATGTGACCCAGATTCTCACATATGTGATCCAGTTCAACTTTCTGAATCAATATTGACTCCTGTTTTATTACCAAACTTGAATAATATTCTAGAGTCAGTTTTGATTCCCCCACCTATCATTCCTGAACTGGAATCACCCATATTAGGTCACATTCCATTATTGGAAAATACATGTGGACTTGAGTTTCAATTTCTTGACTTGGACCCACTTCCTGAACCTATTCCGACTCCTGAACCTTTACTTGACTTAAGTCAACTTCCTGAGTCGGTATTAGTTCCTGTCCTTCCTGAGTCCAAGTCAACCGTTCTATCATTTCATACTCCATTCTGGGACAAGGTGGTTGACAAATTTGACTCCGAAATTTGTTATGAAATTTGAAAATTAGATGGGGTCACATACTTAATAAAAATCCTTCATGGACAAATCTTTTTAATGGGTTATATTAAAGATAGTGCTGGTGGGTTCCTCCGAGACCCAAGAAAAGTTGATTGGGCCATGTTTCGTGGACCAATCAGACCACCACCGGAACCACCACCTTAAGGTAACAATTTTCCTTCCCTTTCTTCTTTTTCATGCATCTATGCATTAATTCATACATTGAGGACAATGCATGAGATAGGTGTGGGGGAGGGTCTAACATAACTTTTCTTTTTCTTTAAAGTATATTAAAAAAAAATTACATTTTTTCTTTACTTTAAAAACTTTTTGAAAAATAGAAACAATATTTTGACTTATTTTTGTAAGAAATTAAGTTAATTTTAAGGAATAGGAAAATCCAAATAGGATTTCTTATACTTGGTCAAAATAAGATTATTTGTTTGATTTATAGAGATAGGAAGATAATTTGTCAAAGTAATTTGGTCTTGAACTTTACCTTGATGAAATATGCACACTTCATACACTTACACACTTAGGGTTCAAAAACAAAGATTCTTATGCCTTATTAAAAATATATATATATAAACAAATCTAATTATTGATTAGCTAGGTGCTTTGGCCTAAGAAAGCCTTAGTATTTATGCAAAAGATAATTAGATGAGTTTGAAAAAAAAAAGAAAAAAAAAGAGAAAAAAAAAAAACAAGTCTAATTATTGATTAGCTAGGTGCTTTGGCCTAAGCAAGCCTTAGTATTTATGCGAAAGATGATTAGATAAGTTTGAAAAGAAAGATCCTCTGATTAAGCTGGGTATTTGTGCCTAATAAAGCATAAGTATTCACGCCTAAAAGGGGTACATCATATAATAAAATCCTTAGTTTTGTGGCCTTGTTTGCTCGAGTCTTAAGTCCTAGGGGTGTCTTCTCACCTGGTGCCCTAAGACCGTCTGGTTTGGGAGTCATCGATTAAAGGCTCGTTACATGGGCAGATTAGAAAGCCTAAACTAAGGAATAATACCACTAAATATATATATATATATATATATATACACAAATAAAAAAGGCATAAGAGTTAGAGTTAATGAGCCCTTAGTCAAAATTTTCACAGTCACAAGGTGCATATGACTTAGGGTAAAGTAATAGACTAGATGAGAAGTACAATTTGACTCCTTACTTTGATTGATAACAAATTTTTGAATAGAGACTAAGTTTAGGAATGAAAAATTCAGCTTTCCTATAACTTATAGATTGCTTAGATCTTACAATCATATTTCAAATATTTTTCTCTTTCAAAATGCTTTTCAAAAATACTAACTCTTTATTTCTCTTTCTTTATGGATTTTGTGGGTGCAATCCGCTGAAAACCCTCACGAGACAAAACTCGTCCTCTAGGGGGAACCTAGAGGTTTAACGGTTTGTTGCACATGCTCAGTGCAATCGCGCGACCTGCGAAAGTGTCTAATAATCTCTAGTATAATTAGTTGTTTGCTCGAGGACGAGCAAAAAATAGGTATGGGGGTGTGATTGGTCACTAATGTTGCATATTTAATGTCACATTTCCATACTTATTTTAGAATAAAAGCCTGCATTGTCCTAATTATTTGTTTAATTTATTTGCAGGCCCAATCCTTAAGGAGATGAAAAGAAATGAGCCCAAAGCCCACCAGAATTCTGAATTAAATCAGAGTTAATTCGTACACATAAAATCAGGACAAAATCAAGAGGTTGAACCGGTTGAGAAGAATCCTCTCAGAATCGATCGGTTAAAGCCAAGAATCCAAGGCCATTTCGTCAGAATCCGGAGCTCAAACGAAGAAACCAACAAAGGATAAGTCAGAAGAAACTCCCGGGATGACCCACCAACAGGGTGTGGCCATCTGGCCACACCCTTGCCGCGGAAACGCGGCTTGGGCCGCGTTTCCGCGGCAATCTTGGGGAGTTAGGGGAGCGTGAACTCCCCGACCTCCCCGGGATCTTGATTGTTGGGTTTTTGGCCTATAAAAAGGCATTTTCTGTGCTGAAAGTGGACGTCAAGGCAGATTAAGATTTTACCTAGTTTTAATTCTTTGTAGTTTAGGTTTTTCTTTTCTTGTTATGTAATTTGTATGTAACTTAGGGTAGAAGAAGATTCATGTAAGTAAGAGAGAGGGGCTGATGTTGAGAGTGACACCGACGATGTACCCTACTCCTTTCTTTCATTGTCTCAGCAAGTAATAAGGTAAATGCTTTGTTTGTTTTCTATTCTGCTTTACTTTACATTTGTTTTGCTTTCCTCTTCCTCTTCTACTTTACCTGGTTGTTGTTGTTGAGTTACAAGTGAATTCCAAAGCAAGTCTAACTAAGCTACGTGAGAGCCAGCGATAGTTCATGAAGACGTTCTCCTCTTCCAAGCTCCGCATCACTTCGTTCTTCTTATGCTTGACGATATAATGTGCATGGGGACCGAGCTCGAGTTTATGATCTATGCGTTGAACGCCTCCGAAGTAAAAAGGTAGAACTTGCAAAAAGGTTTCCAAGTAAGTCATGAATCAACCTAGGTAAGTATCGCTTCACTTTTCTTTATTTTCTTTCTTTTCTTTCTTAGTTTAGATCACCAACCACTTCTTCCAAATCATGTTCATTCTTCTTTCCACTTCATTGTACATAGTCGCTTTTCATCGTTTTCTGATTTTCCACCTTCTTCATCTCTCGCTTTCTTCTTAACTTTAACCATTAACTTTCTTTTTCTTTTCTTAACTTTAAAAATAGAGAAGAATTCTCGTTTGGTTTCTATAACGATTTCAATAAAACTGTAAACGCTTCCATCGCAAACCCTCCTTGTAGATCACGACCCGCATAGCCACTTGCTATAGCGGAAGAATTGAGCACTTGCACATATTCTTTCTTAAGTTCTATAATCTTGTATTTTTTGTGCAGGTTGTGCCTCAATCATATAGAAATGTAGAGCGGTTAAGCCCGAATGTTGAGTAAGTACTGCAGGAGATGTTAGTACCAAACAACACACAAGTATATATAGGTAACAAGCAAGAGAACCGCCAAGCAGTTAAGCCCGGAGGCTGAACAAAACCGGGACATAGCTAAACTATCCCTGACGAAGTTGCACAATTAAGCTTGGGTCTCAGCCACACGGTGTAGGTAGTAAAACCCAGGGTTTAAGAAAAGCGAGAGCATAGTAAGCCGTGCCTGATGAGGTGTCCAATAGGCTAATTATACAGTCACGCGGCTTAGTTAGGCTCCCGATGAAGCTAGGAAACCAGGGGATTAGCCCGAAAGCTAATATAAAGCCGCAGAGCGGATAAGCCCCGGACGCTAATGACCATGAAGGGTCAGAAAACGCATAATAATAGAGCAGATATCACAACATATATTTATCACATCGATATAGATACATGTCCACAGAATACGTGTACACACACACACCCCAATACAAATACATTACTGGTAAATTTACATGTCCACTATATAGATACAAATCCACCGATACAAATACAATCTCGACAATTACACAAATTAACCTAAGGAAGCGGGGAAACCAAAAAGAAAGCGAGCATACTCGCCTAAAAATATCGGGCTACGTTGTGAAATCGCAAAACTCCAGAAACTCTAAAACTTAACGCACGTGCGCGTTCAATATTATAAAATATAATAATATAATATATATATATATAATATAATAAATATATATTTAGTGAGGGAGAGAGAAAATGAAATCAAAAGAGAGATTGCAGGAGAGAGAAAGAAAGAAGGAAGAAAGAAAGAAAGAAGAAAAAGAAAATAAAAAAGAAGGAATGAGGGGCAGCAACCCCCGCTCACGCATAGACTGACCGGAGGCCCAAGCATCGCACTGGCCACTGGTGGCAATGGCCGACCGGAGGGAGATGGGGAGTTATGAGGAGGCGAGGTGGGGTGGTGGTGGGTTGGAAGGTGGTAGAGGTGAATTTGGTAGTGGAGAATGTGGAGAAGATGGTGAAGGAGGTGGGTATTTGAGGGTGGTGGTAAAATTGGGATGGATTGAGGAAGGTAATGGTGGTGGAGGCTAGAGGTGGTGGAATTGGGGTTGTGGTGGTGGGATTGGTGGAGATAGGTTTATGGTGGTGTTGATTAAAAGAAGAAGAAGTTGATGAAGATGGTGTTGAAGGAAAGAAGGAGAAGAAGGGTGGAGAGGCGGGTTGGCTTAGCTGGCTGTCAGCCAGGTGGCGCCGCTGGCGGCTAATGGTGGCCACTGGCTCGAGTAGAGAAGAGGGGGGGTGGTGAAGGTGATGGTGGAGGATTAGTTGAGAAGAAGGTGAGGGAGGTGGTGGGTGATGGAAATTGAGAGAGAGGAGAGTTGGGGGAGAGGGGAGTTGCTATCGGCCAACTGGGGCCGCCGGAGTAGTCACCGATGGTGGGACGAGGACACCGGGCTGGTGGAGGTGGCCATAGCCCATGAGAAGAGAGGGGGAGGGAGATTAGAGGGAGAGAGTGAGAGATTGGAGAGGGATTGAGAGAAATAAGAAAAAGAGAGAGAGATTAATAGAGGGAGGGGGCGACCCGCGTTGAGCGCAAAAGGTAGCCATGTGTTTGGGAGCAGGCAGGAGGAGCCCCCGTGGGTTAAGCCCGCGTTGGGCAGGAGAGAGAAAGGGAGGAGAGAGAATTAGTCGGGGGAAAGAAGATATTTTGGGGTTTTTGTGTGGTGGAGAAAATTTTGCAGAAAGAAAAGAAAAGAAAAATAAAAGAAAAAAGAAAAGAATGAGTAGAGGAGAAAAATTGAAAAGTGAGAAAAGTATAGGAAAATACCTGCATAAAATTTCAGAATCTGGGAAAATACCGAAACACCGAAAAATCCCAGAAAATGAAGTATCTTAGAACAATCCCCAAAAATTCGCAAAATAGTAAATATTATATTAAGATACATGGTGAAATCAGATTTAAAAAATTCAGTCCCTTTTTCAAATAAAAGTCTTAAAATTAACCAGCGATACTGATCGACACCACGATCAAATTCTGATAATTTAGAAAAATCCTCAAAATGCGTTTAGATAGAAAATATGATTCTAAAAATAATGTAAAAGCAGTTTCTAGAAAATTCAATTCTATTTGTAAATTAAAAATCTGAGAATCGATCGGCGACACTAATCGATACTAGTTTTGAAGATTTTGAAATTTAATTCAGAAAAAATCCAGAAAATCATGAATATCTAAAACATTAGAAAACAATATTTGAAACTAAAACCAATCAAATCTGACTATCAAAAAGGCCAAATCGATTAATACACTGGGGATCCCCGGTTTAAATTCGAGTTGATTCTGAATCCAGAAATCCGGATCCAATATCAAATGATAATAAAATAATCATAAAATTAAAACAAATACAGGGAGATAAATTGAAGAATACCATCAAAAAATTCAATACGTATCTAAGAACATATTCAGGAATAGGGTGTTACATTAGGGCACGTGTCAAATTCGTTTCATTTTTCGTTAGTGTTGAAGAGTGCTGGAGAAAAAGTATGTGTGCATTGCATGTAGCTTAGGAATACATTTGAGTTATATGCATTGCTTAAGTATGTTTTTGCTATATACTTGCACACTCGGGCGAAAACGATTAAGGGCATATCCTAAACAAGATAAGGTGGGAAAGTAATTACCCTCTTTAGCCCAAAAAATCTCCTCAATCACTAACTCAAGCCTAACGAAAACTGACTAGATGCTGGCTCTAGGGACATCTCGAGCTAAATAGGAGATTGACCTAAGGGAAAAGTCGTTAGAGTTAGACTCAAGCTAAATCGGTGTTAAAGGTTGGGGATTGAGAGGCAAATCCTCAAAGAACAGTGGTTTGACATAATTAAGCCCGTTGCTCAGGCACAGATATCTCTCACTGATCTTGCGCCTACCTGACTGATTAACTTGTGGTCAGATTGTTATAGTATACCTCCCATGGACAGTCTAATTAGTTAGGAATCGTCTAGGTCTAAGGTCTACCCTAACTTAGGCTAGATTTTTCTTTTTTTTGTTTATTTTTGTTTGTTTATTTTTTGAAATCTTTGTGATATAGATTACAATTACAATTATTCCAATACATATTGTGATACATACTTCACCCTGACTTTTTTTGACTCGGATAATACTAACCTGACATTTCATAAATTTAACCAACTAAGTATGTCAGATGGGTCTTATCTGAATCAATATATGCCTCAGTCAAATATTATGAACAAGACTGGAATAATTATCACCACACTACACAGAGTCAGCGGGAATTCAACTTCCCTGAGTCATATGGTCAACCACTTTACCAACATCCAGCTTCATATAATCGTTATCAAGATCAACATATAGAAGAAAAATTTTCGTTAGAAAAGAGATTTGAAGCCTTCTTTGAGTCCACAAACATAACAAAATCTTAACAGACTCAAGTATCCCACAAAATTTTCAAATCCAACATCCCTACTCCATTTTCAAGTCCCACCACAACAAGAAGAAGAAACTATTGATTTGGAAAAGAGAATAGGAAACATGATTCAGTACTAAAATGATTTCATTCAATCAAATCTTGATTGTACCCAGTCTATCAATAGGTAAGAAGCACAAAGGGGTCAGTTGGTTAACACAATTAATGATTGGAATGAGAAAACTCTCTACCCAATTTGACCAATCCTGATTCCCTAGCCATATTGATAGGAACCAAGAATCATGGTGTCTTAGAGATTTAACCAAGATTTAATTCTACCACAACATATTGAATTTGATCAATCCCAATCTTTGAACAAATTGGCAAGTTTCATTTCAATGAAATGAAATTAAACATGAATGTGAACTCGATTTCAATTTTGTGATTCAGTTCCAAATTATAAATCAATGTTGACTCCTGTATCTTTACCCAATTTGGACCCATTTTTCGAGCCAACATTGATTCCCGTACCCATAGATTTTGAACATGAACTATCTATTTTGGATAGTCACATTCTATTAATAAGAAAAGAATGTAAAATTCAATTCTTTGATTATGACTCAACTCTTGAACCAAAATTAACTTTTGAAACTAAACTTAATTTGAGTCGTATACCTGAGTTAGTGTTGGTTCCCGTTCCTTTCATCCTAAAGCTCAAATTATCTATTTTACAAAATCACATTCTATTTTTAGACCAAGATATAAACCATAATGACTCCAAGATGATATTCCAAGATTAGTCATATAAAAGGGATAATTTTCATGATAGGATCATGCATGATCCTATTCAATTTGGGGATAATAAACATATAAATAGGAAAGAGGTCATCCAAGATGGTTCTTTGAAAATCCATGTTATTTAGATTGGGCAGCAATGCTTGGCCCAATCCGACCACTACTGGAACTTTTCTTGAGGTAACATTTTTCTTCCCTTTCCTCTTTTCAGCATATGTTCATTCATTCATACATTAAGGACAATGCATGAGATAGGTATGGGGGGAGGGTTCTAACATAACTAAATTTTCTTTTAATTTATAAAAAATATATATATAATTTTCTTTGCCTTTAAAAATTTTTTGAAAAGAGAAACAATATTTTGACCTATTTTTTGTAAGAAATTAGGTTAATTTTAAGGAATAGGAGAGTCATAATTAGGATTTCTTATACTTGGTCAAAAAAATTATTTGTTTGATTTCTAGGGTTAGAAAAAAATTGAAAAAATAATTTAGTCTTAATTTTTACCTTGATGAAATATGCATACTTTATACACTACACACTTAGGGTTCAAGAACAAAGATTCTTATGCTTATTAAAAAAAAAAAGAAAATATATATATATATATATCAAAAACCCTTTGATTACGCTGGGTATTTGTGCCTAATAAAGCATAAGTATTTTCGCTTAAAAATGGTCCATATAATTAATAAAATCCTTAGTTTTGCGGCCTTATTTGCTCGAGTCCTTAAGTCATTGGGGTGTTTTCTCACCGGTGCCTTAAGACCATCCAGTTTGGGAGTCACCGACCTAAAACTTTTTACATGGGCAGATTAGAAAGCCTAATAGAACTAAGAAATAGTACCACCAAAATTTATAAAAATAAGACTAAGAGTTAGAGTTGAGAGAATCTCGAGTCAAAATTTTACGATCATGAAGGTGCATATAACTTAGGGTAAAATTATAGACTAGATGAGAAATACAGTTTGACTCTTTACTTTGATTGATAACAAGTTTTTAAATAGAGACTAAGTGGTTATCATATAACTTATAGATTACTTGAATTTTTGCAAAAATAATTCAAATATTTTTTCGTCCTTTCAAAATGCATTTTCAAAATACTAATACTTTGTTTCCTTTTTTTGATTTTGTGGGTATAATCTACTGAAAACCCTCACGAGACAAAACTCATCCTCTAGGGGTAACCTAGAGGTTTAACAATTTGTTTCACATGCTAAGTGCAATCGTGATCCTACGAAAGTGTGCTAGATTAGATTAGCTCTATTTTTCTTTGTTTTGCTCGGCGAGCAAAAGATATACATGAGAGTATGATCGTACACATATTTTGTATATTTTATTACATTCTCGCATTTATCCTGTAATAAATTCTGCTAATTTCTTATCTTAATGTCTATTTTGCATGTTTTTCTTAATGAAGGGAGATAAGATATGACCAAATAGAAACCAATAAATTCTAATTTAATTGTTCTGTTTGGTTAAATAATAAAGTCAAATAAATACAGTTAAAATCGGATTTAGAAGAATCAATTTGGTTAGCTTTAAGAAATCAAGGAGATAGAGACAAATTCAGAAGTCCAAAGCAACTCTATCAATATACGAAGGGATTTCTAAAAGATTGGGATGTACATTCAGAAGATTCAGAGAGATAAGACACAATCTAGCTAAAAATCAAGGGATAAAATAAAAAATTGATCTCCAATATTATCTCCAATCTTATCTCAAATCTTATCAGAAGATCTCTTTTGTTGGGAAAGAGATTTTGCCCTATCTTCGTACGCTCTCCCTTATCCAGTTTTGGCTATAAATACCTACATTTCTGAAGGCAAAGAAGCACCACTCGAACAGAGAGTTTGGATTAGGGTATTGCTTTAGTTTATGCTTTTTTTTTCTTTTTTACATGTAATTTTAATTTCTTTATAGCTTAGATTAGAGAGTTTCATGAAACAAAAGAGAGGAAGTATTGTTTTTAGAGTGACACTAAATATAATCTTCTTTAAAGAGATTGTATCGGGGTGACAGTCAATGTGATTCTCCACTTTTTTTTATTATTGCTCAACTTAATCAATCACTGCATCTATGGTATTTCATCACTTGATTTACTTTAATTATTCCAATGTATGTTATTCTTTCTTCCCTTTCTTGTTTATTAAAGACTTCAAATCCCAACGCTTTTCTTTTCCTTTATTCTTTTCTTTCTTATTTAACTAAGTTCTCTTTTCAGTCAAAACACCAAAAACCATCTTATTCTTTTATCTTCCACTTTCTTTCTAACTTACTTAGTATTCTCTTTTATTTTCTTTTTCAAAATAAAAAAGACTTTTAATCAGTTTTAGTAACTTAAAAGAAAGACTTACCCACACGCTTCCATCACAGTCCCTTCTTGTGAATCACAACCGCATTGCCACTTACTATAGCGGTAGATTGAGCAACCTAGCATGTTCCTAAACTTTACATTTTCTATGCACATGTTTGACTCTATCATATATATCTTCTTTGTTTTCTGTTTGAGCTCTTGATTTGACGATATTCTCGTTGATCTTCAATCTAACCAAATTGTTTCATGTGAATCTGATTTAACTGAATTTTATTTGGTATTATGTTCCTCCCTTCTTTGATAATCACGTGCACAAATTAAACATTAAGACAATGTGATTAGTAGGATTTATTATAAAATAGATGCAGGACTTTAATAATAAACATGCAATAACCATGTACAATCAACCAACTAAGATTTGGTTAATATTTGAAAGTTAAAATAACACAAGATCATTAGTACTATAACTAGATGAGTTAATCATCATTAAAACTTGAGTGATGAGCCTTTGGGCCAACAATCTCCCCCTTTTTGACAATGACAAAACTCTTGGAGTTACATATGCATGAATTAGTGAAAAGCTCAAAAAGCTCCTCTTAACTCATGTATAAAAATAATCACATAAAGATATTCAATAATTTTCATAGATAAACATTAAACATATATGCATAAAACATGAACACATATATGCATATATAAACTCTAAAATTCTCTCCTATTTTTTGTCAATTCATCAACAAAGGGATAAAGAAAACAAAGTACATATATTGCGATATAAATCTATGAAGAGGATAGACATTAAGTTAACTCTCCCTGCATACATGCGTTATAAGGATAAGGGATAACCAAACCCTAACCCACATAATTTTTATATACAATATATAGACGGAGATGTTAAGCTCCCCTTACACATGATATAGAGAAGACAGATAAAAAATCTTCTTTATATAACACATTCATCACAAATTTATATATAGAGAACGTTAAGTTAACTTTCCTTGCATATAAGCAATACAAATCAAAAAAACAATTTTGAGAATAATTAAAATTTTAATTTTTTAAACCAATTGAGAGGATAATACTTGAGAGATTCCAATAATTAAATATTGCATGCACCATGAGAATGGACAAGAGGTAATTGCATAAAGATCAGTCAAACAATTAACTCAAAATTATCATCAAAATTCTCAAAAAATAAACCAAAATTCTACTCCCCCTTTTTGTCATTCACTAAAAAGGGACACCAATTTTTAAAATCCAAATACCAATTGCAAAATTTTGTACCGATTGAAAGTTTAAATATGATACCAATTTTAAAATTTTAAACAATTTTGAAAAGCAGATACCAATTATAATAATTGAAACCAATTGAAAATATGAATCATTTGCTAAAGCAAGTTATTTTTCTCAAAAAGTAAGGAATAAAATACCAATTAAAATTTAATCAAGAAATTTCTCTCCCTTTTTGAAATAATCACAAAACCAATGCATAAGCTTTAGAAATAATGATACCAATTGAAATTAATATCAATTTATAATACCAATTTAAAGTAAATATGAGCTTAGCATTAAACTAATTGTGCTATAAAACATGTATAAAATATTATTAAAAACATGCACAATCAATCATATATATATGTATATATATGTGTATATGTGTGGTGTGTGTGTGTATGTATACCAATTGAAATATCATTCACCATATAGAGCATATATATAAAAAAAAGAGAATGAGTATATAAAAGTCAAATATCATGAGAATCATGTATATAACTCATTAAAATCACCGACCTACATGCATATATCAAAGAATATTCACTTAAGCATACAAGGCATAATCACCAAACCATCCTCCTACCAAGGGTAGATATTTTCAAAAATAATGATTTGAAAATAGTTGAGTATAGATTGAAAACGCTAACAAATTGAAGAATAAAAGAACTAATTTAAAATAAGTTTGAAAATAGTTCAAGATTCTTCAAATATGAAACAAATCATAAATCTAATGAAACATGCTTATTACTCAAAAATTGTCACTCAATATCTATATAGCATATATATGTTCATGAATAAAAAATCATGAGTAAATAATATAGAGTGTATAAGAATCATGTAAATAACACATTCATGAAAATAATAATGCTCTAAATAACTCATCAAAACTCAAATGAAATTCTTTTTAGAAGTTTGACATATTTAAACTAGATTTACAAAAGCATGAAATCATGAAAATACAAATCAAGAAAATTCTTTTTCAAAAACATGATATCAAGATTAGTGGAGGCAATAAACTTAAATTATCAAAACATATCCATCAACAAGATATTTAATATGCATATAAAGATGTAAGATAAGTTTCAGGATGTTAAGATTTTGCCTTATCTTCAAGAGGAGATGATGATCCAAGAAAATCCAATTGAGTTGGAGAAGATGATTGATTGGTCGCTAATGTTGCATATTAATATCATATTTCCAACTTATTATAGAATAAATTTGCATTATTCTAATTAAATGCTTAATTTATTTGCAGGCCCATTCCTTAAGGAGATGAAGAGAAATGAGCCCAAAAAAACCCACAAAATTATGAGTTAAATTAGAATTAATTCGAGCTCAGTAAATCAGGCAAAAATCAAGAGGTTGAAAACTGGTTGAGAAGAATCCTCTCAGAATCGATCGGTTGAAGCAAAGATCAACGGCCATTTCTTCAAAATCTCAGAGCTAAACTGTAAATCCAATCAAACATAAAGAGAGACGAGAACCCGGGAGGAAGACCACCAATAGGGTGTGGCCACCTGGCCACACCCTGGCCGCAGAAACGCGGCCAAAGCCGCGTTTCCGCGACTTGGTTGGGGAGTTAGGGGAGTGTTTGCTCCCCCGATCTCCCCGGGATCCTCCTCGTGTGGGTTATGCCTATAAAAAGCCAGTATTTGCACTGAAATGGGACGACCATGCAGAGATAGGATTTAGACTAGTTTTCCATTTTTTAGTTTAGGTTTTTGTTTTTCTTTTTCATGTAATTTTAGTTTTCATTTATGTAATTCAGAGGAGATCAGACTTTCATCGAAGAACAAGAATGAAGTTTAAGCTGAGAGTGACACTGGTGTAAGGTTTCTTTCTTTCTTTGATTGTTATGAAATCGAATCTATGTTCTTTCTTGTATGTACTTCTTTTTAGTTTTCTTCTTCTTCTTCTTCTTTTCTACTTCACACTTTCTTTTTGGTAAAATTGTCTTCCAAGTGAGTCTAAAAGCATCGAAAGAGCCTTGCCTTTGCGAGTGCCACCGATAGCTCATGATGATGGAATTGAGTCTCTCTCTGTATCATTTCATGCTTGAGTTGTCTTGATGATGTAATGTGGAAGAGACCAATAATCAACTCTTATGGGCTATGCGCTGATTGCCTCCAATTCAAGTAATATCGTCGCTAATGATTCAAGTAAGCTTTTGGTGGAAAGAAGGTAAGTAATTTTATTTCTTTTTTATTTCTGTAAATTAAATCACCAATACTACCTCTTTCAAATCATTCTTTTTCAACTCATTTGTACATAGTCGCTTTCTGATTCTCTCCACTTTCTCATTCTTCCGTTTTCTTTCTAACTTTAACATAACTCGTTTTTTCATTTTTTTCTTTCTTAAAAACAAAGAACTTTCGTTTTATCTTCATTAAGATTTCAATACAAAACTTTGAACGCTTCTATCGCAAACCTCCTTGTGGATCACGACCCCATAGCCACTTACTATAGCGGTAAGAATTGAGCACTTGCACATTTTTATTGAAAGTTCTGAAATTCCGTATTTTGTGTGCAGGTTAAAGCTTCAATCAATGATGGCTTGAAGCAGAAGAAGCAAATCAAGATGAAGTAGTTTCTTTTTCAGGCGATTGCGAGTTTTCTTATTCTGGTAGAATACAAATTGGATTAAATTTCTATTCAATGAAGGTTTGTTTTCAAAGATTAAAGGGTCTAGAATTCTTCTAGATGAAGGAGATCAATTCCTAAGAAGATTGATCAAGATTCTTTAGCCATCCAAAGGCCGTGATCATCTCATGTCCATATAGAAGTTGTATTATAAAATCCTATAAATAAAAGTATCAAGCATTGTAATTGCCTCAATCAAGCTGATCTCAGGGGGAAAAGGAAAGAGAATACCAAGGAGATCAGAAGGAAGCAAGCAAAGAGAGGAGCAAGATGAAGGTGCATAAAGATAAGGTAATACTCTTGTAATCTAAGTCTAGATTAAGGAGAAAGGTGGATACTCTTATTGCATCAAGAGGAAAGTTAGATCTCTTTGTACCAATTTATTAATAAAACTCTCTCAAGTTCTCTCCCCATAGACGTAGGCCAAATTTGGGCCGAACCACATTAAATCCTTGTGTACTTTCTTTTTTTTACTCTTTTGTCTAGATATTACTAGTTTACTTTACAATAGTTTTCTTTTACAAGTACTGATCATATTGCCATATTCATAAACATCGATCCTCGGGGTAACAATTGGTATCGTAGAATATTAATTTTATCACATCAATTGGTGTCAGAGCAAAAGGTTGACAAAGCGCGATATGTCGAAGATAGAAAGTTCTATGACAAAGTTCCAGGTTGAAAAGTTCAATAGCAAAGAAAACTTTGACTTATGGCAAAAGAGGGTGAAGGCGTTATTGGTGCAACAGGGTCTTCAAAAGATCTTGCAGGGTAAGTCAGTAAAACCTGCAAGTATATCAAACGAGAATTAGGAGGAAACGGATCTAAAGACGGCAAACATGATCCAACTATGTCTTGCAGCCGAGGTGATGTACAACGTGATGGATGAAGAAACGGCTACAGGATTGTGGTCAAGTTTAGATACGTTGAATATGACGAAAAGTTTCTCCAACAAGTTGTATCTCAAGAAATAACTATATAGGCTACGCATGAACAAAGGGACAGCAGTATTGGAGCATCTAAACTTCAAAAAAGTTATCAGCGAGCTTTTAGTTGCTGATGTCAAGATCGATGAGGAGGACAAGGCGTTGATACTTCTCAGTTCTGTTCCAGAGTCATATGACCACATTGTCACCACCATGCTCTACTATAAGGGAACTCTCCTCTTAGAGGAGGTCAGATCAACTCTCTTATCTAATGAGAATAAGAAAAGGCCAAATCAAGCGGAACAAATAGGATCGAGTTTGGTGGTCTCGAGAAAGAAAGAAAGAGGAAAAGAAAAGAAAGATCTAGGTTTGTTAAAGGCATGTCACTTTTGTCGCAGGGAAGGTCATTGAAAGAATGACTGCAAGCATCTGCAAGAGTGGTTGAAGAAGAAGGAGTAAGCTATAGAGGCAGGCATAGCATTGAGCGGTTTAGAAGAAACCAAAGTATTAATGGCTTCCTACAAAGATAACACTTATCAAGATAAAAGCTAGATATTTGATTCAGGTAGTATGGTTCATATACGTTCCCAAAAAGAGTTATTCAACTCCTTAGTTGAAAAGGAGAAAGCGATTGTCAAGATGGTGGATGGCTCAGCTTGTGAGGTCTTTGGCACTGGGATAGTCAAGGTTACAGCAAGAGATTGGACGGTGCGTACTCTGGAGGCGGTCTGGTGTGTCTCGGAGGCACGCTATAATCTAATATCCATATGAGTGCTCGAAGAAGAAGGATGCCGGATCCAAGTGCAATAAGGCATAGTCATAATTGGCCAAGGAGACAGGGTAATACTGAAAGGAGAGAAGTGTAGAGGGTTATACAAGTTGAAGAAAGAAAACTCAGCTCGAGGTGGACTTTCAAGAATTAGCTTGGAAGGGAGTTCATCGCGAGGTGGAGCTTCAAGGAAGATTGCAACAGGACGTGAACCAGATCAAAGTGTTGTGGGAAAGAGAAAGGGTGCATTCGGGTAAGGCCCGAGATAGCCTATGCCATGGCGGTAAATCAGCCAAAGTTCCCAGGGAGAGGGGGCATGAATTAAAGGCTTCACGGCACGGTTACAACCAAGAAAAAAAATCAAGCTATTAACTGAAATCTTAAGTTGTTTTACTACAAGCTTGAAAAGTAAGTCAAGATGGAGATTGTTAGGATTTTACCTTGTTTTCAAGAGGATGATGGTCCAAGAAAATTCAATTGAGTTAGAGAAGACGATGGCCTGAAGCAAAAGAAGCAAATCTGGTGAAGCAGTTTCCTTTTCAGACGATTGCAAGTTTTCTTATTCTGGTAGGATATAAATTGGATTAAATTCCTATTCAATGAAGGTTTGTTTTCAAAGATTAAAGGATCTGGAATCCTTCTGGATCAAGGAGATCAATTCCCAAAAGGATTGATCAAGATTCTTCAACCATCCAAAGGCAAGATCATCTCATAGTCCAAATAAGAGTTGTACTATAAAATTCTATAAATAAAGATTGTAACCAAGTATTGTAATTGCCTCAATCATTCAGATTTCAGGTGAAAAAGGTGGAGAACACCAAGGAGATCTGAAGGAAGCCAAGCAAAGACAGGAGCAAGGTGAAGGTGCATAGAGATAAAGTAATACTTTTATATTCAAGTCTAAATTAAGAAGAAAGGTGAATATTCTTGTTGCATTAAGAGGAAGGTTAAATCTCTTTGTACCAAGTTATTAATAAAACTCTCTCAAGCTCTCTTCCCGTGGACATAGACCAAGTTTGGGCTGAATCACGTTAAATCCTCATATGCTTTCTTTTTTACTCTTTTCTCTAGGATTGTTAGTTTGCTTTGCAATATTTTTCTTTTGCAAATACAGATTATATTGCTAAGTTCCGCCAAACGTCAATCTTGGGAGAAACAATTAGTATCGTAGAATATAATTTCGTCACAACACAAGATATATGTAAATTTTATCAAAACTAAATCATACATATATATATCAAAATATAAATTGAGTACACAATAGAGTATATGGCATACATATCAAGTGTCTCAAGAATACTACATGTATATCACATAGTTTTAACAAGGTTTACATTCAAACATATAATCAAAACATGCAAATATGATATGCTAAAAAGCATTCAATCTAAAGCATATAAAATCATGTGCATGGAGGATAAAGATAATTACCAAACTGATAGAACTAACCTCTATTCTTCAAAAACTAGGTGGTCCTCCCACCTAAAGTCCCTGACAGTGATGCATCTAATGTTTAGTTCATCAAGCTCCAATTACATGCGCCACCAAGACACCAATTCTCTCATGTCTTGTGAGAGCCCACACTTACATCAAACACAATGGTTGTGAATTTTAATACTCAAATCTTTTTGGGTCCTCGAGAGTTAGTATCACTACGAACTAAAATATTCTTATTTGCAAAATTTGAAACATTTAACCTATCAAAACAAAATTTAGAAAGATGATCTTTGCGGCCGCAATTTGTACAAGTGTACACTCTAGCATACATACTGGTGACATGTGTGTGAACATGGTGTGCATGTGTATGCCGAGGAGGGTGTGCATGCATATGTGGAACATGTTTCTTGCGAAACATGGATTCCAATCTCTTGTTATCAAAGGCGCATTGGCTCAAGGTTGAGCCTAAACATTCGATCTTCTCTCTCAAAACACAAATCTCATTTTTCTCAATAAACCAGGAAACTACATTTACATAAGAAACAAAATTCTTTTTCACTTTGGTAATAGGAATAAAAAAAATTTACAACCAAAGCATTTTTCAAAGATACTTTTTCTTTAAAATACAATCTCTTTCTTGGAAATCAAAGCAATTTTTTTCAAAGAAACATTTTCTTTCAAAACAAAATCAAGTTTTGAAGATAAAACATCATTTTCTTTGAAGCAATATCCTTCTCTTTTGAAACCAAATCAACTTTCTTTTTCATGAGTTATTTTCATTTAAAACATTATCAAGTTGACTTTTCAAAGAATCTTTTTTTTTTAAATCACATCTTTTTCTTCTAAAACAAAATCTATTTTTGAAGACAAAAACTCATTTGTTTTCAAATTTTATACTCTTATTTTTTCTAAAATTTATATTTTTAAGTAAATTCTCACAAAATATAGTAAGCTCATCATTTAACATGTGGTGCATCCTCACTAGCAAGATTGGATTTCGAGTTTACCTCAAGGGAGTCATTCCCTTGGACCATGTAGCATGCTTGTCGCAGTCATCTTCACCTGATTCTCTCTTCATATCACTTGAACCTTATTCTTCAAGAGAGATTAATGTATTTCACACTACAAAATTGGAATCACAATGAGAAATCATAGAAAGATAATCAGTATTAAGAGTTCTCTTAAGTGCAATGATCTCTTGTGTATTAGCTTAAAAATATTTACCATTATAAATATATGATCTTTTGTAATGACGAGATGGATAAGTAATCTTAAGGATTTAAGATAAGAACTCATTTTAATTTTCACATATCGATGTTAGAAATATCAAACATGGGTGGAGTAAGAAAAGCCATGAGTGTGTGAAAATAAGTATAGTGATAAGCAAATAAGGATCACTCCTCGGTTGTTAAACCGAAGATCAGGAGCACTAGGTCTGATATCAATTATAAGTACACCTAGAGGGGGGAATAGGTGTAAAGATAATCAAATATGGAATAAAAAACTTTTACACTAACATAATAGATAAATAAAGAGTGAAGTTGAATTTTCAGTGACGTGCTCTAGAACTTCTCCTTAAGATTCCTATTTTATAAGAGTTGAGGTGCTTCAATAACTCTCTTGGATCAATACAAGTGTGAGCACAATATCAAGTAAGTATATAGATGAGCAATAATAACAATGGAAGATATAAACAAAAGTAGAGCTGACTTAAAGACAACAAGCATAAACATAAGAATATGTTTCGAGATTCGAGTCACTTGCTCTACATTCCCCTTCACCGTGTGAAGGATTTTCACTATCTCCATAAAAAACTCCATAGAGGATACAAACCTTAGTCCTCTACACAAGAGGGAGGGCACTGAGCCAAATGCACAAAGCAAAGAGGAGGTCACAATCCTTGATGACCACAAAGATCAGAAACTAAAAATCTCACAATACAAGATTCTAAAGGATAGATTATGCAATGATAGCTCAAGCTCGTGAGAAAACGAAGGTTTTGAAAATGAAGCTCTTTAGAAAATAATTGAAAAAACTTCTATGAGATATAGAAACTTGAAGAATAAAACTTGTGTTTCCTAAAACTTATTTCTTTGATTTTTCAAAACTTTTCAACCTTGAAACAAACACAAGAAAGATATAGATTTTAAGCCCAAAACTTGTTGTAAACTTTCATGAAGATGGAAAAATAGTCACTTGAAAACTGGTTGAAATCTCATTAAAAAATCTTAGAGAAAAGCTTTTCCCAAAATCCCTATTTATAGCCAAACAAAACTAGCCATTGGGATCCAAACCCAGGATGAAACAGGCTGTCGGTCTACCGTCAATGGTCATATTTATGACCGTTAGGGTTTTCGGTCAACCAGGCGGTCGGCCGAGCCTAACTCCAGAGAGCAATGCTCTCTGGTCAGTCGATTGAGAAACCTGAGAGTCCTGCAGACAACATCGGTTAACCGGTTGGTCAACTGATCTCTGCTGCGATCAACCAGTCGGTTGATTGAACTTCTAACTCTCTTGGGTTGTGCATGTCGGTCGACCGTCAAAGAAAATGAGCTATGTGGTCAGTCAATCGTGCGGTCAATCGGGTCAGCCTAAAAACCTAAAAACCTTATATTTAAATATTTAAATATCTTTTTAAATTCCAATTTAAATTATAATAAATCTCAGTAAATTCCATGAAAATAAGTTCATGTAAATGCAATGAAGTACAAATATGTGTGATAAAAAATAAACACATATTACAAACATATAAACTATTTTGAGATATAAAATACATTTCTTGAAATACACATATTTTTCAAATATTAAACTTGTAAATAGAAAATCATGTTTTTCTAAAACTCTCATAAATACGAAAACAAGTTTCTCAAAAATATTTGAAGCTCTATATGTATGGATAACATCCAATATACATAAAATAATTAGACTTGTTTTTGAATATAGATCAATATAAAAATAAATTTTGATAAATACAAAACTTAAAGTCATGAATTTAACTCATCAAAGTAAGTTTATTAATACATTTCAAGAATCAATGTATACAGATGAAATCCAATACATATATAAACCAATGTAAACTTATTTTTGATGAAATTTATTTATGAAACCAAAAACGTATTCTAATTAAATTCAAAATGAAAAACTCATTTGGTTTAACCCTTTTAAACCGAAACATGAAAACCTTTGTGTGTGTCAGCTTGAGTAATCAAAACTAATCTGTACCATACAAAAGATCTAAACTTACAAACTCTAGACTCAAGTCTTCTTGAAGATCTTCTTCTCCATTTAGACTTGATTCAAACTTGATTCCATCGAGCTAGATTTTTCCTTGACTATTTGATGCGATTTTTAAGCTTGAGCTCTTGAATCAACATGTGTTAGCTTGAAGAAGCTAAACACCAACTAAGATTTTAATTAGATATCTGAAACTTAAATAACACAAGATCATTAGTACTATAAATACATGGGCTAATCATCATCAAAACTAGATTGATTGGCCTTTGGGCCAACAAACACTTTTCAATGTAAAGGATGGATATTTGATTCTGGTAGTACAGTTCATGTATGTTCCCATAAAAATATGTCAACTCTTTAATTGCAAAGGAGAAAGGGACTATCAAAATAGTAGATGGCTCGGCTTACGAGATATTCGGCATTGGGACAATCAATGTTACAATAGAGATGGAATAGTGCATGCTCTAGAGGTAGTCTGGTATGTCTCAGAGGCACGGTACAATCTAATATCTATAGGGGTGCTTGACAAAGAAGGATGTCGTATCCAAGTGCAACTAGACGTCATCACGGTTAGAAAAGGAGACAGAATAATCCTGAAATGAGAGAAGTGTGGAGAGATATACAAACTAAAGAAAGAAAACTCAGTTCGAGATAGAGTTTCAATGACAAGCTTGAAAGGGAGCACATCGTAAGGTGGAGCTTCAAGGAGACTATGATGAAACGTGAACCGGGTCAAAGTATTGCAGGAAAAAGAAAAAATGCATTCGGGTAAAGCCTGAGATAGCCCAAGCCATGGCGGTGAATCAGCCAAAGGTCACAAGGAGTTGGGACAAGAATAAAGGCTTGGAATAACTACAATCAAGAAAAGAATCAAAGTATAATTTTAAAATTTTCAAAGTCTTTTGCTAAAGACATGAAAAGCAAGTCAACGTGGAGATTGTTGAAATTTTACCTTATTTTCAAGTAAGAGATGATGGTCCAAGACGATCCAATCGAATTGGAGTAGAAAGAAGACTTTGAAGAGAAGCAAATCCAGAAAATAAGGTGGCAGTCGACAAGGTTGTCAACCACACACCAAGGGCTGTCGACAGGCGCTGTCAATAGCAAGTAACAGAGAAGAAAAATGTCTCAGATTTTTGTCAGGCCTGAGAAAGCTATTGACAACCCAAGATCCAGATTAGAATCAGTTTCTTTTTTGGGAGTGTTTAGGTTTTCTTTTCTGATGGAGTTCGAATAGGAATCAGTTCCTATTCAATGAAGATTTATTTTTAAAGTTTAAAGGATTTAGAATTCTTCTAGATCAAGAAAATCAGCTCCTATAAGGATTATTCAAGTTCTTCAAGTATCCGACAGGCAATATCATCTCATAATTTGAATAGGGTTTATATTGCAAAACTCTATAAATAAAACTTATAACCTAGTCTTTTGTAACAAAAGGCGAAGAGGAAGCCAAAAAAGAGAGAAAAAGGTGACGGTGCATAGAGAATGTATACTTTTGTAAACTTGTGGGATTCAAGAGGAAGGTGAATACTCTTGTAGAAATTAAGGGGTATAGGCCAAGTTTGGGCCGAACCACGTTTAAATTTCGTGTTCTTTTCTACTCTTTTCTCTTGGTATTATTAGTTTGCTTTACAATAATTTTTTTACAAGTATTACATATTACCACAGTTTTGCAACATCGATCACGATTCTGCGCGTGCAGAACAGTTATTATTGTAACCCGATTATTGGTCTCAATAATCTGTATCATAGTTGTCATGCCACAATAATTGATATCAGAGCATATGAATTTTGCAACAAGTTCACGATAATTTTTTAGGAATTTTAAAGTTGTGGTAGTTTTCTGAGAAACCTATGAAAGTTCAAGATAGTATTGAGAAATTTAGCCCCTAGATAATGCAACATTTAGTTTTATTTGTATACTTCAATTATATAATATAACGACCCTCATTTTCCTCCAACTGGCTATAGTCTATCAGACTGCAGTCTGGGTAGGAACTTTAGAGTCATTATAATATGATACATAACTCAGGTAGTTCAAATATGAATTTATGACAAGAGAAAAATCAAATAGGTAGAAATCTGATATGAAAGAGAAATACATGTCATAAACAAGAATCTCAAGTCATATACAAAGAGTTCCTACTTAGAGATTCAAAGTCTAAACCAAAAATATGGATACAAGGGCGAACATCTAATACAAGAAAGTCTCTACATGGATACATGTATACAAAATAAATGACTTTCTATGCAGCACTCTATCTATCAACATGATAAATGGCTCCCAATGTCTCCATCACTCGGCGCCTTTATGGACATCTGCGAACAGCCTGAAAATGATAAATCAACAGGCATCAGAATGCCAACAAGTTTGCCTCACAAGATTACCCTCTGACCACGACCTTGAGGTTGACTTAGTGCTTAGTCGAGGAGGCAACTAAGAAAGGTCCACATATAATACTGAAATCATATAATCATGAGAGGAAGCATGATAGACATATGCATGGTATACAATGCTAAACGACATGGATATGCATGACACGATACTGAATACTCGGCCAAATCTTTAAATATGCCAAGGCACATAATCTCAATCAATACTACATTAATATTCTCAAATGAATAACTCAATAGTTATTCTACAACTGATTACTATAAGCTATTTTTCAAACTAATAACATGAATCTATGCCAAACTGAGTTACTATGGTCTGCTACTCTAGATTTCAAAATAACTCTAAGTATCAACTAATAAATCACATGTATTCTCGAAAAATTATCAATTATGGTGTCAATAGGATACGTACTAAACTGCTATAGACCGAGGATACATACACTGTGATACACAGATCATGCATTCACTTTCAACAAACAATAATTAACAGCATTTATATTCTCTCCCTCCTATGAATGTAATTATCCGTGTTCTCCCCTTCCATGAATATCATTATTCACGTTCTCCCCTCCTATGAATGAAATCATTCACGTTCTCCCCCTCTTATGAATATAATAATGCAACTACATATACCATTCACATTTTTTCATCCACGAATGAATACAACACATATGTATACCAAGATATACCATCCCATATAAATCATAACATATGAAACACTATATATATGAAATATAATTTCACCCATCACAACAAGTATGGTATCACTTTTCACTTAATCAAAATAAATTCATTATTGTCAAGTACTTTCATGTATATACAATACATGTATACATATCAAATAACATGCTCATATATCACATATGACATATATTGATACTCATATCACATAACTTATTCACATATAGTATATCACACATGTTGATAATCCATTACTTTCATACAATCAAACATGGTTTCAATTTTTATTACAAACAAAATATTCATATCATTTAAATGAATCTGCGTCTTTTCCTCGGTTTCATAAAAATTATTTGTTTATAAATCTAGTATGCTTAATCACATGTATAATCCAATCATTAAATATGTGATTAACATATATTAAGCTTAATCCAATCCAAACATGTTCATGTAATTAAAAATCAGATTTTTAATTATCATATGACCTAAATCTCTCATAAAAATCTTATTTTTATGCATTTACATCTCTCTATATTAACATAAAGGCATGCTACTCACTATAAGATGAACATATATAAATGTTAGCCAAAGTACAAACATCAAATATAAAGTCACATCTGCACTTTTAATGAAACTCCTGCACATCAAGAGGATGTCAAGAGGTAAGCAAGGGAGGAAGACTTGCCTTGTTAGGTCAAGCAGAAGATGATTCAGAGGTGGGTGTGCTGAAAGGGAGCTCCTCCTGGCTGGTCTCCCCACCAAAGAAAAACCCAAGCATCTTCTTCAACCTCCTTCTCTCTCTAATTATTCTCTCTCTAGAGATTTTTAGCTAGGCTCTGGAGGGAAAGAGAGCTGGAAAAAGAAGAGAGAACATCCCAAGAAAATATCCCTAGGCTCGTATAAATAGGGTAGAAGAATCAGAGTTGCAGTCTAATCAGAATATAGCATTGCCGCCCTGATCAGTCGACTGATAGCTAGTAATTTGGTTGGATCAGTCGACTGGGACAAAGGGTTAGTCGACTGATCCCTCACAGGAAATGAAAGAAACTGTTTTTAGCACGTAGGCTTACTTAAAACAAATTTTTGACACGTCAAATTATTAAATCACAAAATAGTCATAAATTAGAGTTTGTAGCCTTGAAAGTTAGCTTTCAAATACAATTTGAATCATAAAAAATAAAGATTGGATCAGAAAGTTATGATCAAAAACTGAACAGGTGTCAGTACAGAACTGTTGCTCACAGACAGTAATTAGTCGACTGATAAAAATCCCAGTCGACTACTGCAAGCACCAACTCTCTGTTGGAACCACCGGACGACTGATAAAAAGACCCAATCGACTGCACAATGCACAAATCTTATAAACACAAGATTTGGCCTACTACCTGTCGATTACCTATGATACTCAGTCGACTGGTCTATGTATCAATGCACAACACACCTTAGCAATATATAAATACTCATATACACACATCACTACACCAAAACTCTCGACAACTCATATGTGTGTGTGTGTGTACATACATGTATATACACACACTTCTAATCATCAAAATACTTATCAAGTCATGTACATATATATTATATGTATATCCATACATCCATATATGAAATAGCATTTGGCCACACGGTAAGCCTTTGGGTTTGCTCTCTAATGGGTACCGGTTTGAATCTCATGAATCACAATATATAGAGGATTAGTCTGGAGGACTTGTTGACCACCAGTTGAAGGTGGAGCCCCTCTGGGATATCCCAGAATTTATCTTTCAAAAAAAATATAAATAAATCATCTTCTTTTGTATAAATTACCTACTGTTAAATTTTTGAAGTAACAAATTAAATCATCTTGAGCTAATTACTGCGGCTACCACCTTTTTCTACATCAATTCGTCTCCTGAGCGAACTGTTTGATTAAGTATTGTATTGATTCCCTTTGATTCCACCTTTCAAGTTCACAATAGAGTTGATGTCTTGCCATGACCATCCACGTCGTCGCGAAGTTTTGAACACGTATCACCAAGGAGGTAAAGTTTTGCACAAAAGTCATTAATTGGTTGTCGAAAGACAGAGTGTTGCTCCGTTTTACGTGGTTAAACCAAACTTGGAAGATAGATTTCTAGGTTGTCAGGAAAATCAGACATATTCGCACTTTTGATGCTCCATTTAATTTCATATCTGATCGTGTTGATCCTCACAAGTGTCGATCTTCAAAACTATCGAAAGTGTCGAATTGTGGCAGCTTGGACTTTCTCTTCATGGTCTTAGAGATTTCAGTGGTGAATAACGATTTTAAGTCTGTCTTGCCGTCGAGAGGAAGTAGCCACTCTCCCATCACCTGATTATTTATCCTTCTTTACATTTTCCACGTTGCATGATTTATACCTTTTCAGTTTACTCCCACATCCCAATTTCATCATAAAATTTCTGAAACTTTTCCCTTTTTCATTTTCTGAATAAAGGTGACTATAACCCTAGCATAGATTCATTTCATTTTGATTGGTAAATAACTTTTCTTATCATTTTTCTAAGAGAAAACAAACAAAATTACATATAAATTCCCTCGCTGTCTCTGAAAACTATCAGACCACCATTGACTGATGGCACAAAGATAAAATATCCAAAAAAAAAAAAAACCATAATATTACTACTAAACACACAACAAGCCACAAGTGAGCAAAACTGAAAATTACTTCAAGTGCCAAGAGATATGGTATACATAGGAAGATAGCTCATGCCTTTCGCACCCTAAAAGCAGCAGCTAATGGATGAAAAAGTCCTCTAGAGCTGATTATGAACTACATGAAACTTCGATTTCTAGCATATTTCTGTACATGGCCTTGTGCTTTTGAGTTAGTTCACAAAGGTACCCTTTTGTCAACAGATACTTGATGAAAAATGACTTGATTACTATCATTCTCAAAGTTGCAGAGTGACCCAGAGGCCAAAAGAGAAGCAGCAACAAGCACAGTGATAAAAAAAGGGGCATAAAACCTACTTCATAAAATCTTAAACCATTGAAATCGGATGCAAAACATCTCCTATGCCTCAAACAGAAAGATCTAGTACCATTTTATACTTCATATACGTAATACAATACCAACACTAAAGGGGGAGAGAAGATATATTTCAAATCAAGTCACCGGTTTATCCCACCGCCATGCAACTTCGCCTGATCTTTGGCCATTCATCAGCGCGCAAGGAGCCTTCGGCACCCACTGTCCTGTAACCATAGGTTCTGCAGCATGCATTGTCTTCTCATAGGTATTCGGCTGGAAACTATTCACCTGATGCCTTGGTTTCGAGAATCTGGAGCCGTATCCATTTCTCTTCCTGCCATTTCTTCTCCCCTGCTCGTAGTTCCAATTATCCCGGTGTCGTCCCTGTGAGCCATACTTACTTTGATAATCCTTTGAGCTATTGTTCCCTGTGTCTCTCCAGGATCCATCGCCAACATTTCCATCGCCCCAGCCGCCATTTTCATTCCACAAATTGCTAGAATTCCAATTTTTGGGCTGATGATATGCCTCATGATCACCCCATCCAGTAGCTGGAACTGGTTTTTCAATGAACGCATCCCACTTCGGTTGGCTTTCGGTTCTGTCTCCCTGCTCCTCGGCATCACCCCACCCTGTGGCTTCGACTGGCATATTTACCATGCTTGATCTGAGAAAAGCTTCATAACTAAGATCTTCATTCTTATTCGCATAGCGAGGTGGAGGGGGTGGCTTTCTATACAAATCTGCCACCAATTCTGGATCAATGACAGCATAACAATCGACCTCGTCAATGTAAATGTCTGGATCGGGCAAAGTGATGTCGCAAGGGAGACCGTTGATTTCAGCCCAGTAGCGGACTTTTGCATTCTCAAAAGCTTCACGCGCTCCTGAATCGTCCCAGTCAACTATATTCTGGTGCCGGACATCAAAACCTTAGCTGCGCAGATTTGGTCCCAGGGGACATGGCAAACAGAAGTGCAAAATGTCTGCTCCCATGAAGGAACTGAAGAAGGGTCAAGTGCTGGAGAAAAAAATAAGGAGAAGATGCATCAATAGAAAGAAATTTGTAAATTAAGAAAGCAATAAAGAAGTATTTTATGGAAAAGAAAAAATATTCCAGATCAAAATACTCTAACATTCACAAGGTGTTTACAATAAAACCTCAATTCCTATTATCAAGAGAAAAACAAGAAAGGAAACATGGTAATACATAGAAATCTTGACAGTTAATACAATATAATACAGTAACTATGCTTCTAAGGCATGACAATGAGAGAAAACCACAGAAAAGCTGGTAATTACAGTACAAGAAACTGAACCAAAAAGATGCCAAATCATCAAAACAAGTTCTCCTACAGAGGAAGAATAAACCTTACTTCACATTCCCAGTGGGCTTCTCATCCTATTTCTAAGAATCATACAATGTAATCTTGGTCTCGTATATGATTAGAACTCAAGAATATATTTCATACGTATCGGTCCACATATCAGGATATCTGAATATCCATATTCGACCAGGTGTGCCTGCTTCACTAAAGCATTCTTGCTTGTTGGCCCTTGTCTATAGACCAAGGCAATACACAAATGTATGGATCGATCCTTCAATAAGCAGGTTTCTGATTCCACATTGGAATACGAGTGATCCAAGCAGTTAGTTGTTAACCTTCATGGACCACTAAAACCTAGTCTATTTTATCTCACTTTTAATCCAACTAGGTAAAGTCTGATAGGGATCACCCTTCCCATCTAGCTATATTGAAAGAGGTCCTAACTGTTAGAAATGTGTTTCTTTTGCATAAGAGTAGTTAACGATTTAAAGAGTTTTGCTTGTAGTTGGTTTATTGAGAGATTCATTGCATCTTTTAATGGAAAAGCCATTGAAAAACCCTAGAGTGTGTCAACTCAATTCTATTGATGGCTTAATTCTTCAAGACCAGAAACCCAATGCTGAGCAAAATAAATGACTGCCTGATGCAGTCACTCAACTGAAATTTAGAAGAGGGAAGGATGGAAAAAATCTCTTCGGACTGTCACAGTAAAACTGTGAGAAGAATAATAAACAGTAAGAATAACAATAAAACCAGCGTTATTCGAATCTCTATGATTAATCTATATAGAAAGAATTTGACCATGATACAATCACAAATAATGGTTCAATTACTATAGGATATAATGTCACTGTATAAACTCAATCCCCGAGCCCTATAGCATGTCACTAGAGCATGTTAAATGAAACAAAGTACACGACCGAAACACACTCCTCACACAAAATATATAAGGCACACAAAAACCGCAAGATGTACAATGAGTCAGTCGCATACAAAGGCAAGTATGCAAGGTCGGGATTGCCATAACAAAGACATTGGAATTTGTCCTTGATTAGCGTCAAGACATTCCTACTAAAGGATCAAGTTAGTGATTGACTCTTCCAAGTTTAGACATAAGATACAACCTTGGGTCTTTCCACTTTCTCCTGACTAATAATAGGTTATCAATCAAGAAAATGGCATCCTTCAATGTGAGCCATAAAAAGACTCTAACCCTAAGTGGATTCTATATGCATTGAGCAATTGAGCTCCATACACCACTGAGATTAAGTTAGCGTGGAAGAAGCCGAACCCAGAAGAAAAGATTAATTTATTGAAAATACGATGTTCTAATCAATAAGAAGCAAAGTTTCAACCACTGAATGAGAGTCTGTTAATTGAATATTTCTTATTCTCTGATACCTAATCCTTGAGGCATTTTTTACGATATAAATTGAAATTTTTATACAGATGGTTACACATATTGCTTTTCATTGTTATTCTTATTCAACTTACAAGAAAATTTTGGAATTCAGAACCTACCACATATACAACACACACACGAATATTATTAGACATCAGATAAATACACAACAAAGCAAAAAAAGCAAACACAACATTAGCATCTAGAACACAATAAGTGATCAAAATAAAGCAACATGAGGTTCATATACAAATCAAAACACTATAAAGCAACATGCCATGAACAAACAGAGCTTTTGAGGAATGAACTATCCCAAAACAAATCTGCACTTTTTTCTAGAAAATTATTAGGCAGACAGGTTCCTAATTTCAACAGAAATATAAACAAAAGGAAGCCTTTTTACAAACCCAAAAGCAAAATTAGCAAAAACCCATTACAGATTCCTAACAACAACAAAGACCCATTAAGGTACGAATCAAAATACGCAAACACAACAAAAGCAACTAATCTCCACAAAACCCACATGGTTAAACTCCTTAATCCTCTTGATTTCCAACCAAATTCAAACAAAACGAAAAAACTGAAGATACAAAACACCGATTTGATCAAAGATGCAATTTTACAGCAGAAAAATAACAGGGAACTAATAATAAACACGAAATCGACAAATTAGAAACTTACGAGGTGGGCGACTGTTCCCCTTCCAAGATCTCCAACCTTCGCCCATACTTCAAAAACAGAAAGTTCACAAATAATGGCTACAAAAGCCCAAATAAATTGTCATATATAAAGAATTGAGGGGGTATCAGCCAATTAAAGAAAATTGCAGCGGCTATCTCGCATAAAAAAGAGGACTGGACTTGGGACCGAATTTGCCTTGGAATATGATTCTAAAAAGAGCCCAATTTAGTAACTTTGTTGTAATTTATGAAATCATTTATTTTCTATAAATTTGTATAATTACTTTCGTACCCCTATGGACTTGTCCCAATAGATTGGACAAGATGAGAATTTAGAGTTTTGTGTGGGGTTGAAACCATCATAATAAGTTCCACGTGTCCGCTGCAGTGATGTCAGAGGCTTTAGATTGGGAAATATTGCGAGGGAAGCTTCAATGAATATTAAAATATTTTGAATTTTTAAGTGAAACTTAGTTGGTAATTCAACACAAGCTTGTGGGACACGTGCGTGAAATTAACAAAATAGCTACCAACATATAATGTACATGTAAAAGTCTCTTCAAAATATTAATTTGCATTTTTGTCTCTCAGATATTAAAAATTATTTAGGTAATTTATTAATATATCATATGTCCAAATGTAACGAATTAAACCTTATCCTGACTAGGTTAGAAGAGATGTGCTAATCTTTCTTTAAATTGAAATTGGGGATATATCTCTCCAAAATGCCAATCTCCATAATTCTTAAATCGAAATTGGCATATTTTTTTTTTACTTAAATATCTTATTTTCTTTTTCCCATATGAGTAACCCAGTAACTTTATATAATTATATTTAAATAAAAATATAACTTAAAATCTAACTTGGTGACTTAAATTAAGAAAATTTCACTGCAACTACCTACTTTGTTTCATAATAGAAAAAAAAAATTTAGCTTCATAATTTTATTCACTATGCCATCATTCACGTCAGCGTAAAATTGATTCCTCCCAAACACCACTTTTTTATATATTTTCATTTCCTCTTTTACCCTTTCTCATCGCCCCCAACGTTAACTTTGACCTCGACACAAAGTAATTTACGGTCGACCTGTGCGGTCAAGTCAATGTGGGAGTTGAAAGTGAGGGGGTGGAGCACCCGGACCAATTTTTTCAGAGATTGACTTTTTGCAGATTCTCGTTTGCTCGTGCTAGAGATGAGTTTTATTTGAGTTTGTGATCGATGTGATATTTAAATCTTGAAAAAAATGGGGATCATTCGATGCCGGTGAACAGGGGTCTGCTGATGATAGTGATGCTGATATAATGACTGACTCATGATCGCAGTTTTATGTGTCGCAGTCCTCTATTAGAAGACTGCAACTATGATCAGAATTTTTTTATTAATTGAAAATTAGGCATTTTGTAAGAACTGCAATCATTATCATAGTCTCAATATAAACTGAAAAAATGTGTTTTTGTGAGGACTGCGATCATGACCATGATCGCAATCCTAATAAAGACTAAAAAAAAAGACTTTTTTTTAGGATTATGATTATGATCGCAGTTCTATAAAAACTCAAAAACATGTTTTAATAATGAGAACTGCGATCATGGTCGCAATCTTATAAAATCTAAAAAAATTAAGACATTTTTCTTTTAGAACTGTGATTCTATAAAGACTCAGAAACATGATATATTTTTTTAGTGCTACGATCATGATCGTAGTCATCGGAAGTAGGGCATTTTTGTGAGGATAATGATAATAGTTGTAATCCTCAAAAATAGGTTGCCAACGGTCTGAATTTTCGAACGGGTTCGCCTTTTTTAAAGCAATTATCAGGGGCATTTGAGTCTTTCGTCGCTAAGGAACGCTTTTGCGCTTGATACGTGGGCGCATTGATTGGTTTAAAAAAAGAAGTGGCTGAAATAAATAAAATTATAAATTAAGATTTTTTCTAATTATGATTTAACATCAAGGGCTGTAGCGAAATCCCTTTAAACTATACAAATATTTACTAAGTTATCATACTATTGTATTTAGATTCTTAAGTATCCATTCTCCTAAGATTATACCTCACGCAATGACATTTCACTTGTTATTTTAAATTATTGGGATGCGGAAGGAGACTAAAGAAGTATAAAAAATATGTTAAATTATGTTGTTGTGTTTTGAACTTTGAGAAGCTTTAAATTTTGGTAAGAACAAAAGACTCGGGGTAGCTGTGAAAAATTTGGAGTTACCAAGCTCGATCGTAGTCTGTAGTTTTGTGTAATGCTTATGCAAAACTCTGATACTAACTGATATAAAAAATCGGTGCTCTGATATCAACTGTTACTCTCGAGATCAATATTTGCGAAACTTGACAATATGATCAGTACTTATAAAGGAAAACTATTTTAAAGCAAACTAACAATACATAGACAAAAAGGAAATAAGAAATAACACAAGGATTTAACGTGGTTCGGCTCAAACTTGGCCTACGTCCACGAGGAGAGAACTTGAGAGAACTTATTAATAAACTTAATGTAAATCACTTAGGGGGGGTGAATAGGTGATGGTTATATTAAATGACAAATAATGCGAAATAAAAATTTACTTGCTAGCAACCTAGTAAATACCAATCACAACACAAAGAATACTTGCAAATAAGTAAACAATACAAGTGTGCAAGTAAGTAAAGAGAGTAGAGTTAAGAGAGAAAGAGTAAGCAATCACAAATACGATGATATGTTCCGAGATTCGAGTCACTGCTCTACGTCTCCGCCTTCAACGCTATGAAGGATTTTCAGTATGACCGATCTCACTAGATCGTCAGCCGTTACAAGTTCTCACTAGAATTCAATGGACTCACAAGTCTTCTCTTGTAGTGCTGCAACACCAACACGGAGCTCACTAGCTCACTTGAGGCTGCAACCTCTACAACTTCAGAATAGAAGGAAATCGGTGATCTTCACTTCACGAAATGCTCACAAGCAGAATTCTATAACCAAGAGGAGGAGGTGAAACTCTTATGGGATTGTGTAGTGAAAATAGCTTGTAAAGATGTAAAGAGAAAGGGTCAAGATAAAAATCAAGAATATGAAATTTTGGCTCAAAAGGAAATCTTTTTAGAAAAAGCTAAATCTTGATGTAAACTTGTAAAAACTTGATCTAAACTTTAGAAATCTTATTTTTAAATTTTTCTACAATCCTACTATTTATAGAGGATGAAAACATGAGTAGAAAATCTAAAAGAGTCGTTGGGAAAAGACCAAGAAAAAGACGAAACATAATATAACCGTTGGAAAAAATTCAGAAGAAAATTATTCTGTCGGTCGACCGCCAACAGTTTGATTTCCATCCGTTGGGTATTGCGGTCGATCGTTCGGTCGACCGTTGTTTCCAACCAGAGAGTAAAACTCTCTATCGGTCGACCGAAGCGGTCGACCAGACCGAACTGAGAGCAAAGCTCTTACAATCGGTCGACCAAAGTGCACAAATGCATTTTGGTGCATGTCGGTCGACCACTCGGTCGACCAATAGAGCAAATCTTCTCTACCTGCGGTCGACCGGTCGGTCAACCGACTTAGGGCCAAAGGCACATATTGAAAATCTTTTTGAAACCAATCTTTTTTCGGCACAAATACACTTTGTTTCCAAATACAAAGTAGAGTTCTAGGGAGTTGATAGAACCAGTGTATGATCATGGATCAACACAAAATAAAGTTAGAACTATATTTTGTAAAAGCTCTTTTCTAAATTGAAAACCGATTTTTTTGAAACTCATTTTTTCGAAACTTGATTTTAAAAACGACCAAGAGAATAAACTTGAACTCTTTATTAGACACTTTAGGAATATAAAAGAAGTGTGTGTCAATCCTAAAAGAGCTATCAACCTATATCATTTTAGTTTTAACAAACGACTATAAATCCTATCTAAAATGGAAAAAACAAAAAAAATAAATCTTGATATAGTCTTCTCTTGTATACTTAATCCTTGAGCTCTTCTATGTGCTTAGGCTCTGAGATCTACATCTTCTTGGCTTCTAAATGTGTGAGTCTTGTGATAGAGTCAAAATGTAACAAAGAGTTACCTTAAACTTTATTAAACAAGATTGTTAAAAACATAACTATACATGTTTTGTTTTCATCAAAACTAGGGCTAATGACCTTTGGGCCAACAATCTCCCCCTTTTTTATGGTCACAAAGCATAAAAATTCTCATATTGAGATCGAAGCAAGTCAACTTTAGATTTCTTGACTTGTGACGTCCCCTCATGAGTAATGATTAGACCATTCCAAACCTCATCAGTGGGTTTACAATTAATTACACGAGAAAGATCATCATCATTTAATGCTTGTGTAAGTGCGTATTGGGTTTTAGCATTGGCCTCATATTCCTTAGTCGTTGCTTCGGACTATGTATCCTCATCACCGTGAGGTTCAATAAGTTCTTTGGTAATGGCCTTAGCAACTTTAACTCCTAAGGACTTAAGGAATAGGTTCATCTTGACTTTCCAAATGGGGAAGTTCAACCCATCAAATTTGAGTGGGAACTTGATGCTAGAGAAGTCGCGTGATAACATGAAAGCAAGTATAAGTGCACAAATAAATAACAAGTGCAACAAATGAATATAGCCAAATGAAAGGATCTCCCTAAGGTGGTTAAACCAGAGTTAGGGTTAAGCTCTGATATCAATTATAAATCACCTAGAGGGGGTTGAATATGTGATGGCTATACTAAATGACAAATAATGCGAAATTAAAATTCACTTGCTAGCAACCTAACAAATACCAATCACAACACAAAGAATACTTACAAATACGTAAACAATATAAGTGTGCTAGTAAGTAAAGTGGGAGTAGAGTTAAGAGAGAAAGAGTAAGCAATCGCAAATACGATGATATATTCTGAGGTTCGAGCCACTGCTCTACGTCCCCGCTTTCAATACTATAAAGAATTTTAATTATGACCAATCTCACTAGATCTTCAACTGTTATAAGTTCTTACTAGAATTCAATGGACTCACAAGTCCTCTCTCGTAGTGCCGTAACACCAACATGGAGCTCATTAGCTCATTAGAAGCCGTAACCTCTACAACTTCACAATAGAAGAAAATTTGTGATCTTCACTTGATCACGAAAGGCTCACAAGCACAATCCTATAATAAAAATGAGGAGGTGAAACTCTTTGGGATTGTGTAATAGAAATAGCTTATAAAGATGTAGAGGGAAGACTCAAGATAAAAATCAAGAATATAAAATTTTGGCTCAAAAGGAAATCTTTTAAGAAAAGCTAAATCTTGATGTAAACTTGTAAAAACTTGATCTAAACTTTAGAAATCTTGTTTTTAGGTTTTTCTACAGTCCCACTATTTATAAGGGATGAAAATATGAGTAGAAAACCAAAAAGAGTCGTTGAAAAAAGACTCAGAAAAAGACAAAACAGAATATTGCCGTTGGGAAATATTTGGAAGAAAATTCTTCTGTCGGTCGACGGCCGGTCAACCGCCAATGGTCAGATTTTTGACCGTTGGGGATAGCGGGCGATCGGTCAATCGATCATTGTTCCCAACCAGAGAGTAAAACTCTCTTTTCGGTCGACAGGAGCGGTCGACCAGACTGAACCGAGAGCAAAGCTCTTGCAGTCGGTCGATCGCTCGATCGACTGAAGTGCATAAATGCACTTTGGTGCATGTCAATCGACCGCTCGGTCGACCGACAGAGCAAATCTGCTCTGCTTCTAGTCGACCAGTCGGTCGACCGACTTAGGACTAAAGGCACATATTGAAAATCTTTTTGATATCTATCTTTTTCCGACACAAATAAACTTTGTTTTCAAATACAAAATAGAGTTCTAGGCACTTGATAGAACTAGTGTGTGATCATGGATCAACACAAAATAAAGTTAGAACTATATTTTATAAAAACTCTTTTCTAAATCGAAAACGGGTTTCTTCGAAACTCATTTTTTCAAAACTTGATCTTGAAAATGACAAAGAGAATAGTCTTGAACTCTTTATGAGACACTTTAAGAATATAAAAGAAGTGTGTATGTGTCAATTCCAAAAGAGCTATCAACCTATATCATCTTGATTTTAACAAACGATTATAAATCTTATTCAAAATGCAAAAAGAATAAATACAAATCTTGATATAGTCTTCTCTTGTATACTTGATCCTTGAGCTTTTCTATGTGCATAGTCTCTTGGATCTACATCTTCTTGGCTTTCAAATGTATAAATCTTGTGATGGAGCCGAAATACAATAAAGAGTTAACCTGAAACTTTGTTAAACAAGATTATTAAAAACATAATGACATATGTTTTGTTATCATCAAAACTAGGGCTAATGACCTTTGGGCCAACACTTGATAAAAAGAGATCTAACATTCCTCTTGATGCAACAAGAGTATCGCCTTCCTCTTTAATTTAGACCTAAATTATAAGAGTATTATCTTATCTCTATGCATCTTCACTTTGCTCCTCTTTTTCTTGGCTTTCTTGATGTTCTCCACCTTTTTTGTGCCTTCTCTACTTTTTGAAGACAATTATAATGCTGGATTACAATTTTTATTTATAGGATTTATAATACAACTCTTATTTGGACTATGAGATAATCTTGGTGATCGAGGTTTTAACCTGCGTAGAAAATATAAAGTTTAGAAATGAATATATAGAAGTGCTAAGTTCTCAATGCTACCGCTATACCTAGTGGCTATGCGGGTCATGATCCACAAGGAGGGACTTGCGATGGAAACATGTTGATAAGTTTCTTTTTAGTTACTAAACCGATTAAAAGTTCTTCTATATTTTGTTGGCCCAAAAGCCCATCGCTCTAATTTTGAAGATGATTAACTCACGTAGGTATAGTACTAATGATCTTGTATTTAATTAGTCTCAGATATTTGATCAAGATCTTAGTAGGTGTTTAACTTCAACAAAAGATTTAAATTTAAGTTTTAGAGCTAGCACGTATTGATTCAAGAGCTCGCGCATCAAGATCGCATCAAGTACTCAAGAGAAGTATATCTCATGGATTAAAGTTTGGACCAAGTCAAGAAGGAGAAGAAGATTATCAAGAGAAGATTTTCTAGGAGACTTGTGTCAGGTTTTGTAAGTGTCAAGATTTGATTTTAGATAAAATGTAAAGGATAGATTAGTTGGGATTGCTCAAGTTCATATACACACACACACAAAATTATATGTATTTTCATAAAATAGTTTTGTGTTTAGAAAAATATCGTTTTGGATTTATCAAAAATTATTTTAGAGCTTATTGTCAAAAACATAGATATTTCATCTCATATGTATAGTGGATCATATCCATAAGCACTAAGCTTCAAAAGTGTTTACAATATCTTCTTTTTGTATTTAGAGAAGTTTTGAAAAAATCGTTTTTCAAATAAAAGATTGTTTTTGAAAAATACTGATTTTTATTTAAGGCAAAATTTCTATATTACAAAAATGGTTCAAAATGTTTGTAATATGTGTTGATTTTTGATCACACATATTTGTATTTCAAAGTATTTTAAAGAACTCATTTTTGTAAATTTTTAGTGATTTTATGGGATTTTATAAGAAAATATAAAACCAAGTTTTAATCCCTGAAAATGTGTGACTGGCCTTTCACCGGTCGACACCACGGTCGACCGAGCAAGAAGTTGGTCGACCGGGCGGTCGACCAATGTGTACAAAACGTGCACGGCCAAATGGCTTGAGGGTCGACCGACCGGCTAGAGAGCTCTGCTCTCTGGATCTGGCCCCGGTCGACCGGGCGGCTGGCCCCGGGCGGTCGACCATCCAGAGAGCTTTGTTCTCTAGATCTGGCCCCGGTCGACCGGGCAGTCGACCGGCCAGAGAGCTCTGCTCTCTGTATCTGGCCCCGGTCGACCGGGCGGTCGACCAATAGGTCAAAGCCATAGATCGGTCGACCGGGTGGTCGACCGGTAGGCTGCAATGGTCATAAATTTAACTGTTGGCCGGTCGATCGGCCAGTCGACCGACAGCAGTATTAGCTGTTGATTTCACCTGCAATAGCTATATTTTAGGAGCCTATAAAATGGGGTTCCCTTGGGCTGTTTGAGGCAAGATTTGAAGTGGATTTTTAAGCTAGTTTTTTTCCATCTTTTCAGAGGTTTTCTCACTTGTTTTAGAGTTAAAACTTTCATATCAAAAGAAGAGTTTTTAAGAGTGGTTTTCAAAAGACATTTTTTGAGTTTTTCACCATATCTCTATTCTAGTTTTTCTCATACATACTTGAGCTTTCCATGACCGTATCTATCCTATAGGAGAGTTGTTGTGAGAGTGTTTTTAGATGATCAAAGTGTTGAGATCACCAAAGTGTTCAATCTTGTATTTGAGGAGGCAAACTTGCGAGTTCGTGTTGTTTCGAGTTCTTGTGGGAGCTTGGTGTAGATGTGCGGCCTCGGCAAGCTAGTGTGCTTGCGTGTGTTGTTCTTGCGGGAACAAGAGAGGGACTAGTGAGTCCAAGGAGTTCTAGTGTGAACTCGTTATAGGTGTTGCGGAACCGAGTGATCCGGTGGGATCGTTTTTAGTGAAAATCCTTCATAGTGTTAAAGGCTGGGACGTAGAGTAAGGGTGCTCGAACCTCGAAACAAATCTCCCTTGTTTGCGATTGCTCTCTATCTCTCACTTGTGTTTTTATCTTGTATGCATATATTGTTTATCTCTTTTATATGCTTGATATATTTGTGCTCTATTGATACATGCTTGGGATTGTTTGCTCACACTTGTATTGAACCAAGAGAGTCATAGCGGTACTTTAACTCTTATCTACTGGAATCTTAAGGAGATAGTCCAGAGCCCTTCACCGGGAATTCGGCTACACTGTTGTATTATACTTGGTGTGTTTTGTATAATAGTTTTTATTTTGTTTAAATAGTTTTTAATTCCACATTAATTCATCATTAGATTAGCTAGTCACCTATTCACCCCCCTCTAGGTGACCTATAAGTGGTATCAGAGCTTGGTACTCTTGATTTGGGTCTAACAACCTTGAGTTAAAGATCCTCTTTTTAGCTAATCATAATATTTGGTTACACACACATAGATTTCATGACACCTCCTATGTTTGATATTCTTAACATCTAAATTTAGAAAGTTAAGATGTCAATATACCTCAAAGACCTAGGTATTCATGTTTATTTTGCCACTATTAAAAATTCATATTGTTTAAATGGCAAAAACCTTGAGGTTAATGCAAAAGCCCTTCATGCTTTAAGATCTACCCTAAATGATGAATATTTATCTAGGGTTGCTAATTTTGATTCGGCTTTTGTAGTATGAAACACTCTAATCTCTCTTGGTGAACAAAAGCAATACTATGCGGGGAGTGACTCGGATGATGGAAACGAGACTTCCAACATATGCTACATGGTCCAAGGGGATAACCCCTTTGAGGTAAATTCTGAATCTGAACTTGATGAGGAGGTTGACATGTCATATGATGATCTTGCTTTATTTTGTCAACAACTTCTTGAAAAATATGATTTGCTAAAAAAGGATAACAAAAGATTAAAAAATAAATTTGAATGCATTTCAAAAGAAAATAAATTTTTGAAAAAATAGAATATTTTCTTGTCTTCTAAATTAAATGATATTTGTGAAGGAAATAATTCTTTGAAAAACAAAATTAGTTTGGTGGAAAAAGAAAAAGAGATTCCTTTGGAAGAAAATAACTCTTTGAAAAGAAAAATTATTTTAAAAGAAAAAGGAAATATTTCTAAAAAGAAAAAGATTGTTGATTCTCATTCTTGCCATGCTCTTCACTCTACTATTAATAAAAATGAGATTCAAGTCTTGAAAAATAGAATAAATTATTTGAGTTCAACTTTGAGCAATTGTATATTCAACCGTTTTAGATTGGAAATCTTGTTTCAAAAGAAACAAGCTCCACATGTTCATGCACATAACCCACGACATACATATGCATACTTTGCACATCATGATCACACTCATTCTCATATGCATGCTAGAGTGTATAAATGTACACATTGCGGCCGCAAAGGCCATCTTGCAAAAGTTTGCTATGATAGAGTAAAGTCTTTAAATTTTGCTAATAAAAATGTTTGGGTTCCTTATGATGCTAATCCCCGTGGACCAAAAGGAAATGGGTAGCAAAATCCCCGCCACTTGTATTTGATGCAAGTGCGGGCTCTTACATGACGTGAGAGGAAAGGTGCCTTAGTGGTAATGCATGAGCTAGATAGACATGCCCTATTGATGCATCACTATCAAGGAAGTTTGGTAGGAGGACCACCATTGTTTGGAGATCTAGAGATGAGCCTGATTGGTTTTGGTAGCTATCTCTAACTCCCATTTTTAATTACATGCTTTAATATAAATGTTTTAGCATGTTTTTATTTCAATGCTCATTATTTTAATTGAACATGTTTTTGTGCTTCTTGTGGTGAATACTTGTTTAGATGTAGTCTTCATTAAAATTTGTGTATATACTTGTACAAGTAGTAAGCTACACTTAATTATTATATGTTTGTGTATCATTGCTTATTTTTACTCATTACATGTACATGTCTAACCTAATTTTGATGATTCTTTCATTTATACTTGTTATTCCTATTTTTCTACATTTTTTGCTTCATGTATGTGCTATTTTTGTCTAAAATTAATAAAGATACATGTATACCCTTGAGTCACTTGACTTAATGCAATTTCTATTATGAACTCTTTTGAGTTTGAGATATATATGTATACTTTTAGTTTTGATAAAACATACATATACCTTGAAGTTTGTTTAAATTTGATGAAAAATAAATTTTTATGATTTTCATGTTTTTGATAAAAGAAATTCATGTTTATTTTGAGCTTTATTGATTATTTTCATGAATATGCTAATCACATGACTCTTGTGCACTAACATTATTTCTTTGTTTACTCATGACTTTGCTTCATGAGTACATTTTTGAGCCTTATAGATCTTGAGTGACAATTTTTGTGTTCTTAGTAATGATTCAAGGGATATGTGATTTGTTTTCATGTTTGAAAGATCTTTAACTAGTTTTTAAAAATTACTTTAACTAGTCATTTTTTCTTCATTTGGTAGTGTTTTCAATGTACAACTAACTATTTTCAGATCTTATTTTTGAAAACTTTTACCCTTAAAGGACGGAGGATAGGTGACCATGCCTTGTATGCTCAAAATTGAAAACCTATTTAAACATGTGCATGAATATGGTAGATAGTTATGAGTTATACACATGTTCTTCATGGAATTTTATCTTTGTATACTCATATTTGTTTCTATATATGTATGCTTCAAAATCTCAAATAAATATCAATTTCAATTGGTATTTTCTTTTTCATACATACATACATACATGCATACATACATACATATATATATATGATTTGATTGTACTTGTTTTACAATATCATTATATGTTTAAAGCATAAATTATATTTATGCTAAGCTTGACTTGAATTTAAATGTAAATTGGTATCTTTATAAGCTTATGCATTGTTTTCAATTGGTATTTCAATTGATATAAAAATATACCATATATTTTACCTTTTAATTGGTATCAAAAATTTACAAGATATTTCTAGTGATATCAATAACCTACAAGTGATATCTTAAAATTTTATTTATTTACAAGTGATATCTTAAAATTTTGTTTATTAACAAGTGGTATTTCAAAATTTGTTTTGTTGACTTAAGAGATTTCAAAATTTATTTTAAAGTGATTTCAAAATTTCTTGATATGTATTGGCTATATGCAAGGGAGCTTAACATTTCTTCTATATATAGATTCATGTTGAGTGTATCTTATATTGAGGAGCTTGACATCTCTTCTTTATGTGATACACGTGTGTAGGGGGAGCTTAACATCTCCACTTATGCATTGTATATTATATTTTATGTGAGTTAGGGTCTTTGTCATCCCTTATTCATATAATGCATGTATGCAGGGGGAGCTAACTTCACGTCTCTCTTCATCATGAATGTATATCGCACAGATATATCTTTATTATTTGATTTATTTTCACCCCTTTGTTGATGATTTGACAAAAGGGGGAGAAGAATTTTGAGAGTTTATATATGCATGTTTATTTTCTTATTTATGCAAAAAAGGGAGAAGAATATGGTAAGTTTATGCATGTTTATCTCCTTGTTTATGCATATATGTTTGTTTAGTTTTATACACTTCATTGAATATATTTATGTTTATTGTTATGAATGAGTTAAGGGGAAGCTTCTATGAAGCTTATCTTAAATCCATGCATATATAACTCCATGAGTTTTGTCATCATCAAAAAGGGAGAGATTGTTGGCCCAAAGGCCTGTTGCTCTAGTTTTGATGATGATTAACTCATGTAGTTATAGTACTAATGATCTTGTGTTTAATTAGTCTCAGATATTTGATCAAGTTCTTAGTAAGTGTTTAGCTTCAACAAAAGATTTGAATTCAAGTTGTGGAGCTAGCACCTGTTGATTCAAGAGCTCGCGCATCAAGATCGCATCAAGTACTCAAGAGGAGTCTAGCTCATGGATCAAAGTTTGGACCAACTCAAGAAGGAGAAGAAGATTTTCAAGAAGACTTGTGTCAGATTTTAAAAGTGTCAAGATTTGTTTTCAGATAAAATGTAAAGGATAGATTAGTTGGTGGATTGCTCAAGTTCATATACACACATACAAAATTTATTTGTATTTTCATAAAATAGTATTGCGTTTAGAAAAATATCGTTTTGGATTTATCAAAACTTATTTTAGAGCTTATTGTCAAAAACATAGATATTTCATCTCATATGTGTAGTGAATCATATCCATACGCACTAAGCTTTAAAAGTGTTTACAATATCTTGTTTTGTATTTGGAGAAGTTTTGAAAAAATCGTTTTTCAAATAAAAGATTATTTTTGAAAAATATAGATTTTTGTTTAAGCCAAAATTTCTATATTACAAAATGGTTCAAAATGTTTGTAATATGTGTTGATGTTTGATTACATACATATATTTGTATTTCAAAGTATTTCAAAGAACTCATTTTTGTAAATTTTTAGTGATTTTATGGGATTTTATATGAAAATATAAAACCAAGTTTTAATCTCTGAAAATGTGTGACCTGGCCTTCTACCGGTCGACCGAGTAAGAAGGCGGTCGACCGGACAGTCGACTGATGTGCACAAAATGTCCACGGCCAAATGGCTACCGTCAGAGAGCTCTGCTCTCTGGATTTGACCTCGAAAGACCGGGCGGTCGACCGGCCAGAGAGCTCTGCTATCTAGATTTGGCCCCGATCGACCGGGCGTTTGACCTATAGGTCAAAGCCATAGATCGGTCGACCGGGCAGTCGACCGACAGGCTGCAACGGTCATAAATTTGATCATTGGCCGGTCGACCGGCAGCAGCGTCAGCTGCTGATTTGGCCTGCAACGGCTATATTTTGGGAGCATATAAAATGAGGTTTCCTTGGGTAGTTTGAGACAAGATTTGAAGTGGGTTTTGAAGCTAGTTTTTTTCATCTATTTCAGAGGTTTTCTCTACTTGTTTTAGAGCAAAAACTTCCATATCAAAAGGAGAGTTTTCAAGAGTGGTTTTCAAAAGAGATTTCTTGAGTTTTTCATCACATCTCTATCCTAGTTTTATCACACATACTTGAGCTTTCTGTTGAAGCCTACCAAATTGAGAATGATGAAGCCTATCAAGTTTCAAGATTTTGATGATGAACAAGCATTTCTACCTCATTATGATTGCTCTACCTCAGTTGAAGCCAATTGAAGATTATGGGTATTTTTGGATGTTTTTGTGTAACTTTAGAAAATATGTGAAAAGCCTTGATCACTTACACAAAAAATCCTTTCCAAGTTGACTTGACCCTTTGATATAGTCGACTACCCATACTTAGTCGACTTGCCAAAAAGCTCTAGTCGACTAGACCATTCCAAACCAAATTTCCTAACTCTCTGTTTGGACCCTGACATGACTATTAGTCGACTTGACTTATATACCTAGTCGACTAACAGATACCCTAGTCGACTACCCCATTTTCCAAGTCGACTAATATCATATACAAAATTTTCCCAACTCTCTGTTTCTGTCTGAAATGAAACTTAGTCGACTACACCATTTCCCAAGTCGACTAACACATTTTATAGTCGACCAACAATACTATTTAGTTGACTATATTCAGTTATCCAGAAACCTGTTTTGCCAACAGACAGATACCTAGTCGACTAATTGCTAAATCTAGTCGACTAATAGTTGAATTTTTGCCTAGTATAGTCGACTAACTCAGAATCCTAGTCGACTATAGGCAGTTTCTGATTGTTAGACAGTTTCTCTTATCTGATCCTTTTGGCAACGTTTTCCAACGTTTAAATTATCTGAATTGGTCCTATAACTACCCTAACTAACCCTAGTCTTCAGCTATAAATAGGGAAGTTATTTCAAAGGCCAATTACCAAGTCTTTCCATCAGTTTTCCAAAGAAAAATTCCAGAAAACCTGAAAAACTGATTTCCAACTTCTGTTCTTCATCAAAAGACATTCCATTAGTGAAGTTCTCTGAAGTTCATCTTTCCTATACTGTACCTTGTCCACTACACATTCAGTATCAAGGCTATAGGAAAATCATTTTATTCATTCAAAGAAGATTTTGTACAAGGCGTCTTCTTGGGAGTAGAAGAAAGTTGTACAAGGCGTGTTCTCTTTGGTGTAAAGAGGAATTGTGCACATTTGGCAAAGGGCGTTTGTCAAGTGGTGTACAAGGCATTGGTTGTGGGTGTACACAAGTCAAGAAAGGAAAATCTTAAGCATTTTGCTTGGGGACTGGATGTAGGTCACAAGGACCGAACCAGGATAACTCTCGTGTGTTTGCGTTTGTATTTTCTGTGTTTATCTTGTGATTATTTTAATTCCTGCAAGTAGTTTGTTTAAATTTTTATAAACACTATTCACCCCCCCTCTAGTGTTTGTGTTGCTTTGATTATAGATCCTACATTTGGTATCAGAGCAGGTTCAAGGCAACAACCATACGAGGATGGCAACGGAGTTCCCTTCGTCACAATTCAAAGAAGGTCATTCTACACAACGTCCACCGCTATTTGACGGAACCAACTACAACTATTGGAAGTGTAGAATGAAGATCTACTTGCAATCGCTCAACTACGATCTTTGGAACATTGTAGAAGCATCATACACCAAGCCAACAACCAACTACAACGCTTGGAGTGAAGATCAAAAGAAGAATGCAAATCTTGATGCCAAGGCGATGAACGCTCTATTTTGTGCTTTAACCAAAGAAGAGTTCAACCGTGTGTCTACATCCACTTCTGCACATCAAATATGGCATACTCTTCAGGTAACTCACGAAGGCACAAATAAAGTTAAGGAATCTAAAATATCTGTTCTTGTCCACAGATTTGAGTTATTCAAAATGAAGGAGAATGAAATCATATCCGAAATGGTTACAAGATTCACCGACATCACCAATTCATTAGCATCCCTTGGAAAGGACTACACTCAAGTTGAAAGAGTTTGTAAGATCCTTCGTGCACTCACACCAGAATGGGAGAAAAAGACAACCGCCATTGAAGAGGCAAATGATCTCTCAACTATGACATTAGAAAACCTAATCGGTAATCTAATGGCATATGAAGTGCAGTTAGAAGAAAGGAAGAAGGACGAACAACAACTTCCATCCAAGAAGAAAGTACTTGCCTTCCATGCATCCTCCGACACGGACAATTCGGATGAAGATGAAGAAGAAATGGCGATGCTATCCAGAAAGTTCAAAAGGTTCTTAAAACAAGATAAATTTAAAAAGAATAAAGATACTAATGATACTCCCACTTGTTTTAAGTGTAACAAACCAGGCCACATAAAGAAGGATTGCCCATTGATGAAATCAAAAGGACACTTCAAGAACTTCAATAAGTTCAACAAGAAGAAGAAAGCCTTCCAAGCAACATGGGATGATAGCGACTCATCTTCCTCTGACGAAGAAGAAGCAACGGAAACCGCCAATATCTGCTTCATGGCCCAAGAAGACGAGGTACAAGATTATGATGAGTTATTAGAAGCTTTTAATGAATTGTTTAATAATTTCAAAAATGAAAAGATTAAAAATAAAGTCTTAATAAAGGAAAATGAAAGACTCATTCATGAAAATGCATGTTTTGTTTCTCAAACATCTTCTCTAAGTTCTCAAAATGAAGATTTTGAAAAAGTTATTGCATCTTTAAAAAAGGATAATGAAATTTTCTTAAAAGAAAATTCTTTACTTAAAAAGGAAACTATTTCTTTAAATTCTAGAATTTCTATTTTAGATAAAGACATGATTGTTTTCAAAATTAAGTATGAAGATCTTTTGAAAAATGTAACTAAGTTTAATAAAGGAAAAGAGAATTTAAATGTTTTATTATCTTCTCAAAAGATGTCTAACAATCATTATGGTCTTGGTTTTTCAAAAGATAAGATTTATAAACCTGCTCATGTTGGTATTGGATTTTCAAAAACTAATTTTGTAAAATCTACACATCTTCATAATAATAATTCTTTTGTGAAAAGAAATATTATTTCAAAAAGAATTAGATGCAAATATATATGGGTTCCTAAGAATCTTAATAATGTTGATAAAAATGTTTATATTGCATCTTATATACATGATGTGTGTAATTCTGAGAATTATGTTTATACTAACAAGTGGAAACCTAATTCCAATTGGATTTGGGTTCCTAAAGGCTAATCTTTTTCGGACCCTATCATGATGGGTACCATACAAATTTGTTTATCTTATAGGTACCTTTTAAAGAAAAGTGGATACTTGATAGTGGGTGTTCCAAACACATGACCGGACACATTCAACTACTGTTTTCCGTTCAAATCAAAAAGGGAGGTAAAGTGATATTTGGAGACAATAACAAAGGAAAGGTTATTGGTACCGGCATAGTTGGTAATATTTCAAAACTCCTTATTGAAAATGTTCTTTTGGTAAGTGGTTTAAAACACAATCTATTAAGTATTAGTCAATTATGTGATAAGGGTTATAAAATTGTTTTTGAAAAAGATGCATGTCTTATTTATGATACTAACATGAAAGATATTTTATTCAAAGGTTTTCGTAACAATAACATTTATGAATTATCTATATCTTGCATATCATCTAATGATGACTTATGTTTACTTGCTTCTAATAATGATTATTTTTTATGGCATAAAAGATTTAGTCATTTGAATATGAAAACTATTTCTAAGATTTCTAAATTTGATTTAGTTAAAGGTCTTCCAAAAATTGCTTTTAAAAAGGATTATTTTTGTGATTCTTGTCAATTAGGAAAACAAGTCAAATCATCTTTTAAATCTAAAGATTTAGTTTCTACTAATAGACCTTTGGAATTGTTGCATTTGGATTTATTTGGTCCTACTCGTGTTTCTTCTTTAAACAAGAGTAGATATGTTTTTGTTATTGTTGATGATTATTCACGTTTTTCATGGGTCATTTTTCTAAAAAATAAAAATGATACTTTTGATGAATTTGCAAGTTTTTGTAAAAGAATTCAAAATCAAAAGTCTCTAAACATAGTCACTATTCGAAGTGATCATGGAGGAGAATTTGAAAATGAATCTTTTTCAAAATTCTGTGATAAGTATGGTATTACACATAATTTTGCATTTCCTAGAGCATCTCCTCAAAATGGTGTTGTAGAGAGAAAGAATAGGACTTTGCAAGAATGTGCTAGAACTATGTTTATGGACAGTAATTTACCAAAATATTTTTGGGCTGAAGCTATTGCTACTGCATGTTATGTTTTAAATCGTGTGCTTATTCGACCTTTTTTAAACAAAACATCTTATGAATTGTTTTATAACAGGATTCCAAAAGTTTCTTACTTTAAGATTTTTGGATGTAAATGCTTTATCTTAAATACAAAAGATGCTTTAGATAAATTTGATGCTAGATCCAATGAAGGTATTTTTGTTGGATACTCTACTCAAAGTAAAGCATATAGAATATTTAATAAGAAAACATTTACTATTGAAGAATCATTACATGTTAAATTTGATGAATCCTTGACTAAGCCTATTTCTAATACTTCTCCACATGATGATGATCATATCATAGATTCTCCTATTGATAATATTATTATATCTTCTGTTGATACTAACATTTCTAAGGATAATGAGACTCCTACCGAGTTACCGAAAGCATATGTTGAAGTAAGGAATCATCCACGTGATTTGGTTATTGGAGATATAAATCAAGGCGTTCAGACAAGATCCAAGTTGAACTACATGACACAAATTGCCTTCATATCACTCATTGAACCAAAGAATATCAAAGAAGCATGTGCGGATGATTTTGGACCATTGCCATGCAAGAAGAGTTGAACCAATTTGTCAGAAATGATGTTTGGGATCTTGTACAACGTCCTACTGATCATCCAGTCATCGGTACCAGATGGGTCTTTAAGAACAAACTCGATGAATCAGGTGAAGTCATTAAGAACAAAGCAAGGTTAGTAGCACAAGGATACAATCAAGAAGAAGGTATTGATTTTGATGAAACTTATGCACCAGTAGCTAGGCTTGAATCTATTCGTATTTTACTTGCTTTTTCTTGTTTTATGAATTTCAAACTATATCAAATGGATGTTAAAAGTGCCTTTTTAAATGGAATTATTAAGAAAACTGTTTATGTTGAACAACCTCCAGGTTTTGAACATGAAAAATTTCCAAATCATGTTTTTAAACTTAAGAAAGCTTTATATGGTTTAAAGCAAGCACCCCATGCTTGGTATGATAGATTAAAAAGTTTTCTTTTAAATTCTGATTTTAAAATGGGAAGAGCAGATACAACTCTTTTTATTAAACATGTTAATAAAGTTATCTTAATCATTCAGATATATATTGATGATATCTTATTTGGTTCTACTAACGATAACCTTTGTCAAGAATTTTCTAAGACCATGCAGAGTGAATTTGAGATGAGCCATATGGGCGAACTTACTTACTTCCTCGGTCTGCAAATAAAGCAAATGAAGGATGGAATCTTCATCTCCCAATGCAAATATGCTAAGGAACTTCTAAAGCGATTTGGCATGGAAAATTCTGGTCATAAGAATACTCCCATGAGTAGACAACTTTTTTGGACAAAGATGAAAATGGTAAGAATGTCGATCAGAAACTCTATCGAGGTATGATTGGCTCTTTACTTTATATTACTTCAAGTAGACCTGATATTATGTTCAGTGTATGCTTATGTGCTAGATATCAGTCAAATCCTAAGGAATCACATATTAAAGCAGTAAAAAGGATTTTTCGATACTTAAATAACACAATCAATTATGGTTTATTTTATCCAAAATCATGCACATTTGATTTACTATCGTATAGTGATGCTGATTTTGCTGCATGTAAATCTGATCGGAAGAGTACTAGTGGTACTTGTCACTTTTTGGGACATTCACTAGTATCATGGTTCAGTAAAAAGCAAAATTCTGTATCATTATCAACAACCGAGGCAGAATATATTGCTGCTAGTGTTGCATGTGCACAAATTATATGGATGAAACAAACCCTACTTGATTATGGCATGACTATCACAAACTCACCTATTATGTGTGATAATACTAGTACTATTAATCTATCTAAAAATCCTGTTCATCATTCACGTACCAAATATATTGATATTAGACATCATTTTCTACGTGATCATGCTTTAAAAGGTGACATTTCTTTAACTTTTATATCAACTGATAATCAAATTGCTGATATATTCACAAAGCCTCTGAAAGAAGATACTTTTATAAAATTTCGAAGAGATTTGGGTATTTGCAATTTTTCAGATTTTTAAAAAAAATTTTTCAGAATTTTTCAAAGGCATTTTTTACTTTATTAGTCGACTTACTATTTGTTATTAGTCGACTTATAGAGGACTTTATTAGTCGACTTACTATACCAACTTAACCTTTGAAGATAATGAGGACTTAGTCGACTTGCAGTAAACCCAGTCGACTCCGTACACCAACAGAAACTTGACTTTCTGATTTTTCAGAAATTAGTCGACTATAGTAATTGTCTAGTCGACTAGTCTGTTTATTAGTCGACTAATATTACCCTGTAAGTCGACTAAAACTGTGAAAATCTGTTTTTCTGATTTCGATTTTTTCCACTTCAAAACCCGACCCGTTCTTTTAAGTCAAGGATCCAATAACATTTCTTTTTAATCCTAACCTTTGATTACAATCCAGGATTGATCCTAACCTTTGATTCTAATTTTTCCCTCATCAAAACCCTATAATCCCAATCATTTCCTTCTTCCAGCCGATTCCTCAAGTCGACCAGCAGCAGGGAGAAGAGAAATTTGCAGCAGTCTTCAACAGTGCATCCCCTTCCAATTCCTCCTATTTCCTTCCACATCTTGGTAAAATCTTTCAACTCTCAGCAATTCCCTTTCTTATCTAGTATTATCTTTCTTCAATTTCAGTTTTCACCATGTCTAAATCCAAGAAAACTAAGTTCACTCCCTCATCGTCATCTTCCCAAGATTTTAGGGCATATCTCAAAAATCCTGTCCTTGAGGAAGATTATGTTAGACTTTCCTCTTTAGAAATACTTCCAGGAAGATTTGTCAAATATGAAGATTTTCATCACTATGATATAGTCTCCTATTTGCAAAATTGTGGTCTTTTCCATATGTTTTCTACTGACTTTAAGCAAGCATATTATCCATTCCTCATTTATCTGTTTTATACTAATTTAACTTTTGAGGATAATGAGGTCGATGTCCATATTTACTCATTGGTTAAAGGTATAAACATAAAGTTATCCCCAAAATCAATCGGCCGTATCTTGTCTATTCCTTATCACGGTCTCTTGCTTGATGATATTACCATGGATGATGAGGAAGTCTTGAGTAGTATCTTTCTCCCTGGCCAAGGCTTACCTATGACCAATACCAAATTGAAACCTATTCCACGTCTCATTGGTCGTATCCTCTCTTACAATATTTGTCCCAAAACTGGTAGTTACAACTACTATTCCAGAGAATTATCCTCATGTGTCTATGCAATTATGGCTGGACTCGAGGTTAATTGGGCCAAAATTATCTTTGATACTATGGTTAAGTATCATTCTTCCTTCCTTCCTTTTGGAGCTTTTCTGACACCTATATTTTGGAAATTTCACGTTGATCTTGCTTCCGAAACTAGTGTCGTTAAGATCTTTGAATTGTTTGATCGTGCTGTCATACACCGAATGAAACTGACTGATACTCCTCTACAACAAACCTCTTCACCTCCACATAGTCCCACTCAACGTCCATCTTCCTCTACACAACCTCCTGTCAATGATCCACCTCCAACACAACCATCTCAATCTTATACTGATGCTTTCTACAATTCCCTGTCTGTTGAGCTTGCCTCTATTCATGTCCAACAACAAGTTCTTCAAGACACTCAGACACAAATGCTTCAGAATCAGTCTTTATTGATGACTAGGTTTGAGAATATGCAACTTCAGATGGATTCCTTTGCATCCACTCAAACTGAAATTCTGAACCTTCTCAAGTCACATTTTCCGCCACCTCTTCCTCCCGGATCCGAGCTTTGAAGACTATGGCGTTGGCGTTTCTTCATGTTTTTGCTTTTGCCGTTTTTGCACTTTCTGTATTTTTTTTCAGTTTTTTAAGACTCGTTTATTGTGTAAGCTTCAGTTTGAACACAATGTCTGTTTAATTATGTTTTTCTGCTTTTTGTTAATGTCAAAGGGGGAGAAACTCTATGTTTATTTATGTTCTATGTTCTATGTTTATCCTGTGTTATGTTCTGTGATCTGTTGTGTGATCTGTTCTATATATCTAACACCTGAAATGTTCTGCATATCTATGTTCCATATCTGCAAAGAAAATCTGTGTAACAAATTTCTGTGTTATGATAAGAAATTGACTATATATATGTTATGGATACTGACATATGACAATGCAGGTGCAAGGTGCAACTTAACACTTTCTGCAGGGGCAAATTATTTGTTATAACCTAATTACTGCAGGGGGAGTTTTGTTGCAGGGGGAGCTATCATAAACATAAGTTGTCATCATCAAAAAGGGGGAGAATGTTGAAGCCTACCAAATTGAGAATGATGAAGCCTATCAAGTTTCAAGATTTTGATGATGAACAAGCATTTCTACCTCATTATGATTGCTCTACCTCAGTTGAAGCCAATTGAAGATTATGGGTATTTTTGGATGTTTTTGTGTAACTTTAGAAAATATGTGAAAAGCCTTGATCACTTACACAAAAAATCCTTTCCAAGTCGACTTGACCCTTTGATATAGTCGACTACCCATACTTAGTCGACTTGCCAAAAAGCCCTAGTCGACTAGACCATTCCAAACCAAATTTCCTAACTCTCTGTTTGGAACCTGACATGACTATTAGTCGACTTGACTTATATACCTAGTCGACTAATATCATATACAAAATTTTCCCAACTCTCTGTTTCTGTCTGAAATGAAACTTAGTCGACTACACCATTTCCCAAGTCGACTAACACATTTTATAGTCGACCAACAATACTATTTAGTCGACTATATTCAGTTATTCAGAAACCTGTTTTGCCAACAGACAGATACCTAGTCGACTAATTGCTAAATCTAGTCGACTAATAGTTGAATTTTTGCCTAGTATAGTCGACTAACTCAGAATCCTAGTCGACTATAGGCAGTTTCTGACTGTTGGACAGTTTCTCTTATCTGATCCTTTTGGCAATGTTTTCCAACGTTTAAATTATCTGAATTGGTCCTATAACTACCCTAACTAACCCTAGTCTTCAGCTATAAATAGGGAAGTTATTCCAAAGGCCAATTACCAAGTCTTTCCATCAGTTTTCCAAAGAAAAATTCCAGAAAACCTGAAAAACTGATTTCCAACTTCTGTTCTTCACCAAAAGACATTCCATTAGTGAAGTTCTCTGAAGTTCATCTTTCCTATACTGTACCTTGTCCACTACACATTCAGTATCAAGGCTATAGGAAAATCATTTTATTCATTCAAAGAAGATTTTGTACAAGGCGTCTTCTTGGGAGTAGAAGAAAGTTGTACAAGGCGTGTTCTCTTTGGTGTAAAGAGGAGTTGTGCACATTTGGCAAAGGGCGTTTGTCAAGTGGTGTACAAGGCATTGGTTGTGGGTGTACACAAGTCAAGAAAGGAAAATCTCAAGCATTTTGCTTGGGGACTGGATGTAGGTCACAAGGACCGAACCAGGATAACTCTCGTGTGTTTGCGTTTGTATTTTCTGTGTTTATCTTGTGATTATTTTAATTCCTGCAAGTAGCTTGTTTAAATTTTTATAAACACTATTCACCCCCCCTCTAGTGTTTGTGTTGCTTTGATTATAGATCCTACACTTTCCATTATCATATCTATCCTATAGGAGAGTTGTTGTGAGAGTATTTTTAGTTGATCAAAGTGTTGAGATCACCAAAGTGTTCAATCTTGTATTTGAGGAGGCGAACTTGCGAGTTCGTGTTGTTTCGAGTTCTTGTGGGAGCTCAGTGTAGAGGTGCGGCCTCGGCAACCTAGTGTTCTTGCGTGTGTTGTTCTTGTGGGAACAAAAGAGGGACCAGTGAGTCCAAGGGGTTCTAGTATGAACTCGTTGTAAATGTTGCGGCACCGAGTGATCCAATGGAATCGTTTTTAGTGGAAATCCTTCATAGTGTTGAAGGCCGGGACGTAGAGCAAGGGTGCTCGAACATCGAAACAAATCTCCCGTGTTTGTGATTGCTCTCTCTATCTCTCACTCGCGTTTATATCTTGCATGCTTATATTGTTTATCTTTTTTATATACTTGATATATTTGTGCTGTATTGATACATGCTTGGGATTGTTTGCTCACACTTGTATTTAACCAAGAGAGTCATAGCGGCACCTCAACTCTTATCTAGAGGAATCTTAAGGAGATAGTTCAGAGCCCTTCACCGAGAATTCGGCTACACTGTTGTGTTATACTTGGTGTGTTTTGTATAATAGTTTTTAGTTTGTTTAAATAGTTTTTAATTTTGCATTAATTCATCATTAGATTAGCTAGTCACCTATTCACCCCCCTCTAGGTGACCTACATGTTTTTGCAAAGAAAAGAAAAATGACATCTATATTAATTTAGAGAAGAGTGAAAGATAGAAGAAGACGGTGATTGTGTCGGTGTTGTTCTAAAAGAAAGAAAAAACTAAGTTAAAAAGAATGAATCAAACTGGAAAAGAAAGAGTTATTTTTGAAGTGAGATTCTAAACTAAGAAATTAAAATAAAGAAAAAATAAAATACTTACTTCCCTCTTCTAGCCGATAACTTTCCTTGGATCGTTGGCACGTTTACCTTTATTTGGAGGCGATCATCGCATAACCCATAAGATCTACTTTACATAAATTAGTAGATGACTTGTCACCTTTATTATTCATACATATCTTTGTTATTTTGTCTCTACTTCTTTATTTATTTCTTTTTTCATATCTATCATGATTACTGACTCTTTTGCAGATATTTTTGTACTTATTTTGTAATCACCTTGAGAGGGTGAATGTGATGAGCTAATCAAACACAGAATTAAAAATTAAAACTAATAATTCTACACTAAATAAAGTAAGTAAACAATATTAAACAATTAGACAATCTCAAACATGTATATCAATTGAACACAAGTAATATTAAGCATATAAAGATATGAACAATATGAGCATGCAAGATATATAAACACAAGTGAGTAAATAGAGAGATAAGTAATCATAAACACGGGAGAATTGTTTTAAATTTCAAGCCACTTGCACTACGGCCCCCCTTCACCGCAATGAAGGATTTCCACTAGAGGATCACGCAAGATCACTCGATGTCGCAATACCTACAAGACTCCAGGCCCGCAAGTCCCTCGCTTATTCCCGAAAGAAAAAAACACACGAACCCACAAGCTCACCGAGGCCACCAACTTTTTTAAATACAAAGGTAGGCAAGATCACTTCTTGATCACAAACAAATATTTATCACAAACAAGGATCCTACATGATAGATTAAAAATGAAAGGCTCAAGCTTGTGTGAGAAAACTAGATAGATTTGAATGTGAAAAACTCAATAAAAATTCTTCTGAAAACTCAAGAGAAGTACTCTTGAAATCTCTCTTTTGATATGTAAATGAAGCTCTAAAACTTGTTGAGAAAACTCTGTTGAAGATGAGAAAATAGGCTCTAGAAATCTTCTCAAAAATTCACCCAAAAACCTTATATATAGGCCAATAGATAAAATAGCAATTGGGGTTAAAAACTGCTAGAATTGATATGTCAATCGACTGCTCGGTCGATCATTTAATGATCAAATTTCTGACCGTTGGAGCCTGGAAGTCGACCGGTCTATCGACCGTCCAAAGACCCAGTTCTATCTAATAAGTATTTTTTTAGGATAAAAACTTTAGAATTTGAAAATATGTATAGGAAGAATATGTGGATATTTAAGTTAACTTTCTAATACAACTTAAATGAAATAGATCTGATATTGGAGTAAAACGTTATCATCAAAATAGGGAAAGATGTCATACTAAAAAACTGTAAACTGTTTTCAGAACATGAGCTGATTTCAAATCAATATTTGACATCTTTAGCGTTTGAATCAGAAAATAATTATTGAATAAAAATTGTAGTTCTAAAAGTTATCTATGAAATGTAATTTAAATCACATTGATTGGATATCATAATAAAAAGTTATAGGCAAAACACTAGAAGAGTATCGAGCAGGTCAGCAGAACGGTCGGCTAACCAGTCAACTGAGAATACCGGAGAGTTCATAGACATAGTCGGTCGGCCGGTTGAACGGCTGATCTCTACTATGGTCGACCGATCGGTCAATTAAGCTCTCACCCTCTTGGGCTGTGCACATCAGTTGACCAGCACTGCTAGCGATCGACCGAGCGGTCGAGCGGTAATAGCCTAAAAATTATATTTTGAAATATTTTAAACATCTTTTCTAATCCAATTTAAATACCAATAAATATTCATAAATTCTATAAAAATAAGTTCATGTTAATACAATAAGGTACAAATATGAGTTACAAACATGTGAACTTGTTTTCGAATATAAATTCAATCATGAAATCAAAACCGTATTTTTAAAAACTAAACTTTGAAATGGGAATCTAGTTTTTCCAAAATTTGTAGAAATACAAAACAAGTTTGTTAAACTCATTTGAAGCATAATGTATATAGATAGAACCCAATACACATATAAAATATATAAACTTATTTAATCTTGAAATCTATTTATAAAACCAAAAGCATATTCTAGTTAAATCGAAAACGTAAAACTCATTTAGTTTAACTCGTTTAAACTGAAACACAAAAATTTTGTGTGTGTAAGCTTGAGCAATCAAAATTAATCTATTATTTACACAAGATTCTAAGCATACAAACTCTTGACTCAAGTCTTCTCTTGAATAAATCTTCTTCTCAATGTTGACTTGATCCAAACTTGATTCCATCGAGCTAGATGCCTCATTGAGTACTTGATGCAATCTTTAAGCTTTAGCTCTTGAATCAATACGTGTTATCTTCAAAAATTGACTATGAATATTTTCTTGAAGCCAAACACCAACTATGATCTTGATTGAATATCTAAAATTTAAATTACATAAGATCATTAGTACTATAACTACATGAGTTAATCAACATCAAAACTAGAGTGATAGACGTTTGGGCCAACAATCTCCCTCTTTTTGATGATGATAAAACTCATAGAGTTATATATGTATGGATTAAAGATAAGCTTTGTAAAAGCTCCCCCTTAACTCATGCATAGGATAAAAAAGGTAGATATCCAATAAAACTCATATAAACAACAAAAAACATATACATATATGCATAAAACATAAACAACATGCATATATAAACTCTAAATTTTTCTCCCTCTTTTTGTTTATTCATCAACAAAGGGGTAAAAAACATGGTAAATTTATATGCGATATAAATCTATGAATAGGAGAGATGTTAAGTTAATTCCTCCTACATATATGCATTACATTGAGAATGGATGATTAAACCCTAACCCATATAAGCATAATATACAATATATAAATGGAGATGTTAAGGTTCCCTTACATACGTGCATCGTGTAGATAAGAGAGATCAAGATCTTTTTTATACAATACACTTATCATAAGTTTATATATAGAGGAGACGTTAAGTTAATTCTCCTTGCATATAAGCAATAAGCATCAAAATGGTAGAAACCAATTTAAAATTTTAAAAAATTGATAGTCAATTCTCAATAAACCAATTGCGAAAAAAATAAATGTAGATACCATTTTAGGTCAAAGAATTTTTCTCCCTTTTTAAATTAATCACAAAAGTAATGCATTAACTTATTAAAACAAAAAAAATGTATTTAAAGTAAAACCAAGCTTAGCATATAAAAACATATGTGGACATTATTAAATACTGCACAATCCATCATATATATGTATGTATGTTAATAGAAATACCACTTAAAATTTAATATATACATATAATAGACAAACAAGAATAAGTATACAAAAATGAAATATCATAAAAATCATGTGTATAACTCATTAAAATCACCAACCTACATCCACTGTCAAAAAATATTCATTAAAGCATATACAAGACATGATCACCCAACCAACTGCCCATTAAAGATTGTATTTAAAAATAATAGTTTGAAAATAGTTGAGAATAGTTTGAAAATACTACCAAGTGAAGAATCAAGAAAATTATTTAAGATAGTTTTTTAAAACTAGTTAAAGATTCTATAAATATGAAATAAATCATATGTCTCATGAAACGCGCATATTACACAAGAACTGTCACTCAAAATTTATATAGCATAAATATGTGCTCATGACCATAAAATCATGAGTAAACATAAGGTGAGTGCACAATAGATATGTGAATAACACATTCATGAAGATAAAATAATAAAGCTCAAAATTAAAACTCATATGAAATTCTTTTTTTATAAACATGAAATACTATATAACCATGCAAGAATCATCAAAACTAGGACATGTAAGTACAATCAAACATGAATTGAGTACCCAAATAAAAAAGAGCATGTATTATATGAAAAACAAGTGTATCTCAAGAGTTGTACATGAATAACACAAGTTTTAATAAGATTTGTATATGAATATATGAACAAAACATATAAATCATGATATGCTTTCAAATAAAGCATATAAAAATATGAATCTACTAAAAAAAAATAGGCATGTAAATTCACTTGAAAACATGAAAATGATTTTCAAAAATATATATAGCTTAACAACCAATCAACTAATCTTTAAGTACAAAGCAATATATGATAGACTCTAGGTCACTACACTAACACATGAGCCATTAAGCAAAAAAAATAATTTTTAAAATGGAGGATGAAATGGTTACCAAGACTGATGTACCCAACTTTATTTCTCCAAATCAAGGTGGTCCTCCTACCAAAACTCCTTGATAGTGATGCATCCAAAGATTTGCCCGTCAAGCCCACTATGCATTCACCATTAAGATACTAATCCTCTCATATCTTATAAGAGTCTACATCTATATTAAAAATAATTGGTGTGAATTTTGGTACCCAAATCTTCTTGAGTCCTCAAGGATTAGTATCATTACAAAGCCAAACATTTTTATTAACAAAATTTAAATCATTTAATCTATCATAACAAAATTTTGCGAGATGACCTTTGCGGCCGCAATCTGCACAAGTGTACACTTAAGCATACATATGAGTGTGAGCATGATGTGCATATGGTGTATGTTGTGGAGGGTGTGCATGAACATGTGGAGCTTGTTTCTTTTGAAACAAAGTTTTAATGTAGTATAATTAAAAGCACAATTACTCAAATTTGAGGTCAAACAATTAATTCTATTTTTCAAAACATAATTTTAATATTATCAATAGAGGATAAAGCAATATTAGCATGAGAAATTGTTTGGTGGGAAAATTGAGGGCGTGTGTAAATTCTTTATTTGGTTGTAAAGAAAAATTACAACAGATCAATAATCCTTTTACAAGAAAGGGGAGATATTCAAGCTCAAATCTCCCCGTTGTTTAATATCGGGTTCTTGATGTGGCGATGGAAAGTGAATCTTGTTTTCCGTTGACCGTGTGAACGTCAAGACCTCTTGGGAATCTTCTCTTTGGATGGTGGATAAAGTAACACGCTTCTATCCAACAAGAATCTCAAAGAGACTTTAGGCAAGAAAAAACATGAACTCAGCAAGTTGTTAGAAGAGTTGAACTCTCTCTGTTTTTTTTAACTAGAGATCTTAGTCCTTCTACGGCTTATGACCAGGTTCTTCCGACCAAAAACTTTCTCCCCGACCTCTCTTCCAAAGGAAACTAGGCTATTTATAGAGCTTTCAGGGGATAAAAGTGTCCCCTAAAAATACTTCATAATGGGGGTTAACTCTCTCATTTCGTGTGTAGTAATTGACCCAGTAATGAGGGCAGTTATAACCAAGACGTGGGCTTCGAAATCTGTGTTTTGTCATTGAGGTAATGCTTGAGAAACACGAACTTCAAGTGTGAACTTCAAATTCTGCGTTAAGCTGTATGTGAGACGCGGGCTTCGAACTCTGCGCCTAGGTATTGTATAAATAATTAGGACGCAAGTTTCAAGCTCTGCGTCTTGACCATCATGGTGAAGCATAGACGCGGATTTCGACCCTCGCGTCTTGGGACTGCGGTGATGCTGAGGCGCAGCTTTCGAGCTTTGCGTCTTGGTCATCAAAATGATGTTGAGACGTGGATTTCAACCCTAGCGTCTTGGTACTGCGCTAGTGGCTATGATTAGCCTTGCGTCTGGAATTTGGACTTTACTTTCTGATGACTTGTCCTTAATGATTTTTTGACAGTCTACAAAAATATGACAAGCATGAGAATCAAAATTATTTTCTTTTGAAAGAGAAATAGAAGACTTTTGTTTCTACCAAAATAATTTTTTTTCAAAGACTCATTTTCATTTAAAATAATATCATTTTCTTTAGAAATCAAAGCAACTTGATTTTTCAAAGTTTTATTTTTTTGAAATAATTTCAAATTTATTGTGAAGAGAATCCTTTTCTTTTAAAATAGAATCATTTTCTTTCTTCAACCGTTAGTTTTCAACCTTTAACAAATCATATTTTTCAAGAAGTTTTTGACAAAGCAATGCAAGCTGATCATATAGCATCTCATCATCATTATCAACCTTAGAATCAGAATTTACCTCAAGGGAGTCATCCACTTGAATCATGTAGCACATGTCAGAAATATCACCTCCTTCATCTGAGTTTCTCTCCTTGTCATTTTGCATTTGTTCACCAAGAGAAGTCAAAGTGTTCTATATTACAAAAGCCGAATCAATGTTAGAAATACTGATAGAAAATCATCATTTAGAGTTAGTTTTAAAGCATGAATGACTTTTGCATTAGCCTAAAGATATTTTTCATTTACAAAATATGATTCTTTAATACTGAAAAACATGTATATCAAGGGCTTCAAGATACATAGACATCTAAACATTTTTTAATTTTAAAAGTCAAGAATATCAAACATGGGAGGTGCAAGAAAGCCATGTATGAGTATAAACAAATAGTGTGATTAGCAAAGTAAGAATTTTTAACTCTAGGTTGTTAGACCTAAATCAAGAGCGCCAAGCTCTGATACCACTTGTAATCACCTAGAGGTGGTGAATAGATGATGCACTAATCAAACGCAGAATTAAAAATTTAAACTAATAATTCTACACTAAATAAATGAAGTAAATAATATTAATCAACTAGGCAATCCCAAGCATGTATATCAATTGAACATAAGTAATGTCAAAGCATATAAAGACATGAATGATATGAGCTTGCAAGATATATAAACACAAGTGAGTAAAGAGAGAGAGGTAAGTAATAGCAAATACGAGAGAAGTATTTTGAGATTCGAGCCACTTGCTCTACGTCCCTGCCTTCACTGCAATGAAAAATCTTGGCGCGCTGCTCCACAAGGGAGCCGTGAAAACGTGGCTATAGCCGCATTTCCGCGGCGATAGGGTGGTCGCGCGCCGCCTGCTGTACTGTTCTCTCCTATCCCCCTGTCGGCTGGATATCCCAGTTTTGGTTTTTGGGTCTCTGATTTTGACAGAATCACCTCCAAGTCAATGGTTATTTTTTGTAGGCCTTTAATCACCCATTAAATGGTGATTTGGGGTCTTCTTCTTCATCCCACACCATGGAGCTCAAAACATGCAAGAGAGGTATTATTAGCAGAATTTAATATTAAATAAATATGAAGATGTAGTATGAAATATGCAGTTTTAGAGACTAATCATTATATCGGACGCCCTTCAAAACAACCATCGAGTCTTTATTTATCTTGAAAATACTATCTCTAATAGATACTTCAAGACCAATGCTTCCAAGGCACCAATAGGGATAAGATTCCTTTCAGCTGAGGTATATGTCTCACTTCTTTCAATTCTCGCCCCAACCCACCAAACATCTTGATATGGAGTATACCTATCCCTTCCATGTTACATAAATGATCATCACCCATCCATCTAGTTTCTCAAGAATAGAAAATCAATCCTTATTGGGACACACATGATAGGAAGCTCCTGTATCTAACATCCACTCAGAATCACTTAAGTAACCGATAGTAAGAGTAGTGGCTGAGAAAGAAAATACTATTGACTCCGAGTCCGATCCACCTGCCTGAAAAGTACTACCTGATTGGGTATTGATCACCCTTATAAGATTTGCCTTGGTCTTTGACTCTTTATTCTTATCTGTAATCCTTAGACAATCAACCTTCCAGTGTCCTAACTCTTTGTAAAAGGTGCACTGATTCTTCTTCAGATTTCTGAAACTCGATTTGAATTCGATCTTCCACGCTCTCCTTTGTCCTTCCGACTGGAACTCCCGCCTCTTATCATCAACACCTCTCCTGATGTACCATTAAAAGAAGATTACTTATCATTTCTCCTCACTTCATAATTTATAAAAGCGGCTAACATATCACTATAATTAAGCTTTTGTTTACCTTTGATCAAGTTTAGGACAAAAGTTTCATACTCTTCATCAGGAAGAGATTCAGAAGAATCACCGCCTATCCTTTTCTTCGATCATCACATCCACATTAATTAGGTCTGCATGAAGCTTTGTGTAGTTATTCATGTGTTCATCAATGAAGAGTTCTTTCTTCGAGTGGAGTCTTTATCGCCTCCTCTTCAGATGCAATCAAGTCTTGACTTCATCAGATACTTCTTCTTGAGGATATCCCACATATTTCTAGTGGAAGTCTCATACAACACATGATACTTAATATCTTATGTCAAACAAGACCTTATGAGACCACACGCTGTCCTGTTCATATTGTCCTAATCTTTTTCAGAAGTCTCCTCTAGTTTTTCTCCCAAATATAGAGTGTCTTCGAGCTTTAATGTTGTCAGTGCATCCATCACCTCACACCTCCGCATCCATAGTTTTTTTTTTGCCATCAAACTTTACCACATTGATTTTCATTGGGTGTGGGTTCACAGATTTCACCATGCATTGATATCTCCAGCCATCTCCTTAATAGATTCCTCAAATTCATGCAAAAAATGATTAGTGAAAATAAATCCAAGTAGGAAAGATCGCATCTTTACCTCCAAATGAAACTATAAGTCTCCAAGTTGATTTGCTCTACTCAAACAAAACTCTCCTCGAACCTAAAAGCTTTGATACCACTTGTTGGAACCTTTTGTGCAGAGAACAACAAAACCAGAGAATAGTCACTGATTGCACGAACAAAAAAATCAAAAGGAAGAAAGTGAGAACACAAGATTTAACGAAGTTTGACAATTTGCCTACATCCTTGTGGCAGAAGGAGAGAAAGATCTTATTAAAATTAATCAAGTACAAAACATAATCAATAGGGCATTGTACCCTTTTTATATAGCCACAGAGCCCATGAAGCTATAAAACAAAAAACTCTAAATTCAGATTAGAAATGAACTCTAAATCCAACTTGAAAACAACCTTAGACCAACTTTATCGACAGGCCTATTGGCCTGTCGACAGTCTAAGCTAGTCTACACAACACTTGACTTTCGGGAAATCTGGGTCGACAGCCATGGGGGCATGTCGATAGGGCTCTAGCGACATCCGAGAAGGCATGTCAAAAGAAAAAACAAACAGCTTTTCCTGTTAGCGTATCCACATATCTGCTATACCCTTACACTTTAAGCAACCTCCGTACTAATATCAAGAAGTTAAAAAAACTCCACAATTAAGATTTTACATTCTCTCCCCATAAAGGGCATGTATGTAGATATGTGTGTTTTGTAAGTACACAAGAGAGGGGTGAATAGGTGTACAAGCTAATCTAGGACAAATAATGTGAAATTTAAAGTTTAATTGTAAACATACTATGTGTAATCAAGAGTGAGCCCGAATTTTTCGTGAAGGGCTCTGAACTACTCCTCTGAATTCTTCTAGATTAAGAGTTGAGGTGCTATTTATTTTCAGTTGAAAATTGATATTCATAGGAAAACTTACAAAAAGCGTAGAGGAGCGAAATTACAAGTAATAAAAGGAAGAATTACAAGTAGATCTTCTCTGAGATTCTTGGGAAAATGTGCCAGTAGGAATCTGGTTAGCGCGCGATCACTTTATCCTTTTGACGATGCAATCGATCAGGTGATCGAACTGCCTCCTAATAAGTCTCCCTTCTCGCTTGGTTTGGGGAATTGGAGAACAAAAGATCAGTGTAGCCCTTTTGCTAAGTGCTCTTTCTTTTAGCTAATCTCCTCTCTGTCTATCCCTCTCTTCTTTGTGTTCAGTAAGGGACTATTTATAGTCAAAAGTGGGGTGTAACTGCCCCCTTGAATTTGAAAGTACACCTAGAGGGGGGGTGAATAGGTGTATGGCTAATCTAATGACAAATAATGTGAAATTTAAAAACTAATTGCAACACACTTAGTGTAACCAAAGAGTATAGCCGAATTCCCGGTGAAGGGCTCTGGACTAACTCCTCTTGATTCCTTTGAATAAGAGTTGAGGTGCTATATGAAGCTCTCTTAGTTTAATACAAGTATGGGCACACACAAGCAATACCAAGCATATTAGTATGAATGAACGATATGAATCAATGCAAGGTAAATAAGAGAGAGTTTAGAGATAGTGGATCAATCGCAAACACCGAGATATGTTTCGAGGTTCGATCACCCAGCTCTACGTCCCCGCCTTCACACAGAAGGATTTCCATTATATCGTCCACACAGGACTTCTCACACAGGGAACCTCCACTAAGGTTATGGACAAATACAATTAGGAGTACACAACTCCTCTCTCAAACCTCTACACAAGAGGCTAGGCACAAAGCCAAAGCAAAAGAAAAGATTTACAACACTTGGTGGTTTCAACAAACCACAAACCATATTTTCTCACTAAACAAGATCCTATAGATAGGATAGATATGATAGCTCAAGTGTTAGAAAATAAAATTTTTGGAACAAAGAAAAATACTTGAGAAAATCTCCAAATATATATAGAAATTTAGATCAAAAATCAATTCCCAAAAGACTCTATTTTCTTTAAAATTCCAGCACTTTAAAAACAAATAAAGATTGATCTTTTAAACCCAAAAACTCTTTTAAAACTTGTTGCTAAAACACTTCTAAATGAGAAAATTTGCTCTTAAAATTACTATTTAAAACTAGCTCAATTGTGGGGTATTTATAGCCACAAACAAATTTTGCCCGTTGACAGCAACAAAGGTCAGAAATGACCTTCCAGTCAATCGGCCGGTCGACCGGCCAACGGTCATTTTTATGACCGTTGTGCCACCAGTCGACCTCCCGATCGACCGGGCCTGGAAACATAGAGCAATGGCTCTCTGTCCAGTCGACCACCCGGTCGACCAGAACTGGATACGAAGAGCAGAGCTCTCTGCCGGTCGACCGGTCGGTCGACCGGGGCCATTTCCAGAGAGCAGAACTCTCTGGACGGTCGACTGCCCGGTCGACCGGCCCACCAGTCCAAACAGCCGTGCACGTCTGTGCATGTCAGTCGATCAGACCGGTCGACCGACTTCTGCCTCAGTCGACCGTCCGGTCGACCGACAGAAGGTAGGTCAGCTTGTTTTTAGGGATTAAAAACTTGGTTATTTATTATCAAATAAATCGCATAAAATCACAAAAATTTCACAAAAATATGTTCTTGTTAGATCTTTGAAATACAAATATGTGTGACAAAAATTTAACACATAATTTGAGCCATTTTTGTGATATGAAAATTTTACTTTAAACGAAAACCGTATTTTCCAAAAACCAAAATTTTCCAAAAGATACGTAAATACAAAAACATGATATTTAAACAATTTTGAAGCATAGTGTATATGGATAGATACAATATACATTTAAAGAATTATATCTATGTTTTTGACATGAAATCCAATATTGATTAAACGAAAACTAAAAACCAATAAACTTAAAAAAAACTTGTGTGTGCATGTGAACTTGAGCATATCAACACTATTTAATCTTTACAATGATTAAAACACAATCTTAAACTAAACCAACTGAGATTTTCTTGTAGAACTCCTTCTCCAAGTCGACTCGATTCAAAACCAATCCAACGAGCTTGACTCCAACCGAGTGCTAGATGCGATCTTGACGCTCGAGCTCTTGAATCAACATATGATAGCTCCAAAACACCTTTGTTGAAGCTAATCACCTACTAATATCTTGATCAAATATCTGAATACATAAATCAAAACAATAAAGGTGTATATGCTATATACATTCATAAAGAGGAGAGACGTGAAGTTAACTCCCCTTGCATACATGCATTTATATGAAAAGAGATGACTAAACCTAACCATATAAAGCATAATATACAATGTATAAAAGGAGATGTGAAGCTCCCTCTATACACGTGTAAGACGTATAAAAGAGCGGTCAAGCTCCTCAATATGAGATATACTCAACATGAATATATATATGGAGAAGATGTTAAGCTTTCCTTGCATATAAGCAATAAATATCAAAACATTTTGATACCAAATTATGATACCAATAGAAACTACACAAAATTTGAAGGTACCAAAAGATACCAATTGAAAACATCATGTAAAGATTTGATACCAATAGAAATGAAACATTGTGCATTTTTGATACTAATAGAAGCATATGTATATATTGTAAATCTTGATACTAATTGAAAGACAAAACCAATTTTTTTTTATCAGGTAAACACAATTCATTTCGATATAGATAGCAATATAAAATGAAGTATGATACCAATTGAAAAAAATAAACCAATCCTTTTGATTAAACACTAAAATTATTTTGCAATAAATGTACCAAATAGAGAATAATATCAATTTAAGATTCTTGATACCAATATTGAAAAGAAAACATATATCAATTGAAAATATTTTTCATTAGGAGCGTAGGAAACAAATTGAAAACTAAGATATCAAATAACAAATATCCTTTTTCAACATAAAGAGTGGGAGTAAGATACCAATTTTAAATAAAATCGATTAAAAGGTAAAACATAAATTTTCTCCCCCTTTATGTAATACTAATGAAAACGATGCATAAACTTGTATAAGATACCAAATGAAAAATAATTATCATTAAGGACTAAATCAAGCTTAGCATAGCAAAATTTGTGCTTAAAGATATAGAGATATAATAAGCACAATCAAAACACATATATATGTATGAAAAGTTAAATACCAATCAAAATTGATACTATTTGAAGTTGAAGCATACATATATAGAAACAAATATGAGCATACAAAATAGATATCAATTATGATACCAATTGAAAACATAATGTGGATCAAGTGTATAACTTATAAAGACCACCCTATCATGCACAAGTTAAAATAATTTTCAATTTGAGCATACAAGGCATGGTCGCCCTTCCAACCACCCTTCGATGGAAGGGGTTTTCAAAAATAAGTTTAAAAATAATTTTAGCATAATTAAAAACTCTTCCAAAATGAAGAAATACGCACTAGTTTTATGATAAATTTGAAAACTAGTACGAAATCCTTCAAGTAAGGAATAAAATAAGAATATAATCCATGAAAATATGACAATCACACAATCATCAACACTCAAAGTCTATATAGTACATAAAAAGTCTTGAAAACAAAAGTCATGAGTAAACATCAATTAATGTGAGTGTACATAGTCATGTAGTCAACAAAATCATGGAATGAGGCATTTAAGCTTAATATGAAATTCCTTTATCAAAATCATCAAAACTAAATCAACTTCAAGGTACATGTATGTTTTGTTTAAATTAGAAGCATACATACATATCCAAACACAAATGAGTCCACAAAGAATTTTACATAAAGGCAAATGACTCCAAGTTATATATGTATATCTTAAAGTTTTAACAAAATTAAATATATTATCATAAAAACATGTCCAAAAATAGGGAATACAAGTTGAAATGCATTAATCATCAAAACTAGGCTATACTAGTACATCTAATGAGTACAAATGAGCAATTAAGCACAAACATATAATAATCAATCTGTGGCTCAATAGTTGTACAAGTATATACACAAGTTTTAATGAAAGTTACATCTAAACATGTAATCAAATCATGAAGCATAAAAACAAAACATAAACTAATATGATCATTATATGAATGCATATGTTTAGAGTTATGATATACACGATAGCTAAACTAAAGTGAGAACACAAAATATGGATCCATATGAACATGGATGTATCTCAATTATCATACATGTATGTCACAAGTCTAATTATCATGGCATTTAACATAGTAATCAAAACATGCTAAAAATCAATAAAATAAAAGTATGTAAGCAAAATGGGAGTTAGAGATCGTTACCAAAATCATAAGGGCAAATCTCTAGGCTCCAAACCACGGTGGTCCTCCCACCAAACTCCCCTTGAGAGTGATGCATCCAAAATAGTCACCGTTTAGCTCGGAACACATTCACCTCAAGGCACCAACATCTCTCACGTCATGTGGGAGCCCACACCTACATCAAATAAAATAGGAGTGACTTTTGGTACCCATACTCTTTTGGGTCCATGAGAATTAGCTCCTTTCCTAACCCAAATAAATTTATTTATAAAATTTGAATCATGTATCCTATCATAACAAAATTTTACAACGTGGCCCTTTCGTTCACAATGCGTACAAGTGTACACATGAGCATACATTGTATTATGTATATGAACGTGAGGATCATGTGTATGCCGTGATTTGTGTGCATGCATAGGAGAAGCATGTTTCTTACGAAACATGGTTCCAACCGTATAAGGTTCATGGCACATTGGTTCAAAGTGGAGCCCAAACAATCAACACTCTTCTTTAAATTACAAATATCATTTTCAATCATCAAAGAAGAGGTAGAGCATGCTATAATAACACTAGCTGGTGAAGCTACACTAGCATGGCAAACATGAGAATCAAAATTATTTTTCAAAAATTTATTTTCATTAGAAATCAAATCTAACATTTTTGAAATAGAAATAATTTTGTTTTTCAAAGAATCATTTTCTTTTAAAACAAAAATAAGTTTTGAAGATAGAACTTTATTTTTCTTCAAAACTTCATCACAATCATTTTTATTTTTCAATATTTTATTTTCTTTTAGGGCAAGGTCAAGTTGGGATTTCAATGAGTCTCTTTCATTTGAAATCTCATCCCTCTCTTGCAAAATAACATCAAGTTAGAAGACAAATTTTTATTTTCTTCTTTAATGTAAAACTTTTCTTTTTCAATAGTTTATATCTTTCTAACAATTTTTCACAATCCATAGCTAGTTCATTATTTACAGTATGTGCATCCATACACTCATTACAAGAAGAACTAGTACTATCATCTAGTTGAGTATCCGAATATACCTCGAGGGAGTCATTCCCTTGGACCATGAAGCAACGTTGGTCGGAGTCTTCTCCACTAGATTTCTCCACCTCATTGATTGGCGTTTGTAGTTTGGGAGATGTCAATATGTTCCACACTGCAAAGGCGGAGTTACAGTGAGAAACCATATTTAAATATTCTTTGCTAAGAGATTTTCTAAGTGCCTTTAGGGCTTGTGCACTAACCTTTTTATGCTTGCTATTAGCAAGATAAGATTTCTTGGTAGCGGTAAGGTGAACATGCATTCCTAGGGTCTTGAGATACATACTCATCTTAAACTTTCACATATCGATGCAAGAAACATGAAATATGGGAGGGGCAATGATCGAGCCAAACCTGCAAAAAAAAAAATACAGAAATTTAGAACAGTGCTAGGTCCTCAATTCTACCGTGTAGCCTAGGGCTAACGGGTCGTGATCCACAGGGAGGGACAGCGATGGAAGCGTTATGTAAGTTTCTTCTTTTAATTTACCAAAATTAGTTAATACTTATCTTCTCAGTTTATAAAAAGAAAATAAAAATGTTAAGTTAAGTTAAGAAGAAGATAGTAGAAGAAGAGATGATGGTATCGTTGTTGTTTTATCTATAAAAGAAAAGGAACCAAAAAGAGAAAGAAAAGTGTGATGCAAAGATTAGACATAAAAAAATAAAAGAAGAATATTTACCTCTACTGTTGAACCATAAATGAAATTTATCTTAGCATCGAGTAAAGCAAAGTAGTAGAAAAGAATAAAGGAAAGAAAGGCTTCGGCGAGATTGAGCACAACGAAGAAAAGTGGGAAACCTCCATTGATTGTCATCTTCAATATAAGCTTCTTGAGGAAAAGAATACAATAGTGTCACTCTATAATAACTCTTCCTCTCTTTAATCATGTAACTCTCTCTAACCTAAGCTAAAAATAAAAATAAAAGAAAAACAAAGATTACATTGAAGAAGAAAAGAAAACCTAAACTAAAGCTCTCTCTGAAGTCGTCTCTCTCCTTGCCTTTGAGATTACAGGTATTTATAGAAGAAATGCAGAGGTTAAAGGAGTATGAAGATAGGGAAAGCTGGCTTTTCTGAATTTGAATCCTCCCCTTATCTCCAAACTTGATTTGAGGTGGATATTCAGTTCTGATCTGCAGTTTATTGGCGTGTTGCTTACTGAATATCACTTATCAAATGACAGATTAGAAATAATGATCAACATAAGAGTTGTAGTTCTGTAAGTATGCTTTCTGGGTCATCTTGAATCATCAGATTTGAGATTCTGGAGCGAAAGTTATGATTCAAATACTAAAATGTATCCAGCCAGAATCTGAATCAAACTTGCTTCATCTCATCCATTGATCTTCTCTCTATCCATTTATCTATGTATTTGATATTATCCTCAGTTGATATTTAGCTAACCAAAATGGATTTATAGAAATCTGAATTTTGTCGGTTTCCATTTGGTGTCATCTTTCTGATTTGCTTTGATCTTCAGCTGAAGATTTGCACCAATCCTTGATTTGTTCTGACTAGATCTGGGATCATCCTCAGCTAACCAAATAGATCCAGTTAAATCTGATTTTAACTGGTATTTATTTGATTTAATCCTCTTTCTCTTCATTATTATCTTCTACAAAATAGACATTTAAGACAAAGAAATTAGCAGATTTATTACACGATAAATGTAGGAGTGTAATGAAAAGAATGCAAAATATGTGTACGATCACACCCCCACACCTATCTTTTGCTCGTCCTCGAGCAAAACAACAAAACTAAACTAAAGATTATTAGACCACTTTCGCAGGTCACGCGATTGCACTGAGCTTGTGCAACAAGCCGTTAAACCTCTAGGTTTTCCCTAGAGGACGAGTTTTATCTCGTGAGGGTTTTCAGTGGATTGCACCCACAAAATCCATAAAGAAAGAGTAACAAAGAGTTAGTATTTTCGAAAAGCATTTTGAAAGAGAAAATTATTTGAAATATTATTATAAGATTTAAGTAATCTCTAAGTTATAGGAAAATCGAATTTTCATTCCTAAACTTAGTCTCTATTCAAAAATTTGTTATCAATCAAAGTAAGGAGTCAAATTGTACTTCTCATCTAGTCTATTACTTTACCCTAAGTCATATGCACCTTTTGACCGTGAAAATTTTGACTAAGGGTTCTTTAACTCTGACTCTTATGCCTTATTTATTTATATATATATTTTGGTGGTATCATTCCTTAGTTCTATTAGGCTTTCTAATCTGCCCATGTAACAAGCCTTTAATCGATGACTCCCAAACCAAACGGTCTTAGGGCACCAGGTGAGAAAACACCCCAAGGACTTAAGGACTCGAGCAAATAAGGCCACAAAACTTAGAATTTTATTATATGAACCACTTTTAGGCGTAAATACTTATGCTTTATTAGGCACAAATACCCAGCTTAATCAGAGGATTTTTTTTTATATATATTTTTTCTCAAACTTATCTAATCATCTTTCGCATAAATACCAAGGCTTACTTAGGCCAAAGCACCTAGCTAATCAATAATTAGATTTGTTCATCTTTCATAGATATATATTTTTTTCTTTTTTAATAAGGCATAAGAATCTTTATTTTTGAACCCTAAGTGTGTAAGTGTATAAGATTTGCATATTTTTTCAAGGTAAAGATCAAGACTAAATTACTTTCACAAACTTTCTTTCTATCCTTAGAAATCAAACAAATAATCTTATTTTGACCAAGTATAAAAAATCCTAATTATGAGTTTCCTATTCCTTAAAATTGACTTAATTTCTTACAAAAAATATGTCAAAATATTGTTTCTATTTTCAAAAAGTTTTTTAAAAGTAAAGAAAGTATTAGTTTTGTTTTCTTTCTTTTTTTTTAATAAAAAGAAAAAACCTAAGTTATGTTAGAACCCTCCCCCACACCTATCTCATGCATTGTCCTTAATGTATGAATGAAATGCAATAATACATAAAAAAGGAGAAAGGGAAGGAAAATTGTCACCTCAAGGTGGTGGTTCCGGTGGTGGTCTCATTGGGCCAAGCGTTTCTGCCCAATCTAGATATTGTGAATTTTCATGAAACCACTTTTCATCACCTCTTTCTTATTAATATTTTTATAATCCCCAATATGAATAGGATCATGCAAGATCCTAGCATGAAATTTTTTCCGGTTATATGACCAGTCTTGGGATATCATCACAGAGTCATATTGATCTAAACCTTGGTCCAACAATGGAATGTGATTTCGTGGAATGGATGATTTGGGCTCAACAATGAAGGGAATAGAAACCGATATTGACTCGGGAATAAAACTCAAATCACGTTTAGGTTCGAGAGTCAGAGTTGGTTCATGGATTTGGTCCAAATCATAGAATTCAAGTTCACATTTATTTTCCAACAATGAAATATGACTATCCAATATAGTTGGTTCATGTTCAAGCTCTACAGGGATAGGGATCAGTGTTGGCTTCGGAATTGAGTCCAAATCGGGTAAGAAAATTGGAGTCAGCATTGATTCAAAAAGTAAAACTGAATCACAATATTGGAAATCGGTATCACATTCATCTTCAAGTTCAATCTCATTGAAATGAAAACTTGCCAATTTATCAATGGGTTGATATTGGTCAAGTTCAAAGTTTTGTGGTGAAATCAAATCTTGGTTAAAATCTCCAAGATACCATGATTCTTCGTCAATATAGCTAGGAGAATCAGGAGTGGTTGAAAATGTGTTAGGTAGAGTTTCCTCATTTCTATCATTAATTGTTTACTCACTTTTGCTTCTAGCTTATTGAGAGATTGGAGACGATCCATTTGGGATTGAATACAATTATTTTGGGACTGAATCATGAATTCCATATTCTTTTCTAAGTCAAGAGGTTCTTCTTGTTGTGGTTGGACTTGAAAATTAGAGTAAGGATCTTGGATTTGGGGATTATTTGGGAGAATTGAGTCCGCTATGATTTGTACTTGTCGTGTGGACTCAAGGAAGGCTTCAAATGTCTTTTCTAAAGAAGATTTCTCTTCTATAGGTTGGTCTTGGTATGGATTATATGAAGCTATTTGTTGGTAAGGTTGTTGATAGTAAAACTCGGGGAGTTGTATCCCCACTGACTCGGTGAAGAGTGGTAATGATTGTCCCATTCTTGTTCATAGTACTGGGATTGGGGCATATTATGATTTGAATAAGACCAATCTGGTACACTAGGTTGGTTAAAGTTATGATATGTCGGGTTGGTAATATCCGAAGAAGAGGTTGATGTGTAATATGGATTACCATTAAAATTGAAAAAATTATTGTTATAAGCCATATCACACAATAAAACACAAACAAAGAAAAAAACAAACAAATAAGCAAACAAAAAAGAAAAAAATTCTAACCTAAGTTAGGGTAGACTTTGCCCTAGACGACTCCTAACTGGTTAGACTGTCCACGGGAGGTATAATGTAGACTTTGACCACAAGCTAATCAGCCAGGTCAGGGCAAGATTGGTGGGAGGTTATCCGTCAAAGACGTTCCTTAATTAAGTAACCACCAACCTTCGGGCTTTCGGCTCTTAATCCCCTTCCTAGACACTGATTTGGCAGGAGTCAAATTCCAACACATTTCCCCCTTAGGATAATCTCCTAATTGAGTCCGAGATGTCCCTAGGGCCAACGTCTACTCATTTTTAGTTAGGCTTGGGTTAGTGAGTGAGGAGATTGTTTGTGGGCTAAGGGAGGGTAATGACTTTCCCACCTTATCTTGTTTATAGGACAAGCCCTTAGATCAATTTAGTGCAGTGTACAAGAAAAGCAACACTTAAGCAATGTAAACAATCCAAAAGTGTTCTTATACTAGATGCTATGCACACGTACCTTTGCTCCAGCACTCTTCAACAGTAAATAGAAAATGTAATGAAATAGACACGTGCCTAAATGCAAAGTCTAAATCATTTTTAGCATTTATAATCATCATTTTACTGTTGAGGTTAGAAAGTAAATACAGTGAGACAAACAAGGAAATAAATACTACAGAAATTTAAACTAAACCTGCAGAAAATACAGGTTAGTAGTTCACTCAGTTTGCCACAGGACTGTAGCAAATCTGAGGGCCTCTTGGCTCTGCTTTCTTGAGCAGAGTCCAAGGCCACTTATGTGTCCACTGTAGCAAGAATTCCTTGTTAAATCTGTATAAAAAAACAAAGAAGAAAGTTAACCAAAAATGTAAACTTTAAAGAGAATTACTTACCGTCCCTCCCCGGCAACGGCGCCAAAATTTGATCGAGCCAAATCTGCACAAAAAAAAATACAGAAATTAGAACAGTGCTAGGTCCTCAATTCTACCGTGTAGCCTAGGGCTAACGGGCCGTGATCCACAGGGAGGGACAGCGATGGAAGCGTTATGTAAGTTTCTTCTTTTAATTTACCAAAATTAGTTAATACTTATCTTCTCAGTTTATAAAAAGAAAATAAAAATGTTAAGTTAAGTTAAGAAGAAGTAGAAGAAGAGATGATGGTATCGTTGTTGTTTTATCTATAAAAGAAAAGGAACCAAAAAGAGAAAGAAAAGTGTGATGCAAAGATTAGATATAAAAAAATAAAAGAAGAATATTTACCTCTACTGTTGAACCATAAATGAAATTTACCTTAGCATCGAGTAAAGCAAAGTAGTAGAAAAGAATAAAGGAAAGAAAGGCTTCGGCGAGATTGAGCACAACGAAGAAAAGTGGGAAACCTCCATTGATTGTCACCTTCAATATAAGCTTCTTGAAGAAAAGATTATAATAGTGTCACTCTATAATAACTCTTCCTCTCTTTTAATCATGTAACTCTCTCTAACCTAAGCTAAAAAGAAAAATAAAAGAAAAACAAAGATTACATTGAAGAAGAAAAGAAAACCTAAACTAAAGCTCTCTCTGAAGTCGTCTCTCTCCTTGCCTTTGAGATTACAGGTATTTATAGAAGAAATGCAGAGGTTAGAGGAGTATGAAGATAGAGAAAGCTGGCTTTTTTGAATTTGAATCCTCCCCTTATCTCCAAACTTGATTTGAGGTGGATATTCAGTTCTGATCTGCAGTTTATTGGCGTGTTGATTACTGAATATCACTTATCAAATGATAGAATTAGAAATAATGATCAATATAAGAGTTGTAGCTCTGTAAGTATTCTTTCTAGATCATCTTGAATCATCAGATTTGAGATTCTGGATCGAAAGTTATGATTCAAATACTAAAATGTATCCAGTCAGAATCTGAATCAAACTTGCTTCATCTCATCCATTGATCTTCTCTCTATCCATTTATCTCTGTATTTGATATTATTCTCAGTTGATATTTAGCTAACCAAAATGGATTTATAGAAATCTGAATTTTGTCGGTTTCCATTTGGTGTTATCTTTCTGATTTGCTTTGATCTTCAGCTGAAGATTTGCACCAATCCTTGATTTGTTCTGACTAGATCTGGGATCATCCTCAGCTAACCAAATAGATCCAGATAAATCCGATTTTAACTGGTATTTATTTGATTTAATCCTCTTTCTCTTCATTATTATCTTCTACAAAATAGACATTTAAGACAAAGAAATTAGCAGATTTATTACACGATAAATGTAGGAGTGTAATGAAAAGAATGCAAAATATGTGTACGATCAGGCAAGATAATACATGAGTGTGTGTAAACAAATAAGTGTGCAAATGCCAAAACTAGATTAGCAACCAAGATCTCACTCCTCGGTGGTTAAACCTAATATCAAGAGCTTAGGCTCTGATACCAATCGAAAGTACACCTAGAGGGGGGTGAATAAGTGTATGACTAATCTAATAACAAATAATGCGAAATTTAAAAACTAATTGCAACACACTTAGTGTAAACAAAGAGTGTAGCCAAATTTTTAGTGAAGAGCTCTGAACTAACTCCTCTTGATTCCTCTGAATAAGAGTTGAGCTGCTATATGAAACTCTCTTGGTTTAACACAAATATGGGCACACACAAGCAATACCTAGCATATAAGTATGAATGAACAATATGAATCAATCCAAGGTAAATAAGAGAGAGAGTTTAGAGATAGTGGATCAATCCTAAACACCGAAATATGTTTCGAGGTTCGAGCACCCAGCTCTACGTCCCCGTCTTCACACAGAAGGATTTTCACTATATCGTCCACACAGAACTTCCCACACAGGGAACCTCCACTGAGTATTTAGGTAAATACAACTAGGAGTACACAACTTGTCTCTCAAACACCAACAACCTCTACACAAGAGGCTATACACAAAGCCAAAACAAAAGAAAAGATTTACAACACTTGGTGGTTTCAACAAACCACAAACCAAATTTTCTCACTAAACAAGATCCTATAGATAGGATAGATATGATAGCTCAAGTGTGAGAAAATAAAGTGTTTGGAACAAAGAAAAATACATGAGAAAATCTTCAAATAGATATAGAAATTTAGATCAAAAACCAATTCCCAAAAGATACTATTTTCTTTGAAATTCTAACACTTTAAAAACAAATAAAGATTGATCTTTTAAACCCAAAAACTCTTTTAAACTTGTTGATAAAATACTTCTAAAGATGAGAAAATTTCTCTTAAAATTGTTATTTAAAACCAGCTCAATTGTGGGGTATTTATAGCCACAAATAAATTCTGCCCGTTGGCAGCAACAAGGGTCAGAAATGACCTTCCGATCGATCGGCCGGTCGACCGGCTAACGGTTATTTTTATGACCGTTGTGCCACCGGTCGACCGCCGGTCGACCGGGCCTGGAAACAGAGAGCAACGGCTCTCTGTCTGATCGACCACCCGATCAACTGGAACTGGATACAGAGAGCAGAGCTCTCTGCCGGTCGACCGGAGCCATTTCCAGAGAGCAGAACTCTCTGAATGGTCGACCACCCGGTCGACTGGCCCACCCGGTCGACTGGCCCACCAGTCCAAACAGTCGTGCATGTCGGTCGACCGGACCGGTCGACTGACTTCTACCTCGGTCGACCGGCAAGGCAGATCAACTTGTTTTTAGGGATTAAAAACTTGTTTATTTATTATCAAATAAATCTCATAAAATCACATAAATTTCACAAAAATATGTTCTTGTTAGATGTTTGAAATACAAATATGTGTGACAAAAATTCAACACATATTTGAACCATTTTTGTGATATGAAAATTTTGCCTTTAAACGAAAACCGTATTTTCTAAAAACCAAAATTTCCAAAACACATGTAAATACAAAAATATGATATTTAAACAACTTTGAAGCATATTATATATAGATAGAATCCAATATACATATAAAGAATAAATCTATGTTTTTGACATGAAATCCAATATTGGTTAAACCGAAAACCAAAAAACAATAAACTTAAAAAAAACTTGTGTGTGTATGTGAACTTGAGCATATCAATACTATCTAATCTTTACGATGATCTAAACACAATCTTAAACTAAACAAACTGAGGTCTTCTTGTAGAACTCCTTCTCCAACTCGACTCGATCCAAAACCGATCCAACGAGCTTGACTCCAACTGAGTGCTAGATGCGATCTTGACGCTCGAGCTCTTGAATCAACATATAATAGCTCCAAAATACTTTTGTTGAAGCTAATCACCTAGTAATATCTTGATCAAATATCTGAAACTAGATATCACAAGATTATTAGTAAATTATAAGTACATGAGTTAATCATCATCAAAACTAGAGTGAAGGGCCTCTGGGCTAACAGAATTCAGTAAAGCTGAATCAGTCATTAGCTTCACATGAGACTTGCAAATGACCTTGTCGCGAAACTCCTTGCGAGCTTCTGGTGAAGCTAGAGGGTTCATACGAATGCCTTCTTGCCGTTATGGCTTAATTGTCTCCACTTAATGTGGGACGAAGTGGGCGGATGTAAAGCCCACTTAAAGTGACGTTAATCCCACTAAATTATTAGGGTTCACGCATTAATCCCTCGTGGGATTTTGAAACGGTCAACTTGATGATCCGACAGAGTTCACTGCGAAGCTAGATCATGCGAAGCTAAGACTTGGCTCATAGCTTCAGGTGAAATTACCTTCAGAGCCTCGTGTGAAGCTAAAACTCGGCCCATGGCGGAGCTATGACTCAGCCCATAGTGGAGCTAAACCAGCTAGGGGTAAGGCTTCTTGCGTGAAGCTCCTGGATCAGCCTTTTGCGTGGCTAAATGGGAAGCTTCATGCAAAGCTAATAGTTAGCCTCAAAGCGAGGCTACTAACCAAGCTTTAGGCGAAGCTGTTAGTTCCATGCGGAGCTATGAAGCTTACCTTGGGCTCATGCCAGGCTAAGTATTGAGATAACTTAGCGTCTTAGGCCTGCTTAGGTTTCTCTAAAGGCAACTCTGGCTTACTATCTGCTTTACTGGATCAGTAATGTTCATATTCCTGCCTTGTCTTTGGTCATCAGCTTGTCTTCGACTTATCTTTTATAGATGTCGATAAGTTAGACGTCGTTAAGGCCGGTTGAAGATGAATGCGGGAGTTTTATCTTTTTTAGAGTGTCAACAAGATCCCCTTCAAAGTTTTCATGAATCTGCATTGGAATGGTTCAGATTTTGAAATACTTTGAACTGCTTTGGTTGATGATTAATAGTAAGTGAATGTGAACGTCGCCTTGGTGGTTGAGTTCAACTTCACCTTTAGTCCCACTTTCAGGCTAGAATAGGTTAGCCGAGGAATTGTAACAATCAGCTTCCGTATAGCTTCACACTTCTGGGTAGCTTCATTTTGAGCTTTCTGAAGTTGCTTTGCTTCATTAGTCTCGCGCTCGCTGTGATGGAGCGACATTCCGTTCCCGAGGCTAACCGCTTTTGCGAGTTATGAGAGGAATGCTCTCTTTTTCAAGGTTTGAATAACTTTCCTTGCATTTATGAGGGAGGTCATTCCCTTTTCCAAAGTTCAAATAACTTCGTGTGTATTCTCGAGGGAGATTATTCCCTTTCTCAAGATCAAGCATTTGAATGCTTTAACTTCGCCCGCACTTCCAAGCTTGAAGTGGTAGCGGCATAGTCAGTCCACGAGACCTATAAATAGGACTCTTGTTGTCCTTTTCAGAGAAACATACTCCTCTCTTTCTAAGAGGTTTGTTTATGACCCCTCTCATTGCTCAGGCAAGGAAACTGAGGTCCCTGAAGTAGTGGGGACTCTCACTCTAGTTATTACTCGATCAAGAACCGGTGAACCTCGGCCATCCAGTAACTTTAGGGAGTTTATCTCCCTTAATTTCTTAGCTTTATCAGCTATCTTAGGGATTAAATTCCTTTGGTCTCTGCATTTGGCTGACTTTCAGAGAAGGATTTCAACCCTATTTTCAAGCTTCCCAACGAAGCTAGCATTCTTGCCTGATCAGGCAAAGGATCTTTCTACGCGAAGTCCCTGTCTTGATCTGTTAAATCGGCCATATAGGTGAGGGTTATGACTTGGCCTCTTCAAGGTTGAGCCAGTCTTGCCATATAGGTGGGGTTAAGGCTGCACCCTTCTGGGCTAGTCTAGCCTAGCCATATAGGTGAGGCAAGGACTTGGTCATTTTTGAGGCCTCTCCAGCCTAACGGCCTTGGGCGGAGCTAAAACTTGGCTTATGCTAAACTGTCTAGTGTTGTCGTACAAGCGAGGCTATCCACTGCTTATCTGAAGCTTATCCTCAGGACATAACTTTGACTTAGCATTTCATCCCTCCCCCCTTTTCCTTATTTGATGCTAACATGTTTCCTGTTTGCATTGCAGTGTGTTGTGCTCCCCATTTTTTCATCCTAATGAAGGAGAACAAAAACTTATCGCTTGATTTTCAAGTTGAAGCTTTGATTATAAGCAGGAGGAACACATTGGAGTAGCTGATGCGCATTCCAAGGATAAGCTGGCAGTCGCTTATCTGAGATGATTCACTTCGGGAAGGGGCTGGTAGTCGCTTATGCGATGATCCACTTCGGGAAGGCGGTGTCACCAGTAAGGTCCGGATCCTTCCTTTGCCAATTTTATTAAGGAAAATTCAGCTTTCTGGTGGCAACCAATCCCTTTCTAATTTTGATCAAAGAAGATCTAGCTCCTTGATGGCAAAATCTGCCATTAAACGAAGGATTACGGCCTTGCGAAGGACGAAGACCTTTCATATCCAGTTGGTTTGGTGGTCTTGGGACGGCTTATCATCCTAACAGTAGATAGGACAACTTGTACACCTTTGGAGCAAAGACCCTTTTGTATTAATGGCAATCTTGATGTATTATCAATGTATCTTCTTTTTTGAATCAATAAAATGTTTACTTTTTACTCATTTACTTTGCTCCCCTTCTCTTCACTTTGAACTTCAAAATCGACTGGAACGGACTGGCTTAGGTAAGCCTTTTCCTGAGGGGAAAGAAAAGATCTTAGCAGAGCAAAGCTTCCCGCGAAGCTGAAGATGGATTTTGAGCTAAGTCAGGGATGAGCTTCGAGCGGAGCTACCACAAATTTTGTGAAGCTAAAGATGAGCTTTTAGCGAAGTTAATCAAGCGTCGCATGAAGTCAATGCTACACTCGCAGCGGAGCAAGCCCTTGGCGGGGCTGAAGCAAGGCTTCTCGGGGAAGGCGCTTAGGCGCCGTTTCAAATTAATTTGAAACGACCGCCTGCGCTCCTTTTGAGGAGGCGAAGTTAGACATTTTTTATCTATAAAAGCCCGATAGGCTGAAAGAGAAGATTACCTTCTCTTAAAATCAAATTTTCGGAGAGCGAAACTCCCTCTCTCTTTCTTCTTCTTCCTTAGTTGGATTTTAGAACTTTTTAGTTCTTCATGGCCCCCAAATGACATGCGGGCAAAGAGGCAGTGACATCTGCTACAGAGGCACCGTCTCCTCCTCCGATCATCGAGCGGGCCCATAACGGGTAGGGAGTTTTTCCCTTTTTAAGAGATTTTTATCACTTTTTGAATCCATTTACTGGCTATTTCATGGTGAATCTAGAGTGATTCACCATGATCCAGTGATCTCAGGGAACTATACTCTCTAAATTTAAATCCATCGAATATTTAGGGGATTTAATTCCCTTTCAATTTCGTGAATTAAAATTTAGAAAACCAAATGGTTTCTTCTCCAAGCTTCTATGCGAAGTTAGCCCTTAGGATTGTTCACGTTCTGTCAAATGGCAGGATGCGAAGCTAGATCTGGAAGCATAGCTAAATAAAAAATAATTTTAGAGTTCTTAGAATAACTTTAGGCATAAGTGCCTTTTCAGCGAAGTTAGCCCTTGGGGGCTTCTTTGCATTCTGTTCAGTGACAGGATGCGAGGTTAAGCTCCTGGAATGAAGCTAATCTCTTAGTGATTTCCTACACTCTGCCTTCATTCAGAGTGCGAAGCTAAGCTCCGGCGCGAAGCTAATGCTAGGCTAGCTTCGCTCGGAGAGCGAAGCTATGCCTTAGCAAAAATTTTTTTTTTTACTTTTACTTTCCTTTGGCTAATAGAATAATAGAGTTTCTTCTTACTTTGCGGTACACTATACTCCGAGACCTTTGAAAATCTCTTTGGGATAGCCAGGGGACTGGATGGCAATGTTAGCCTGTAATTTCAGAGGCAAGCCTCATTATTCAGCGAGTGGAGCACTCCTGGCCTGGATGCCTGATCTACGCTGGAGATCAGCGTACTGTGAGGAGCATCTTAACTACTGCCCCCTTGAGGATTGTGACTGAAAAATTTACCAGAAGTCCGACTTCATGTTTGGGGATGCAGCGCCTGACACCGATCATCAGTTGCTGGCAAGGGAAGGGTAGTGGATCTTCCATCTAGATGGCGAGAAGTATTACCTCCCATCTAGCAAGAGTCATTCCCACTGTCTTTCTTTCAGTATGTGATAAGGTCTCGGAAGTTGAAGTGGCAAGTGACTCAGACCACAGACTCTATTCATGTGGGTAAATTGATAGCTACATCTCTGGGTTATACGAGGGCAGGTCCTCCTCGCTGCATATTGGTCTTTTATCCTAGAAATGTTCTCTAAGACATCCCGGTAGGGGAAAAATCCCGCTATGGCTCAAACCTTTGAAAATCAGTTCTTCAAAGTCCACGGCAACTATCCAGTAACTAATTTCAGGACCCCGGGCTGGATTCATCCTCCCAAGGCCTGGTGGAGGGATTTGACCCTATATGTCTTGGCCCACTTTTAGGAGGATTTAGGAGGCTGGGACTTTATGAGGCTGTCAGAGCAACCTGCTATGCTATTCAGATGAGCTAGCGAATTTCTATGCCATCTTTGGATTATACTGGCCTGCTACAGGGACTTTTTTTTATCTCTGTAGGCGAACTGTGTATGGCCTTGCACGAGATGTGGGAAGTCTCTGCTCTACCATTTGGGTCCCTCCTTTATGAAGATTACTTCCCATGTGAAGCTGAATTGGCACTTCTGGAGAAACAGGACCCTGCCCTGTTCGAGACCTACCGAGAATTGATGTGCCATATTTACATCTGCTTGAGTATGCATGGGAGCCATAAAGGAGCTTCGAGCAGTTTGAAGAGCTGGGGGAATTATTTATTCCCTAACCTGGAAGATTCTCCTGAAGCGGCTCACTGCGGGGTTGCAGATGAAGACATTTTTCGGAGGATGCAAGAACATTCTCAGGGAGATATGGTCTTGGAAGAAGATGATGGTATCTATGAGAAGGGTGACATTCTCAGGAGTTTTCATCATCAGGCCCGTCGACCGATGTCCTAGAAAGCACTTTTGGCCGGGTTTTATCGGTTTGGTTGAAGAGATGTGTGGTGCCATCTCCTTCTAGGGACGCCATTCTTCTGACTATCTTATTGCCGGCCATTCGTCTAGTCCACGGTCGTTCCCTTGGACTTCTCTCGGCAATAGTGTGTTGTATTCAGCGGGGCCTTTGTGCATTGACGAAGGCTTTCTGCAGACCACCAACCACGAAAAGAGGGAAGGGCACTATCTTGCCCCGTGACGGACCAAACCACAGGATCGGATTGCCATACACCTATTTGATGGCATAGTTCGCTCTTCACTGCCAAGCTATTATTCAAGCTGGTGAAGAACCTCTAGAAGGGTTTTGAATGGTGCTTCTCTGTCGATTTGAGTGATCTTCATGGTTACGGACTTATGTGGCCGCAGTCCGCAAGCTGCTGTGTCAGTACGACGTCTATAGTCTCTTCTGATGCATCCCCTACATTCGCGATGCGGGTTATGGCAAAGAATTCAAGGATGTGGAAGATGGGAAGACGTCGCTGAGCCGGGGGATCTTCGAATGCTGGTTAGCATCGGCCATCTCATTTGGTGTACAGGAACGGGGATACCTGCTATTTGGAACCTATGTCCCGAATCGATTTGCTCGTCATTTCGGGTATGACCAACTTTATGTTGGTAATCCTAACACCAGCCTGGCCTTCATAGAGAGCCTTATTGACTGTGCTCGTGCCAGCAGTTCTTCATCGCTGGCTGTACTGTGGCACGACTGTGCATGCCGTTTACCCCAAACCTACTAACGACTTTGGGGTTCTGTCAGTAGTATAGAACTTCAAACTTCACGCCAACTAGATTTTCTGTTAACTTTTTTGGGGTGAAGTTGATTTCTCAGCGGCTGAAGCAGAAAGTCACCGAGAATGGTGAGGGAAAAAAGTCCGGGTGCCAGGCCTCCCGGAGTTTGTCGACACTGCCGACAGTGAGGCTTCTGACGCGAAAAGTCCCCACTTTGAAGGAGACGCAGGCACTGAGGTTCCACCAGATGCTCCCTGTGGGTAGTGATAGGTCGCTAATATTGCACATTCATTATCATATTCTCATACTTATTATAAAATAAACTCTGCTTTTTCTAATTATTGTTTAATTTATTTGCAGGCCCATTCCTAAAGGAGAGTGAAGAGAAATGAGCCCAAAAGCCCATTAAATTCTGAATTAAATCAGAATTAATTCGAACTCAGTAAATTAGGGCAGATCAGTTCGGTTCAGATTAGTTGAAAACCAGTTAGAACAAATCCCTACAAATCAATCGGTTGAAGCCAAGGATCAAAGGCCATTTCGTCAAAATCCCGGACTTAAACTGCAAATCCAGCTGAAGATAAACATCAATCGCGAAGCCGGGGAGTTCCACCAACAGGGTGTGGCCACCTGACCACACCCTGGCAGCGAAAATGCGGCCAAAGTTGTGTTTTCGCGGCTTTGTTAGTGATTTAGGGGGAGCGTTTAGTCCCCCTATCTTCTCACGCCTCTCCCCTCTGGGTTTTTGCCTATAAAAAGCAGGTTTTTCATTATAAATGGGAACGACCAAGCAGAGAGTAGAACTTAAGCTAATTCGTAGTTTGTAATTTAGGTTTTTATTTTCTTTCATGCAATTTTTATTTTCTTTATGTAATTGAGAGGAGATGATACTTTCATGGAGGAATGTGAACAAGCTTGTACTGCAGGTGACACCGGTGTAAGTGATCTCTTCTTCCATTGTTATTTGAATTGAATCAAAGTTATTTTTTCTTCTTTACTCTTGTTTTCATTTACTCTCCTCTAATGTATTGCAATCTAAGTGAATCTGTTAGCCTCGAGACTGCTTCGCCATTGCAAGTGCCCTTGATGGCCTATGGTGATGAACAACCATTCTCTTGCTAGTATAGCTTGCCCTTTTATTATTAGTGTAGATCGGGAATGGGGAAGATCCTATACGCCATGCTTGATTGCCTTCAAAGACAAGGTAAGTCGTAGCTACGAATCCAAGGTATATGAGCACAAAAGGGGTAAGTAACTTTAGTTTCTTTCTTTTCTTTTAATTCTTTAGTTTAGAACACCACAATCTACCACTTCTTTTATCATTCTTTTTTCGTTTCTTTGTACATATCATTTCTAGTTTTTCCATCTTCTTAATCTACCATCTTCTTCCTAACTCACTTTAACCTAATTTTTCTCTTTTTCTTTACAAGAACTAAAAGAAGAATTTTAACCATCCTTTGTAGCCTAAAAGAGAACTTACTAAAAATATTCTATCGCTAGTCCCGCCTTGTGGATCGGGACCCGCATAGTCACTTGCTATCGCAGTAGAATTGAGTAACTTGCACTTTTCATTCTTAGTTCTGAAATTTGTATTTGTGTGCAGGTAGAACCTCAATCAAATTTTGGCGCCATTGCCGGGGAGTGACGGTAAGTAATTCTCATTAAAGTTTACATTTTTGGTTAACTTTCTTTTTTTTTTGGTGTACAGGCTTGACAACAAGGAATCTTTGCTGCAATGGACATATAAGTGGCCTTGGATTCTGCTCAAGAAAGCAGAGCCAAGAAGCCCTCAGATTTGCTACATTCATGTGGCAATCTGAGTGAACTACTAACCTGTATTTTTTGCAGGTTGGCTGTAGTGCAAAGTTTAATATCTGTAGCTATCTATTTTCTTATTTGTCTTACTGTACTTCCTTTCTAACCTCAACAGTAAAATGATGTTTGTTAAATGCTAAAAATGGTTTAGACTTGCATTTAGGCACGTGTCTAATTCGTTTACATTTTTCATTACTATTGAAGAGTGCTGGAGCAAAGGTACGTGTGCACAACATCTAGTATAAGAACACTTTTGGACTGTTTACATTGCTTAAGTGTTGCTTTTCTTGTACACTGCACCAAATCAATCTTAAGGGCTTGTCCTATGAACAAGATAAGGTGGGAAAGTCATTACCCTCCCTTAGCCCACAAACAATCTCCTCACTCACTAACCAAGCCTAACTAAAAATGAGAAGATGTTGGCCCTAGGAACATCTCGGACTCAATTAGGAGATTATCCTAAGGGGAAAGGTGTTAGAATTTGACTCCTGCCAAATCAGTATCTAAGAAGGGGATTAAGGGCCGAAAGCCTGAAGGTTGGTGGTTACTTAATTAAGGAACGTCTTTGACGGATAACCTCCCACAAATCTTGCCCTGACCTGGCTGATTAGCTTGTGGTCAAAATCTGCATTATACCTCCGTGGACAGTCTAACCAGTTAGGAGTCGTCTAGGTCATAGGTTTACCCTAACTTAGGTTAGAATTTTTCTTTTTGTTTGCTTATTTGTTTGTTTTTCTTTGTTTGTGTTTAAAATTTATTGTGTGATATGGCTTATAACAATAATTTTTTCAATTTTAATGATAATCCATATTACACCCTAACCTCTTTTTCGGATATCACCAACCCGGCATATCATAACTTTAACCAACCTAGTGTGCCAGATTGGTTTTATCTGAATCAATATAACCCATGCCCCCAATCTTATAACCATAATTTTCAGAATAATTTCAACTCTTCACAGAGTCAATGGGGATTCACCTCCCTCAAGTCTAATTTTCAACCAACTTGTCCTCCTTATCCACCTTGTTCACAATATTTCCAAGAATCATACTCAGTTCTACAAGTCCAAAATAGAAACCATCAATTTTGGAAATGAGTATGCGTGAGTCCAAACAACAATCACAAAATCTGATGGACTCACAATTTTACCACCAATTTCAAAATAACACTTCATCTTTTCAAGACCAATCGCAACGAAACGATGAACCTATCAACTATGAAAAGATGTTTGAAGCCATAAATCAGGCTCAAAACGCTCCTAATCATGACATAGATATGATGGTCCAAACTCTACGTTCTTACCGTTTGGCCAATTTTGATGTCGTTAACCATTCTGTTAGAGCTGAAGAGTCATGTTGTTTTAGAAAACAAGGTTCCATTTTAGCATAATCATTTGAACTTGCCCAAACTCCAAATTTTGAAAATGATATTGACAGTTTGGTAAGTTATTCCTTTCCTGAAATAGAACTTGAGAATGAATATGATCCTGAGCCTCAACTTAGTGATTCAATTCTACTTCCTGATTCAATAATGACTCCGGTGTCTTCACTTGATTTCAATCTTTTCCCCAGTCAACATTGGATCCTGTGCCAATTCATTATGAAATTGAATCACCCATCTTTGATGATCATCATATTGAACTTGACTAATTTCACACTTTTGAAAGTCCTATTGACAAATGGTAAGTTCTCATTTTTATGAACTCAATGAGAAATGTGACCTAGATTCTCAAATTTGTGATCCAGTTCAAATTACCGAATCAATATTGACTCCTGTTTTGTTACCCAATTTGAGTAATATTTTAGAGTCAGTTTTGTTTTCCACACCTGTCATTCTTGAACTTGAATCACCAATATTAAGTCACATTCCATTGTGGGAAACTGAATGTGGACTTGAGTTTCAACTTCTTAATTTGGACACACTTCCTGAGCCAATCTCGACTCCTGAACCTTTACTTGACTTAAGTCACTTTCCTGAGTCGGTGTTAGTTCCACTACTTCCTGAGTCCAAGACAATCATTCTATCTTTTCGCACTCCATTTTGGGACAAGGCGGTTGACAAAATTGACTCCAAAATTAATTATGAAATTTAGAAATTAGATGGGGTTAAATTTTTAATAAAAATCCTTCATATATACATCATTTTAGTGGGTTATATTAGAGAGATATCTAATGAGTTCCTTCAAACTCTATGCAAAGTCGATTGGGCCGCATTTCGTGGACCAATCAGACCACCACCGGAACCACCACCTTAAGGTAGTATTTTCCTTCCCTGTCTTCTTTTTCATGTGTTTATGCATTAATTCATACATTGAGGACAATGCATGAGATAGGTGGGGGGGAGGGTTCTAACATAATTTAGATTTTTCTTTTTATTAAAAAAAATTAAACATTTTCTTTACTATTAAACACTTTTTGAAAATAGAAACATTTTGACATATTTTTTGTAAGAAATTGAGTCAATTTTAAGGAATAGGAAAATCAAATTAGGATTTCTTAAACTTGGTCAAAATAAGATTATTTGTTTGATTTTTAGGGTTAGGAAGATAATTTGTCAAAGTAATTTAGTCGTCATCTTTACCTTAATGAAATATGCACGCTTCATACACTTACACACTTAGGGTTCAAAAACAAAGATTCTTATGCCTTATAAAAAATATATATATATATAAAAGATAAACAAATCTAATTATTGATTAGTTAGGTGCTTTGGCCTAAGCAAGCCTAAGTATTTATGCGAAAGATTATTAGATAAGTTTGAAAAAATATATATATAAATCCTCTGATTAAGGTGGGTATTTGTGCCTAATAAAGCATAAGTATTCACGCCTAAAAGTGGTTCATATAATAAAATCCTTAGTTTTGTGACCTTGTTTGCTCGAGTCCTTAAGTCCTTGGGGTGTTTTCTCACCCGGTGCCCTAAGACCGTTTGGTTTGGGAGTCATCGATTAAAGGCTCGTTACGTGGGCAGATTAGAAAGCCTAATAGAACTAAGGAATAATATCACCAATATATATATATAAATAAATAAATAAGACATAAGAGTTAGAGTTAAAGAACCCTTAGTCAAAATTTTACGGTCACAAGGTGCATATGACTTAGGGTAAAGTAATAGACTAGATGAGAAGTATAATTTGACTCCTTACTTTGATTGATAACAAATTTTTGAATAGAGACTAAGTTTAGGAATAAAAAATTCAGTTTTCCTATAACTTATAGATTACTTAAAACTTACAATAATATTTCAAATATTTTTCTTTCAAAATGTGTTTTCAAAATACTAACATTATTTCTCTTTCTTTACGGATTTTATGGGTGTAATCCACTAAAAATCCTCACGAGACAAAACTCATCCTCTAGGGGTAACCTAGAGGTTTAACGGCTTGTTGCACATGCTCAGTGCAATCGCGTGACCTGCGAAAGGGATCTAATAATTTTTTGTTTAGTTGTTTTGCCCGAGGACGAGTAAAAGATAGGTATGGGGGTGTGATCGGTCGCTAATATTGCACATTCATTATCATATTCTCATACTTATTATAAAATAAACTCTGTTTTTTCTTAATTATTGTTTAATTTATTTGCAGGCTCATTCCTAAAGGAGAGTGAAGAGAAATGAGCCCAAAAGCCCATCAAATTCTGAATTAAATCAGAATTAATTCGAACTCAGTAAATTAAGAGAGATCAGGTCGGTTCAGATCGGTTGAAAACCAGTTGAACAAATTCCTACAAATCAATCGGTTGAAGCCAAGAATCAAAGGCCATTTTGTCAAAATCTCGAACTTAAACTGCAAATCCAGCTGAAGATAAACAACAATCGCGAAGCCGAGGAGTTCCACCAACAGGGTATGGCCACCTGGCCACACCCTAGCCGCGAAAACGCGCGGCCAAAGCCACATTTCCGTGGCTTTGTTAGTGAGTTAGGGGGAGCGTTTGCTCCCCCTATCTTCTCACGCCTCTCCCCTCTGGGTTTTTGCCTATAAAAAGCAGGTTTTTCACTATAAATGGGAACGACCAAGCAGAGAGTAGAACTTAGGCTAATTTATAGTTTGTAACTTAGATTTTTTATTTTCTTTCATTTAATTTTTATTTTCTATATGTAACTGAGAGGAGATGATACTTTCATGGAGGAATGAGAGTAAGCTTGTACTGCAGGTGACACCGGTGTAAGTGATCTCTTCTTTCATTGTTATTTGAATTGAATCAAAGTTATTTTTTCTTCTTTACTCTTGTTTTCATTTACCCTCCTCTAATGTGTTGCAATCCAAGTGAATATGTTAGCTTCGAGACTGCTTCGCCATTGCAAGTGCCCTTGATGGCCTATGGTGATGAATAACCATTCTCTTGCTAGTGTAGCTTGCCCTTTTATTCTTAGTGTAGATCGGGAATGGGAAAGATCCTATACGCCATGCTTGATCGCCTTCAAAGACAAGGTAAGTCGTAGCTACGAATCTAAGGTATATGAGCACAAAAGGGGTAAGTAACTTTTAGTTTCTTTCTTTTCTTTTAATTCTTTAGTTTAGTACACCATAATCTACCACTTCTTTTATCATTCTTTTTCCATTTTTTTGTACATATCATTTCTAGTTTTTCCATCTTCTTAATCTACCATCTTCTTCCTAACTCACTTTAACCTAATTTTTCTCTTTTTCTTTACAAGAATTAAAAGAAGAATTTTAACCATCCTTTGTAGCCTAAAAGAGAACTTACTAAAAAGATTCATCGCTAGTCCCTCCTTGTGGATCACGACCTGCATAGCCACTTGCTATCGCGGTAGAATTGAGTAACTTGCACTTTTCATTCTTAGTTCTAAAATTCTGTATTTGTGTGCAGGTAGAACCTCAATCAGGTAGGCACAGCCCCCATAGAAGACGTGGAGGTGGAGGAAGAAGGTCCGACGTCCACTTCAAATGAAAGCGGTAAGGTGGATCCCGTAGGAAGAGGGTAGTGAAGAGGCCTCATCGCTACACTTCCACCGTTATTACAGAGGGCGAATCAGATATAGTGCCTCCTCCTCTTGCCCCGTTAGTTATTAAACTATCGGGACAAAAGCAAACGACTGATAAAGTTGTTCCCAGCCTGGGTAAGACCAGTTTCACTCATTTTCTTTTTGACATGTACTTATATATTTCGTACAGCTCATTTGTTTAATTTAGTAACCAAGGCTGCAAGAGAACCAGGAGCCGAGGTTGCAGGAGAACAGGGGGAGTATTATAATCCCCTGTTTACTTATAAGGAAGGTGATGAAGCTAGCTACTTCATCGTCTCAGAAGATTCTAGAGGTGACGCGGCTGATGTCGGTCCTTCGGGTGCTGGGACCTCGAAAGAGAGTCCAATGGTCTCGAGCTCTATAGGATGAATCACAGAGACTTCGCAAGCGAGGATGAGCCGAACGTCCCTCCTGCATCTGCCAAAGCCTTTTCTATCGAGCCTGACAGAATTAGCGTTGTCGTCGAGAAAGTCCAGAGAGAGACTGTTGCTGAGGCAGTTGAGACGATATCTCCTCTTAGTAATAGTTTGATCTCTTGTAGGCAATTCTCCCCTGATATTCGTTATGCCTAGTTTTAACGAAGTCTTTTCACAGGTGTTCCGCATTTAGGTGCATCAACTTCAAGGGGACCAACTGATCTTTCTGAGGGAATCAGGGGTGACGTGAGTACTTTAGCCACAACGGACGTTGCCGAGTTGGATATCTTGTATCACGACCTACCCTCTTATTAGCCTGAGCCTACCAGTGGAGTTAAAGAGGCTGAGGAGATGGTGGTTACAGAACCAATCTCGCTCCTGATTGCATCGGTAGGTGAGAAGCCAGTGGTTCCTTTAACGCTACCTATCCTGACAACCACTAGGCTGAAGATAATTACCAGCCCTACGTCTCTGACACTGGTTGTTGAGCCAGTGCTTTAGGAGATAGTCACCAGCCCTACTTCTATCGTGGCTGGTGTACTAATTTCAATGAGGACTCCTCCTAGATCACAGGTGATCCCTCGTCTTTCTCCAGCCAGTGCTTCTACTGTTATGACAGTAAAACGGTGAAGCTTTGTCTTCAGGTACTACTCGCTCCCGAGAGTAGATGAAGGGTCTGTTTGGTTGTCGTAACTGGCCGTAATTCGTAGTTGTAATTGGTAAAGTCTTTTACAATTGTAAATGAGTTACATGTATGTAAATTTTACGGTGTTTGGTTGGTAATATAAAATGTGTAAAGTGGAAAGTATATTGTACTTTACGGTGTTTGGTTGTCGTAATGTATAAGTCGTAAGTGAAAAAGTTGACCACAAAATTAACTATTTGGTAATTTTAAAAGTTTTAATACTATAAATAAATATTAAAAAAGTTAAATATTAAAAAAATTTAATATTATATAAAAAAATAATACACAATTTGTATGACCACAAAATTAATTGTAACTGGGCTGTAAGTGAGTGGTAACTGGGTTGCAAGTGAGTGTTAGTTGAGTTACATAAATCTTTTACGAATTACGGTCCAAACAAACGCCGTAGTTGTAACTGGGTAGTAAGTCATTTACGAATTACAGAGTTTTACGCGAAACAAATGGCCCCGAAGCTGAGAAAGAATTTGTGGCCGAGATGGTTGATATCTTTTATAAAAGCCTGAAGTGAACTGTTGCTCTGGTTTTGAAGGGCTCGACTACTTCATTTTCTGCATTAATGATGATCCTCTCTCGAAATATCGACAGCATTCAAGATTTTGGAGGAGATGACCAGGCTGCCGCATTGGAGCTTCTGGTAGAAAGGCTTGAGAGGGACGTAGGCGAGTGGCGTCACCTCAGTAATTTAGATTTAGACTTCTCAGTTAATGAACAGCTTGAACACCTTGTTGCTCAAATAGATGAAGCTCATCTTGCAGCACAGGAAGCAGCTAAGGCAATATCTTCAGATTTAAAATCCTTGGAGATAAGGAAAGTAGAAATTAGAGATGCCATAGATGCTTCTAATAGTGTTCTTCTCGACACTAAGGATGAGATTGAGAAAGCCAAAGAGATGATCAAGAGAGCCAATCTTCTTCTGTCTAAGGCTGAACCGGTGCGTCTTGAGGAGATCGCTCGGCTAGACCAGCTCAAGGCCCAGAATGATGAAGTCCTGCAACAAGAGTTAGCACAGAGGGCAAATTTAGCTGAAATTGAGGCTCGTCTATCCCAGACAGCGAACTTTAATAAGACAGAGTTGAGATCGCAAGCATTCATCAGAGCTACTGAGGAGAGGAAGAACATGCTGGCCATCCTTGAAGAATGGATCAAGTCTTATGAAGTACCCTCGTAGCTTGTAATCCATGTACCCTCCTTTTTGAATTAATAAAAAGTAATTTTATTTGACTCCTCTGTTGTGCTTCCAACTTGTTTTATCTTCTGCGTTTGCAATTCTTACTTTCAAGTTGTACTACAATCCTCAAAAAAAGAAAAGAAAATAATGGTATAACTAATCTAGACAAAGGTGATGAACCGATGGAATTAGTTATAAATTTGAAAAATGACTCAACTCAAATCATGTTGATATGAGAAAGAAAAGAGTGAGCTTAACGATCTTTACTGTTCAGAGGTAAATATTAACATAACAGATTAAAGATCATCAGTTTTGTGAATAGGTTATGATAAATTAGATACCACAACCTATGATAGTTCCTACTGAACTAAGACAAACGAGGCCTAGGATTTGCCAGTTAACAGTGACAAACTAGACATGATTGGTCCAAATTTTATCATTCAGAGGTGATGATCTGGACATGATAACAAAGTGGAGGTGAATTCGATTTCAAGGACCTATCTATTGAGAGGTGATAAACTGGACATGATAGACTAAGACGCACTAAACTATGGATCTGCTGCTAGAGGTAGTCGTATTACTTGGCAGCTAGTCCACCAGGGACTGCAGAGATGGATTGAATCTAGACTCTTGTTGGTTCAGAGGTGGTTGACTGGACATGACCAACTAAGGGACTTCAGATTCGTAATCTGCTGTTCAAAGGTTTAATGTTAACATGACAGCAAAAGCTTCTGACCTTAATAGAGGAAAGGAGAACAAAGTTATGGACTCATCTGTTCAGAGGTGTTGACTGGACATGACAGTTAGAGAATCATAAAAGGGAGAGATCTAGGCATCCGTCTGTTCAGAGGTAATATGGACATAACAGGTTAGGAATCGCTAGAAAAAAGGGTTTGCCGTTTAGAGGTGGTTGACTGGACATGACAACGAGAAAAGTCCCTACCGGACTGGAAGTTAGATCTGGATATCCGTCAGTTCAGAGGTGATAAACTGGACATAACTGATTAGGAATCACCAGACACGAAGCATTATCGTTCAGAGGTGATAAACTGAACATAATAGTAAAAGATATAATCCCATCGGGGGGAATAAGGTTTGATCATAAATTCTGTGAAAAATTGATATCTCCTTTGGATATATATATATATTTGAAGAACTTGTCAGAGGTGTATTGTTAACGTGACAACCAGAAAGTCCATTGGGGACTGAGAGGAAAATAATAGACTCTGAAGAGGGTCTATTGGAGACTCGCTGGGGAGCTAAGAATATAAATCTCATGAATGATTATATGTCATAGAACTTCATTAGGATTTAGGACGAGATTTGTAAAACAGCCTGTCAGAGGTGTAATGTTAACATGACAAGGATGGAGTTTTAATTTGCTAGGGATATTGACCAGATTCGCAGGGATGTTGGTTCCACTGGGGAGTAGGTTAGAGACTTACTATCAAAGGTTTAATGTTAACATGATAGGTTTGACTCATCATTCCACTAGTAAAATGAATACCTCTTATGTGGTCCTACCATTCTATGGACGGGAATTGTAAATGATTTTGGAGAGGATCAAATGGGAATAGGTCCCTTACCTGTAACGCCCCGATCCCGGCGATACGGGGACGTCACTGCAACGTATATACGTAGGTCAGAATTACCCTCCCGTATATACGCTAAGCATCAGTACAGACAAGAATCAGAGTACGGAAGCAATTGGTGCATTATACATTCCAACGCATATATACAATTACAGAATTATCACCAGTAGTGATCTAACATTACATGAATATCATATCACTAATATGCGCAAATGCGGGAATACAAGCAGATGTACAAGAGTAAAACAGCATAAAGGTACTCACGAGTTTAAAAAGGAAAACTCGAGAGACTCACAGAGGGCCTGGAAGGATGAGGCTCAGGACGGTCGGCTGGAGATCCACGCTACCGCTGCGTTACTCTGAACTCACGCTCCTAGCTCCAAGATCTGGACGTGAGAATCCAGGGGAGTCAAATAATACTCCCCAGGCGAGTGTAGAAGCAAAACCAAGTGGTGAAGCAGGGTGAGCACAATAATGCATATATCAAGTGATATCAAGTAGGAAATACTCAGGAGGCAGATAGGTTAGAGCAGGTATGAATAGATATGGCAGGATAATCATAAAACAGGAAATCCGAATAAAACCAATCCGAGCTACCAGGTAGTTATAACATAATACTCATAAAACAGGAAATCCGATATAAAGTCCCGAAGAATCAAATACGGTAAGGCACATCACAGATTCATAGCCGTTTAAGTTGCAGGCTTTGGTATGCGTCCCATTCCACATACCTCTACTTACAACTTAAAGAGCCGGTTATTATGACACTTTATTATACTCGTCTAACCCATATATCTCGGTATGTGTCTCGGTGTACGGCCAACTCACATACATCCATATATAAGCAAGTCGAGGTTGTTATTGGAAACAGCGGTTGTATCAACGAACTATGTTTACAGTGGGTCCCGTGCATACCCGGGACCACGGCCCAGGATTGTTCCGTTGCTTGAAGACGGAACCTGCCGCAAGGCTAAACAGGAGGGACTTATGTATGCCCTTGTCATGACAGTAAACAGGAAAGGGAGAAAGCACTCCCCTCGGTCCCCTGGAGTACCACAGGTAAGACCGGATATATAGTGCACAACCTAATGCCACTGTAAACACGAACACATATCGATATCCGCATGTTTCCCCCGACCCAATACAAGTTGGTCCATTTTAAGATTCAATAGTTTAATTATCACTTTACGGGAAAAACAGGAAATAGACATGATCAGGAATCAGGAGTACATAAGTATAACATAGTCAGGTCACTGCATGTAAAGCAGGAAAACAAGTCACTGATCATGATACAGGATAATAAGTCAAGTTCCCGTAAGAATGATAATCACAAGTCAAGTATATCATGCTGGGTGTAAAGTGATAGCATGACAGGATGATGATAATTAACAAGCAACCAAGCATATAAGAGATTGATAGTAATCAGGTGGCAAGTTATGTCAAGAGATTGATAATAGTCTGGGTAAGTCAGGTCATACCAATAGGGTCTTGCCATAGAGCATGCCAAGTGGTCAGGTGATAACACACTAGATGTCAGGTGATATACATATGTCAAATGGTAGCACATAACTAACAGGTCTAAAGTAATGCCAAGTGGTAATATAAAAGTAAGGACCCAAAGTCCAACAAGTCCAACGACCACGAAGGGTCGGCCACGCATAGCATAAAGCAATAAAAGATATAGAACATGAAATAAAATACATGAAAGCTAAAGCGAGAACATGCGCATAATCAATGAAATAAGAAGTAAGAGGGTAGCGAGTGAGAACACTCGCCTGAGTCACCAATATACCGAAATATCCGTAATCCACTGAAGTTCGGAATGTGCCGCAACCTGTGATATAAATATGTAGAGTGAAGATGAGAGAGAGAAAGAATGGAAGATGATGTGTGTCTAAAGACAAGTCAAGTAATACCTATAGGTGAGGTAAGTCTAGAGGGTAAGGTTCATGTTCAAGAAAGGAATCAACTAAGATGGCTAGGCAAAGTTAGTCGACTAGGATGGAAAAGTAGTCGACTAATAGTGGAGTTAGTCGACTAACAGTCTGGTATAGTCGACTAGAACTGGTTTCCAGAGAGTTGGGTTTGGTTTCAGGGAATAGTTAGTCGACTAGGTTAGGAGGGGTAGTCGACTAATAATGATCTTAAGTCGACTAACAGATACTTAAGTCGACTAAGTCTGTGATACAGAAAGTTGGGGTTTCCGTCTCAGGATAAATTAGTCGACTAGGGAAGAATGGGTAGTCGACTAATAGTCTATAGTTGACTAATAATATAGTCAAGTCGACTAGGGTCGAGAGTTAAGGTTTCTGGTTTCAAGCAAGGTTAGTCGACTAGGGTAGAATAGTAGTCGACTAATAGTGGAGCTAGTCGACTAGGAAAATGGGTAAGTCGACTAATACTGTGTTTCCAGAAAAGGTTAAGTTTCAGCTAAGGGTTTCTAGTCGACTAGGTTCTAGGTCAAGTCGACTAATCGACTGGAAACAGCATACAGAACAGGTTTTCTAGGGTTTGTGTTTGATGGCTAAAAATATGATTTTGATGGCATAATTGAACATGATATGTGAACTTAAGCATGCTAAGAAATAACCAAGTCTTGGTGATGAAAATTACTCACCAAAAGGCACCAAGTGATGGAGGTTGATGATGAAAGGAAAGGTGGAGTCTTTTGGTGTTGTTGACCTTGTGGTGGTGGTTTCCATGGTGATGAAGGAAGAAGAAGATGAAGCTAGGTTGGAGAAGTGGTGGTGGTTGCCTTGGTGGAGATGAAGGAGATGGAGGTGGTGAAAGCTAGGGTTTGGCTTTTGGTAAAGAGAAATGAAAGAAAGGGATTGAAATGAAAAGGAAATGTATATATGGGATTTGGATTTTGTAAAGGTGTTGCAATTAAATGAAAGGGGAGGGCTTAATTGCAAAGTGGAGGTGAGGTGAGTGTCCTTCTCTTGGCCACTTGGCCGGCCATGGGATGAGGGAGAGAGAAGTGCATTTAATGGGGTAGGTGGGAGTTGGTGGAATAAGAAAAAGAATTTGGAATTTTGGAAAATAGGAAAAGTGTGTGGTGGAAGTTAAAGGAAAGGAAGAAAGAAAATAGGAAATGGGAAAGAAAATGGAAAAGGGAAGAAATTCTCTTGGAATAGAAAATGAAAACAATGGAAGTGGCGGCTTCCCGGGATTCAGTTGCGGATGCGGAAACCTTTCGGGAAAAATACCGGAATCGTCCGAAATTCAAGTATCTCGGAACGACCCGAAATAATTACCAAAAATCAATAATAATATATAAAGACCGATAGTGAAATCCGTTTGAAGAAATACTTTATAGTTTTGAAACTAAAAATCCCGGAACCAGTTATCTACCGACTCCGTTGGAATTTTCATAAAATCATAAAATCCTCAGAAAAAGAATGTAGGTAGAAAATATGATTCTAAGGAATAGTGTCTAAAGAACCATCATGAAATTCCAAGCCGTTTGTAAAATAAAAATCCGGGAATCGGTCAGCGGTACTGGCCGACACCGGTTTTGGAGAAATTCCTTTTAATCCAAGATAATCCCAGAAAATCATATAAAATCCAAAATATTGGAAAATAATCTTTGGAACTGAAATCGGTCAAATCTAAACACCGGAAAGGCCAAATCGGGTAATATACTAGGATCGGGTCCTTCGGTTCAGACTAGGGCTGACTCCGTGTCCACGAATCCAAATCCAAAACAAAACAATCATATAAGGAATTCATCATACAGAATAAATACAGGAAACAAATCGAAAAAATACGACTGAAAATCTGAATACGCAACTAAGTACGTATTCCGGAAACGGGGTATTACAATCCACCCACCTTACAAAAAATTGCGTCCTCGCAATTTCGTTAAGGGGCAAATTGAATACAAAGGGGACAAAGGCTGGAATTTATACTAATTAAGATATGAAGCACTATAGGTAGGGCTCTCAAGTCAACTGAATAATAATCATACTCTGCATTTCCGGCTGAAGATGTCGTGGCTGTGTAATAAATCTTTAGAATAATGCTGAATAATACTGATGATGTCGTGGCTGTGAAATAAATGAATACTGATGATGTCGTGGCTGTGTAATAAAGAAAACCCCGAAAATCCTGAGCATAATAAAGAAGACCGATAATTAAGAATCCGACTGCTGTCCTCTGAAAGATAGCCAGATCAAGATCGATCTGGAGAATACCAAGCTTCATAGAATTGGCCGAAGAGATCACATAATAGCTTCCTTCTGAACCAGCCACTCCTCTCTAGTCTAGTCATATCTTAAAATAGTATAAGGCTTCATAAAACCAAAACATAAAACCAAAACAGGGAAAGGATAGGAGTGATTAGGAATCAAGGGAAAGATATTCAAGGAGGGATTTGAAATCAAAGGAAAGATAGTCAAGAAATAGATAACTCTGCACTTGCAGTTGGAATGTATAACCAAGACTCATGTATTCCAGTTGCAAATCTCTTTACCATTGATTTGCCGTCTGGACGTACTGAGGAAGTTAGAGCCTAAGCTCTGATACCAACCTGTAACGCCCCGATCCCGGCGATACGGGGACGTCACTGCAACGTATATACGTAGGTCAGAATTACCCTCCCGTATATACGCTAAGCATCAGTACAGACAAGAATCAGAGTACGGAAGCAATTGGTGCATTATACATTCCAACGCATATATACAATTACAGAATTATCACCAGTAGTGATCTAACATTACATGAATATCATATCACTAATATGCGCAAATGCGGGAATACAAGCAGATGTACAAGAGTAAAACAGCATAAAGGTACTCACGAGTTTAAAAAGGAAAACTCGAGAGACTCACAGAGGGCCTGGAAGGATGAGGCTCAGGACGGTCGGCTGGAGATCCACGCTACCGCTGCGTTACTCTGAACTCACGCTCCTAGCTCCAAGATCTGGACGTGAGAATCCAGGGGAGTCAAATAATACTCCCCAGGCGAGTGTAGAAGCAAAACCAAGTGGTGAAGCAGGGTGAGCACAATAATACATATATCAAGTGATATCAAGTAGGAAATACTCAGGAGGCAGATAGGTTAGAGCAGGTATGAATAGATATGGCAGGATAATCATAAAACAGGAAATCCGAATAAAACCAATCCGAGCTACCAGGTAGTTATAACATAATACTCATAAAACAGGAAATCCGATATAAAGTCCCGAAGAATCAAATACGGTAAGGCACATCACAGATTCATAGCCGTTTAAGTTGCAGGCTTTGGTATGCGTCCCATTCCACATACCTCTACTTACAACTTAAAGAGCCGGTTATTATGACACTTTATTATACTCGTCTAACCCATATATCTCGGTATGTGTCTCGGTGTACGGCCAACTCACATACATCCATATATAAGCAAGTCGAGGTTGTTATTGGAAACAGCGGTTGTATCAACGAACTATGTTTACAGTGGGTCCCGTGCATACCCGGGACCACGGCCCAGGATTGTTCCGTTGCTTGAAGACGGAACCTGCCGCAAGGCTAAACAGGAGGGACTTATGTATGCCCTTGTCATGACAGTAAACAGGAAAGGGAGAAAGCACTCCCCTCGGTCCCCTGGAGTACCACAGGTAAGACCGGATATATAGTGCACAACCTAATGCCACTGTAAACACGAACACATATCGATATCCGCATGTTTCCCCCGACCCAATACAAGTTGGTCCATTTTAAGATTCAATAGTTTAATTATCACTTTACGGGAAAAACAGGAAATAGACATGATCAGGAATCAGGAGTACATAAGTATAACATAGTCAGGTCACTGCATGTAAAGCAGGAAAACAAGTCACTGATCATGATACAGGATAATAAGTCAAGTTCCCGTAAGAATGATAATCACAAGTCAAGTATATCATGCTGGGTGTAAAGTGATAGCATGACAGGATGATGATAATTAACAAGCAACCAAGCATATAAGAGATTGATAGTAATCAGGTGGCAAGTTATGTCAAGAGATTGATAATAGTCTGGGTAAGTCAGGTCATACCAATAGGGTCTTGCCATAGAGCATGCCAAGTGGTCAGGTGATAACACACTAGATGTCAGGTGATATACATATGTCAAATGGTAGCACATAACTAACAGGTCTAAAGTAATGCCAAGTGGTAATATAAAAGTAAGGACCCAAAGTCCAACAAGTCCAACGACCACGAAGGGTCGGCCACGCATAGCATAAAGCAATAAAAGATATAGAACATGAAATAAAATACATGAAAGCTAAAGCGAGAACATGCGCATAATCAATGAAATAAGAAGTAAGAGGGTAGCGAGTGAGAACACTCCCCTGAGTCACCAATATACCGAAATATCCGTAATCCACTGAAGTTCGGAATGCGCCGCAACCTGTGATATAAATATGTAGAGTGAAGATGAGAGAGAGAAAGAATGGAAGATGATGTGTGTCTAAAGACAAGTCAAGTAATACCTATAGGTGAGGTAAGTCTAGAGGATAAGGTTCATGTTCAAGAAAGGAATCAACTAAGATGGCTAGGCAAAGTTAGTCGACTAGGATGGAAAAGTAGTCGACTAATAGTGGAGTTAGTCGACTAACAGTCTGGTATAGTCGACTAGAACTGGTTTCCAGAGAGTTGGGTTTGGTTTCAGGGAATAGTTAGTCGACTAGGTTAGGAGGGGTAGTCGACTAATAATGATCTTAAGTCGACTAACAGATACTTAAGTCGACTAAGTCTGTGATACAGAAAGTTGGGGTTTCCGTCTCAGGATAAATTAGTCGACTAGGGAAGAATGGGTAGTCGACTAATAGTCTATAGTTGACTAATAATATAGTCAAGTCGACTAGGGTCGAGAGTTAAGGTTTCTGGTTTCAAGCAAGGTTAGTCGACTAGGGTAGAATAGTAGTCGACAAATAGTGGAGCTAGTCGACTAGGAAAATGGGTAAGTCGACTAATACTGTGTTTCCAGAAAAGGTAAGTTTCAGCTAAGGGTTTCTAGTCGACTAGGTTCTAGGTCAAGTCGACTAATCGACTGGAAACAGCATACAGAACAGGTTTTCTAGGGTTTGTGTTTGATGGCTAAAAATATGATTTTGATGGCATAATTGAACATGATATGTGAACTTAAGCATGCTAAGAAATAACCAAGTCTTGGTGATGAAAATTACTCACCAAAAGGCACCAAGTGATGGAGGTTGATGATGAAAGGAAAGGTGGAGTCTTTTGGTGTTGTTGACCTTGTGGTGGTGGTTTCCATGGTGATGAAGGAAGAAGAAGATGAAGCTAGGTTGGAGAAGTGGTGGTGGTTGCCTTGGTGGAGATGAAGGAGATGGAGGTGGTGAAAGCTAGGGTTTGGCTTTTGGTAAAGAGAAATGAAAGAAAGGGATTGAAATGAAAAGGAAATGTATATATGGGATTTGGATTTTGTAAAGGTGTTGCAATTAAATGAAAGGGGAGGGCTTAATTGCAAAGTGGAGGTGAGGTGAGTGTCCTTCTCTTGGCCACTTGGCCGGCCATGGGATGAGGGAGAGAGAAGTGCATTTAATGGGGTAGGTGGGAGTTGGTGGAATAAGAAAAAGAATTTGGAATTTTGGAAAATAGGAAAAGTGTGTGGTGGAAGTTAAAGGAAAGGAAAGAAAGAAAATAGGAAATGGGAAAGAAAATGGAAAAGGGAAGAAATTCTCTTGGAATAGAAAATGAAAACAATGGAAGTGGCGGCTTCCCGGGATTCAGTTGCGGATGCGGAAACCTTTCGGGAAAAATACCGGAATCGTCCGAAATGCAAGTATCTCGGAACGACCCGAAATAATTACCAAAAATCAATAATAATATATAAAGACCGATAGTGAAATCCGTTTGAAGAAATACTTTATAGTTTTGAAACTAAAAATCCCGGAACCAGTTATCTACCGACTCCGTTGGAATTTTCATAAAATCATAAAATCCTCAGAAAAAGAATGTAGGTAGAAAATATGATTCTAAGGAATAGTGTCTAAAGAACCATCATGAAATTTCAAGCCGTTTGTAAAATAAAAATCCGGGAATCGGTCAGCGGTACTGGCCGACACCGGTTTTGGAGAAATTCCTTTTAATCCAAGATAATCCCAGAAAATCATATAAAATCCAAAATATTGGAAAATAATCTTTGGAACTGAAATCGGTCAAATCTAAACACCGGAAAGGCCAAATCGGGTAATATACTAGGATCGGGTCCTTCGGTTCAGACTAGGGCTGACTCCGTGTCCACGAATCCAAATCCAAAACAAAACAATCATATAAGGAATTCATCATACAGAATAAATACAGGAAACAAATCGAAAAAATACGACTGAAAATCTGAATACGCAACTAAGTACGTATTCCGGAAACGGGGTATTACATAGGATTTTTAGCAAATCCTCTTGTCAACATATTTGATATGCTTTTACCAACGACCGTTTGAGTTTGGCTAGCCATGCTATTCCCCTCAGCATGATGAGTTGTCAAGGACTTATATTGTGCTTAAGAGCTAATATTTTCCTCTATCCTTAGCCGTTAGAGGCGTTGGATCATTTTGTTACTTCGAATAACATAATGCCTCCTCTGGGTTTTTGCTCTGTAGGTGAGTTGGGGATAAATTCCGCGAGGTCTTTATCTAAAGATTATCCTTCCTTGTGGACTCTCCATTAATCATTATCTCATTTCCATATTGGAAAGATTTTGCAGGAAGATGCATCATGAACCTTCTTTAATGAGTTTGGTTTGATAAGTCATCAGATAAACTCATTTTATTTTGATCATTAGGACTCTTTGGTCGTCTGGTCAAGCTTTGATCGATCGAATAGGAGCAAGGAGGTATGCCCCCATTATACACAGAAAAGTCAGGTTAAATAAGCCATCCGCTTGAAACTGTTGCTTAGGCATGCTTGACTTCAAAATATGACTTATTCTTCTAAGTTGGAGATGGTACATGTTTATAGACTAGAGAAGAGTGACAAGGCTAAAACAACTTTGTCACCTTGTTTCTTCTTCAATGTCACTGGTGTTCAATCGGCTCGACACTAGTCGACGATGAATTAGAGAAGCATGATAAGGCTAAAATTGAAGTTCATAACCTTGATTCTTCTTTGATGCAACCGGTGTTCGATCGGCTCGACACTAGGTTATAGTAGTATGATCCTGTTAGAGAAAGAGAGGGGCACTCTTTCTAAATATCTTGGGTCTAAGGTCTTGATCAGAGGTGTAATGATAACTTGATCATAAGAAGTATCCTATCAAGGATAATACTTCTTTAAGAACCTGCCGTTGATTGGCATCATGAGCGTATCACCGTTTGGGGTCATAAGGTGATATGATTCATTTGAATAGACTGTCTCTATCACGAACGGTCCTTCCAATTTGGCTGAAATTTGCCTTTGGTCTTGTGTGTCATGATCATCGGTCGTTTGACGACTAAAATCAAATCTCATTTATGGAAAACACTTTGCTTAACCTTCTTATTGAAGGCCTTCGAGATTCGAGCTTGATACACTCAATATGTTGTTGAACTTATAGTCGCTTCTCATCTAGGGCTTCGAGCTCTTGAAGACGTAGCCGATCATTGTCCTCCTTTGTCATTCTGGTCATCAAGGTTACTCGTAATGATGGCATCTAGATTCTAACGTTATGACTGCTTCGCACCCGTATACCAAAGAAAAAGGCGTATTACCTGTCGGGGTCCGAACTATGGTTCGGTAGGCCCAAAGACATTCACCAAGCCTCTCATTTCAATCTCATTTATTTGATGAAATGAATTTTTTGAGTAGCTTGATAATTATCTTGTTGAATGCTTCTGCCAAGCCATTAGCAGTAGGGTTATAAGCGGTTGATGCCACATTCTGAATCCGCTACTTATCACAGAACTGATAGAATACCTGGCTTACAAATTGGGGACCATTATCGTGGATAATCCGCCTAGGGGCATCAAATCGATGGATGATATAGTGCTTGATAAAACTAACCATGTTGGTAGTTTTAACTTCAACAAGTGGCATAGCCTCTGTCCACTTTGAAAAGTAATCGGTTATTGTTAAGATAAATCGATGACCTTTTGTTGATGAGGGACTAATAGGCCCTATGACATCGATTCCCCATGCTTCAAATGGCCACGAAGCAACAGTGGGATGAAGTAATTCTAGAGGTTGATGTATAAAGTCTGTATGGATTTGGCAGGCTTTACACCTTTGTGCATATTTGATGGCATCGACTATCATAGTTGGCTAATAATATCCAAGCCTGTGCAATCGATCCTTGAGCTTCGGACCTGGTTGATGAGCTCTGCATATAACATCGTGCGCCTCTTTAAGCACTTCTTGTGCCTCCGAATTAGAAAGGCAACGGAGGAGGATACCGTCATATGAGCGACGGAAGAGTATCTTTACTATTGGATCATAATAGAAATGGAGAGACCTTTATCTGATAGACGCCGCTTCTCTATAGTCATCCGGTAATATATCATGCAAAGCAAATCAATGAGGGAAAATCGCCAATCTCTCGGTTCAAAATCCGTCGAGGAAGTCTGCAGCGCCTGGCCTTTAACTGCCTTTTGAGGGACAAAGAGCATATCGTACTGAGACAGAAGGAGGGCCCACTTAGCTAATCTTGAATTTAGTGATCCTGGTTTCGTCATGAGGAGACGCAAAGGATTCACTCTAGAAATGACATGTATGGTTTGGCCAACCAAGTAATGTCGCGTCTTTTGAATAGCAAAGACAAGAGCTAAACATTCCTTCTCAATAGGGTTATAGCGAGATTCACCCCCTATCAGAGTCCTGCTCAGATAATAAATAGCCTGTTCATGACCGTCATCGTTCTTTTGAGCAAGCAGAGCACCGAGAGAATGGTCCATTGCTTTCACATAAAGCATGAAAGGTTTTCTAATGTTGGAGGCAATAAGACCGGAGGTTTAGTGAGGTATCTCTTGATATCCTCGAAAGCCTCTTGACAAGTTTGATCCCATATAAAAAAGACACCCTTTTTCATGAGCCGAGTGAACGGTTGACAGTGCCTTAGAGATTTGCGATGAACCCCCTGATATAGGCCAGTCTACCTTGCAGGCCCCTAAGTTCTTTGAGATTCTTAGGTGGATGCACATTTTGGATAGCTTGAACTTTATCTGGGTCAAGATGGATCCCTTTTGACGTGACAATGAATCTAAAAATTTGCCACTTGAAACCCCCAAGAAGGATTTTGTCAAATTCATTTTCAATCGATGAGCTCGCATTATATCGAACATTGTTCTCAAGTCACGAACATGATCATTCTTATCACGACTTTTGACAGTAATATCGTCGACATAACATTCACCGTCTTTCGGAGGTGGTCGTGAAAAATTGTACTCATCGCACGTTGATAAGTTGCTCCAACGTTCTTTAATCCGAAGGGCATCACTGTATAGCAGTATACCCCCAACGGTGTCTGGAATGAGGTATGCTTCTCATCCCCTGGGTACATCTTAATTTGATTATACCCTGAAAACTCATCCATGAAAGACATTCTTTTGAATCCACGGGTATTGTCAATCATGACATCGGTGATGGGCAATGAAAATTCGTCTTTAGGACAGGCTGTATTGAGATCATGGTAGTCAATACAGATCTAAATTTTTCATTCTTCTTAAGAATGTGAACAATGTTAGCGACCCAATCTGGATGTTGTTCCTCCCGTATGAAACCACATGCGATGAGTTTATGGACTTCGGCTTCAATAGCTTCCATAATGTTCGGGTGAAATGGTCGTTGTTATTGGACTGGCTTGGCGTCAGGCTTGATATTCAGACGATGCATGGCTACTTGCGGATCTAGTCTGGGCATGTCTTCATAGTTCCATATATACTCTCTTTCGAGTACAATCAATTCTTCTTTCTCATAAGTGATAAGCTCTCACTTATAAAGATGGTTTAGGGCGATCTTGACTACCCAAGTTAATTTGGATCACCTTATCTTCAGTAGATGGTTCGTGTTGCTCGAATCACTTTTTTTTTTACTAGAAATCCAGTTGCCGAGCCCATGGTTCAACATAAATAGCTTTCGCAGGCTCCAATTGACTACTTGAAGTCATATTAATGGAGAGATTTTCGAACATCATTTCCACACTGACATCTGACACCCACTCGGAAGAAAAGGCAGAGCATGATGGGATTGGTTTGTTGTCTTCGGAGCAAATTGATGTGAAAGGTGGAGGTGTAACATACCCCAACCCTCTGCGTGTTTTATCATAGTAATTTGCTGGTTTCCCTTTCAACACGAAATTACGTAGAAAATCACGTCGTCCTTTTCTGAAATTCAGGCCACTCCCACGCTGCAGGCTGTATCTCATTTTTCTCATCATATGCTGTGCTGATCGTGCATAATAGAAAAATTATGGGGCCTCTGAGTCTGAACTTGAATCTGTGATCGTAGACCTTTGTAGTTGGGCTCTACCAAATATTATTGGTAATTGACTCCTTTTGGATGGAGGGATCACGAAGACGGACCCTTCCACACATTCCATAGATATACTTGGCATGCTTGGTTTATGCAAGGGCATGTGTAGAGAGCTATTGGAGACAGATTCAAATAATTTGACACTCGCTGGATAATCAAAGCAAACATTATCATTAATCACCCATTCATCACGTCCTCAGAGGGATTATTACATTGAGGATTACTGAAACATGCAACTATTGGTTCACCAACTGTCTCGTTCAAACTCTGAATCTGCCTCATTGCCACTGTCGTCATTGTCAGGCAGTGGGTCTTTTGATGTTTTACCGATGTCCTGATATAGGAGAGTGTTAGTAAAGTAGTTTTTCACCCCTTTGAATGGTTGATTTTCAGCGAACACCATTTGTATCGTTGTATCATCCTCCACGTATTTGAAGCATTGGTGCAGAGTAGAGGGAATAATCCAGTTAGCGTGGATCCAAGGTCGTCCTAACAACAAGTTATATGAAGTGTGTCAATAACATAACATGTCACTTCTGATTTCAGATTCCCAATTCGGCAACAGAGTCAAATTTTTTCGAGTAGGTGGCTAATCCCTGCGTTAAAACTTTATATCGTAGTAGTGGTTGCTGACAACCGATACAGTGGTATGCCTAAGAAGTAGAGGAGCCTTTTGGGGATAATGCTAAGTGCAGACCCTGGATCAACCTGTACTCTTTCAATGCATATCGAACTGATGTATCCGGTATAGTATAAAGGTCAATCGTGTTTGTTATCCTTGAGGAGCATGTCCTCAGCTGTGAAAGTAATAGCAGGTACTTTTAACTGTTCCTGATGACATTCAGAACATGAGGGTTGAGTGTCGTCCTAGGGGTTTCAGGCGTATGTGTCAGAAATGATTCTGAATTAGCTAGTGCATCCCTGAGTGCTTCTCTTATCTCCTTTGAGAGGCGTAGCAGTTCGTGTATGGTGATACGAGCGGGGATATTAGCCAGCTGGGCCAATATGTCAAAGTGAAAAGGGATGTTAAGTCCTGGGCCTGAAGGATTCTTCAGGACATGGTCAAAGCGAACTTCTTTCTGCTTCTCTTTTCCTGAGGTCGGGATCGGGGCTAGCATGGGTACTTGTACTGACATCGTTTGTTGTTGTCTCTCATTAGTAATTCTCTCATATTATTTCAAGTATGATTTTTCAGATCGAGTACCCGTCAGCTGAGGTATATCATCCTACGCTGTGCAAGCGTGCCTTTCTCCTTCAGAATTGCTAAGAGAAGCTGATGTCACATTGTTGTCATCTGGCAAGACAGAGATAACGTTGCAAGATTTTCCCTTTGACCTGGATTTCTTTGAATCCCACTGTTCATCTTGGGCGAGGTCATGGCGTATCCACATGATCTCCCCCATTTTTAATGTTAAGGGGACGAAACCTTAATCTCCTGATATTTAGCTAAAGGATCGTTTATTTCCAGCCATGCTTCAAGGATTGGAAAGGACCCATCAGGAACTATGACTTTTGGGGTCTTGCCGAACTCAAGGGTCACCACGTTTATAGTGACTTTCTTTTGTTCTGACTTTAGAGTCAGAACTCCGGCATCGACCAAAGCCTGAATTTTGTCCTTGAGGACAAAACACTTGTTAGTAGGATGATGGACCATCCTATGAAAGAGGCAATAGTTGGGATCATTTGCGCGTCCTATTTTGTTAGGGCATCGAGCCTCTAGCAGTTTCAATTTATTCCCTTTGTGGAGTAAATAGAATATTGTAACCACCTGCTCGTCTTTGATGGAGTATTATTTCGGAGGAAACTTAAACTCCTGATTATTGACGCCGCTCTTCTTGGTCTTTGGAGGAACGTCCCCTGACAATTTGACGGACATGGTCTCTTTTCCTTTGACTTGGGAAGATTGTGCCATGTCACCGCGCCCCTATTATTCATACTCCATTTGCCTTTAGGGGTAAATGGTTCAAACTTTTTAGCCGACTTTTCGGCTATTTCAGCTTGCTCGACTAATTCCTTCCACGTATGGGCTTTGATAGCTCCCATATGAATCTCTACTTGGTCCAGAAAGTTATGCCTACATGTCTTCAAGAGCATGGGCAATGGCATTCCTGCTGGGTACATTAGAGATAAATTTCTGAACCGCTTAATGTAATCACGGATAGATTCTCCTTTCCTCTGTGCAGTGGAAAGGAATTTATCCATGGTTACCTCGGTGTCATCCTCGTAAAAATGAGAAAGAAATCGAGTCTCTAAGTCAATCTAGGAATTAATAGAGCTTGGAGGAAGGCTTCAAAACCAATCAAATGCTACCTCCTTTAGGGTGCCAATGAATAGTCTGGCCATAATAGCATCATTATCTATAACGTTATCGGTCTGAGACGGAAGTAATAAATGTGTTGGTTTGGTGAGCTCTTACCATCATACATATGTAACGTTGGTGGCTTGAACTTTGGTGGATATGGTACTGAATTCCATTCCAAGGGGTAAGGACGGACTGCCCCTACTTTCTTCAATTCATCCTTTTCGGTTAGGACTGCGATCTGAGCTTGGATGCCTTTAAGAACTTTAGCATCTATAGAAGAACTTTCCTTTGACTTCTCAGTCTTAGATTACCTTCATCATTATGTTCTTCCTCATTATGATTACTCCCGGTATCATTGTTATTTCGGTTACTGAGGAGTTGAGCAAGCATCAGTTGAATGTTGTCCAAGGCTTCTTATTGGGCCTTGGAGGTTTGCTCCTGAGCTTCCAACCGTCGACGGAGGTCATCATTACTGTTATCAGCCATATGCACCGACACTCTATCCGTTCGTATCGAGCTAACTGTTGCGGAAAAGGCATACCCACTATCTTCCCCTTAATCATCAGACCATTGGAATAAACTTCTCAATGGTTCTGATGATGAGGGGGAAGATAGTGGGTATGATAGTTAAGTGATCCAGTGCGAAGACACGGACGGAGCGCATACTGGACTGTTCAGGTGATTTTAAAATCACCTTTTTGCTTAAAGCTGTATGGGCGGACTTAGCACCCGCAGGCTTTCGAAGCGAAGCACAGGACGAGGCCTCATTCTTTGCGTTGCCGTAGAGGTGATCAGCACTGAATAGTGCTTTAGTTCTAGCTTCACGGTTAAGAACTCTGGTAGCACCGTTAAGCACTGAAGATACATAAGCACCGCTATCAGCACCCAGGGATAATCCCCTAACTCCGCTATGAAGAACGGACTTAGCGTTGGAAGATTTTGAGAGCAAAGCACGCTGTGGTGCTTTGTTCGCACCCTTGTAGCGAAGGTGGCTAGCACTGCTGAGTGCTTTAGTTCCAGTCTTGCGGCTGAGAACTTCGCTTGTACCCTGAGATACTAGCGCTATGTTAGCCAGGCCATCGGTAACTTCGCTCGTGAGAATGAGGTTGGCACAAGGAGTTACTGCTCCTAGATTAAGCTAAGGCAGATTTACCAATCTAGCCTCGTGGCTAATAGCCTCGGCGAAGCTGCCAAACTGGGTAGGCAGTTTATCTTTGTCTTCGCATGATAGGCGAAGTTGTGGTGGCGTTTCGCCTGGTGGAACTTTGCCTGAAGCTTCAGATGAAGCTTTCTTCTACGGCTTCCACGTCTGTTTGGGAAGCGAAGTTTTAGGTTCACAGGGAACCTAGCTGACCTTGCGTAAGGCACTTTTAGCCCCTATGGAGGAGGCTGAGAGGAGTTGGGACAAGGCTCGTCCAGTTGCTCGCCCGATTAAGGTTGGCTTCTGCTCTGAAGCCTTGGTCACCGAGATCTGCCTGTGCTTCCGAGCGTGGAACACTGGACTATTTTTAGAGAGCGATTCTTTGAATCTTTATTGGTCGAAATGAATGATCAAGTTTTCAAAAATGACGGGCTCAAGACTCTGATCGTTGCATTATGACATTCTCTTTGTTATGCTAGAGACGGATTTTCCCAGCGGAGTCGCCATCTTATTTTCCATTGAAAAACTAATATTCGTGGGAAAACTTACAAAAAGGGTAGAGGAGCAAAATTACAAGTAAAAAAAGGAAGAATTACAAGTAGATCTCCTCTGAGATTTCTGGAGAAATGTGCCAGTAGGAATTTGATCAGTGCGCGATCACTTTATCCCTTTGACGATGAAATCGATCAGATGATCAAACTGCCTCCTCATAAGGCTCCCTTCTCGTTTGGTTTGGGGAATCAGAGAACAGAAGATCAATATAGCCCTTTTGATTGGAATTCTGCTCTTTCTTTTAGAAAATCTCCTCTCTGTCTGTCCCTCTCTTCTTTGTGTTCAGTAAGGGACTATTTATAGTCAAAAGTGGGGTGTAACTGCCCCCTTGAATTCAGCAAAGCTGAATCAGTCATTAGCTTCGCGTGAGGCTCGCAAATGACCTTGTCGTGAAGCTTCTTGCGAGCTTCTGGCGAAGCTAGAGGGTTCGTGTGAACGCCTTCTTGCCGTTATGTCTTAATTGTCTCCACTTAATGTGGGACGAAGTGGGCGGATCTAACCGCCCACTTAAAGTGGCGTTAATCCCACTAAATTAGTAGGGTTCACGAATTAATCCCTCGTGGGATTTTGAAATGGTCAACTTGATGACCGGGCAAAGCTCACTGCGGAGCTAGATCATATGAAGCTAAGACTTGGCTCATAGCTTCAGGCGAAGTTACCTTCAGAGCCTCGTACGAAGCTAAAATTCAGCCCATAGCGGAGCTAAACCAGCTAGGGATAAGGCTTCTGGCGCGAAGCTCCTGGATCAACCTCTGGCGAGGCTAAATGGGAAGCTTCAAGTAAAGCTAATAGTTAGCCTCAAAGCGAGGCTACCAACCAAGCTTTAGGCGAAGTTATTAGTTCTATGCGGAGCTATGAAGCTTACCTTGGGCTTATACTAGGCTAAGTATTGAGCTAACTTAGCATCTTAGGCCTGCTTAATTTTCTCTAAAGGCAACTTTGGCTCACTATCTGGTTTACTGAATCAGTAATGTCCATGTTACTGTCTTGTCTTTGGTCATCAGCTTATCTTCGACTTATCTTTTATAGATGTCGATAAGTTAGACGTCGTTTAGACCGGTTGAAGATGAATGCGGGAGTTTTGTCTTTTTAGAGTGTCAACACTGTTAAAAGCTCTCTTGGTTGAACACAAGTGTGGGCACACAAACTATATCTGGCATATGAATATGAACAAGTAAAAATGATACAAGATATAAAGAGAGAGTTGAGAGATAGTGGATCAAACGCAAACACCGAGATATATTTTGAGATTCGAGCCACTACTCTACGCCCCCGCCTTCACACGGAAATATTTCTACTATGTCCACATGATCATACACATATTTTGCATTCTTTTCATTACACTCTTACATTTATCGTGTAATAATGATGCTAATTTTCTTGTCTTAAATATTTATTTTGCAGAAGATAATAATGAAGAGAAAGAGGATTAAATCAAATAAATACCAGTTAAAATCAGATTTAACTGGATCTATTTGGTTAGCTGAGGATAATCCCAGATCTAGTTAGAACAAATCAAGGATTGGGGCAAATGTTCAGCTGAAGATCAGAGCAAATCAGACTGAATACAGTTTAGCATTTTAATCATATCTTTTGCTACCGAATCTCAAATCTGATGATTCAAGATGATCCAGAAAGAAGATTCAAAGGGCTACAACGTTTATGTTAGGGGGGCAATTCAGACCCGACCCACCAGACCCGACCCGACCCGACCCAGAGTAAGTGGGTATAGGTTTGAGCTATATGGGTTTGGGTCGTAATCGGGTCGACCCACCAGACCCGATTAATAAATGGGTCGGGTCGACCCAAACCCACCAAACCCGCTAAGACCCGCTAAGACTGATTGGTTACTAATGTTGCACATTTATTATCATATTTCCATACTTATTATAGAATAAAATCTGCTTTGTCCTAATAAATGTTTAATTTATTTGCAGGCCCATTCCTTAAGGACATGAAGAGAAACAAGCCCAAAAGCCCACCAAATTCTGATTAATTCAGAATAAATTTGAAATGAAGAAATCAGGGCAAAATCTTGGCATATAAGGAAGGTTTAGAAGAATCCTCCTTGAATCAAGATGAAGAAATCAGGGCAAAATCTTGGCATATAAGGAAGGTTGAGAAGAATCCTCCCTGTAGGCAAAATCTTGGTATATAAGGAAGGTTGAGAAGAATCCTCCCTAAATCAAGGCAAAATCTTGGCATATAAGGAAGGTTGAGAAGAATCCTCCCTGAATCAAGCACAATCAAAGGCTGTTTTGTCAACTTTTGAAGAAAAAAAATAAGAAAATCAGAAGAAGATACGGGAAATACATCAGACCAGGAGATTCCCCCAATCTTCCTGGGATCTTCTCCTTTAGGTTTTTTGCCTATAAATACTGGTTTTAGCTGAGCAGGGAGAAGGAAGGCAGAGATTAGGATTTAGCCTAGTTTTCATTCTTTGTAGTTTAGGTTTTTCTTTTCTTTTTATGTAATTTGTATGTAACTTAGGGTAGAAGAAGATTCATGTAAGTAAGAGAGAGAGGCTGATGTTGAGAGTGACACCGACGATGTACCCTCCTCCTTTCTTCCATTGTCTCTGCAATTAATAAAGGTAAAAGTTCTTTTTATGTTCGTATTTTCTTTTGTTTCGTCTTCCTCTTCTACTTTACCTTGGTTGTTGTTGTTGAGTTTACAAGTGAATTCCAAAGCAAGTATAACTAAGCTACGTGAGAGCCAGCGATAGTTCATGAAGACGTTCTCCTCCTCCAAGATCCGCATCACTTCGTTCTTACTAGGCTTGACGATATAATGTGCACGGGGACTGAGCTCGAGCTTATGATCTATGCGTTGAACGCCTCCGAAGCAAAGGTAGAACATTCAACGGTTTCCAGGTAGGTCATCACTCAACCTAGGTAAGTATTTCTTCATCTTCTTTCCTTTCTTTCATTTGTATAAGTTATATCACCACCTCTTCCAACTCTTTTTCCTCCACTTCATTTGTACATATTCGCTTCATTGTTTTCTGATTTTTCCACCTTCTTCATCTCTCATTTTCTCTCTAATTTTAACATAATTTTTTTCATTTTCTTAACTTTAAAAACAGAGAAGAACCTTCGCTTAGTTTTGATAACGATTTCAATAAAACTGTAAAAGCTTCCATCGCAAACCCTCCTTGTGGATCACGACCCGCATAGCCACTTGCTATAGCGGAAGAATTGAGCACTTGCACATTTCATTCTTAAGTTCTATAATCTCGTATTTTTTGTGCAGGTTTACCTCAATCAAATTTTGGCGCCGTTGCCGGGGAGGGTAACGTTTTTATTGAAATCTATTTTTTATTGAAAATTTTTTAGAACTAAAACGAACTTTCTTCTCTGTTGCAGGTTATAGGGCAAGCAAAGCAGGAAAAAAGGATTGCAGAAACATATAAGTGGTCTTGGGCCTCTGTTCTAGAAAACAGAGACCAAGTACCCTCTGAATTGCTTTGCAAAATTCTAGTTTTCTGCAACTTTATTTCTTATATGCAATCACATAAGCCTGCTAATAATCAACAGTAAAACATTTGTTGAAAAGATAAAAAATTGATTAGACGTTTGCATTTTAGGCACGTGTCTTTTCAATTCATTTATTTTTACTGTTGAAGAGTGCTGGAGCAAGGTACGTACGCATTGCATCTAGAATAGGACTATCTCTTGGTTGATTTACATCGCTTTGAGTGAATCTTATTTACATATCTTGTACACTTGCACAAACTTATCTTAAGGGCACTAACCCATAACAAGATAAGGTGGGGATTTAATCACCCTTCCTTAGCCCAAAAATCAGATTCCAAGCACTCACTAACCCAAGCCTAACTAAAAATGAGTAGACGTTGGCCCTAGGGACATCTCAGACTCAATTAGGAGATCATCCTAAGGGGGAAAAGTGTTGGAATTTGACTCTTGCAAAATCAGTGTCTAGGAAAGGGATTAAGGGCCGAAAGCCCGAAGGTTGGTGGTTATTTAATTAAGGAACGTCTTTGACGGAAAACCTCCCACCAACCTTGCCCTGACCTGGCTGATTAGCTTGTGGTCAAAGTCTGCATTGGACCTCCCGTGGACAGTCTAACCAGTTAGGAGTCGTCTAGGTCATAGGTCTACCCTAACTTAGATTAGAATTTTTTTCTTTTTCTTTGTTTATTTATTTGTTTTTCTTTCTTTTGTTTTTATTCTATTGTGTGATATGGACCATAATAATAATTTTTTCAACTACAATAATAATCCATATTACACACCGACTTCATTTTCGGATATTACCAACCCGGCAAATCATAACTTTGACCAACCTAGTGTGCCGGATTGGTCTTATCCGAATCAATATAACCCATGTCCCCCATCGTATGACTATAATTTCCATAACGATTTCAACTCTTCACGGAGTCAGTGGGGATTCACCTACCCCGAGTCAGATTTTCAACCAAATTGTCCTCCTTCTCCACCCAGTCCATATTATGTTCAAGATTCATACCCAGTTCCACCCGTCCAAAATAGGAAACCATCAATTATGGAAATGAGTATGCGTGAGTCCAAACATAAATCCCAAAATCTGATGGACTCACAATTTCACTACCACTTCCAAGACAATTCTTCATCTTTTCATCAAAACAATGAACCTATCAACTATGAAAAGATGCTTGAAGCCATGACTCAGGCTCAAAACACTCGTAACCGTGACATCGATATGATGGTCGAATCTCTACGTTCCCACCGTCCTGATGTCACTAACTATTCTGTTAGAGCCGAAGAATCATGTAGTTTTGGAAATCAAGATTCCATTTCAGAACAACCATTTGAACTTGCCCAAACTCCAAATTTTGAAAAAGATATTGACAGTTTAGCAAGTTATCCTTTTCCTGAAATAGAACTTGAAAATGATATGATCCTGAACCCCAACTTAGTGATTCTATTTTACTTCCCGATTCGATTATGACTCCGGTATCTTCACCTGATTTCGATCTTTTCCCGGAGTCAATATTGGATCCTGTACCAATTCATAATGAAATTGAATCACCCATCTTTGAGGATCATATTGAACTTGACCAATTATACACTTTTGAAGATCCTATTGACAAATTGTCAAGTTCTCATTTTTATGATATTGAACTCAATGAGATATGTGACCTAGATTCTCAAATTTGTGATCCAGTTCAACTTTCTGAATCAATATTGACTCCTGTTCTATTACCAAACTTGAATAATATTCTAGAGTCGGTTTTGATTCCATCACCTCTCATCCCTGAACTAGAATCACCCATATTAGGTCACATTCCATTGTTGGAAAATACATGTGGACTTGAGTTTCAACTTCTTGACTTGGACCCAATTTTTGAACCTATTTCGACTCCTGAACCTTTACTTGACTTAAGTCACCTTCCTGAGTCGGTATTAGTTCCTGTCCTTCCTGAGTCCAAGTCAACTGTTCTATCATTTCATACTCCATTCTGGGACGAGGTGGTTGACAAATTTGACTCCGAAATTAGTTATGAAATATGGAAATTAGATGGGGTTAAATATTTAATAAAGATCCTTCATGGATTTATCTTTTTATGGGTTATATTAAAGATATTTCTGGTGGGTTCCTCCGAGACCCAAGAAAAGTTGATTGGGCCGCGTTTCGTGGACCAATCAGACCTCCACCGGAACCACCACCTTAAGGTAACCTTTTCCTTCCCTTTCTTCTTTTTCATGCATCTATGCATTAATTCATACATTGAGGACAATGCATGAGATAGGTGTGGGGGAGGGTCTAACATAACTTTCTTTTTATTTAAAAAATAAAAAAATAAAAAAAAATTAACATTTTCTTTACTTTTAAAAACTTTTTGAAAATAGAAACAATAATTTGACATATTTTTTGTAAGAAATTAAGTTAATTTTAAGGAATAGGAAAATCTAAATTAGGATTTCTTATACTTGGTCAAAATAAGATTATTTGTTTGATTTTAAGGGTTAGGAAGAAAATTTGTCAAAGTAATTTAGTCTTGATCTTTACCTTGATGAAATATGCACCCTTCATACACTTACACACTTAGGGTTCAAAAACAAAGATTCTTATGCCTTATAAAAAAAAAAAAAAAAAAAAAAGATAAACAAATCTAATTATTGATTAGCTAGGTGCTTTGGCCTAAGAAAGCCTTAGTATTTATGCGAAAGATGATTAGATAAGTTTGAAAAGAAAAATATATATAAAAATCCTCTGATTAAGCTGGGTATTTGTGCCTAATAAAGCATAAGTGTTCACGCCTCAAAGAGGTCCATATAATAAAATCCTTAGTTTTGTGGCCTTGTTTGCTTGAGTCCTTAAGTCCGAGGGGTGTCTTCTCACCCGGTGCCCTAAGGCCGTCTGGTTTGGGAGTCATCGATTAAAGGCTCGTTACATGGGCAGATTAGAAAGCCTAAACTAAGGAATAATACCACCCCAAAAAAAAAAATATATATATATATAAATAAGGCATAAGAGTTAGAGTTAAGAACCCTTAGTCAAAATTTTCACAGTCACAAGGTGCATATGACTTAGGGTAAAGTAATAGACTAGATGAGAAGTACAATTTAACTCCTTACTTTGATTAATAACAAATTTTTGAATAGAGACTAAGTTTAGGAATGAAAAATTCAGTTTTCCTATAACTTATAGATTGCTTAAATCTTACAATTATATTTCAAATATTTTTCTCTTTCAAAATGCTTTTCGAAAATACTAACTCTTTGTTTCTCTTTCTTTATGGATTTTGTGGGTGTAATCCACTGAAAACCCTCACGAGACAAAACTCGTCCTCTAGGGGAAACCTAGAGGTTTAACGGCTTGTTGCACATGCTCAGTGCAATCGCGTGACCTGCGAAAGTGGTCTAATAATCCTTAGTATAGTTTAGTTGTTTTGCTCGAGGACGAGCAAAAGATAGGTATGGGGTGTGATTGGTTACTAATGTTGCACATTTATTATCATATTTCCATACTTATTATAGAATAAAATCTGCTTTGTCCTAATTAAATGTTTAATTATTTGCAGGCCCATTCCTTAAGGACATGAAGAGAAACAAGCCCAAAAGCCCACCAAATTCTGATTAATTCAGAATAAATTTGAAATGAAGAAATCAGGGCAAAATCTTGGCATATAAGGAAGGTTTAGAAGAATCCTCCTTGAATCAAGATGAAGAAATCAGGGCAAAATCTTGGCATATAAGGAAGGTTGAGAAGAATCCTCCCTGTAGGCAAAATCTTGGTATATAAGGAAGGTTGAGAAGAATCCTCCCTAAATCAAGGCAAAATCTTGGCATATAAGGAAGGTTGAGAAGAATCCTCCCTGAATCAAGCACAATCAAAGGCTGTTTTGTCAACTTTTGAAGAAAAAAAACAAGAAAATCAGAAGAAGATACGGGAAATACATCAGACCAGGAGATTCCCCCAATCTTCCTGGGATCTTCTCCTTTAGGTTTTTTGCCTATAAATACTGGTTTTAGCTGAGCAGGGAGAAGGAAGGCAGAGATTAGGATTTAGCCTAGTTTTCATTCTTTGTAGTTTAGGTTTTTCTTTTCTTTTTATGTAATTTGTATGTAACTTAGGGTAGAAGAAGATTCATGTAAGTAAGAGAGAGAGCTGATGTTGAGAGTGACACCGACGATGTACCCTCCTCCTTTCTTCCATTGTCTCTGCAATTAATAAAGGTAAAAGTTCTTTTATGTTCGTATTTTCTTTTGTTTCGTCTTCCTCTTCTACTTTACCTTGGTTGTTGTTGTTGAGTTTACAAGTGAATTCCAAAGCAAGTATAACTAAGCTACGTGAGAGCCAGCGATAGTTCATGAAGACGTTCTCCTCCTCCAAGATCCGCATCACTTCGTTCTTACTAGGCTTGACGATATAATGTGCACGGGGACTGAGCTCGAGCTTATAATCTATGCGTTGAACGCCTCCGAAGCAAAGGTAGAACATTCAACGGTTTCCAGGTAGGTCATCACTCAACCTAGGTAAGTATTTCTTCATCTTCTTTCCTTTCTTTCATTTGTATAAGTTATATCACCACCTCTTCCAACTCTTTTTCCTCCACTTCATTTGTACATATTCGCTTCATTGTTTTCTGATTTTTCCACCTTCTTCATCTCTCATTTTCTCTCTAATTTTAACATAATTTTTTTTCATTTTCTTAACTTTAAAAACAGAGAAGAACCTTCGCTTAGTTTTGATAACGATTTCAATAAAACTGTAAAAGCTTCCATCGCAAACCCTCCTTGTGGATCACGACCCGCATAGCCACTTGCTATAGCGGAAGAATTGAGCACTTGCACATTTCATTCTTAAGTTCTATAATCTCGTATTTTTTGTGCAGGTTTACCTCAATCAAAGACCCATTTACCTTTTTATAATTTTGATCCAGAGATTTTTTGGGAATCATTTATCACACCATCCGAACTAAAGGAATCCTAGGTAGCCAAAAATATTTCTTCCAGAGAAAGAAAACAAAATTTAAAAAAAAAACGTAAACCTTGGTGGAAAATAAAAATAAATGACTAATAAGAAAGTTAAAGTCAGTCAGCAAGATACCAATATTTGATCTTCCTATTAAGCCGGTTCAGTGGCAAATTTTTTTTTTTTAACAGAAGCCAGTGGCTTGAGTTTGATTTTCATATTTTGAAGCTTTAAAAAACGTAGCTGAGCAAAACTCTAGTGGAATCTGTGAAATGTACTAGCCCATCACGGATTTTTTGTCTCTTGAACCATTGCTTTTTGTTATAAATTTCAATTTTCTTGGTATCTGAGTAAATATGCATCTCATAACTTGTTATCAGCTTTCTTTGTACTGAAACATGTCATTCAAATGGGTCATTTGGGTCTAACGGGTCAACCTGACCCGGCCGACCCATTAGTTAAATGGGTCAAATGGGTCGGGTCGGGTCGACCCGCATAATACTGGGTCGGGTTGGGTTTGAATTTTTTACCCATATAAATAAATGGGTCGGGTCGACCCGACCCGATTATGGGTCGACCCATTTAAGACCCGACCCAATTAGACCCGACCCGACCCAATTGCCACCCCTAGTTTATGTTGATCACTTTTTTGGATTCTATCATCTATTAAGCAATATTCAGCACTCAATACGTCATCAAACTGCAGAACAGATTCTGGATAAATCCAGTATGGAGATAAGGGGAAGATTGAAAAATTAGCCAACTCTTCCTATCTCCCCACACTCTCCCTTATCATTATTTTTCCTATAAATATTTGTACTCATTGAGAGATGAGGAAGACTAAGAGAGGGCTGAAAAGCTAGAGAAGAAAGTTTTGAGCGTTGTAATGCGAGTTGGAGAGGTCAAGATGCTTTGTATTTAATGCTTATGGAATAAAATTCAGATTTCTTCTTCACAATCTTGCGGCGTTCAGTCTAAGTTTTTCTTTAATTTTCTCTTTATTTTTATTGCTATTCTTTTCTTTCATATTTTATTTCATGAAGTCATCTCTTTTCTTTTATTAACTTCTTTTGTTTTCAGCATCGCTTGGAGGAGGGAGACAACAAGGCGACGACAAGAAATAAGTTCACTAGTTCATCTACCTCTTCCTTCGTACCAATCTTTTAATTTTTTTTTCCTTCTTATTTTGGGTATTCAAATCTTCACAAAAAGGTTAGTATTTCCTTCTTCTTTTGCTTTCTTCATATTTTTATTTTTCTTTTGCTTTCTTCTACAAGATTTATTTATTTATTTATTTATTTAAAAAAAAATAAAATTCCAACCTTCATTCAAGGGATTTCTCAACTAGAATAAGATAAGATTGAGATTTTTAATAACTAAAATTTAAGAACAAGTCTCTGTGGATTCGATCCTATAACTTACCACTACACATTTTGCCAAAAAGATTTTAGTAAGTTTAGGTTTTATAACTTGTACGTGATTCAACAACGATGGAGTTTTTCATGAATTTCGAATCGCGAACAGTTTTTGGCGCCATTGCCGGGGACTTGTGAATTTTTTGTGGTTTTAAAAAAAAAAAATCAACATCTAATCTTTTCTAGTTTAATATTAAAAAAAAATTTAAAAAAAATTCAGAAAAAAATTTAAAAAAAAATTCAGATTTCTTTTTGTTATTTTTCTTTTCATCCCTAAGATTTAATTTCAAATTTTCTTTTGCAGGGATATTGCATGAACAAAAGAAGACTTGCACAACAAGAAGAAGTTTGCTTGCTTTTGACATATTGCATTGCTAAAATAAAAACAAATATAAACTTGCTTGCTTCAGAGTCGCCGGAAAGGTTAGTATTTTCTAACTCTACCCACGAATCTCTTGTCAGTGGGGTTTTGGAGGTGCTTATTGATTGAATTTTGTGCTGCATTAGTGCATATTTGCATAAAAAGATCTTAAGAGCTGTCCCCCCTCACATAAGGTCGGGATTTCATCACCCGTTCCTTGGCTCAAAAATCACAACCCATATAAGTGTTTTCCCAAGCTTGAACTAATTTAAAATCAATTAGAACTCAGCCACTAGGATTTCGAGCTCATTTAAGTGGAACTATTTTGGGAAGACTCCGGTGAACACTTTCAAGCTCGCGAAAGAGGGCTTTCTTATCTAGAAAGGGTGACTTAGCCATTGCGGCGGTGACTGGCCTGGAAGAAGGACCGAGGAACTTTCCTGTCTAAGAAAGGGTGGCTGAATTTAGTAAGTGCCCGGCCTGGGGAAGAGCCGAATCGCTTGTTTGACGGGTTTAACCGGTAAACCCACTATCCTTCCAACCCAGTTAGGAGCTGTCTAACTAGGAGAATTCTATTCTCTTAAGATTAAAAAAAAAATTGATTACCTTGAAATTAAATTCAAGATAAAAAAACACTTGATTGCAATTGATTGATTGCAAGAAAATCCTTCATCAGGGCAGTACCCTGGTTCATGCGAAAGTGGGTTCGTATTAAAGGTCGATTAGAATCCATTATTGTTTCTGACCCTACTGCAACAATGGGTGACACTAATGAAACCAAACAATGACTTTAAAGGATTACATGTATCCTACAAGGTCCACCCAACCTTCCTGTATCACCTTGCCAGCCCTTACGGCAAATTTCGAGATTAAATCTGGGATGATACAGATGCTTCCAGTCTTTCGGGGATTGACAAATGAGAACCCATATCAACACGTTAGGGAGTTTGAGGATATTTAAGGGACCATGAAGTATCATCAAATGACAGAAGAATCCCTAAAACTTAGGCTATTCCCATTTTCTCTAAAAGAAAGAGCCAAATCTTGGCTTCTTTCTCTCCAACCGGGTTCAATTTCTACTTGGGTAGGATTAGCCGAAGCCTTTTATAGGAAGTTCTATTCTAAGCAGAAAACTGCTACCATACGTCAAGCCCTCAACATCTTCCATCAACTACAAGGGGAGACGTTCTTCACATATTTTGAAAGATTCAAGGATCTTTTACTTGAGTGTCCCCATCACGGATTCGAAAAGATCCGTTTGATTCAAATTCTTTACGAAGGGTTAGACTACTCGAATAAGACCATGATTGAATCCCTTTGCAATGGAACATTCACGAGCAAAACGGCTGATGATGCATGGCAATTCTTTGAAGAGGTAGCAGAAAATACTCTAGAATGGGAGCCTGTTAGTGTTGATAATAAGCAATTTACCACCTCAACTGCCACTAACAAGGGTGGTATATATAAAGTCAACCCTAATTTTGAGAGTGATGCCAAATTGACATCAGTAGTACGAAGACTTGAAGCATTAGAATTGAGCAAGGGAGCACAATCTTCAGCTTCCGAACCATCCAAGCCAGTGGTGTCTCCCATTTGTGTCCTTTGTGACAGCCAAGACCACTCAGTAGAACAATGCCCCGGGTTGCCAATTATCAAAGCGGAGCAAGCAAATATACTCAATACATTTCGCAAGCCCAATCCCAATAACAACCCATTTAGTGAAACATACAATCCGGGATGGCGGAATCATCCCAACCTTTCATGGAAGTCTCCTCAAAGACAAGGTTATGGTGGATTATCATCATTTCAAGGACCATCTTCTAATAATCAATTTCTCAAGGGAAATCAATTCAGCACAACACCATCTGTTCCTCCATATGTTCCTCCCAATCAAAGAAAACCATCTTTAGAGGACACTCTCCAACAATTCATGCAGAGCCAACTAATAACTAATCAAACTCAAGCCCAAATGTGTCACAATCAGGATCAAACGATAGCCAGGCTCGAGGTTCAGATAGAACAGTTAGCTGCAACTGTTAGGGAGAGAGAGAAAGGACATTTCCCTAGTCAAACTGTGCCCAACCCGAGAGGACAACCTGCTCCTCAAAATACTCCAACAGGCCAATTTGAAATTAGTTCTGATTCAAACCGTCAAGTCCAATCCATCCACACTTTACGGTCAGGCAAGAGAGTGGACAACCAAGTCCAAGATCCACCAAACAATCCTAATACTGTAAAAGAAAAAAAGCAACCAAAGGAGTCAACAAAGAAAGATGATCAAGTTATTGTTGACAATCAAGATAAACCTTTTGTGCCCAAAGCCCCATTTCCTCAACGTCTTCAACCAACTAGGAAGAAAAATCACTGCGAGGGAATTTTGGAAGTTTTCAAAAACGTTCAAATCAATATTCCATTCTTGGATGCCATTAATCAGATACCTTCATAGGCTAAATTTCTAAAAGACCTAACCACGGTCAAGAGGAAAAGTTCTGTGCCTCGTGAAGCTGCATTTGCTACACAGGCATCATGTCTCATCCAGCAACCCATTGCACCCAAATATGAGGATCCAGGGAGTCCAACTATTTCTATTAGGATAGGAGATCAGGTTATGGATCGGTGTCTACTAGATTTAGGGGCAAGTGTAAACCTTTTACCCTATTTTGTGTACAAACAATTAGGTTTAGGGGAGTTACAACCCACTAACCTTACATTGCTTCTAGCAGATAGGTCAGTTAAGGTCCCCAAGGGAATTATTGAAGATGTTATTTTGAAGGTCGACGAATTCTATTTTCCTGCTAACTTTGTGGTCTTAGACACTGAACCAGTTAGAGATCCAAGCAATCACTCCCCTGTGATTTTAGGGAGACCATTCCTTGCTACTGCTGATGCTGTTATTAGATGTAGGAATGGAGTCATGACCTTATCATTTGGGAATATGACAGTTGAGCTAAACGTTTTCCATACTAGTTCCCAGCCACATGTAATGGACGATCATGAGGAGATCAACATGATTGATGTGTCAGTCAATCACACCTTTGAGGAATCTTGCTATGAAGACCCCTTGGAGAAATGCTTGGCCCATTTTGGAATGAATTTTGATATTGAGGAGTCCATAGAAGAGGTGAATGCATTGTTAGATTCTGTCCCCATCATGGACACCAACCTATGGAGACCTAAGGTAGAACTCTCACCGCTGTCAACATCTGTTCCTGTTCCGTCAATCGTTGAGCCTCCCAAGTTGGAGCTCAAACCTTTACCTGACACATTGAAGTATGCTTTCCTAGGTAAGTCAGAAACCTTGCCTGTAATCATATCCTCTCATTTAGATAAGGAACAAGAAGAAAAGTTGCTAGAGTTCTTGCGAAACATAAGGAAGCCATAGGATGGACCATAGCAGACATCAAGGGAATTAGCCCCTCTGTGGTAATGCACCAAATTCATCTTGAAGAGAATGCCAAGACCTCGAGAGAACCACAGAGGCGTTTAAACCCTGTTTTGAAAGAGGTGGTGAGAGCGGAGATAATAAAATTATTAGATGCGGGTATCATTTACCCTATCTCTGACAGTCAGTGGGTTAGTCCAATACAAGTTGTACCCAAAAAGTCCAGAGTCACAGTTGTTACTAATGAGAACAATGAGTTGGTTCCAACTCGTGTTCAAACTGGTTGGCGAGTGTGCATAGACTATAGAAAACTCAACTCCATGACTAGGAAAGATCATTTTCCTTTGCCTTTCATTGACCAAATGTTAGAACGTATCGCCGGTCATGCATACTATTCCTTTCTCGATGGTTATTCAGGATATAACCAAATCCACATAGCTCGTGAGGACCAAGAGAAAACGACATTCACATGTCCGTTTGGCACATTTGCATATCGTCGCATGCCCTTTGGGCTATGCAATGCACCTGCTACTTTTCAGCGGTGTATGTTGAGCATCTTTTCAGATATGGTTGAGAGATTTCTCGAGGTTTTCATGGATGACTTCTCTGTCTTTGGGTCTACTTTTGATGAGGGTTTATATCATCTATCATTGGTATTGATAAGATGCAAGGAGAAGAACCTAGTTCTTAATTGGGAAAAATGCTATTTCATGGTGAAATCCGGGATTGTCTTAGGACACATTGTTTCTAATAGAGGTATAGAGGTTGATAAAGGTAAGGTAGAGCTAATCACCAAATTACCACCTCCTAGAACTGTTCGGGAGGTGCGATCTTTCCTAGGCCATGCTGGATTTTACCGCCGCTTTATCAAAGATTTTTCTAAAATCTCCAAACCTCTTTGTGATCTTCTAGCAAAGGATGCTCCTTTTGAGTTCACCCCTTCTTGTTTGGAAGCCTTTGAAAGGCTAAAGACTGAGTTAACCACGGCACCCATCATCCGACCACCTGATTGGAATCTCCCATTTGAGGTGATGTGTGACGCTTCTGACTATGCTATAGGGGTTGTCCTAGGCCAACGAGTGGATAAACTTCCTCATGTCATTTGCTATGCCAGTAAGACTCTTAACGATGCCCAACTGAATTATTCTACCACTGAAAAAGAGTTGTTGGCAGTCGTTTTCGCTCTTGACAAATTTCGTCCATACCTTATAGGTTCTAAGGTCCTAATCTACACCGATCATGCAGCTTTAAAGTACCTTCTCATGAAAAAAGATGCTAAAGCCCGTTTAATCCGTTGGATCTTACTCCTACAGGAATTCGACTTACAAATTCATGATAAAAGGGAGCTGAGAATGTTGTAGCAGATCATTTGTCTAGGATTGTGGTAGAATCTGTGTCCGACTCACTACCTGTCCTTGAGACATTTCCTGATGAGCAGTTAATGTCCGTCTCCTCTTCAATTGTTCCGTGGTATGCTGACATTGTGAATTATCTTGTCACGGAACAGATGCCCAATTCATGGACCAAACAAGAACGATTGCGTTTCTTAGCTAAGATCAAATGGTTCTTCTGGGATGAACCATACTTGTTCAAGTACTGTCCCGATCAGATCATTCGACGCTGCATTCCTGACTCAGAATTTAGGAGCATCCCTTCATTTTGCCATGACCAAGCCTGTGGAGGTCATTTTAGTGGGAAGAAAACTGCTGCAAAAATTTTGCAATGTGGTTTTTATTGGCCCACTCTATTCCGTGACGCACATGTCTATTGTCAGTCATGTGATCGTTGTCAACGATTAGGGAAGATTGCACGCTGGAACGAAATGCCGTTAAACCCGATCTTAGTTGTCGAAATCTTTGATTTTTGGGGCATTGACTTCATGGGTCCCTTTCCGATATCCCATGGATACCAATATATCCTTGTAGCAGTTGACTACGTCTCTAAATTGATAGAGGCGGTAGCATGTAAAACTAATGACCACAAAGTTGTGGTAAACTTCTTGAAAGAGAATGTATTTTCTCATTTTGGCTTTCCTCGTGCAATCATCAGCGATGGTGGAAAACATTTCTGCAATCGTACATTTGAAGCCTTAATGAGAAAATATTGCATCAATCATAGAGTAGCCACCCCTTACCACCCACAGACTAGTGGCCAAGTAGAAGTTTCCAATCGAGCCATCAAGACCATTCTAGAGAAAACTGTGAACACTACTAGAAAAGATTGGTCTCTTCGTCTGACTGATGCCTTATGGGCATATAGAACTGCATTCAAAACTCCTATTGGAATGTCTCCATATAGGTTAGTTTATAGAAAGGCTTGCCATCTTCCTGTCGAGTTAGAACATAAAGCATACTGGGCAATCAAACGCCTAAATTTTGATCTAAACAAGGCAGGAGAATCTAGGAAACTTCAACTTGATGAGCTTGAAGAGATAAGGAATGATGCATATGACTGTTCAAACGGAACAAGGATCGTATGAAGATTATACATGATAAGATCATAACTCGGAAGGAATTTCAACCAGGACAAAAAGTCTTGCTGTACAATTCCCGTCTACATCTCTTTCCGGGAAAACTGAAATCTCGTTGGACCGGTCCTTACATTGTTCATAAGGTACATTCACATGGTGCAGTTGAAGTCCACAATACCACGGATGGTACCACTTTTCAAGTAAATGGTCATCGTTTAAAACCATACCGTGAGTATCTAAGCCCTGAAGTGGAGGAAATCCTTCTGGAAAATCCTGTTTATCAGGATTGATCTCTATATATATTAGGGATCCATTTATGTATTATAGTTTTTATATTTTTTTCTCTTAACTAGACAATGATGAATGACATCCACTCGTCCTTATCAGGTACTATCTACCCTTCACATTCTTACATTTGTAGCATGCTATGCATTCATTCATACATTGAGGACAATGCATGAGATAAGTGTGGGGGAGGGTTAAAATATGCTTTCTTTTAAGTTTTCCAAAAAAAAAAGAGAAAAAAAAAGAAAAAATAATAACAATAATAATAAAGATTAAAAATATATATATAATTTTTAAAAAAAACTTTTTGAAAATAGAAATAATATTTTGACATATTTTTTTGTAAGAAATTAAGTTAATTTTAAGGAATAGGAAAATCCAAATTAGGATTTCTTATACTTAGTCAAAATAAGATTATTTGTTTGATTTTTAGGGTTAGGAAGATAATTTGTCAAAGTAATTTAGTCTTGATCTTTACCTTGATGAAGTATGCATACCTCATATACTTATACACTTAGGGTTCAAAAATAAAGATTCTTATGCCTTATAAAAAATATATATAAAAAAAAAAGAAAAGAAAAAGAAAGAAATAAGCAAATCTAATTATTGATTAGTTAGGTGCTTTGGCCTAAGCAAGCCTTAGTATTTACGCTAAAGATGATTAGATAAGTTTAAAAAAAAAAATCCTTTGATTAAGCTGGGTATTTGTGCCTAATAAAGCATAAGTATTCACGCCTAAAGAAGGTCCATATAACAAAATTCTTAGTTTTGTGGCCTTTTTTGCTCGAGTTCTTAAATTCTTAGGGGTGTTTTCTCACCCGGTGCCCTAAGACCGTCTGGTTTGGGAGTCATCGATTAAAGGCTCGTTACATGGGCAGATTAGAAAGCCTAAACTAAGGAATAATACCACCAAATATATATATATTATATACATATATAAATAAATAAGGCATAAGAGTTAGAGTTAATGAACCCTTAGTCAAAATTTTCACAGTAACAAGTGCATATGACTTAAGGTAAAGTAATAGACTAGATGAGAAGTACAATTTGACTCCTTACCTTGATTGATAGCAAATTTTTGAATAGAGACTAAGTTTAGGAATGAAAAAATTTGATTTTCCTATAACTTATAGATTACTTAAATCTTACAATAATATTTCAAATATTTTTCTCTTTCAAAATGCTTTTCGAAAATACTAACTCTTTATTTCTCTTTCTTTATGGATTTTGTGGGTGCAATCCGCTGAAAACCCTCACGAGACAAAACTCGTCCTCTAGGGGAAACTTAGAGGTTTAACGGCTTGTTGTACAAGCTCAGTGCAATCGCGTGACCTGCGAAAGTGGTCTAATAATCATTGGTTTAGTTTTGTTGTTTTGCTCGAGGACGAGCAAAAGATAGGTGTGGGGGTGTGATCATACACATATTTTGCATTCTTTTCATTACACTCTTTCATTTATCGTGTAATAATGATGCTAATTTTCTTGTCTTAAATATTTATTTTACAGAAGATAATAATGAAGAGAAAGAGGATTAAATCAAATAAATACCAGTTAAAATCAGATTTAACTGGATCTATTTGGTTAGCTGAGGATAATCCCAGATCTAGTTAGAACAAATCAAGGATTGGGGCAAATGTTCAGCTGAAGATCAGAGCAAATCAGACTGAATACAGTTTAGCATTTTAATCATATCTTTTGCTACCGAATCTCAAATCTGATGATTGATGATCCAGAAAGAAGATTCAAAGGGCTACAACTTTTATGTTGATCACTTTTTTGGATTCTATCATCTATTAAGCAATATTCAGCACTCAATACGTCATCAAACTGCAGAACAGATTCTGGATAAATCCAGTATGGAGATAAGGGGAAGATTGAAAAATTAGCCAACTCTTCCTATCTCCCCACACTCTCCCTTATCATTATTTTTCCTATAAATACTTGTACTCATTGAGAGATGAGGAAGACTAAGAGAGGGCTGAAAAGCTAGAGAAAGAAAGTTTTGAGCGTTGTAATGCGAGTTGGAGAGGTCAAGATGCTTTGTATTTAATGCTTATGGAATAAAATTCAGATTTCTTCTTCACAATCTTGCGGCGTTCAGTCTAAGTTTTTCTTTAATTTTCTTTATTTTTATTGCTATTCTTTTCTTTCATATTTTATTTCATGAAGTCATCTCTTTTCTTTTATTAACTTCTTTTGTTTTCAGCATCGCTTGGAGGAGGGAGACAACAAGGCGACGACAAGAAATAAGTTCACTAGTTCATCTACCTCTTCCTTCGTACCAATCTTTTAATTTTTTTTTCCTTCTTATTTTGGGTATTCAAATCTTCACAAAAGGTTAGTATTTCCTTCTTCTTTTGCTTTCTTCATATTTTTATTTTTCTTTTGCTTTCTTCTACAAGATTTATTTATTTATTTATTTATTTAAAAAAAAATAAAATTCCAACCTTCATTCAAGGGATTTCTCAACTAGAATAAGATAAGATTGAGATTTTTAATAACTAAAATTTTAAGAACAAGTCTCTGTGGATTCGATCCTATAACTTACCACTACACACTTTGCCAAAAAGATTTTAGTAAGTTTAGGTTTTATAACTTGTACGTGATTCAACAACGATGGAGTTTTTCATGAATTTCAAATCGCGAACACCACACAAGACCTTCCACAAAAGAACATCTATCGTGGAATTACAATTACAACGGGAGTACACAACTACACTCTCTCAAGTACAAACCTCTATACAAGAGGTGGGCACTGAGCCAAGCAAAAAGCAAGGAAGAAATAATGATCACAAACTCTCTTTTGGTGATCTTGAAAGATCATAAATAATTTTTCTTACAAAAACAAGATCCTTTAGATAGGTATAGAATTGATAGCTCAAGTGTGAGAAAAACAAAGTGTTTTGAAAAAGAATTAGCAAAGAAAACACTTGAGAAAAACTTCTAGATATATATGAAAATGAAGATTAAAAACTAAATTCCCAAAGACTTGTATTCTTTTGATTTTTCAAAAAACTTTGAAACAAATAAAGATAAGAGTTTTGACAAAAAAAACTTCTTTTAAAAACTATGTTAAAAACACTTGAGAAGGTGAAAAAAATTGCTCTTGGAAATCTTAGTTAAAACTGGTCACAAAGGACCCATATTTATAGGGTCTGAATATATATCCTTTGGGGTCTAGAACAGGTCAGAAGCGACCGCTCGATCGACCGCTAGGTCGAACGCCAACGGTCAAATTTTCAACCGTTGGGATTATCAGTCGACCGGTCGGTCGATCGCCCTAAGGCACAGTGAGATATTTCTCACTGTCGGTTGACCGTCCGGTCGACCGTGTCCAAAATCAAAGAGCACTCTCTCTAGTCGGTCAACCGATCGGTCGACCGCTCGGTCAACCGCTAAAATATGTGCACTTTTGTGCGCGTCGGTCGACTGGTCGGTCGACTATCAGCAACCCAAAAATCTAAGGTTATAGGTTGAAGTATTTGATCTTTTAATATCCTATAAAATCCCATACAACTTCATAAATTCCATAAAAATAAGTTCATATAAATATTTGAAGTACAAATATGTGTGACTAAAAATCAACACATATTACAAACTATTTGAACTGTTTTTGTGATATAGAAATTAAGCTTTAAACCAAAAAATCGTATTTTCCAAAATCAACTTTTAAATGGAAAATCGTTTTTTTAAACCTGTATAAATACAAAAATAAGATATTTAAATACTTTTAAAGCAAAGTGATTGTAAATTGAATATGATAAGATTACCATCTAGCTTTGGGCTAACAGGTCGTGTCCACGGGAGGAATGCGGTAGAAGCTTTTCGGTGTTTTTTTGTTAAGTAACAAAGAATGGAGTTGGTGTTTTTCTTTTTTTTTTTCTTTTTAATTGAGAAGAGGATGGAGAGAAAGGAAGTGATTAAAAGAAAATTTGAAAAACTTAGAGAAGGCTTTGGAAAAGGTAATCTTTAAAGAATGTTGAAAATTGTTTTGTTGATTTTAATATAAGAAGAAGATCTGAGCTCACTATCTCACCACTCAACGATGTGTTCTTCTCTTGAAATTCTTAGTGCCTCAACTTGATCATAGGCAAAAACTTAAGTTGGAGTTTAGAAAGTTTTAAGAAAATCAAATAAGATAGTTTGAAAAAGTTAACTCTTTTATATAAGAAATCATCTTGAATTGAATGTTAAATCATCAAGTCTTTCAAGTATGAAATAAAAACAACTTCAAGAGATGTTTTAAAAGAAGTAGAAGTTTAGAAATTCAAATTCATCCTCATGTGCCTTCAAGAACACTTTCAAAGAAGAAAGGCTTAGTTTAGGTATGCATATGATTCCATTGGGTCTTTACATCAAAACCATTCAAAAATAAGAGGGAACAAAGAAAGGAATAATAGTGAGCCCAGAAAACAAATTTAGCTACTCATGAAAGATGAAAAACAAGACATGTAAATAAAGTAAGATATACCCATGAATTTGAGTAAAAGAAGAGAAACCTTGATCCTTTATTGATGTCAATTCAATCTTCAGATTACAATCACTCTATTCCTCTCTCTCTCACTGGTATTTGAACTGAACTACAGATTATAAAACAGAGATACAACTTCTCTATACCCATCTAACAAAGAACTTAAACTTTAAAAATAAAGAGAAAAGCTTAAACTAATTTTCGGTCCCTTTTTCTCTGAAAAATACAGTATTTATAGGCAAAAACTAAACGGCGGAGGTCGTACGAAGATAGGGGAGCAAACGATTCCCTAACAAACCCTAACAAGCCGCGAAAATGCGGCTATGGTCGCGTTTCCGCGGCCATAGTGTGGCCAGGTGGCCACACCAGGTTGATGGGTCTCGCTCGTTTGGTGATTCCCCTTTATCACCTGCTGGTTTTCCTGTTTCAGCTCCAAGATTTGACGAAAAGCCTTTGATCTTTAACTTTAACCACTTGATTTAGGAAGATTCTGTTGGCCCAAGGTTACAATCACCCTTGTTTAGTGTATTTTGATGATTACAAAACATATTAGTTATTTGTACTAATAACAATTGTTGTTTAAGTGTGTTTCAGGTTTATTATCATACTAGAAGTACTCTCACTCAAATACAAGGCTTTTGGACTCAAGACAATTCAATTTGGGCTCAAGTTGCAATATTGAAAATCATGTGAAGATAGCTCACCTTGAAGAATAGCTTTGAAGTCCTTTAGAAGTTTGTAAGTTTAGTATGTTAAAGTTTGAATATAGGAAATTTGGCTCTAGGATTTGCACACACACTTGTTTCATGTATTTCCTATGTTTTGAAAATAGTTTTTGAAAATGGTTATTTCTAAGTTTTATGCCTTAGTTTATATATACATGTACCAAAGCCTTATATCCTGAAAAACGTGTTTAAAACATGTGTATAAACTATTTTCTGCATAATACTTAGCTATATGTATTTTTAAAATATTTATCAAAATTTTTCTAACTCAAAACAGCCCTGTTTTTCAGTGTCAGGCAACATCGGTCGACCGGCCCGTCGACCGGCGCTGTGCCTGGACATGCACTGTTTGTGCATGTCCGTCGGTCGACCGGACCAGTCGACCGACAGAGAGCAATCTGCTCTCGGGAATTTTCGGTCGACCGGACCGGTCGACCGAAAGAAGGAAACTGTGTTTCCTCCTTTTGGGTCGGTCGACCGAACCGGTCGACCGGGAGCCAACGGCTACTTCCAGCTGGCCTGGCGGTCGACCGGACCGGTCGACCGCCAAGCCTGCAAATTAGCAACGGCTCTTTCCTCTTTGGGATTTTCTGAAAATCTGTTTTCTTTTTCTGTTTTAACAGACTTTTGGAGAGTTGTTGGGGTGCTTTTGCAGGTTGAATTAGGTGAAAAGAAAATGTTTTTTAACTTATTTTCAACCCTATAAATAGAGGAGAAGTCTCTCCTTCATACCCACTTAGAAAAATTCCTCAAGTTTTGTTGTTTTCAAAAGAGAAAGAAAATAGTTTGAAGCTTTCAATTCCAACTCTTTCAAGATTGTTTTTCAGTTGTGTTTGATTCTCTATATCACTCTACAACTGAAGTTTTCTCACCACACTTCATAGAGCCAAAATCCTATACTCATTCTATAGTGAAGTTGTAAATTGAAGTGAGAGTGTTTGTAAAAGATTGAGAAAAAGTGTAGTGATCAAGTTGTGATCACTTTGTTCTTGTAATTCCTTCTTGTGGAGCAACCTCTTCGGTAGAGGTCCTTTGTATTCGGTGGAGCTCGGTGCTCGGTCTTCGGTAGACCAATTGTAAAGGCATCCTCGGTGGATAGTGGAAACCCTTCACGGAGGTGAAGGCGGGGACTAGAGCAAGTGTGCTCGAACCTCGAAACAAATCATCTTGTTTGCGATTGCCTTTGCGTTATTCTTGCTTTCAATTTCTCTTGCTTTATATTGTCTTGAATTATTTGCTTGAGAACTAACCCTCTACTTGTGCAATCTTGTCTTGTTTACTTTACTTGCTATACTTGTTGTGTTTCATTGTGTGCATCTCATTTCTCATCATCATACTTGGCATTGATCGATCACACCTCAATACAACACGATTGCATTGCGCACCTCTAACCCATATCTAGGGGAATTGGGAGGAAGGAGTTCAGAACCTCGCAAGGGGTATTCGGCTCTTAGTCGTGTTTTGAGAGATCGTTGCATCACTCATTTAATTAAAGTTTAAAAAGATCATTAGATTAGCATTCACACCTATTCACCCCCCCTCTAGGTGTTTTTCAATTGGTATCAGAGCTTGGACTCTAGGATTTGGTTTAACCACCTTAGAGAAGATCCTAATTTGCTAATCATTTCATTCATATTCATATAGTAAAAATGGCCGATGGAATTAAAACCCCTCCTAAGTTTGATGGACTTAACTTTCCCATATGGAAAGTTAAGATGACCGTGTTTTTGCAATCTCTAGGTAGCCGAGTTGCAAAGGCCGTGACTAAGTCCTTTAGTGTACCCCCCGGTGACGAATCCACTTGGTCCGAAATAGAGACTAAGGAATTCGATGCCAATGCCAAAGCTCACTATGCACTTCTTCAAGCCCTAAATGATGATGACATAGCTAGGGTTATACATTGCAAATCCGCATTTGAGATTTGGTCACACTTGATAGTCACTCATGAGGGGACCTCACAAGTAAAGAAGGCTAAGATTGACCTTCTTCGGTCTCAATATGAAACATTTAGCATGCAAGACAATGAAACCATAGATGATATGGTTACAAGATTTACCAAGATTACTAATGGACTCTCTTCTTTAGGTGAAGATGTCAACAATGATCAAAGAGTAAGGAAGATCATTCGGGCTCTTCCTCCTTCATGGGAAGTTAAAGCTACAACCTTGAAGGAACTCAATGACAATGAAGAGATGGAGCTCATAGGTCTCATTGGGAACCTCAAAACCCATGAGATGGAAAGGAAAGCAAGGGAGGACATGGCTCCTACCAAGAAGAAGACCATCGCCTTCAAGAGTCAAGCTACACACTCCGATGAAGATGATGAAGAAGAAGATGATGAGGAGCTCTCACTCCTTGTTAAGAATGTCCGGAGGATGTACAACAAGGCGAAGTACCAAGGTAGAAGGAGATGGCAAGGAGGCAAAGAAGAAAGAAAGATCATATGCTTCAATTGCCAAAAACCGGGACACATTGTGGCGGAGTGTCCAGAAAAAGCAAAGCCTTCCACTTCAAAGAAGCCTTACAAGAAGAAGGCTATGAAGGCAACTTGGGATTCGGAGACCGAATCCGAAGAAGAGATAGACACCGCCAACATGTGCTTCATGGCTAATGAAGGCACAAACAAGGTAACCTCTTCCCCTTCTCATGATAATGAACTTTCTATGAATGTGTTAGAAGAGGCTTTTGTTGAGTTGTCACAAAACTATGATTTCTTAAAGAAAAAGTATATTAAAATGAAAAAGGAAAATGAATCTTTAAGTCTTCAAGTTTTTACTCTTACAAAAGAAAAGGATGAGTTGGTTTCCACTTTGGCCACTACCAAAAATGATTTTGAAAAATATAAGATCTCTTGCAAAGGTAAGGCCCCACTAATTGACTCAAATGAAGTTTCCATGCTTAAGGAAAGATTAGATTCATTAAGTGTTGTTTTGAAAGATTGTGAGTTTAACAAGAAGAAAATTGAGGCTATGTTTCCTAAGAAACAAGCCCCAAAGAAAAATGCTCATGCTCATGTTCATGTTCATGCTACACAACCTAAACAACATGGCAAAACCCCAAAACATGCTCACACTACACATCATGCTTTCATGTATAGAAAAATGTACTCATGTTCACATTGTGGGCGGAAAGGACACTTAGCTAATTTTTGTTATGATAGACTAAGTGCATCACATCATAATGTTTGGGTTCGTAACACTAACTTTCAAGGACCCAAGAAAGTTTGGGTACCAAAGTCAACAATTGTTTTAAATGATGTAGGTACTTTCCAAAGCCCAACGACGTAGAGGTTTGTGGTATCTTGATAGTGGTTGCTCAAGGCACATGACTTGGGACATCAACAACTTTGCAACCCTATCAAGATATCATGAAGGTGGCACCGTCACCTTCGGAGATGACGCCAAGGGTAAAATCATCGGTATTGGTAATGTAAAACTTGGCACCTCTCCTTTAATTGAAAATGTAGTTTTGGTTGATGGCCTCAAGCATAATCTCTTGAGTGTTAGTCAACTTTGTGATAAAGGTTTTGATGTTGTTTTTGATAATGTTGCTTGTAAAGTTATTGATAGAATTTCTAATGTTTGTGTATTTTCTGGTTTTCGTGAAAGTAATGTTTATATGATTGACATGTTAAATATGTCTTGTAATATTACTTGTTTGAAAGCCCTCGATGATGACTCTTGGTTGTGGCATAGGAGATTAGGGCATATTTCTTTTGATCACATTTCTAGGTTAAACACAAAGGAAATGGTGAAAGGTATTCCTTGTTTGAATTTTGAAAAGGACCGAGTTTGTGACACATGTCAATTTGGGAAACAAACTAAGTCTTCTTTCAAGTCAATTAAGGATATCATGACATCACGTCCTTTGGAGTTAATCCATATGGATCTATTTGGCCCAACACAAACCAAAAGTCTAAGTGGGAATAGATTTGCTTATGTTTTGGTTGATGATTTTTCAAGATTCACTTGGGTTTTCTTTCTTGAACATAAAAGCCAAGCATTTTCATATTTCCAAATTTTTAAGAAAAGAGTTGAAAAAGAAAAAGATGTTTCGATTTTGAGAATAAGAAGTGATAGAGGAGGTGAATTCATTAACCAACCCTTTACCACTTTTTGTGATGAACATGGAATAAAGCATGAACTTTCTTGTCCTAGAACTCCACAACAAAATGGAGTAGTTGAACGGAAAAATAGAACATTACAAGAGATGGCTAGGACAATGCTAAGTGAATATGGTCTACCACATTATTTGTGGGCCGAGGCCGTAAATACATCATGCTACATATCAAATCGTGTTTTCTTGTGTAAAAATACTACCAAAACATCTTTTGAAATGTATTTTTCTAGAAAACCTAATGTTTCCTATTTTAAAGTTTTTGGTTGCAAATGCTTTGTTTTAAACACAAAAGAGTTTTAGGAAAATTTGATCCTAAATCTTATGAGGCTATTTTTGTAGGTTACTCAAACACTAGTAAAGCTTATAGAGTTTTCATTAGATCATCTTTGACTATTGAAGAGTCTATTCATGTTAAGTTTGAGGAATCTAACAAGTTTGTTAAGAATGTTGTAGAAATAGATGCTTTGCATGAAGGCTTGGAGAAAGTCACCTTGGAGGATGCTTCTACCATAGGAGACAAGCCAAAGGATGATGATGGAAGTGAAGCCAAAGTGGAAGAGGCCCAAGGAAATGAACATCAAACAAATGAGGTGGAGCCTACTCAACCACTACCTAAGGATTGGAGATTCAATCCTCATCATCCCAAGGACCTCGTCATAGGTGAAGTATCAAAAGGGGTAACTACTCGCTCTAAAATTCAAGATTATTGTGGCCACTTTGCATTTATTTCACACATAGAACCCAAAAATGTGCTCGAAGCCGAGGCCGATTCATATTGGTTGCTAGCCATGCAAGAGGAGCTCAATCAATTTGAGCGCAACCAAGTTTGGCACCTTGTTCCTAGGCCCCACGATAGACCAACAATTGGTACTAAGTGGATCTTTAAGAATAAGTTGGATGAATCGGGTAATGTAGTTAGAAACAAGGCTAGGTTAGTTGCCCAAGGTTACACTCAAATCGAAGGGATCGATTTTGAAGAAACCTTTGCACCCGTAGCACGGCTTGAAGCCATACGGATGACACTAGCATTTGCCTCATATAAAGATTTCAAATTATTTCAAATGGATGTTAAAAGTGCTTTTCTAAATGGATTTATTGAAGAGGAGGTGTATGTTGAACAACCCCCCGGGTTTGTTGATCCTACACATCCAGATTTTGTTTAGATAAAGCTCTTTATGGTTTAAAACAAGCCCCTAGGGCTTGGTATGAAAGACTTTCTTCATTTTTGATTTCAAACGGTTTTAAGAAAGGTAAAATTGATACAACTTTGTTTACAAAATATGTAGAAAATGACATTCTTATTGTGCAAATTTATGTAGATGATATTATTTTTGGTTCTACTAATGAATCTCTTTGCAAAGCTTTTGAGTCATGCATGAAGGATGAATTTGAAATGTCTATGATGGGGGAGCTCAACTATTTCCTTGGACTCCAAATCAAGCAAAGGAAGGATGGGATCTTCATCAATCAAGCCAAGTACACAAAGGAACTAATCAAAAGGTTTGGGCTTGAAGGATCAAGAGTAAGCAAAACTCCCATGGCAACAACTACAAAGCTTGACAAGGATGAACAAGGTAAAAGTGTAGACATTAAACTTTATAGAAGCATGATTGGTAGCTTGCTTTATTTGACGGCTAGTAGGCCGGATATTATGTTTTCCGTTTGTCTTTGTGCACGTTTTCAATCTTGTCCTAAAGATTCTCACATAATAGCGGTTAAACGCATAATTAGATACCTTAAGGGCACTATTGAAATGGGTTTATGGTATCCTAAAACCGGATTATTTGAAATGAAGAGTTTTTCGGATGCCGACTATGCGGGTTGTAGGGTAGATAGGAAGAGCACAAGTGGAACATGTCAATTCTTAGGTAATTGTCTTGTATCTTGGTCTTCCAAAAAGCAAAATTCGGTAGCCCTATCAACCGCCGAGGCGGAGTATGTTGCGGCCGGAGCTTGTTGTGCACAAGTTCTTTGGATGAAACATACTCTCCTTGACTATGATTTACACTTTGATCATGTTAAAATATTTTGTGATAATACTAGTACTATTCACATGACAAAGAATGCAAATCAACATAGTAAAACCAAACACATTGACATTAGGTATCACTTTCTTAGAGATCATTATGAGAAAGGTGATATTGTTATTGAATATGTTTCTACCGATTTTCAACTTGCCGATATTTTTACTAAACCTCTAGATTATGCTAGATTTTCATTTATTTGTGGTGAGTTGAATGTTTGTATTATAGATTCTTAAAATTAAAATTTTGTTTTTAACCCTTTTTGATGTATGACAAAAAGGGGAGAATAAGTTTGTTGATATTTGGAAAATAAGTGTTTAAATTTAAACTTTCTAAGTTTGATAAAGTTTGATACTATTTGAGTTTCAATTCATGAAGAAAAAGAAAGTTTGTGTTTATTTGAGTTTTTGGACAAAAACTATTGTGTTTGTCAAATGCTTTATGTATGCTTACATAGCTTTTCATATTCATGATAAATACATAGCATTGTTTGAGGGGGAGCTTTCCAAGCTTTTCTTCCTTTATTTGTTTCAATAACTTATATGTTTTGTCATCATCAAAAAGGGGGAGATTGTTGGCCCAAGGTTACAATCACCCTTGTTTAGTGTATTTTGATGATTACAAAACATATTAGTTATTTGTACTAATAACAATTGTTGTTTAAGTGTGTTTCAGGTTTATTATCATACTAAAAGTACTCTCACTCAAATACAAGGCTTTTGGACTCAAGACAATTCAATTTGGGCTCAAGTTGCAATATTGAAAATCAAGTGAAGATAGCTCACCTTGAAGAATAGCTTTGAAGTCCTTTAGAAGTTTGTAAGTTTAGTATGTTAAAGTTTGAATATAGGAAATTTGGCTCTAGGATTTGCACACACACTTGTTTCATGTATTTCCTATGTTTTGAAAATAGTTTTTGAAAATGGTTATTTCTAAGTTTTATGCCTTAGTTTATATATACAAGTACCAAAGCCTTATATCCTGAAAAACGTGTTTAAAACATGTGTATAAACTATTTTCTGCATAATACTTAGCTATATGTATTTTTAAAATATTTATCAAAATTTTTCTAACTCAAAACAGCCCTGTTTTTCAGTGTCAGGCAACATCGGTCGACCGGCCCGGTCGACCGGCGCTGTGCCTGGACATGCACTGTTTGTGCATGTCCGTCGGTCGACCGGACCAGTCGACCGACAGAGAGCAATCTGCTCTCGGGAATTTTCGGTCGACCGGACCGGTCGACCGGAAGAAGGAACTGTGTTTCCTCCTTTTGGGTCGGTCGACCGAACCGGTCGACCGGGAGCCAACGGCTACTTCCAGCTGGCCTGGCGGTCGACCGGACCGGTCGACCGCCAAGCCTGCAAATTAGCAACGGCTCTTTCCTCTTTGGGATTTTCTGAAAATCTGTTTCTTTTTCTGTTTTAACAGACTTTTGGAGAGTTGTTGGGGTGCTTTTGCAGGTTGAATTAGGTGAAAAGAAAATGTTTTTAACTTATTTTCAACCCTATAAATAGAGGAGAAGTCTCTCCTTCATACCCACTTAGAAAAATTCCTCAAGTTTTGTTGTTTTCAAAAGAGAAAAGAAAAATAGTTTGAAGCTTTCAATTCCAACTCTTTCAAGATTGTTTTTCAGTTGTGTTTGATTCTCTATATCACTCTACAACTGAAGTTTTCTCACCACACTTCATAGAGCCAAAAATCCTATACTCATTCTATAGTGAAGTTGTAAATTGAAGTGAGAGTGTTTGTAAAAGATTGAGAAAAAGTGTAGTGATCAAGTTGTGATCACTTTGTTCTTGTAATTCCTTCTTGTGGAGCAACCTCTTCGGTAGAGGTCCTTTGTATTCGGTAGAGCTCGGTGCTCGGTCTTCGTAGACCAATTGTAAAGGCATCCTCGGTGGATAGTGGAAACCCTTCACGGAGGTGAAGGCGGGGACTAGAGCAAGTGTGCTCGAACCTCGAAACAAATCATCTTGTTTGCGATTGCCTTTGCGTTATTCTTGCTTTCAATTTCTCTTGCTTTATATTGTCTTGAATTATTTGCTTGAGAACTAACCCTCTACTTGTGCAATCTTGTCTTGTTTACTTTACTTGCTATACTTGTTGTGTTTCATTGTGTGCATCTCATTTCTCATCATCATACTTGGCATTGATCGATCACACCTCAATACAACACGATTGCATTGCGCACCTCTAACCCATATCTAGGGGAATTGGGAGGAAGGAGTTCAGAACCTCGCAAGGGGTATTCGGCTCTTAGTCGTGTTTTGAGAGATCGTTGCATCACTCATTTAATTAAAGTTTAAAAAGATCATTAGATTAGCATTCACACCTATTCACCCCCCCTCTAGGTGTTTTTCAGATTCATTTTAACCGATTTTCAACCTTTTTGATTTGCCATGATCTGCCCAAATTTCCTGATTTTGAATTAATTCTGAATTAAATCGGAATTTGGTGGGCTTTGGCTCGTTTCTCATTCTTATCCTTTAGCAATGGGCCTGCATTTTATAAAGAAAAATAAGACTTATTAATATAATTTATTTAGATAATAAGCATGATAATGTCATAATATATATGCAATATATGTGACCGATCATACCCCCACACTTATCTTTTGCTTGCCCTCGAGCAAAATATCAAAACTAATCCTAATCAATTATTAGAAATCAATTATTAGACCACTTTCGCAGGTCACTCGATTGTACTGAGCATGTGCAACAAGCCGTTAAACCTCTAGGTTACCCCTAAAGGATAAGTTTTGTCTCGTGAGGATTTTCAGTGGATTGCACCCACAAAATCCATAAAGAAAGAAAAAAATGTTAGTATTTTCAAAAAGCATTTTGAAAAAAAATATTTGAAGCATATTTGTAAGAGTTCAAGTAATCTATAAGTTATAAGAATATCAAACTTTTTATTCCTAAACTTAGTCTCTATTCAAAAACATGTCATCAATCAAAGTAAGGAGTCAAATTGTATTTCTCATCTAGTCTATTACTTTACTCTGAGTCATATGCATCATCGTGACCATGAAGTTTGACTAGGGACCTTTAACATTAACTCCTATGCCTTATTTATATTTATTTTTGGTGGTATTTATTCCTCAATTCCATTAGGCTTTCTAATCTGCCTATGTAACGAGCCTTTAGTATGTGACACCCAAAACCGGACAGTCTTAGGGCACCAGGTGAGAAAACACCCCTTAGAACTTAAACACTCGAGCAGACAAGGTCACGAAACCAAGGGTTTTTATTTATAAATGTACCCCTTTTAGGCATGAATACTTATGCTTCATGAGGTACAAATACCCGGTTTAATCAGAGGATATACATATATTTCAAACTTATCTAATTATCTTTTGCATAAATACCAAGGCTTGCTTAGGCCAAAGCACCTAGCTAATCAATAATTAGATTTACATACATACATATATTATATATATATATATATATATATATATATATATATATATATATATATATATATATATTCTTTTTTTATAAGGCATAAGAATTTTTGTCTTTGAACCCTAAGTGTGTAAGTGAATAAAGTGTGCATATTTCTTCAAGGTAAAGATCAAGACTAAGTTAGTTTCATCAATTTTCTTCCTAACCCTGAAAATCAAACAAATTATCTTATTTTGACCAAGTATAAGAAATCTTAATTATGATTTTCCTTTTCCTTAAAATTGACTTAATTTCTTACAAAAAATATATCAAAATATTGTTCTTACCTTTCAAAAAGTTATATATATATATATATATATATATATATATATATATATATATATATATATATATATATATATATATATATATATATATATATATATATATATATATATATATATATATATTGTTTTCTTCTCTTTTTCTAGTTATATTAGTCATGTTAGAGCCCTTCCCCACACTTATCTCATGCATTACCCCCAATGTATGAAAGAAATGTATAGATGCATGAAATAAAATGCAAAAGAGGAAAGTTACCGATACATTGGGTCAAAAAGACCCATAGCCGTTTCAGTTACCGGCACCGATTCCAAGAAAGGTTTAAAGCATTGACCATTTACCTTAAAGTCATTTCTATTCTTGGTGTCACTGATCTCTACAGCACTGTGTGGAAACACCATTTTTACAACAAATGGCCTAGTCCATCTTGATTTTAATTTTTCTGAAAAAAGATGAAGCCTAGAATTATAGAGTAACAAAAGTTTTTCTTATGATGTGTTTATCATGAAAAATCTTAACTCTATCTTTAGTGATCTTAGTATTTTCATAGGCCTCATTTCTCAACTCCTCTAATTCGGAAATTTATAATTTTCGAAGGTCACCGGCCTTAGTCAAGCCAAAATTCAACTGCTTGATTGCCCATAAGGCCTGATGCTCTAACTCAACGGGTAGGTGGCAAGCCTTCCCAAAGACTAACCTATAAGGAGACATCCCTAGAATCATCTTGAAAGCGGTCCTATAGGCCTATAGGGTGTCTACAAGTTTGGTGGACCAATCTTTCTAATTTTGGTTCACAAGATTGATTTGTCTATTAAAGACCTCAACCTACCCACTGGTTTTGAGGATGATAAGGTGTGAACAACTTGTGAGTTATGGCATACTTTCGTATAAGAGCTTCAAATGATCTATTGCAAAAGTGAGTACCATTATCACTGATGATAGCACGAGGGGTTCCAAAGAGTGAGAAAATGTTCTCTTTCAAAAACTTTATGACAACTTTGTTATCATTAGTTCTACTAGGAATGGCTTCTACCCACTTGGACACATAGTCCACAGCAATAAGCTCTCTCTTAAGCGTCGCACATGATTTCGAACGGCTTAGACCAATCCAGTGCAGATATGATTGGTGCAGAAATAAGCTCTCTCTTAAGCTTCTTCCAAGAATTCATACATTCAGCATCAAAAGTGAAGGACACGTCCTTAGCTAACAGATTAGTCAAGGGACTAGCAATCTTGCTAAAATCCTTGATAACTCTTCAGTAAAAATCGGCGTGTCCTAAGAAGGATCGAATATTCTTCACGCTTTTGAGCATGGGAAGCTTAATAATAACCTCAATCTTGGCTCTATCCACTTCAATTCCTTTCTTGGAGATTTCATGACCCAAGACAATTCCATGTCTTACCATGAAGTAGCATTTCTCCTAGTTCAGTGTCAGATTTTTCTCAGCACAATGTTGGAGGACAAGTTCTAAATAGTAGAGACATTGAGTGAACGAATCTCCGTAGATGGAGAAATCATCCATGAAGATATCTAAGAATCGTTTTACCATATCAGAAAAAGACTCAACATGCAACGTTGAAACATTGCTGGGGTATTGCACAAGCCGAAAAGCATTCAACAATAAGCAAATGTATCAAATGGACATGTGAACATAGTCTTTTCTTGGTCCTCAGGAGCAATAGGAATTTGATTATACCCAGAGTAACCGTCCAAGAAATAGTAATACTCGTGGCCCGCCAAATGTTCAAGCATTTGATCAATGGGAAGTGGAAAATAGTCCTTACAAGTTACAACATTAAGTGATTGAGGTAAACCCTGCACACAAAATACAGAATTACAGAACTTAAATAAAGATGTGCAAGTGCTCAATTCTTACCGCTATAGCAAGTGGCTATGCGGGTCGTGATCCACAAGGAGGGTTTTGCGATAGAAGCGTTTACGTTCTTGTATTGAAATCGTTAAGAAAACAAAACGATAGTTCTTCTCTGTTTTTAAGTTAACAAAAAGAAAAAGAAGTAATAGTTAAAGTTAAGAAGAAAGTGAGAGATGAAGAAGGTGGAAAAAATCAGAAAACGGCGAAAGAAAGCGATTATGTACAAATGAGTCGAAAAGAAAGAGTTGGAAGAAGTGGTGATTTAATTTACAGAAATAAAAGAAAAGAAATAAAAACAATTGCTTACCTTCTTTTCACCAAAAGCTTACCTTGAGTCTTCAGCGACGATTTTACCTTGAAGTGGAGACATTCAGCGCATATCCCATAAGATTTGAGTATTGTTCTCTTCCACATTACATCATCAAGACTACTTCAAGAATGAAATGATACAGGGAGAGACTCCATTCCATCGTCATGAGCTATCGGTGGCACTCGCAACGGCAAGGCTCTTTCGATGCTTTTAGACTCACTTGGAAGACAATTGTACCAAAAAGAAAAGTAAAATAGAAAAGAAGAAGAAGAAGAAGACTAAAAAGAAGTACATACACAGAAAAAATATCGATTCGATTTCATAACAATCAAAGAAAAGAAATAAGTCTTATACCGGTGTCACTCCAGCTCAAGCTCTATTCTTGTTCTTCGATGAAAGTCTGATCTCCTCTTATTTACATAAATGAAAATTACAATTACATGAACAAGAAAAACAAAAACCTAAACTAAGAAATGAAAAACTTGTCTAAATCCTAACTCTGCATTGGCGTCGATTTTTCAGTGCAAATAATGCCCTTTTATAGGCATAACCCACATTTATAGGATCCCGGGAGGTCGGGGAGCAAACGCTCCCCCTAACTCCCCAACAAAGCCGCGGAAACGCGGCTAGGGCCGCGTTTCCGCGGCCAGGGTGTGGCCAGGTGGCCACACCCTGTTGGTGGGTCTCCCCGGTTTCTTCCTCTGACTTTATCTGGAGTTGGTTTCTTCGTTTGAGTCCTGGATTCTGACGAAATGGCCTTGGATTCTTGGCTTTAACCGATCGATTCTGAGAGGATTCTTCTCAACCGGTTTTCAACCTCTTAATTTTGCCCTGATTTCTTGAGTGCAAATTTATTCTGATTTAACTCAGAATTTTGGTGGGCTTTTGGGCTCATTTCTCTTCATCTCCTTTAAGAATGGGCCTGCAAATAAATTAAGCAATTAATTAGGACAATGCAAAGTTTTATTCTAAAATAAGTATGAAAATATGATATTAAATATGCAACATTAGTGATCAATCACACCCCCATACCTATCTTTTGCTCGTCCTCGAGCAAAACAACCAAACTATACTAAGGATTATTAGACCACTTTCGCAGATCGCGCGATTGCACTGAGCATGTGCAGCAAGCCGTTAAACCTCTAGGTTCCCCCTAGAGGACGAGTTTTGTCTCGTGAGGGTTTTCAGCGGATTGCACCCACAAAATCCATAAGAAAGGAAAACAAAGAGTTAGTATTTTCGAAAAGCATTTTGAAAGAGAAAAATATTTGAAATATAATTATAAGATTTAAGCAATCTATAAGTTATAGGAAAATCAAATTTTTCATTCCTAAACTTAGTCTCTATTCAAAAATTTGTTATCAATCAAAGTAAGGAGTCAAATTGTACTTCTCATCTAGTCTATTATTTTACCCTAAGTCATATGCATCTTGTGAATGTGAAAGTTTTGACTAAGGTTCATTAACTCTAACTCTTATGCCTTATTTATTTTATATATACTTTTTTTTTTGGTGGTATTATTCCTTAGTTCTATTAGGCTTTCTAATCTGTCCATGTAACGAGCCTCTAATCGATGACTCCCAAACCAAACGGTCTTAGGGCACCAGGTGAGAAAACACCCCCAAGGACTTAAGGACTCGAGCAAATAAGGCCACAAAACTAAGGATTTTATTATATGAACCTCTTTTAGGCGTGAATACTTATGCTTTATTAGGCACAAATACCCAGCTTAATCATAAGATTTTTCTTTTCAAACTTATCTAATCATCTTTCGCATAAATACTAAGGCTTGCTTAGGCCAAAGCACCTAGCTAGTCAATAATTAGATTTGTTTGTATATATATATATATATATATATATATATATATATATATATATATATATTTATAACTTATCTAATCATCTTTCGCATAAATACTAAGGCTTGCTTAGGCCAAAGCACCTAGCTAATCAATAATTAGACTTGTTTTTTTGTATAAGGCATAAGAATCTTTATTTTTGAACCCTAAGTGTGTAAGTATATGAAGTGTACATATTTCATCAAGGTAAAGATCAATACCAAATTACTTTGACAAATTATCTTCCTAACTCTAAAAATCAAACAAATAATCTTATTTTGACCAAGTATAAGAAATCATAATTTGAATTTTCTTATTCCTTAAAATTAACTAAATTCTTACAAAAATAAGTCAAAATATTGTTTTTATTTTTCAAAAAGTTTTTAAAAGTAAAGAAAAATGTAATTTTTTTTTTAAGAAAAAGAAAAGTTATGTTAACCCTCCCCCACACCTATCTCATGCATTGTCCTCAATGTATGAATTAATGCATAAATGCATGAAAAAGAAGAAAGGGAAGGAAAATGGTTACCTTAAGGTGGTGGTTCCGGTGGTGATCTGATTGGTCCACGAAACGCGGCCCAATCAACTTTTCTTGGGTCTCGGAGGAACCCACCAGAAATTTCTCTAATATAACCCATTAAAAAGATGTATCCATAAAGGATCTTTATTAAATATTTAACCCCATCTAATTTCCATATTCCATAATTGATTTCGGAGTCAAATTTGTCAACCACCTCGTCCCAGAAAGGAGTATGAAATGATAGAATGATTGACTTGGACTCAGGAAGTACAGGAACTAATACCGACTCAGGAATGTAACTTAAGTCAAGTAAAGGTTCAAGAGTCGAAATTGGTTCAGGAATAGGGTCCAAGTCAAGAAGTTGAAACTCAAGTCCACATGTATTTTCCAACAATGGAATGTGACCTAATATGGGTGATTCCAGTTCAGGAATGATAGGTGGAGGAATCAAAACTGACTCTAAAATATTACTCAAGTTTGGTAACACAACAGGAGTCAATATTGATTCAGAAAGTTGAACTGGATCACAGATTTGAGAATCTAGGTCACATATCTCATTGAGTTCAATATCAAAAAATTGAGAACTTGCCAATTTGTCAATAGGACTTTCAAAATTGTATAATTGGTCAAGTTCAATATGATCCTCAAAGACAGGGGATTCAATTTCATGATGAATAGGCACAGGATCCAACGTTGACTCGGGGAAAAGATCGAAATCAGGTGAAGATACCGGAGTCATAATCGAATCAGGAAGTAGAACTGAATCACTAAGTTGGGGTTCATGATCATATTCATTTTCAAGTTCTATTTCAGGAAAAGGAAAACTTGCTAAACTGTCAATATCTTTTTCAAAATTTGGAGTTTGGGCAAGTTCAAATGGTTGTTCTGAAATGGAATCTTGATTTCCAAAACTACATGACTCTTTGGCTCTAACAGAATGGTTAGTGACATCAGAACTGGTCCAACGGTGAGAACGTAGAGATTCGACCATCATATCTATGTCACGATTACGAGTGTTTTGAGCCTGAGTCATGGTTTCAAGCATCTTTTCATAGTTGATAGGTTCATTGTTTTGATGAAAAGATGAAGAATTGTCTTGGAAGTGGTAGTGAAATTGTGAGTCCATCAGATTTTGGGATTTGTGTTTGGACTCACGCATACTCATTTCCAGAATTGATGGTTTCCTATTTTGGACGGGTGGAACTGAGTATGACTCTTGAAAATATTGTGGACTAGGTGGAGAAGGAGGACAAGTTGGTTGATAATTATGCTCAGGGGAGGTGAATCCCCACTGACTCGGTGAAGAGTTGAAATTATTATGGACATTATAGTTATTAGATGGGAGACATGGGTTATATTGATTCGGATAAGACCAATCCGGCACACTAGGTTGGTTAAAGTCATGATATGCCGGGTTGGTAATATCCGAAAATGAACTTGGTGTGTAATATGGATTATTATTGAAGTTGGAAAAATTATTATTATAAGCCATATCACACAATACAAACAAAAGAAAAAATACAAATAAGCAAACAAATAAAAGAGAAAAAAAATTCTAAACTAAGTTAGGGTAGACCTAGACCTAGACGACTCCTAACTGGTTAGACTATCCACGGGAGGTTTAATGTAGACTTTGACCACAAGCTAATCAGCCAGGTCAGGGCAAGGTTGGTGGGAGGTTTTCCGTCAAAAGACGTTCCTTAATTAAATAACCACCAACCTTCGGGCTTTCAGTCCTTAATCCCTTTCCTAGACACTGATTTGGCAAGAGTCAAGTTCCAACACCTTTCCCCTTAGGATAATCTCCTAATTTAGTCCGAGATGTCCCTAGGGCCAACGTCTACTCATTTTAAGTTAGGCTTGGGTTAGTGAGTGCTTGGATTCTGATTTTTGGGTTAAGGAAGGGTGATTAAATCCCCACCTTATCTTGTTATTGGGTTGGTGCCCTTAAAATCAATTAGTGCAAGTGTACAAGATATGTAAGATTCACTCAAGCGATATAAATCAACCAAGAAGTGAGTCCTATGCTAAATGCAATGCATACGTACCTTACTCCAGCACTCTTCAACAGTAAAATAAAGGAATTGAAAAGACACGTGCCTAAGATGCAAACGTCTAATCAATTTTTTTTAACTTTTCAACAAACATTTTACTGTTGGTTTATTAGCAGGTTTATGGTGATGGCATATAAGAAATAAAGATGCAGCAAGCTATGTTTTTGGCAAAGTAAGCAACCTTGTACAAAATCTATTAGTAGTCAACTCTTCTTTGCCGCGGATCCACGGCTTTGGCCACGCAAAAGCGGCAAATCAGAGGGCCCTTGGTCTCTGCTTTCTACAGCAGAGGCCCAAGACCACTTGTATGTCACTGCAACCTTAATTACCTGCTTTGCTTGCCCTATAACCTGCAACAGAGAAGAAAATTCGTTTAGTTCTAAAAAATTTTCAATAAAAATTCAGATTTAATAAAAACGTTACCCTCCCCGGCAACGGCGCCAAAATTTGATTGAGGCAAAACCTGCACACAAAATACGGAATTACAGAACTTAAATAAAGATGTGCAAGTGCTCAATTCTTACCGCTATAGCAAGTGGCTATGCGGGTCGTGATCCACAAGGAGGGTTTTGCGATAGAAGCGTTTACGTTCTTGTATTGAAATCGTTAAGAAAACAAAATGATAGTTCTTCTCTGTTTTTAAGTTAACAAAAGAAAAAGAAGTAATAGTTAAAGTTAAGAAGAAAGTGAGAGATGAAGAAGGTGGAAAAATCAGAAAACGGCGAAAGAAAGCGATTATGTACAAATGAGTCGAAAAGAAAGAGTTGGAAGAAGTGGTGATTTAATTTATAGAAATAAAAGAAAAGAAATAAAAACAATTGCTTACCTTCTTTTCACCAAAAGCTTACCTTGAGTCTTCAGCGACGATTTTACCTTGAAGTGGAGACATTCAGCGCATAGCCCATAAGATTTGAGTATTGGTCTCTTCCACATTACATCATCAAGACTACTTCAAGAATGAAAATGATACAGAGAGAGACTCCATTCCATCGTCATGAGCTATCGGTGGCACTCGCAACGGCAAGGCTCTTTCGATGCTTTTAGACTCACTTGGAAGACAATTGTACCAAAAAGAAAAGTAAAATAGAAAAGAAGAAGAAGAAGAAGACTAAAAAGAAGTACATACACAGAAAAAACATCGATTCGATTTCATAACAATCAAAGAAAAGAAATAAGTCTTACACCGGTGTCACTCCAGCTCAAGCTCCATTCTTGTTCTTCAATGAAAGTCTGATCTCCTCTTATTTACATAAATGAAAATTACAATTACATGAACAAGAAAAACAAAAACCTAAACTAAGAAATGAAAAACTAGTCTAAATCCTAACTCTGCATTGGCGTTGATTTTTCAGTGCAAATAATGCCCTTTTATAGGCATAACCCACATCTATAGGATCCCGGGGAGGTCGGCAGAGCAAACGCTCCCCCTAACTCCCCAACAAAGCTGCGGAAACGCAGCTAGGGCCGCTTTTTCGCGGCCAGGGTGTGGCCAGGTGGCCACATCCTGTTGTGTGGGTCTCCCAGTTTCTCCCTCTGACTTTATCTGGAGTTGGTTTCTTCGTTTGAGTCCTGGATTCTGACGAAATGGCCTTGGATTCTTGGCTTTAACCGATCGATTCTGAGAGGATTCTTCTCAACCAGTTTTCAACCTCTTGATTTTGCCCTGATTTCTTGAGTGCGAATTTATTCTGATTTAACTCAGAATTTTGGTGGACTTTTGGGCTCATTTCTCTTCATCTCCTTTAAGAATGGGCCTGCAAATAAATTAGAGCAATTTAGGACAATGCAAAGTTTTATTCTAAAATAAGTATGGAAATATGATATTAAATATGCAACATTAGTGACCAATCATTAAGCTTCCTATAGTCAATGCAAACTCGAATCTTCGTGGGGAAGTCGAGTTTGGACCAACTCTTTATTCTCGTTTTTCACTACGGTGAAACCGGGTTTCTTTGGAATTGCGTGGATAGGACTGACCCATTGACTATCAGAAATAGAATAGATTATCCCATTGTCTAAGAGTTTCACAATTTTAGCATGAATAGCCTCTTGCATTATAGGGTTTAACCTATGCTACGAGTCTCTTTTAGGTGTTACATCTTCATTGAGATGAATGTGATGTTAATCTATGGTTGGACTCAATCCCTTTATATCAGTCATAGTCCAACCAACGGCTTCCCTATGTTTTCTTAGAATTGGTTTAAGATCTTTTTCTTGCCCGTCGTTTAAATGGGAGGTAATGATGACAGGAAAGGTCTCTTGTTCACCTAGATAGATGTACTTGAGATGTGCAGGTAAGGCTTTCAATTCTAAGGAAGAGGAAGGCTCACTGGAAGGATGAGTCAAATTTGTTGGCTCCATATTTGGTGAAATAGGGTTCGAGGCCCAATTCACAGCAGACTCAACAACCTGATCAAGATTAAAGTCGTCAGACTCTAACCCAAAGTCACACTCAGTTTCTAGTTCCAATTTTCCCTGTGTTCACTTGTTAAGTTCTGATTGAGGTTTGACTTCAAATGTTTGGTCCTCAACATCACGGGGTTATTTTCCTAGGTTGAAAATATTGACTTCTCTATGAAATCACCTAGAGGGGGGTGAATAGGTGATAATGTTAATCAATGCACAAATTAAAAGGTTATGATGCAACGATCACCCGAAACAAGACTAGAAACCGAATACCCCGTGAAGGGCTCTGAACTCCTTCCTCGTGATTCCTCTAGATAAGAGTTTGAGGTGCGCAATGCAATCTTGTTGTGTGAGTATTGATCGACAATATAGCAATGAATATGAAGCAAGTGAATATAGCAATGAATATAAAGCAAGTAAATGAAGCAAGTAAACCAATCGCAAACACAGAGAATTTTTTCGAGGTTCGAGCACCCAGCTCTACGTCCCCGCCTTCACCCAGAAGGATTTCTAACCACTATAATTTTCACAAAGAGTTACAACCACACCGGAGTACCCAACTCTTCAATCACACTCCTCTAGTCCAGAGGTAGTGGAGCCACAAATACAAGAATCTCTTGGTGATCAAAGGACCACAAACTCTCTTTTGAAAAACCTTTTTTCCTTACAAAAATCCTATAGAATAATGTGTAGGATTGAAGCTCAAGTATTGTAAGTGAAAAAGAGAATAAATTTGAAGAGAGTTTTGAACCAAAACTTCAGTAAGGAGAAAGAATTTTGAGCACAAAAACAGAGAACAAAAACTTCTTTTGAAAGCTTTAAACTTGAATATTTTTGTAATGGATTGTTGTAATCACCCAAACCCTAATCATCCCTATTTATAGGACAAGGGTAGGGATTAAAGAGTAAACTGATATAATGAATAATTAGGAAATTTTTGTCCCAAAACCAGCCCCTAAACTCGTTTAGAGAGAAAACCCACGTTTTAAAACGTGTTAAATAAAGTAGCCGTTAGGCTAAAAACAAGCTCTCGGTCGACCGGCCGATCGAGCGGGTTTTCAAAAAATTTAGCCGTTGCCAGCCCACGGTCGACCGCCCGGTCGACCGAAATAAACAGAGACTAGAGGACTTTCAGTCGGCCGAAGGTCGGTCGACCGAAATGGGATCCGATCGACCGCCCGGTCGACCGGGAGACGTGCACACATGCACGCACCCAAACGGTCAGAAGCCCGGTCGACCGCCGGTGGACCGTTCTGACCTGAAACAGAGCCGGTCGACTGCCCGGTCGACCGCAACAGGCCAAAAACAACTGTTTTGAAAAATGATTTGAAGATCTTGATAGTTTTCAAAATAGTTTTGATCAAGACTTGGTATATTATACAAATAGAGTTTGTAAGTAATAAAATATGTTTAAAACTATTTTGTATATAGGAGAATTTTTTTTTTAGAAAAATCATGTGCACAAAAACTTGTGTGTGGGGAATTTTGAGCTTCAAAACTATTCACTATTCTTTAACAAACTAAATATAAAAACTAAGAGATAAAGTCTCTGAGCCACAATGAAGTCTCTGAGCCACGCTAAACCAAGCTAGAGCCTTCTCTTCAATGAAAACTTCCTCTTGCGACATTTGCCGTTTTAGCATCATAAACCTAGCAAACCTTGCAATAGCTAAGAAAGGCCATCATGAATGGTACTAACCTGAAACTCATTCTAAACAACTTATTAGTACCATATAGCTTCTATGTGTTTTGTTATCATCAAAACTTAAATAAATAGAGAGTGTAACCTTTTGGGCCAACACTCTAGTCATGTCCCCAAAGGTTAATCTCATGAACCCATTCCTACAATTGATGATGGCATTGGCAGTAGTAAGGAATGGTCGCCCTAGGATAACAGGAGTTTGAGCCCTAGGATTGGACACAGGTTGTGTCTCTAGAACTATGAAATCAACGGGATAAATAAACTCCCCGACCCAGATAAGGACATCATTAAGTTCCCCTTTGAAACTTTCACTAAACGGTCAGCCAGATGGATAGTAACTCGAGTTGGACTTAGATCGTCCAAGCCGAGTTGTTGACAAACTGAGAATGGGAGCAAGTTGATACTTTCCCCCAAGTCAAGAAGTGCACGACTAATCTCGGCTTGTCCTATTGTACAGGCAATGGTGGGACAACCTAGATCCTTGTACTTGACAGGGATCAGACCTGACAGTAGCTCACTAATGTTAGTGGCTAAGAAGACATTTTTGGGTATATTAGTCTTTCTCTTCTTGGTGCACATATCCTTAAGAAACTTAGCATAGGATGGGACTTGTTGGATGGCATCAAGAAGTATCACATTTATCTTCACTTGATTGAAGCTCTCAATTATCTTATCTATGTGTGAATTTTGCTTGTTATTTTTCAGCCTATTAGGAAATGGTACTATAAGCTAGTGCACCTGACTGATTGACTTATCTGTTAGGATTGGGATTAGATGAGGTGGATGCTTGATTGTGGTTGTGCTAAATGGGATTAGATGGTGTTGGCACTTGATTATCAACTTTGTTTCTTGATCTCAATGTATGAACAACATTACATTGATTCAACGATTGATCCTTAGTCAAATGAGCTTGTTGAGAATTCCTAGGATTCATTATTGGCTGACTAGGTAAGGTACCCTTTTGTCTCTCATTCTATCGAGTGGCTAATTGGCTCATTTGAACCTCTAGACTCTGTATAGTTTGCATGAGAGAATCTTAGTTCTTCATGTATCTTTCCATGTTTCTCACAAAGTCAATCATTCTCCTTTCTAGTTGAGGATTCTGGAAGGAAGATTGTGGAGCTTGGTTTGAAAAGTTTTATTGATAGTTTAAAAAGTTTGGTAGATGGTTGGGAGAATTATGATGGAGATTAGAAAAGTAAGGCTGATGATTGGAAGAATTATTGGCATGGTGGAAGTGGCTTGCATGATTTGACCGTGAGTGGTCATTGTTATTTTAGCTCTATGAGAAATTCGGATGATTTCTCCAGCCAAGATTGTACGTTGGTGCATAAGGATTATTGTTCGGCCTTGAAAAAGCTGCATTCATTGGTTCTAGAAAATGTTGTTGAGCTTGAAACATAGGACACTCCTCAAACACATGATTCATGGCTTGACAGTAATTACAGCCCGGAATTGGAAATTGGTTTAAGCTGACCTGATTGACTGGACTTGTGATTAGTCACATATATTGCATATACATTGTCACCTTACCATATTTTTTAGCTAACAAATCCTATTAATAAGTCTTCTTTTTCTTTATTAAATGTAGGCCCAATTGCTAAAGGAAAGAAAGAGAAACAAGCCCAAAAGCCCACCAAATTCTGATTTAATTCAGAATAAATTTGAAATCAGGAATCAGGGCAAAATCTTTGTACATCAGAGAGGTTAAAAATCGGTTGAGAAGAATCCTCCCTGAATCAAGCGATTGAGCCAAACAATCAAAGGTTGTTTCGTCAACTTTTGGAGCAGAAACAGAAAACCAGAAGAAGATATAGGAGATTCACCAAACCAGGAGATCCAGCCAACTGGGTGTGGCCATCTGGCCACACAAGGGCCGCGAAAACGCGGCTTGGGCCGCATTTTCGCGGCCTTGTTGCTTCTGTTGGGGAGCGTTTGCTCCCCCAATCTTCCCGGGATTCCCCCTTTTTATTTTTCCCTATAAATACCTATTTCAGCAGAGCAAAAGGGAGCGAAGATTAGGATTAGAAGTTTTGTTTAATTTCTAAGGATTTAGGCTCTTTGTTAGATAGTACAAAAGTTGTATTTTTATTTTTCAATTTGTAGTCCAGTACCAATACTTGTGAGAGAGAGGAATTGAGTGCTTGTACTTGAAGATTGAAGTGACATCAATACAAGAATCGAGCCACATTTTCTTCCACTCTTATTACGGTATGTCATGCATTATTTACTTGCTTTCTTCTTTGTTTTCCATGAGTAGCTAGATCGGTTTTCTGGGCTCACTATTGTACCTCTCTTCAATTCTTCTTCTCTTCCGATTTTAATGGAAAAGACCCAATGAATCATTTGCATGCCTTACATAAAGCCTTTCTTCTTGAAAGTGTTCTTGAAGGCACATGAGGATGGGTTTAGATTTTTAAACTCGTAATTCTTTTAAGAACGTTTCTTGAATTGTTTTTATTTCATACTTGCTTCTTTGCGCTTGATGATTTAACATCAGATTCAAAACGATTTCTTAAAGAAAAGAGTGAACTCTTCCAACCATCTTATGTGCTTTACTTCAAACTTTCTAAAGTTAATCTTAAGTTTTGCCTATGATCAAGTTGAGGCATTTAGGATTTCAATAGAAGAATGACAATTGAGTAGTGAGCCCAGATTTTCTTCCTTATTACAATCAACAAAACAATTTTCGAGGTTTTTAAATCACCTTCTCCAAAGCCTTCTCTAAAGTTGCAATTTCTCTTTTAATCATCTCCTTCTTTCCATTCTCTTTTCACTAAAAAAATGAGCACAATTCTTTGTCATTAAACGGAACACCGAAAAGCTTTCATCGCATTCCTTCTCGTGGACACGACCCGTCAGCCACAGCTACACGGTAAATCTCTTAACTCTTTGGTTGTTCTTTCATTAAGCAATCAATTTTTGGCGCCGTTGCCAGGGAGGGAACGGTGTATTTGTCTTTTAACAAGTTTGTGTGTTGTTTCAGGGACTTGAAGATTCAGATCTAGCATTCAAGCTTTGCAAGAGAAGACTTGCAAATTCTGTGCCCCTACTCTCGAAAGTAGGAAACAGAATTTCAAGAAATTGCGTTGCAAAAGTTTAAAATTTCATTGGAATACTAAAACTCTTTTTGCAGGACATATTGCTCGCAAAAAAATTAAGTTTTTGTACGTTATATTCTTGCTATTTCTGCTATCCACCATCCCTGTTTTAATCAAACAATAATTTGAGTGATTGTTAATAGCTTAAAAAACGTTTAGACTTGCATTCTAGGCATTTGTCTAATTACGTTTATTTTACAATTACTGTTGAAGATAGCTGGAAACAAGGTATGTATGCATAGCATATAGTTTAGGAATATTCTTGGGTGATATTTGCTTTTGAATGCTACTTTTCTATATCTTGCACACTTTGCATGAATCAATTCTAAGGGCAAAACCTAAGTCAAGATAAGGTGGGGAAGTCATTACCCTTCCTAGCCCACAAATCATCTCCAAGCACGCACAACCTAAGCCTAAGTAAAATCTGATAGACGTTGGCCTTAGGGACATCTTGAACTCATTAGGAGATTATCCTAAGGGGGAAGGTGTTGGAATTTGACTCCTGCCAAATCAGTGTCTAGGAAGGGGATTAAGGGACGAAAGCGTGAAGGTTGGTGGTTACTTAATTAAGGAACGTCTTTGACGGATAACCTCCCACCAATCTTGCCTTGACCTGGCTGATTAGCTTGTGGTCAAAGTCTACATTATACCTCCTGTGGACAATCAACCAGTTAGGAGTTGTTTAGGTCAAGGTTACCTTAGACTAGGCTTGATTGTTTTCTTTTCTTGAATATTGGTGAACTTGTTTGTGATTGTGTTTGCGTATGCAAGTGTGGTCAAGAGACCCTAATTCATCGAGGTTAACTAGAAACACATCACCACCCAAGTTCGAAACAAGACTAGATTCGGTTATGGATCGACCGACATCTTTGCAGGATAGGTTCTATCCCATTAGAACATCACTTCCATCCTGCATCCCACTTCCATCAGTTGGTGAACACAACTTTGAGCTTAAGCTACAGTTCATCAATACACTCCCCAAATTCCATGGCTTAGAGTCCGAAGATGCTTATTTCTTCATAAGAGAATTTGAAGAAGTATGCTTAATGATGAAAATCCCACACCTTGCAGATGATGCTATTAGGTTGAGATTTGTCCCATTTGCTCTTAAGGACTTAGCCAAGAAATGGCTCTACAGCTTAGTGGCCGGCTCTATCACCTCTTGGGATGGTTTCATCAAGGTCTTCTTGAAGAAATTCTATCCAATCCACAAGACTGCCCTCATTAGGAAGAACATCATGCAATTCAAACAAGAACCTAGTGAACCATTTTGAAGGTACTTTGAACGCTTCAAAGACCTCCTATCCAATGTCCACATCATGGAATAGAGAAATGGCGACAATGCAAAGTTCTTTATGATGGTTTAGACTACTCGACCAAGACCCTCTTAGAAAGCATGTGCCAAGGGGGATTCTTGCAGAAGGATGAGCATGAAGGATAGGATTTATATGAGAATCTAGCTGAAAAGACCATCCAATGGGAACCTACTAGTGAAAGCTCTAGAAATCCAAACTCTATCTCTTCAAAAGGAGGTCTCCATTCAATTGAATCATTCATAGCTAACGAGGCTAAGTTAGCTAACCTAGCGAGAAGACTGGAAGCTTTAGAAATTAAGGAACCAAGTCCAGTCAATCAAGTCAGCCCAAACCAATTTCCAACTCCGGGTTGTACTTACTGTCAGGCCATGAATCATGTGTTTGAGGAGTGTCCTGTATTTTAAGCTCACCAATACTTTCCTAAACCGATGAATGCGACCTTTTCAAGGCCCAACAATGATCCTTACGCTCCAACGTACAATCCTGGCTGGAGAAATCATCCAAAATTCTCATGGAGCCATCAAAATAATGACCACCCACGGTCAAACCATGCAAGCCACTTCCATCATTCCAATAATTCTTCAAATCATCAACCCAACTTTTCCAATCACCCTCACAATTCTCCCAACAATTTTGCAAATTATCAACAAAAAATTTTCCAACCAAGCTCCACTATCTTCCTTCCAGAATCCTCAACTCGAAAGGAGAATGACTGATTTTGAGAGAAACATGAAAAGGTACATGAAGAACCAAGATTCTCTCATGCAAATAATACAGAGACTAGAGGGTCAAATGAGCCAGTTAGCCAATCCACAACATGAGAGGCAAAAGGGTACCTTACCCAGTCAACCAATTATGAATCCTAGGAATTCACAACAAGCTCATTTGGTTGAGGATCAATCACTGAATCAATGTAATGTTGTTTATACATTGAGGTCGGGAAAGAAAGTTGATAACCAAGTGTCAACACCACCTAATCCTAGTCAGCACAATCACACTTCAGCATCCACCTCATCTAATCCCACTCCTCCTAAAATTGATGAATCTGAAAAAGATAAGTCAACCAGTCATGTGCACCAGCCTATAACACCATTTCCTAATAGGCTGAAAAACAAGCCAAATCCACACATGGATAAGATAATTGAGATCTTTAATCAAGTGAAGATAAATGTGCCACTTCTTGATGCTATCCAACAAGTCCCATCTTATGCTAAGTATCTTAAGGACATGTGCACCAAGAAGAGAAAGACTAATGTATCTAAAAAGGTCTTCTTAGCCACTAACATTAGTGAGCTACTATCGGGTCCGATCCCTGTTAAGTACAAGGATCCAGGTAGTCCAACCATTGCCTGCACAATAGGACAAGCCGAGATTAGTCGTGCACTTCTTGAATTGGGGGCAAGTATCAACTTGCTTCCATTCTCAGTTTATCAACAACTGGGGTTGGGCGATCTTAGTCCAACTCGAGTCATTATCCAACTGGCTGACCGTTCAGTAAAAGTCCCAAAAGAAGAGATTAATGATGTTCTTATCTGGGTCGGGGAGTTTATTTACCCTGTCGATTTCATAGTTCTAGAGACACAACCTGTGTCCAACTCCAATCATAGGGCTCAAACTCCTATTATCCTAGGACGACCATTCCTTGCTACTACCAATACCATCATCAATTGTAGGAATGGGTCCATGAGGTTAACTTTTGGGGATATGACTAGAGAAGTCAATGTCTTCAACCTTGAAAAATAACCTCATAAGATAAGAGATCAAACATTTGAGGTAAATTTTGTTGAAAATAATTGTGATGAAGAAAGTGAAGATATAGAAGATGAGTCATTGTTTCTTAGTGAATTACTTAATGAAGATGATTATCTTGATAAGAAGGCATATGTCGGAGATCCTAACGTTAGAGTACCCTTTAAAAGGGAAAATTTGATTTGAATATCTTCACTTTCGATGAGCCAACCAATAATGTATCACATGAGAATATAATTCAAGAACCTCCGATTGACATACTCTTTGAAAACCTCTTCGAAGAAGAACTCATGTGTTTGGATGAACCATGTAGGGATCATTTGGTTAATTATACATTTCCAGGGAAAGTGCTGACCTAAGCTTTGAGGAGATCTATGAAACTGAGTTAGAATTCTTAGACATTCATAATGAAGAAGTTCCAACTGAGAAGTGTGGCGGAGATAAATTTTTGAATAATGATTGTAGCAATATGAGGAAGGAAAACCTAAAGAAGTTGAGACTGGGGAGGAAGAGAGCTAAAATGACTAAAAATTGGCCTCCCCACTATGCCCTATAAAGAGGACCCATTGGAATGATGGGAAGAGAGCTAGAGGGTAAGACCGAAAAAGATCTAGGTGTGGGAGAAACTTGATGTTGTACATATTTCTGTATAATATATGCACCTCTTTTACATTTTATTTCATGCATGTATACATTTCTACCATACATTGGGGACAATACATGAGATAAGTGTGGGGAGGGTTCTAACATGATGACTACTATAACTTAAAATTTTTTTTTGTATATATATATATATAAAACCTTTTGAAAGGTTAGAATAATATTTTGATATATTTTTTTGTAAGAAATTAAGTCAATTTTAAAGAATAGGAAAATCATAATTAGGATTTCTTATACTTGGTCAAAATAAGATAACTTGTTTGATTTTTAAGGTTAGGAAGAAAATTTGTGAAAGTAATTTAGTCTTGATATTTACCTTGACGAAATATGTACACTAAATACACTTACACACTTAGGGTTTAAAAAAAGACTCTTATGCCTTATAAAAAAATATTATGAAAAAGAAAAAATAAACAAATCTAATTATTGATTAGCTAGGTGCTTTGGCCTAAGCAAGCCTTGGTATTTATGCAAAAGATAATTAGATAAGTTTGAAAAAATATATATATAAATCCTCTGATTAAGCTGGGTATTTGTGCCTCATGAAGCATAAGTATTCACGCTTAAAAGGGGTACAGCTTACAAATAGAAACCTTAGTTTCGTGGCCTTATCTGCTCGAGTGTTTAAGTCCTTAGGGGTGTTTTCTCACCTGGTGCCCTAAAACTGTCCGGTTTGGGTGTCACCGACTGAAGGCTCGTTACATGGGCAGATTAGAAAGCCTAATGAAATTAAGGAATAAATTCCACCAAAAATAATATAAATAAGGCATAGGAGTTAATGTTAAAGAACCCTTAGTCAACTTCACAGTCACGATGGTGCATACTACTCAGGGTAAATTAATAGACTAGATGAGGAAAACAATTTGACTCCTTACTTTGATTGATGACATGTTGTTGATTAGAGACTAAGTTTAGGAATGAAAATTTTGATATTCCTATAACTTATAGATTACTTAAACTCTCACAAATATACTTCAAATATTTTCTCTTTTCAAAATGCTTTTCAAAAACACTAACTTTTTTTCTCTTTCTTTATGAATTTTGTGGGTGCAATCCACTGAAAACCCTCACGAGATAAAACTTGTCCTCTAGGGGGACCCAGAGGTTTAACGGCTTGTCATACATGCTCAGTGCAATCGAGTGACCTGCGAAAATGGTCTAATAATTGATTAGAATTAGTTTGATGTTTTGCTCGAGGGCAAGCAAAAGATAAGTGTGGGGGTGTGATTAGTCACATATATTGCATATACATTGTCACCTTACATACTTTTTAGCTAATAAATTCTATTAATAAGTCTACTTTTTCTTTGTTAAATGTAGGCCCAATTGCTAAAGGAAAGAAAAGAGAAACAAGCCCAAAAGCCCACCAAATTCTGATTTAATTCAGAATAAATTCAAATTAAGGAATCAGGGCAAAATCTTGGTACATCAGAGAGGTTGAAAACCGGTTAGAAGAATCCTCCCTGAATCAAACAATTGAGCCAACAATCAAGGCTGTTTCATCAACTTTTGGAGCAAAAACAAGAAAACCAGAAGAAGATACAGGAGATTCACCAAACCAGGAGATCCAGCCAACGGCCCAAGCCCATTTTCGCTGCCTTGTTGCTTCTGTTGGGGAGCGTTGGCTCCCCCAATCTTCCCGGGATTCCCCTTTTTGGTTTTCCCTATAAATACCTGTTTCAGCAGAGCAAAAGGGAGCGAAGACTAGGATTAGAATTTTTGTTTAATTTCTAAGGATTTAGGCTCTTTGTTAGATGTACAAAAGTTGCATTTTTATTTTTCAATTTGTAGTCTAGTACCAATACTTGTGAGAGAGAGGAATTGAGTGCTTGTACTTGAAGATTGAAGTGACATCAATACAAGAATCGAGCCACATTTTCTTTCACTCTTATTACGGTATGTCATGCATTATTTACTTGCTTTCTTCTTTGTTTTCCATGAGTAGCTAGATCGATTTTCTGGGCTCACTATTGTACCTCTCTTCAATTCTTCTTCTCTTCTGATTTTAATGAAAAAGACCCAATGAATCATTTGCATGCCTTACTTAAAGCCTTTCTTCTTGAAAGTGTTCTTGAAGGCACATGAGGATGGGTTTGGATTTTTAAACTCGTAATTCTATTAAGAACATTTCTTGACTTGTTTTCATTTCATACTTGCTTCTTCGCGCTTAATGATTTAACATCAGATTCAAAAGATTTCTTAAAGAAAAGAGTGAACTCTTCCAACCATCTTATATGCTTTACTTTAAACTTTCTAAAGTTAATCTTAAGTTTTGCCTATGATCAAGTTGAGGCATTTAGGATTTCAATAGAAGAAATGACAGTTGAGTAGTGAGATAGTGAGCCCAGATTTTCTTCCTTATTACAATCAACAAATAATTTTGAGCTTTTTAAATCACCTTCTCCAAAGCCTTCTCTAAAGTTGCAATTTCTCTTTTAATCATCTCCTTCTTTCCATTCTCTTTTCAATAAAAAAAATGAGCACAATTCTTTGTCATTAAACGGAACACCGAAAAGCTTTCATTGCATTCCTCCTCGTGGACACGACCCGTTAGCCACAGCTACACGGTAAATCTCTTAACTCTTTGGTTGTTCTTTCATTAAGCAATCAACTTGGTTCATTAGTTTTTAAAGCTTTCCAGTCTTCTCGTTAGTTTAGCTAAATTAGCCTCGTTAGCTATGAATGATTCAATTAAATGGAGACCTCCTTTTGAAGAGATGGAGTTTGAATTCTTGAGTTTGCACTAGCAGGTTCCCATTGGATGGTCTTTTCAGCTAGATTCTCATATAAATCCCATCCTTCATTTCATTCTTCTGCAAGAATCCTCCTTGGCATATGCTTTCTAAGAGGGTTTTAGTTGAGTAGTCTAAACCGTCATGAAGAATTTGACATTATCCTCATTTCTCAATTCTATGATGAGGACATTGGACAAGTAAGTCTTTAAAGCGTTCAAAGTAGCTCCAAAACGGTTCACTGGGTTCTTACTTGAATTGCATGAAGTTCTTCCTTATAGAGCGGTCAAATAAATTGGATAGATTACTTCAAAAACCTTAATGAACTATCTCAAGATGTGATAGAGCTGGCCGCTTAGCTGTAAAGTCATTTCTTGGCTAAGTCCTTAAGAGCGAAAGGGACAAATCTCAACCTAATAGCATCATCTTCAAGGTGTGAGATTTTCATTATTAGACATACTTTCTCAAATTCTCTTATGAAGAAATTGTTGGCCCGAAGGCCCAATCACTCTAGTTTTAATGATGATTAACTCATGTGGCTATAGTACTAATGATCTTGTGTTTAATTAGTATCAGATATTTGATCATGATCTTAGTTGGTATTTAGCTTCAACAAAGAATTTCAAGTCACAGTTTTGGAGCTAGCACGTATTGATTCAGAGCTCGCGCATCAAGATTGCATCAAGTACTCAGAGGAGTCTAGCTCATTGGATCAAGGTTTAGACCTAGTCAAGAAGAAGAAGAAGACCTTCAAGAGAAGATTTCCAAGAAGACTTGTGTCTTATTTGTAAGTGTCAAGATTTTGTTTATTAGATAAAATGTAAAGGATAGATTAGTTGGTGGATTGCTCAAGTTCATATACACTCACATACAAGATTTAGACGTGTTTTCATAAAAGAGTTTTCGTTTTAGAAAATACCGTTTGGTTTTTAAGCTTAGATATATACATGTGTTTTATCAAAACTTATTTTAAGCTTAAACATAGATAATTCAATCATATATGTAGTGGGTCATAACCATACACACTAACTTCAAAAGTGTTTAGAATATCTTGTTTTGTTTTTGGAAAAGTTTTGGAAAAATCGTTTTGGAAAGTTACAGACTTTTGTTTAAGCAAAATTTTTCATATTACAAAAATAGTTTAAAATGTTTGTAACATGTTTTGATTTTTACTCAAACATGTTTCTTTTTCAAAGTATATCAATGAACTTATTTTTATAGAATTTATGAGAATTTGTGAATTTTTATTGAAGGAAAAAACAAGTTTTAAATCCCTAAAAATGTTATTCTAGCTTTCTGCCGGTCGACGCACGGTCGACCGAGCCAGAGGTCGGTCGACCAATGTGCATAAACATGCAAGGCCTTGTTTAGCTGGAGGTCCAGTCGACCGACCCGGTCGACCGCCAGAGAGTTCTGTTCTCTGGAAATGGCCCCGATCGACCGGGCGGTCGACCGGCAAAGAGCTACTGCTCTCTGTATCCAGGCCACGGTCGACCGACGCCGTCGACTGCTGGCACAACGGTCAAAATCTGACCATTAGCTAGTCGACCGGCAGCAGAAAAGTCTACTTAATTGTCCTAAAGGCTAGTTTTTGGAGCCTATTTATATGGGGCTATTTTGGCTGTTTTTCATAAGATTTCAAGAGAGTTTTTGGGCTAGTTTTTCCTACCTATCACAGTGATTTTCTCCACATGTTTTAGAGCCAATATTTTCCAAATCAAAAGGAGAGTTTATCAAGAGTTTTTCAAAAGTGATTTCTTGAGTTTTTTACCACCAAATCAATCATAGTTTTCTCTCACACATATTGAGCTTTCCATTGTTATATCTATCTTATAGGAGTGTTGTTGTGAGAGTGTTTTTAGGTGATCAAAGTATTTAGATCACCAAGTGTTCTACTTTGTATTTGAGGAGGCGGACTTGCGGGTTCGCATTATTTCGAGAGTGAGAGCTCGGTGTAGAGGTGCAGGCTCGACAAGCTAGTGTGCTTGCGGTGTGTAGTTCTTCCAGGAACAAGAAAGGGCTAGTGAGTCCAAGAGTTCTAGTGTGAACTCGTTGTAGGTGTTGCGGCACCGAGTGATCCGGTGGGATCATTTTTAGTGAAAATCCTTCATAGTGTTGAAGGCGGGACGTAGAGCAAAGGTGCTCGAAGCTCAAAACAAATCTCTTGTGTTTGTGATTGCTCTCTATCTCTCACTTTTATTTTTGTCTTGCATGCTATTATTATTCATATTCATTACTTGCTAGATATACTTGTGCTTAAATTGATATATGCTTGGGGATTGTTTGCTCACACTTGCATTCAACCAAGAGAGCTATAGCGGTACCTCAACTCTTATCTAGAGGAATCTTGAGGAGATAGTTCAGAGCTCTTCACCGGAATTCGGCTACACTCTTGTATTATACTTGGTGTGTTTGGATTAAGAATTTTTAATTTGCATAAATAGTTTTAATTTCGCATTAATTCATCCTTAAATTAGCTAGTCACCTATTCAGCTCCTAGGTGATTTCAATTGATATCAGAGCTTGGTGCTCTTGATTTGGGTCTAACAACCTAGAGTTAAAGATCCTTACTTTTTAGCTAATCACAATATTTATACACACATGGATTTCATGTCACCTTCCACTTTTGATATTCTTAACATTCAAACTAGGAAAGTTAAGATATTGTACCTCAAAGCCCTAGGTATTCATATTTATTTTGCCACTATTAAGGACTCTTATTGTTTAAACGGCAAATATCTTGAGGCTAATGTAAAAGCCATTCATGCTCTAAAGTCAACCATAAATGATGAATATTTATCTAGGTTTCTAACTTTGATTCGACTTTTTTAGTTTGAAACACTATAGTCTCCCTTGGCGAACAAAAGCAATACTATGCGGGGAGCAACTCGGATGATGGAAGTGATGCTTCCAACTTGTGCTATATAATCCAAGGGATAACCCCCTTGAGGTAAATTCTTAATTCGAGCTTGATGAGGATGTTGACTTGTCATATGATGATCTTGCTTCATTTTGTCAACAACTTCTTGAAAAATATGACTTGCTTAAAAAGGATAACAAGAAATTGAAAAATAAATTTGATTCCATGTTAAAAAAAAAGATTCCTTTCAAAATAAATTGGAATGCATTGCAAAAGAAATGAATGTTTGAAAAATAAAAATTTTTCTTATTTTCTAAACTAAATGATATTTGTGAAGGAAATAATGCTTTGAAGAATAAAATTAATTTGGCAGAAAAGAAAAAATTGCTTTGCAAGAGAACAACTCTTTGAAAAGAAAAATTATTTCAAAAGAAAAGAAAATATTTCTAAAAGGAAAAAGATTGTTGATTCTCGTTCTCACCATGTTTTTCATGCCACTATTGATAAAAATGAGATTCAATTTTTAAAAAATAGAGTAAATTGTTTGAGCTCAACATTAAGCAATTGTGCATTTAATCATAATACATTAGAAACCTTGTTTCAACAGAAACAAGCTTCACATGTTCATGGCACATCATGATCACACTCACTCTCATGTGCATTCTAGAGTGTACAAATTTCACATTGCGGCCGCAAAGGCCATTTAGCAAAGTTTTGTTATGATAAGATAAATTCTTTAAATTTTGCTAATAAAAATGTTTGGGTTCCGAATAATGCTAACCCCGTGGACCCAAAAGAAAATGGGTACCAAAGTCCCCATCTCTTGTGTTTGATGTAGGTGTGGGCTCTCACATGGCGTGAGAGAATTGGTGCCTTGGTGGTGGATGCATGGGCTAGATGGACATACAATTGATGCTTCACTATCAAGGAAGTTTTTGTGGGAAAACCACCATGGCTTGGAGATATAGAGATGTGCCTTAATGGTTTTGATAAATATCTCTAACTCCTTATTTGTTTACATGCTTTTAGATTGTTGATTTTTAGCATTTTTTTCATGATTGTTATTAAATGCCATGCTATTTAGACGTATGACATACATGTATAGTTATTGTGATACACTCATGTTCATATGATCCGTATCTTGTGTTCTCATTTTAGTTTAGCTATTGTGTATATTATTACTCTAAAACATGTGCATTTACCTTAATAATCATGTTTTTTATAGTTTTGCACTTCATATTTTGATTACATGTTTAAACATAAATTTTTATTAAAGCTTGTGTATATACTTGTACAAGTAGTGTGCAACAATTGATTCTTATATGTTTGTACTTCATTGCTCATCTGTACTCATTACATTTACATGTATAACCTAGTTTTGATGATTCTTTTATTTATACATATTTTCCCTATTCTTGTATATGTTATGCTTCATGTATATGTAATTTTTGTCCAAAACTAATGAATATACTTGTATACCCTTAAGTCACTTGCCTTCATGCAAATTACATTACAGACTCATTTGTGTTTAGGATATATATGTATATTTTTGGTTTTGGATACACCATACGTATACCTTTGAAGTTTGATTTTAATGAAAAATATATTTTTATGCTTTTGATAAAAGATATTCATGTTCATTTTGAGTTTTATTAATTATTTCAAGAATATTCTATTCACATGACATTTGTACACTCACATTATATGTTTACCCATGATTTTATTTCATGAGCACATTTTTGAGCTTTATAGATTCTGAGTGTCAATCTTTGTGTATTTAGTATGTTTCATTATATACATATGATTTGGTTTCATGTTTGAAGGATCTTTAACTAGTTTTTCAAAAAAATTTACTTCTTGTTATTTATTCTTCAATGGGTAGAGTTTTCAAATTTTGTAAAATATTTTCAAACTTTTATTTTTGAAAACCCCTACAAACCCTTTTAAGGGCGGATGGATGGGCGACCATGCCTTGTATGTTCTAAATTGAAAATCTTTTATCATGTGCATGAATAGGGTAGATAATTATGAGTTATACATTTGATCCTCATTATATTTTCAATTGGTATCTCAAGTGATATTTACTTGTATACTCATATGTTTTCTATATATATATGCCTCAAATTTCACATAATATCAATTTCAATTGATATTTTCATTTTCATATATATATGATTTGATTGTACTTGATTTACAATATCCTTACATGTTTAAAGCACAAATTATGTTTATACTAAGCTTGACTTAAATCTTGATTTCAATTGGTATCTCAATTGGTATTTTAATGCGCTTATGCATTATTTTCAATAGGTATTTTAATGGATATCAAAATTTACTATATACTTCAATTGGTATCAATATGTTTCGATTTCAATTGGGTTTCGAATTCAATTGCATACTTCAATTGGCATCAAATGTTTCAATTTCAATTGGTATCAAAATTTTCCGATTTCAATTGGTTTCAAAAATGTTTTACCTTTTATTTGATATCAAAATTTATCATATATTTCAGTTGGTATAAAGATATAAAATATTTTACTTTCATTTGTATGTTTCAATTTCAATTGGTATCAAATATTTCAAATTTTATTTGGTATCAAAAATCTTGTGATATCTTAAAATTTTGTTTACTTACAAGTGGTATCTCAAAATTTGATATGTTGATTTAAGCATTATCAAAATTTGTGTTAAAAATATTTTGATATGTATTGCCTATATATAACGGGAGCTTAACATCTCTTCTATGTATAGATTCATGTTGAGTGTATCTTATTGAGGAGCTTGACATCTCTTCTTTATGCGGTACACGTGTGTAGGGGGAGCTTAACATCTTCACTTATGCATTATATATTATGTTTTATGTGAGTTAGGATTTTGTCATCCCTTCTTCATGTAATGCATGTATGCAGGGGAGCTAACTTAATGTCTTCCTCTTCATGAATGTTTATCGCGTATATATCTTTATTGTTGATTTGTTTTCACACCTTTGTTGATGATTGACAAAAGGGGGGAGAATGATTTTGAGTTTATATATGCATATTTAAAAATTAAGTTTATACATGTTCTATGTTTATAAAAAAGACAGGGAGAAGGATTTTGAAAGTTTATACAAAAAGGGGGAGAAAGTTTTTTGGGGAGAAGAATTTTTGGTTTATGCATGTTTCTCTCACCTTGTTTATGCATATATATTTGTTTAATTTTATGCACTTCATATCTATATGTTTATTGTTATGTATGAGTTAAGGGGGAACTTCTATGAATCTTAAGTTTAATCCGTGCATATATAACTGATTGAAAAATCAAAGAGTTAAGAGATTACCGTGTAGCTTTAGGCTAACGGGTCGTGTCCATGAGGAGGAATGCGATGAAACTTTTCGGTGTTTTATTTAGTAACAAATTATGCTCGTTTTTTAATTGAAAAGAGAATGGAAAGAAGGGAGATGATTAAAAGAGAAATTGCAACTTTGGAGAAGGCTTTGGAAAAAGGTGATTTAAAAAAAAGCTTTGAAAAGTGATTGGTTGTTTTTAATAAAGAGAAAAATCTGGGCTCACTATCTCACTACTCAATGACATGTTCTCCAATTGAAAATCTTTATGGCTCAACTTAATCATAGGCAAAACTTAAGATTGATTATAGAAAGTTTTAAGTAAAACACATAAGATGGTTGGAAAGGTTAATTCTTTTCTTTAAGAAATCGTCTTGAGTTGAATGTTAAATCATCAAGAAGTTCAAATATGAGATAAAAACAAGTTCAAGAGACGTTTTGAAAAGAGGTAGATGTTAAAAATCCAAATCCATCCTCATGTGCCTTCAAGAACACTTTAAAGAAGAAAGACTTAAGTTAGGCATGTAAATGATTCATTAGGTCAGTTCATCAAAACCATTCGAAAAGAAGAGGGAACAGAGAGAGGAGTAATAGTGAGCCAAAAAAACCGATTTAGCTACTCATGGAAAACAAAGAACATTGCAAGTATCAAAGTAAGACATACCGTAAAATGAGTAGAAGAAAATGTAGCTTGATTCTTGTATTGATGTCACTTCAATCTTCAGGTTACAAGCCCTCAATTCCTCTCTCTCACAGGTATTTGTACTGAACTACAAATTGCAAAACAAAAATAAAACTTTTATACTATCTAACAAGAGCCTAAACCTTAAAGTATAAACAAAAATTCTAATCCTAGTCTTCGCTCCTTTCTTCTCTGTTGAAACTGGTATTTATAGGGAAAAATCAGAGGGGGGAGATCATAGGAAGATTGGGGGAGCAAACGCTCCCCCAACAACTTTAACAAAGCTACGGAAACACGGCTAGGGCCGCGTTTCCAAGGCCCTGGTGTGGCCAGATGGCCACACCCAAGTGGTGGGTGCTCCTGGTTTGATGATTCTCCCATATATTCTGCTAGTTTTCTCGTTTTTGCTCAAGATTTGACGAAACAGCCTTTGATTTTTGGCTTCAACCGCTTGATTTGGGAGGATTCATTTCAACCGGTTTTAAACCTCTCTGATATGCTAAGATTTGCCCTGATTCCTTGATTTTGAATTTATTCTGAATTAAACCAGAATTTGGTGGGCTTTTAGGCTTGTTTCTCTTTCTTTTCCTTTAGCAATTGGGCCTACATTTAACAAAGAAGAAGAAGACTTATTAATAGGATTTATTAGCTAAAAAGTGTGGTAAGGTGACAATGTATATGCAATATATGTGACTGATTACACCCTCGCACTTATCTTTTGCTCGCCCTCGAGCAAAACATCAGATTAATTCTAATCAATTATTAGACCACTTTTGCGGGTCACTCGATTGCACTGAGCATGTGCAACAAGCCGTTAAACCTCTAGGTTACCCCTAGAGGACGAGTTCTGTCTCGTGAGGGTTTTCAATGGATTGCACCCACAAAATCCATAAAAAATGTTAGTATTTTTGAAGAGCATTTTTAAAGGAGAAAATATTTGAAGTATATTTGTAAGGCTTTAAGTAATCTATAAGATTTAGGAATATCAAATTTTTCATTCTGAAACTCAGTCTCTATTCAAAAACGTCATCAATCAAAGTAAGGAGTCAAATTGTACTTCTCATCTACTCTATTAATTTACCCTGAGTCGTATGCACCATCGTGACTGTGAAGTTGACTAAGGGTTCTTTAACATTAACTCCTATGCCTTATTTATATTTATTTTTGGTGAAATTTATTCTCATTTCATTAGGCTTTTTAATCTGCCCCATGTAACGAGCCTTTAGTTGGTGACATCCAAACTGGACAGTTTTAGGGCACCAGGTGAGAAAACACCCCTAAGGACTTAAACTCTCAAGCAAACAAGGCCACAAAACCAAGGTTTTTATTTATAAAATGTACCCCTTTTAGGCGTGAATACTTCATGAGGCACAAATACTTAGCCTAATCAGAGGATTTATATATATATATATTTTCAAACTTATCTAATTATCTTTTGCATAAATACCAAGGCTTGCTTAGGCCAAAGTACCTAGCTAATCAATAATTAGATTTGTTTATTATTTTTTTCTTTTTTTTTCATACATATATACTTTTTTTTTATAAGGCATAAAGTCTTTGTTTTTAAACCCTAAGTGTGTAAGTGTATTTAGTGTGCATATTTCATCAAAGTAAATATTAAGACTAAATTACTTTCACAAATTTTCTTCCTAACCCTAAAAATCAAACAAATCATCTTATTTTGACCAAGTGTAAGAAATCATAATTATGATTTTCTTATTCCTTAAAATTGACTTAATTTCTTACAAAAATATATCAAAATATTGTTCTTACCTTTCAAAAAGTTTTATATATATATATACAATTTTTTTTTACAATTTTTTTTTACATTTTTTTGCGAAGTTATATTAGTCATGTTAGAACCCTCCCCCACACTTATCTCATGCATTGTCCCCAATGTATGAAAGAAATGTATACATGCATGAAATGAAATGTAAAAGAGGTGCATATATTATACAGAAATATGTACAACATAAAGTTTCTCCCACACCTAGATCTTTTTTGATCTTATCTCTCTAGCTCTCTTCCCGTCATTCCAATGGGTCCTCTTTATAGGGCATAGTGGGGAGGCCAATTTTTCTGTCATTTTAGCTCTCTTCCTCCCCCGTCTCAACTTCTTTAGGTTTTCCTTCCTCATATTTCTACATTCATAATTCAAAAATTGATCACCACCACACTTTTCAGTTGGAACTTCCTCACTATGAATGCCTAGGAATTCTAACTCAGTTCCATATATCTCCTCAAAGCATAGGTCAACATTTTCCCCTAGAGATGTGTAATTAACTAAAAGATTCCTAGTTGGTTAATCCAAACACATGAGTTCTTCTTCGAAGAGGTTTTCAAAGAGTATGTCAATCGGAGGTTCTTGAATTATATTCTCATGCGATACATTATTGGTTGGCTCATCGAAAGTGAAGATATTGAAATCAAATTTTCCCTTTTTAAAAGGTACTCTAACATTAGGATCTCCTACATATGCCTTCTCATCAAGATAATCGCATTCATTCTTAAATAATTCATTAATAAATAACGACTCATCTTCTATATCTTCACACTCTTCATCACAATTATTTACAACAAAGTTTACCTCAAATGTTTGATCTCTTATCTTACGAGGTTGTTTTTCTAAGCTGAAGACATTGACTTCTCTAGTCATGTCCCCAAAAGTTAATCTCATGGACCCATTCCTACAATTGATGATGGCATTGACAGTAGCAAGGAATGGTCGCCCTAGGATAACAGGAGTTTGAGCCCTATGATTACAGTTAGACACAGGTTGTGTCTCTAGAACTATGAAATCAATAGGGTAAATAAACTCCCCAACCTAGATAAGGACATCATTAATCTCCCCTTTTGGAACTTTCACTGAACGGTCAGCCAGTTGGATAGTGACTCGAGTTGGACTAAGATCGCCCAACCCGAGTTGTTATAAACTGAGAATGGAAGCAAGTTGATACTTGCCCCCAAGTCAAGAATGCACGACTAATCTCGGCTTGTCCTATTGTGCAGGCAATGGTTGGACTACCTGGATCCTTGTACTTAATAGGGATCGGACCCGATAGTAGCTCATTAATGTTAGTGGCTAAGAAGACCTTTTTAGGTACATTAGTCTCTTCTTGTGCACATGTCCTTAAGAAACTTAGCATAAGATGGGACTTGTTGGATGGCATCAAGAAGTGGCATATTTATCTTCACTTGATTAAAGATCTCAATTATCTTATCCATGTGTGGATTTTGCTTGTTATTTTTCAGCCTACTAGGAAATGGTGCTATAGGCTGGTGCACATGACTGGTTGACTTATCTTTTTCAGATTCATCAAATTTAGGAGTGGAATTAGATGAGGTGGATGCTGAAGTGTGATTGTGCTGACTAGGATTAGGTGGTGTTGACACTTGGTTATCAACTTTCTTTCCCGACCTCAATGTATGAACAATATTACATTGATTCAGTGATTGATCCTCAACCAAATGAGCTTGTTGTGAATTCCTAGGATTCATAATTGGTTGATTGGGCAAGGTACCCTTTTGCCTCTCATGTTGTGGGTTGGCTAACTGGCTCATTTGACCCTCTAGCCTGTGTATTGTTTGCATGAGGGAATCTTTGTTCTTCATGTACCTTTTCATGTTTCTCTCAAAATCAGTCATTCTCCTTTCGAGTTGAGGATTCTAGAAGGAAGATGGTGGAGCTTGGTTGGGAAATTTTGTTGATAATTTGAAAAATTGTTGGGAGAATTGTGAGGGTGATTGGAAAAGTTGGGTTGATGATTGGAAGAATTATTGGAATGAAGAAGTGGTTTGCATGATTTGACCGTGGGTGATCATTATTTTGTTGGCTCCATGAGAAATTTGGGTGATTTCTCCAGCCAGGATTGTACGTTGGAGCGTAAGGATCATTGTTCGGCCTTGAAAAGGCCGCATTCATCAGTTTAGAAAAGTGTTGGTGAGCTTGAAATATAGGACACTCCTCAAACACATGATTCATGGGCTGACAGTAAGTACAACCCGGAGTTGAAAATTGGTTCGGGCTGACTTGATTGACTGGACTTGGTTCCTTAATTTCTAAAGTTTTCAGTCTTCTCGCTAGGTTAGCTAACTTAGCCTCGTTAGTTATGAATGATTCAATTAAATAGACCTCCTTTTGAAGAGATAGAGTTTGGATTCCTAGAGCTTTCACTAGTAGGTTCCCATTGGATGGTCTTTTCAGATAGATTCTCATACAAATCCCATCCTTCATGCTCATCCTTCTACAAGAATCCCCCTTGGCACATGCTTTCTAAGAGGGTCTTGGTCGAGTAGTCTAAACCGTCATAAAGAATTTGGCATTGTCGCCATTTCTCTATTCCATGATGAGGACATTGGACAAGGAGGTCTTTGAAGCATTCAAAGTACCTCCAAAATAGTTCACTAGGTTCTTACTTGAACTGCATGATGTTTTTCCTAACGAGAGCGGTCTTGTGGATTGGATAGAATTTCTTCAAGAAGACCTTGATGCAACCATCCCAAGATGTGATAGAGCCGGCCGCTAAGCTGTAGAACCATTTCTTGGCTAAGTCCTTAAGAGCAAATGGGACAAATCTCAACTTAATAGCATCATCTGCAACGTGTGAGATTTTCATCATTAAGCATACTTTCTCAAATTCTCTTATGAAGAAATAAGCATCTTCGGACTCTAAGCCTTGGAACTTAGGGAGTGTATTGATGAACTGTTACTTAAGCTCAAAGTTGTGTTCACCAACCGTTGGAAGTTGGATGCAGGATGGAAGTGATGTTCTAATGGGATAGAACCTATCCTGCAAAGATGTCGGTTGATCCATAACCGAATCTGGTCTTGTTTCGAACTTGGGTGGTGATGTGTTTCTAGTTAACCTAGATGAATTAGGGTCTCTTGACCACACTTGCATACACAAACACAATCACAAATAAGTTCACCAATAGTTAAGAGAGAAAACAACCAAGCCTAGTCTAAGGTAACCTTGACCTAGACAACTCGTAACTGGTTGATTGTCCACTGGAGGTATAATGCAGTCTTTGACCACAAGCTAATCAGCCAGGTCAGGGCAAGATTGTGGGAGGTTATCCGTCAAAGACGTTCCTTAATTAAGTATCCACCAACCTTCGGGCTTTCGGCCCTTAATCCCCTTCCTAGACACTGATTTGGCAGGAGTCAAATTCTAACACCTTCCCCTTTAGGATAATCTCCTTATGAGTTTGAGATGTCCCTAAGGCCAACGTCTATCAGATTTTACTTAAACTTAGGTTGTGCATGCTTGGAGATGGTTTGTGGGATAAGGAAGGGTAATGACTTCCCCACCTTATCTTGACTTGGGTTTTGCCCTTAGAATTGATTTGTGTAAAGTGTGCAAGATATAGAAAAGTAGCATTCAAAAGCAAATATCACCCAAGAATGTTTCCTAAACTATATGCTATGCATACATATCTTGTCTCCAGCTATCTTCAGCAGTAATTGTAAAATAAACGTAATTAGACAAATACCTAGAATGCAAGTCTAAACGTTTTTTAAGCAATTAACAATCACTCAAATTACTGTTAGATTAAAACAGGGATGGTGGATAGCAGATATAGCAAGAATATAACGTGCAAAAACTTAATTTTTTACGAGCAATGTCCTGCAAAAAAGAGTTTTAGTAGTCCAATGAAATTTACAACTTTTGCAACGCAATTTGTTGAAATTCTGTTTCCTACTTTCGAGAGTAGGGACACAAAATTTGCAAGTCTTCTCTTGTAAAGCTTGAATGCTAGATCTGAATCTTGAAGTCCCTGAAACAACATACCAAACTTGTTAAAAAAAAAACACCGTTCCCTCCCCTGCAACGGCGCCAAAAATTTGATTAAAAAATCAAAGAGTTAAGAGATTACCGTGGAGTTTTGGGCTAACGGGTCGTGTCCACGAGGAGGAATGTGATGAAAGCTTTTCGGTGTTTTATTTAGTAACAAAGAATTGTGCTCTTTTTTTAATGAAAAGAGAATGGAAAGAAGGGAGATGATTAAAGGAGAAATTTCAACTTTGGAGAAGGCTTTGGAAAAAGGTGATTTAAAAAAAAGCTTTGAAAAGTGATTGGTTGTTTTAATGAAGAAGAAAATCTGGGCTCACTATCTCACAACTCAATGACATGTTCTTCAATTAAAAATCTTAATGCCTCAACTTGATCATAGGCAAAACTTAAGATTGATTCTAGAAAGTTTTAAGTAAAACACATAAGATGATTGGAAAGGTTAAATCTTTTCTTTAAGAAATCGTCTTGAGTTGAATGTTAAATCATCAAGAAGTTCAAGTATGAGATAAAAATAAGTTCAAGAAGTTAAAATCTAAACCCATCCTCATGTGCCTTCAAGAACACTTTCAAGAAGAAAGACTTAAGTTAGGCATGCAAATGATTCATTGGGTCATTTCATCAAAACCATTCGAAAAGAAGAGGGAACAGAGAGAGGAGTAATAGTGAGCCCAAAAAACCGATTTAGCTACTCATGAAAATAAAGAACATTGCAAGTAATCAAAGTAAGACATACTGTAAAATGAGTAGAAGAAAATGTAGCTTGATTCTTGTATTGATGTCACTTCAATCTTCAGGTTACAAGCCCTCAATTCCTCTCTCTCACAGGTATTTGTACAGAACTACAAATTGCAAAACAAAAATATAACTTTTGTACTATCTAACAAGAGCCTAAACCTTAAAGGATAAATAAAAATTCTAATCCTAGTCTTCGCTCCTTTCTTCTCTGTTGAAACTGGTATTTATAGGAAAAAACCAGAGGGGGAGATCATAGGAAGATTGGGGGAGCAAATGCTCCCCCAATAACTTTAACAAAGCCGTGAAAACACGGCTAGGGCCGCGGAAAGTGTGGCCAGATGGCCACACCCAAGTGGTGGGTGCTCCTGATTTGATGATTCTCCCATATATTCTGCTGGTTTTCTCGTTTTTTTGCTCCAGGATTTGACGAAACTGCCTTTGATTGTTGGCTTCAATCGCTTGATTTGGGAGGATTCATTTCAACCAGTTTTCAACCTCTCTGATATACCAAGATTTGCCCTGATTCCTTGATTTCGAATTTATTCTGAATTAAACCAGAATTTGGTGTGCTTTTGGGCTTGTTTCTCTTTCTTTTCTTTAGCAATTGGGCCTACATTTAACAAAGAAGAAGAAGACTTATTAATAGAATTTATTAGCTAAAAGGTGTGGTAAGGTGACAATATATATGCAATATATGTGACTGATCAATAACTCCATGAGTTTTATCATCATCAAAAAGGGGAGATTGTTGGCCCGAGGCCCATCGCTCTAGTTTTAATGATGATTAACTCATGTAGCTATAATATTAATTATCTTGTCTTTAATTAGTATCAGATATTTGACCAAGATCTTAGTTGGTGTTTAGTTTCAACAAAGAATTTCAAGTCAAAGTTTTGAGCTAGCACGTGTTGATTCAAGAGCTCATATCAAGACTGCATCAAGTACTCAAAAAGAGTCTAGCTCATTAGATCAAGGTTTGGACCAAGTCAAGAAGGAAAAGAAGACCTTTAAGAGAAGATTTCCAAGAAGACTTGTGTCTTATTTGTAAGTGTCAAGATTTTGGTTATTAGATAAAATGTAAAGGATAGATTAGTTGGTGGATTGCTTAAGTTATATACACTACACACAAGATTTAGATATGTTTTCATAAAAGAGTTTTCATTTTGGAAAATACCGTTTGATTTTTAAGCTTAGATATATACATGTGTTTTATCAAAACTTATTTTAGAGCTTAAACATAGATAATTCATCATATATGTGTAGTGGGTCATAACCATATACACAAAGCTTCAAAAGTGTTTAGAATATCTTGTTTTTGTTTTTGGAAACTTTTGAAAAAACCGATTTGGAAAAATACAGACTTTTGTTTAAGGCAAAATTTCTATATTACAAAAATAGTTCAAAATATTTGTAACATGTTTTGATTTTTACTCAAACATGTTTCTATTTCAAAGTATATCAATGAGCTTATTTTTGTAGAATTTATGAGAATTTATGGGATTTTATTGAAGAAAAAGATCAAGTGTTAAATCCCTAAAAATGTTATTCTGGCCTTCTGCCGGTCGACCGCACGGTCGACCGAGCCAGAGGGTCGACTGGGCGGTCGACCGGGCGGTCGATCGACGTGCACAAACGTGCATGGCCTTGTTTGGCTGGAGTACCAGTCGACCGACCCGGTCGACCGCCAGAGAGTTCTGCTATCTGGAAATGGCCCCAGTCGACCGGGAGAGAGCTACTGCTCTCTGTATCTAGGCCACGATTATTGGCCCAAAGGCCCATCACTCTAGTTTTGATGATGATTAACTCATGTAGTTATAATACTAATGATCTTGTGTTTAATTAGTGCCAGATATTTGATCAAGATCTTAGTTGGTATTTAGCTTCAACAACGGATTTAAAGTCACGTTTTGGAGCTAGCACGTGTTGATTCAAGAACTCCGCATCAAGGTTGCATCAAGTACTCAAGAGGAGTCTAACTCATTGAATCAAGTTTGGGCCAAGTCAAGTAGGAGAAGAAGTTTCTCAAGTGAAGATTTTTCAAGAGAAGACTTGTGTCTACGTTTATTTGTAGTAAGATTTTATTTTTAGATAAAATGTAATGGATAGATTAGTTAGTGAATTGTTCAAGTTCATATACACTCACACACAAGATTTAGATGTGTTTTCATAGAAGAGTTTTCATTTTATAAAAATAACGTTTTGGTTTTTAAGCCTCAAAATATAACATGTGTTTTTTATCAAAACTTATTTTAGAGCCTATTGTCAAAAACGTAGATATTTCATCATATATGTGTAGTGGATCATATCCATAAACACTAAGCTTTAAAAGTGTTTAGAATATCCTGTTTTTGTATTTGAAGAAGTTTTGAAAAAATCGATTTTAGAAAATACAGATTTTTGCTTAAGGCAAAACTTCTATTTTAGAAAAATAGTTCAAAATGTTTGTAACATGTTTTGATTTTTACTCATACATGTTTATATATCAAAGTATATTACTAAACTTATTTTTTTAGATTTTTAGTGAATTTATGAGATTTTATTGAAGGTAAATGACATGTTTTTAATCCTTGAAAATTGCTAGACTGGCCTTCTTCCGGTCGACCGAGACAAAAGTCGGTCGACCGATGTGCACAAACCTGCACAGCTTGGGCCGATCGACTATACGGTCTATCGACAAAGAGTCTCTGCTCTCTGTAAATGGCCCCGGTCGACCAGGCGATCGACCGCTAGGTCATTGCCTGTTTGCGGTCGACCGGCCGGTCTACCGATCTGCCCAACGGTCGGAAATTCGACCGTTGGCGGTCGACCGGGCGGTCGACCGTCAGCGGACAGATCTGCTGAGTTGGCCTCCAATGGCCACATTTTTGAAGCCTATAAAGGGGCTTCCCTTAGCCTGTTCTCTACAAGATTTCAAGAGAGTTTTTGAGCTAGTTTTTCCTACCTATATCAATGGTTTTCTCCACATGTTTTAGAGTCAATATTTTCAAATCAAAAGGAGAGTTTATTAAGAGTTTTTCAAAAGTGATTTCTTGAGTTTTTCACCACCAATTCAACCCTAGTTTTTCTCACACATGCTTGAGCTTTTCATTACTATATCAATCCTATAGGAGAGTTATTGTGAGAGTGATTTTAGGTGATCAAAGTGTTTAGATCACCAAGTGCTCATTCTTGTATTTGAGGAGGCAGACTTGTGGGTTCACGTTGTTTCAAGTTCTAGTGAGAGCTCAGTGTAGAGGTGCGGCCTCGGCAAGCTAGTGTGCTTGCGGTGTGTAGTTCTTGCGGGAACAAGAGAGGGACTAGTGAGTCCAAGGAGTTCTAGTGTGAACTCGTTGTAGGTGTTGCGACACCGAGTAATCCGGTGGAATCAGTTTTTAGTGAAAATCCTTCATAGTGTTGAAGGCGGGGACGTAGAGCAAGGGTGCTCGAACCTTGAAAACAAATCTCCCGTGTTTGCAACTGCTCTCTCTATCTCTCACTTGTGTTTATATCTTGCATGCTTATTTTGCCTTTATCTTTACTTGCTTGATATACTTATGCCAATATTGTTAAACTATTGGGGATTGTTTGTTCACACTTGTATTCAACCAAGAGAGCCATAGTGGCACCTCAACTCTTATCTAGAGGAATCTTGAGGAGATAGTTCAGAGCCCTTCATAGGGAATCCGCTACACTCTTGTGTTATACTAAGTGCGTTTAGTTTAAGAATTTTTAGTTTGCATAAATAGTTTTATTTCGCATTAATTCACTATTAGATTAGCTAGTCACCTATTCACCCCCCTCTAGGTGATTTCTATTAGTATCAGAGTTTGGTGCTCTTGATTTGGGTCTAAACACCTTGAGTTAAAGATCCTCGTTTATAGCTAATCACAATATTTGTTTACACACACATAGATTTCATGTCACCTCCCATGTTTGACATTCTTAACATCCAAACTTGGAAAGTTAAGATGTCTATGTACCTTAAAGCCTTAGGTATTCATATTTATTTTGCCACTATTAACAATTCATGTTGTTTATATGGCAAACATCTAGAGGCTAATGCAAAAGCCATCCATGCTTTAAAGTCAACCCTAAATGATGAATATTTATCTAAGGTTTCTAACTTTGACTCGGCTTTTGTAGTATGGAACACTATAGTCTCTCTTGGCGAACAAAAGTAATACTATGCAGGGAGTGACTCAGATGATGGAAATAATGTTTTCAACTTGTGCTACATGGTCCAAGGGGATAACCCCCTTGAGGTAAACTCCGAATCCGAGATAGAAGAAGATATTGACATGTTTTATGATAAGCTTGAATCATTTTGTCAACAACTTCTTGAAAAATATGAGGTGCTTAAAAAGGATAATAAAAAATTGAAAAATAAATTTGATTCCATGATAAAGAAAAAGATTCTTTTCAAAATAGATTGTAATGCATTTCAAAAGAAAATGATATGTTGAAAAAGGATAATATTTCCTTGACTTCTAAATTAAATGATCTTTGTGAAGGAAATAGTTGTTTGAAAAATAAGATTATTTTGGTGGAAAAAGAAAAGAAATTGTTTTGAAAGAAAACAACTCTTTAAAAAGAAAATTAATTCAAAAGAAAAAGAAAATGTTTCTAAAAAGAAAAAGATTGTTGACCATGCTTTTCATGCTACTATCAATAAAAATGAGATTAAATTTTGAAAAATAGAATAGACTATTTGAGCTCAACTTTGAGCAATTGTGCATTTAATCATTTTAAATTGGAAACCTTGTTTCAAAAAAGCAAGCTCCACATGTTCATGCACATCACCCACGGCACACATATGCACACTTTGTGTATCATGATCACACTCACTCTCATGTGCATACTAGAGTGCACAAATGTATACATTACGGCCGCAAAGGCCATTTAGCAAAGTTTTGTTATGATAAGGTAAATTCTTTAAATTTTGCTAATAAAAATGTTTAGGTTCCGAACAATGCTAACCCCCGTGGACCCAAAAGAAAATGGGTACCAAAAATCCCCACTTTTTGTGTTTGATGTAGGTGTGGGCTCTCACATGACGTGAGAGGATTGGTGTCTTAGTGGTGGATGCATAGGCTAATGGACATACAAAATTGATGCACCGCTATCAAGGAAGTTTGGTGGGAGGACCACCATATTTGGAGACTTAGAGAATAGTACTTGTGGTTTTAGTAACTATCTCTAAATTCCTATTTTAGTTTATATGCTTTGAGATATATGTTTTTATCATGTTTTTGATATTGTATTTAATGAGGTGAATACTTATTTAGATGTAGTTTTTGTCAAAACTTGTGTATATACTTGTGCAAGTAGTGAGCAACATTTGATTCCTATATGTTTGCACTTCATTGCTCATTTGTACTCATTACATGTACATGTATAACCTAATTATGATGATTCATACATTTTAACTTGTTTTCCCTATTCTTATGCATGTTTTGTTTCATGTATATGTTATATTTATCTAAAACTAATAAATATACATGTATACCCTGAGTCACTTACCTTCATGCAAATACTATTAAGGACTTTTTTGTGTTTGAGAAATGTATGCATATTTTTTTTTTTGGATAAATCATACATATACCTTGAAGTTTATTTTTAATGAAAAATGAATTTTCATGATTTTCACTTGTTTGATGTTTTTGAGCCTCATCGACTATTTTCATGAATATGCTATTCACATGATGCTTGTACACTCACATTATTTCCTTGTTTATTTATGACTTTATTTCATGAGCACTTTTATGAGCTTTATAGATTTCGAGTATCAACTTTTATGTATTTAGTATGATTCATGAGATATATATGATTTGCTTTCATGTTTGAAGGATCTTTAACTAGTTTTTTAAAAATTACTTTAACTAATTATTTATCCTTCATTTGGTAGTGTTTTCACAATACAACTATTTTCAAATCTTATTTTTGAGAACTTCTATCCTAAAAGGACGGATGGATGGGCGATCATGCCTTGTATGCTCAAATTAAATATCTTTTATTATGTGCATGAAAAGGGTGGATAATTATGAGTTATACACTTGATTCTCATTATATTTACAATTGGTATCATAATTGATATTTTTTTGTATATTCATATTTTGCTTTCTATATATGTATGCTTCAAATTTCAAATAATATCAATTTCTATTGGTATTTTCATTTTCATACATATATATGATTTGATTGTGCTTGATTTATAATATATTTACATGTTTAAAGCACAAATTATGTTTATCTTAGGCTTGATTTAAATCTTGATTTCAATTGGTATCTCAATTTGTATTTTAATGAGCCTATGCATTATTTTCAATTGGTATTTTTATTGATATCAAAATTTTCAATATACTTTAATTGGTATCATATGTTTCGATTTCCAATTGGGTTTAAATCTCAATTGGTATCACAAATGTTTTACCTTTTGGTATCAAAATTTACCATGTATTTCAATTGGTATCAAAATTGGTATCAAAAATGTTTTACGTTTTATTTGGTATCAAAATTTATCATATATTTCAATTGGTATCAAAATATAAAATAATTTACTTTCATCGGTATCAAAATTTACAAATGTTTCAATTTCAATTGGTATCACAATTCTCCAATTTCAAATGGTATCAAAATCTTGTAATATCTCAAAATTGATTTGTTGATTTAAGAAAAAATTCAAAATTTGTTTATCTATTATCAAAATTTATATTAAAAATGTTTTGATATGTATTACCTATATGCAATGGGAGCTTAACATCTCTTCTACATATAGATTCATGTTGAGTGTATCTTATATTGAGGAGATTGACTTCTCTTCTTTATGTGATACACGTGTGTAAGGGGAGCTTAACATCTCCACTTATGCATTATATATTATACTTTATGTGAGTTAGGGTTTTGTCATCCCTTCTTCATATAATGTATGTATGCAGGGAAGCTAACTTTACGTCTTCCTCTTCATGAATATATATCGCATATATATCCTTATTGTTGATTTATTTTTCACCCCTTTGTTGATGATTGACAAAAAGGGGGAGAATGATTTTGAGTTTATATATGCATATATAGAGTTTATGCATTTTATGTTTTACAAAATGGAGAGAATGATTTTGAAATGATTTTGAAAGTTTATACAAAAAGGGGGAGAAGGTTTTTGGAAAAAGGAATATTGATTTATGCATGTTTCTCTCACCCTATTTATGCATATATATTTATTTAGTTTTATGCACTTTATTGAATATCTATTTGTTTATTGTTATACATGAGTTAAGGGGGAGCTTCTATGAAGCTTAACTTTAATCCATGCATATATAACTCCATGAGTTTTTTCATCATCAAAAAGGGAGATTGTTGGCCCAAAGGCCCATCACTCTAGTTTTGATGATGATTAACTCATGTAGTTATGTACTAATGATCTTGTGTTTAATTAGTGTCAGATATTTGATCAAGATCTTAGTTGGTGTTTTAGCTTCAACAACGGATTTAAAGTCAAGTTTTGGAGTGCTTTAAAGTCAAGTTTTGGAGCTAGCACTTGTTAAAAGAGCTCGCACATCAAGTTGCATCAAGTGCTCAAGAGGAGTCTAACTCATTGGATCAAGTTTGGACCAAGTCAAGTAAGAGAAGAAGTTTCTCGAGTGAAAATTTTTCAAGAGAAGACTTTGAAAAACACCTAGAGGGGGGTGAATAGGTGTAAATGCTAATCTAGAAACTAAGTGCGCTAAATGCGGAAGCTTAATCAAATATTGCAACACACTTAATACAACAAACAAGAGTAGCCGAATTCCCCGTGAGGGGCTCTGGACTAACTCCTCTTGATTCCCCTAAATATGTGTTGAGGTGCTATATGAAGCTCTTGTGGTTAAGTGTAAGTGAGGCACACACACAAGCATATAATGGATATGGCAATATGAAACAATGCAAGGCAACACAAGCAATATGAATAATATGAATGAAGTGAAAGATGCTATGCACAATATAAAGAGAGAGAGTTAGAGAGACAATGGATCAAACGCAAACACAAAGATATGTTTCGAGGTTCGAGCCCCTAGCTTTACATCCCCGCCTTTACCATCGTGAAGGATTTCCAATCCACTATCTCCCATCGAGGGAACCTCCACCGAGGAGGATTTGTTACAACAATAGGAACCGAACTCCTCTCTCAAACACCGCCTCACAACCGAGGGGTAGGCCCGTAGCCAAACAACAACCAATACCTCTACCGAAGAGGGTTTACAAACCAAACTCCACCTCTCATTAGAGGAGCAAACCAACCACCTCAACCTCTACCAAGAGGGAGCAAACCAAACCTCACCTCTACCAAAGAGGGCACCCAACAATGAAAAGGGTTTACAACTTGGTGGTATCTTTCAACCACAAACAATCTCTCTTTCTTTTTCTCTTTCCACAAAACTGTAGGACCTCGCTTTGATATCAATTGTTGGACCCGAGATGAGCCAAATGCGAAACTTTCTCTGTTGGCACTTATTGATCTAAAACAACAAAGTCACACAAATACTAACAAGAAGGATTAAGTTAAACAAATAAAACTTGTAATAAAAGAAAAAGTAAATCTCAGAAAGTTAGACAAACGCAAACACGAGAGATTTATCCTGGTTCGGTCCTTGTGACCTACATCCAGTCCCCAAGCCACCCTCTTGAGATTTTCCTTTATCCTTGATTTTGTACACCCAAAATCACAATCATGCACACCACTTGACAAATCCCCTTTGCCAAATGTGTACACCTTCTCTTCCACTAAGAGAACACCTTCTCTTCCACCAAGAGAATACCTTCACCTTGTACAACTGCCTCTACACCAAGAAGCCACCCGTGTACAATGCTTGCTTTGAGTATTACAACTTTCTTATAAGCCTTGGTACAATGTGTGAACGTGGACAAGGTCTAGTATAGGAGAAACTTCAGAGAACTTCACAATGGAAATGTCTTTTGGTGAAGAACAGAAGTTGGAAAAACAGTTTTCAGATTATAACAGAATTTTGGTTTTGAAAAACTGAAGATTTTTCTTGGTATATGGCCTTCGGACTAAATACCCTTTATATAGCTGTATACTAGGGTTAGTTAGGGTAGTTATAGGAGCAATTCAAATGATAGGAACGTTGAAATTCGTTGCACAAAAGACCAGATAACGAAAACTGTCCAACAGTCAGAAACTGCCTATAGTCGACTTGCCTATGAAGTTAGTCGACTAGTCTAGGCAAATTTTCTACTATTAGTCGACTAGGTTTGGCTATAAGTCGACTAGGCCAAGTTTAGTTGAGTGACAGTTTTCTGGATTAACTGAATCAAGTCGACTGCAACTAACAACAAGTCGACTGGACCAGGGATTAGTCGACTAGGGGCAAGGGATAAGTCGACTACACTTTTCTATTAGTCGACTTTGTTTGACTGTTAAGTCGACTAATGCAGAAATAGAGAGTTGGGTCTGATTTTGGACACTTGACTAGTCGACTAGGGTATGGGTCAAGTCGACTACACATGTTATTAGTCGACTTGTCATAGGTATTAGTCGACTAATGGACATTGATATGGTGTGTGTGTCAAGGCTTTTTACATGCTATTTCATCTTTACAAAATACATCATATCAACTCTCCTTGGGACATCTTGATCATGTAGAACTCTTGATTCGTCATGTGTTAGAGCTCCAAATGAAATGCTTCACAAAGTCTTCATCGAAATAAGTTCCAACATTCTCCCCCTTTTTGATGATGACGCTTTGTGTGCACAAGTGCTTCCCCTGCAGAAAATATGTTATATTTTCCTCCCCCTGCAGAAATTGGGTTATAACAAATATGAAAAACTTTGTTCTCCCCCTGCAACAATATATTAGTAAATATATATATATTTTCTTATTAACTTTTACATGGTACCTGCAAGATAAACGTTAGATGGTACCAAACATAAAAGAACATATTAACCTTTAGGAGTCCAAATCCATTTAGAATTTGGTTTCCACCTGTTAGTATACACATAGTTGCAAGAATCACATATATCATGAATGTATGATGCAATATATGTATTTTTATCATGAAAACTTAAATTCTTAGGAATCCATATAAACTTTGTCTTAATTCTTTTTGAAACATGATTAGACTTTCTTTTCACATATGGATTACTAACATATGAAGATTTTTCATTATATCCAATACCATAATGATTATCATGTGACCACTTCTGAAAGATAATAAATCATTCAATTTTTCTTTTCCTTTATTGAACTTAGTCACATTTTGCAAAAGATCTTCATATCTCTTTTTGAAAACTAACATGTCTTTATCCAATATAGAAATCCTTTCATTCAAAGACTTAGTTTCCTTTTTCAGAAAAATGTTCTCTATTATAAATTTCTCATTTTCATTTTTCAAAGATGATATGACTTTTTCAAACTCATCTTGTTGAGAATTTATAGAAGATACTTGTAAAGCATAACATGAATTTTCCTTTAAAGTTTTTCATTTTCCTTGATAAAACTTTATTTTTCAATTTTCATTTTTCAGATCAATAAACAATTCATGAAATGCATCAGAAAGTTCAGAAAATGATACCTCATTATTTTCTAGTGCCATGTAACATAGGTTGACACGTTCAGTGGTTTCTTCTTCATCCGAGGAAGATGAATCACTGTATTCTGATGTTGCTTCGTAGTTTTCTTCTTTCTGAACTTTTTGCTCTTGTATTTATCTTTCTTCTTTAGCAAAGGGCAATCCATCTTCATATGACCTGATTTATTGCAATTAAAGCATTTGATTTTACCTTGCTTTAGGAATCTCCTGAATTTCTTTGAAAGCATTGCCATCTCCTCTTCATCGTCATTGGAATCGTCCGTGTCGGAGGATGCATGGAAGGCGAGTTCTTTCTTCTTTGAACGGTGTTGTCGTTCGTCCTTCTTTCTTTCTTCTAACTGCACTTCATATGCCATTAGATTACCAATTAGGTTTTCTAACGACAAAGTTGAGAGATCATTCGCCTCTTCAATGGTGGTTGTCTTCTTCTCCCATTCTGGTGTGAGTGCACGAAGGATCTTACGAACTCTTTCAACTTGGGTGTAGTCCTTTCCAAGGATGCTAAGGTATTGGTAATGTCGGTGAATCTTGTAACCATTTCGGATATGGTTTCATTCTCCTCCATTTTGAATAATTCAAACCTGTTGACAAGAACAGATATTTTAGATTCCTTAACTTTATTTGTGCCTTCGTGTGTTACCTGAAGAGTATGCCATATTTGATGTGCAGAAGTGGCTGTTGACACACGGTTGAACTCTTCTTTGGTTAAGGCACAGAACAAGGCATTCATCGCTTTGGCGTCAAGGTTCGCGTTCTTCTTTTGATCTTCACTCCAAGTGTTGTAGTTGGTTGTTGGCTTGGTGTACGATGCTTCAACGATGTTCCAAAGTTCGTAGTTGAGCGATTGCAAATAGATCTTCATTCTACACTTTCAATAGTTGTAGTTGGATCCGTCAAATAGCGGTGGACGTTGTGTAAAATGTCCTTCTTTGAATTGGGATGATGAAAACTCCGTTGCCATCCTTGTTGTTGACTAGATACCAAATGTAAGACCAGCTCTGATACCAATTGTAGGACCTCGCTTTGATACCAATTGTTGACCCGAGATGAGCCAAATGCGGAACTTTCTCTGTTGGCACTTATTGATCTAAAACAACAAGTCAACACAAATACTAACAAGAAGGATTAAGTTAAACAAATAAATAACATGCAATAAAAGAAAAAGTAAATCTCAGAAAGTTAGACAACGCAAACACGGGAGATTTATCCTGGTTCGGTCCTTGTGACCTACATCCAGTCCCCAAGCCACCCGCTTGAGATTTTCCTTTATCCTTGATTTTGTACACCCAAAATCACAACCATGCACACCACTTGACAAATCCCCTTTGCCAAATGTGTACACCTTCTCTTCCACTAAGAGAACACCTTCTCTTCCACCAAGAGAATACCTTCACCTTGTACAACTGCCTCTACACCAAGAAGCCACCCGTGTACAATGCTTACTTTGAGTATTACAACTTTCTTATAAGCCTTGGTACAATGTGTGAACGTGGACAAGGTCTAGTATAGGAGAAACTTCAGAGAACTTCACAATGAAAATATCTTTTGGTGAAGAACAGAAGTTGAAAAAATAGTTTTCAGATTATGACAGAATTTTGGCTTTGGAAAACTGAAGATTTTTCTTGGTATATGGCCTTTGGACTAACTACCCTTTATATAGCTATAGACTAGGGTTAGTTAGGGTAGTTATAGGAGCAATTCAAATGATAGGAACGTTGAAATTCGTTGCACAAAGACCAGATAACGAAAACTGTCCAACAGTCAGAAACTGCCTATAGTCGACTTGCCTATGGAGTTAGTCGACTAGTCTAGGCAATTTCCTACTATTAGTCGACTAGGTTTGGCTATAAGTCGACTAGGCCAAGTTTAGTTGAGTGACAGTTTTCTGAATTAACTGAATCAAGTCGACTGCAACTAACAACAAGTCGACTGGACCAGGGATTAGTCGACTAGGGGCAAGGGATAAGTCGACTACACTTTGCTATTAGTCGACTATGTTTGACTGTTAAGTCGACTAATGCAGAAACAGAGAGTTGGGTCTGATTTTGGACACTTGACTAGTCGACTAGGGTATGGGTCAAGTCGATTACACATGTTATTAGTCGACTTGTCATAAGTATTAGTCGACTAATGGACATTGATATGGTGTGTGTCAAGGCTTTTTACATGCTATTTCATCTTTACAAAATACATCATATCAACTCTCCTTGGGACATCTTGATCATGTAGAACTCTTGATTCGTCATGTGTTAGAGCTCCAAATGAAATGCTTCACAAAGTCATCGAAATAAGTTCCAACAAAAACAAGATCCTAATAGAATAGGATAGATGATATAGCTCAAGTGTGGAAAAACTAAGTGTTTTGATCAAAAAATTCTCTTGGGAAAACACCAAAAATGATATAGAAATTTAGATCAAAAACTAATTCCCAAAACCCTAATTTCTTTGAAAGAAACAAAACACTTAAAACAAATAAGATTGATCTTTTGGCACTTAAAACTCTTTTGAAAACTGTTTAAAACACTAAAGAAGTAAGGAAATTTTAGCTCTAAAAATCTTAGCCAAAATCCCAAAGAAATGGGGTTTATATAGGCCAAAACAGAAACTAGCCGTTAGGCTGATCTGGCAACCTGACAGGCCTAGCGGTCAAGCCGCCGACCGGCCGACCGTCAGCGGTCAGAAATGTGACCGTTGGGCAACCCGGTTGACCGCACGGCCGACTGCCCAGATACAGAGAGCAGACTCTCTGATCCGGTCGGCCACTCGGCCGACCGCCCAGATACAGAGAGCAAGGCTCTCTGATCCGGTCGCCGCTCGGCCGACCGGCGCACTGTGCCAGCAGACGTGCACAAGTCTGTGCACGTCGGTCGACCGCCCGGTCGACCGGCTTGGTCTGTCAGCACAGTTCTGGGTCAGAAACGCTTGTTAAAAATATTTCTAAAAAATCTTTTATCTCTTGTAAAATGCCCAAAATAATTTTATCATTTTGCATTGATACATAAACATGTGATAAAAAGTTTAGCTCAAATATCAAGCATATGAAACTATTTTTGTGTCTTATCATTTTTACCAAAAACCAAAACTTGTATTTTATCAAACTTGTATTTTTCAACACATGAATAGGATAGTCAAAATAAGTTTGTCTAAGAAGTTAAGCATGCATGTATAGAATGAATCTACTATACATAAACCAATTAAACTGTTTTGATCACTATTCATGAAGACAAATATCGGTTAAACTAAAAACCGAAAACCAATATCCAAACATAAAACGTGTGTGTATTGTGCACTTGAGCATATCAACTATAGTAAGCTTTACACATGGATCTAAAACACACAAACCTAAACTAGGATACCTAAGTCTTCTTGATGATCTTCCATCTTCAAGTCGGCTTGGTTTCCAAACGTGATCCACCGAGTGCAAAGGTATGATCTTGAAGCTCGGGCACCGAATCACTTGTGAAAGCTCCAAAAACTCCTTTGTTGAAGCTAATCACCAACTAATATCTTGATTAATGATCTGAGACTAAAAAACACAAGAATATTAGTAAACATAACTACATGAGTTAATCATCATCAAAACTAGAGAGGAAGGCCTCCGGCAACATCTTCCCTTTTTGATGATGACAAAACTCATGGAGTTATAATGCATGGATTAAAGTTAAGCTTCAAAGAAGCTTCTCCTTAACTCATGCATAAGCAAATAAACAATAAACATGTAATGAATGACAATGCATAATCATGCATAAACAATAAAAGGCTCTAGATACCAATGAATGTCAAAAACAAAACATGCTCTAGATACCAATTAAAATTAAACTAAATTAAACTTAATATATGCAAAACATAAATATCCATATATAAAACACAATCAAACTCAAAATTTTTCTCCCCCTTTTTGTCAATCATCAACAAAGGGGTAACAATCAAAACAAAACAAAATCGTCTCACCTTTTTAATACAAAGAATCAATCATATAAAGGGGTAAAAGCAAACTAAATCAATAAATTTTTCTCCCCCTTTTTGTTCGAAACAATGAATCAACAAAAGGTTAATCAATAATGTTCTCCCCTTTTTTGTCTAAACAAAAACAAAAAACCAAATAGGGGTGACAATCAATTAGGATATCAATTGAAAATATGTCAACGAAGCATCTTGATACCAATTGAAAGTAAACATAGATCAACAAATAAATGGTATATGCGATATACACTCATGAAGAGGAAGACGGTAAAGTAACTTCCCTACATATATACATTATATGAAAGGGATGACAAGCCCTAATTCACATAACACATATTATGTAATGCATAAGAGGAGATGTGAAGCTCCCCCTACACACGTGTATCACATAAAGAAGAGATTGTCAAGCTCTTCAATACAAGATACACTCATCATGAATATATATGTAGAAGAGATGTTAAGTTCTCCTTGCATATAGGCAATATAAATCAAAACATTTTGTACTTATCTTTAAAACAAAATTTTGAGATACCAATTTTAAAACATTCAAATAAACATCTTGATATCAAAAGATAGTATTTTTCTTTTAAGTATATGATATCAAATGAAATGACTATTTTCTATCATAAAGTAAGGGAGTGGAAATATAAATACCAATTGAAATATGAAAAACGAATTTTCTCCCCCCTTTATGAAATACCAACAAAACACATGCATAAGCTTGTTAAAAAGATACCAATGAAAATTGAATCAATTTAAGCAAAGTTGAAGCTCAAGGTTTAGCATAAACAATATATATATGTATGAAAAGTTAAATACCAATCGAAATTCATACTATTGGAATTGAAAAACATACACACATACAAACATATATGAGTATACAAGAAAGGTCAAAATTGATACCAATTGAAAGAATTTCAATGATACCAATTGAAACACCAATAATGATCAAGTGTATACATCATATAACTAATCCTCCCAATCATGTTCAAGTTTAAAATGATTTTCATTATAAAGTGTAACGCCCCGATCCCAATGATACGGGAACGTCACTGCAACGCATAACGTAGGTCAGATGGTGCCCCCACGTATATACGCTAAGCATTAAGTACAACAAGTATCAGAGTACAACACACAGCGTGGTATATTCATATGCCAACTTACAAAAGATAATACAAAGCTATACAAGTTATGATAAGCAAAATCACTTTACAAGTGTCCTTTATCACAACCCAAGTCCAAAATGAATCCTATATAACCAAAAATACAAAAATGCTCACGAAATGGATGGAGATCCCGTGAACCAAAAGGAAGAGTCTGGCACGAGGACCGGAGCTAATCTGCCTGCTCACTAAAGAAAGCCTGATCTTCGTGGATGGCTCCACTTCGACCCAGGCCTCGGAATCTGAATATGCAAATCCAAAGGGTCAAGACATATAAAAAAAATAAAAGATAGTCAAGTGACATAAGGATCATGAATAAAGGTAATGAAGTTACAATAAATAGCAACGAATAACAAGCGATGTAAACTCAATAAGGTAAGATCATATGCAACAAATCTACAATTAACGTCTTATTATTATTACTTGTCTTACTGTGATATCTAGCTATGTGACCCGCGTCCCAGAGCACATAGATCCATATCCTAGTGAAACAAGGTTGTTATTGGAAACAGCGGTTGTATCGACGAACTATGTTTACAGTGGGTCCCGTGCATACCCGGGACCATGGCCAGGATTGTTCCGTTGCTTGAAGACGGAACCTGCCGCAAGGCTAAACAGGAGGGACTTATGTACCCTTGTCATGACAGTAAACAGGAAAGGGAGAAGCACTCCCCTCGGTCCCCTGGAGTACCACAGGTAGACCCGGAACAGTAATTGTACAATATACCTAAAAGCCACTGTAAACACGAACACGTATCGATATCCGCATATTTCCCCCCCCCATATGTAAGTTGGTGCTTTTTATGTAAAAGTCAAGTGTATCATGCTTAGTTTTAAGAGATGGCATGACAAGTGGTGATATTATTGTTTAACATGTCATGGAACGAGTATATGCAATAATAAGTCATGAGGTAACAAGAGATACATCCATTCAGTAATAAGTCATGTTGAGCCAGTATTGAAGCATGAACAAGCAAGATATAATACACATGTATCAAGTATAAGAACCAAATTCAGAACAGAAATTAACTATGACACACAGTCAGGATTAGTCGACTAGGGGTAAGGTTAGTCGACTAATACTGGGATACAGAGAGTTAGAATTCTGTTTCAGGGAAAGTTAGTCGACTAGGGTAGGAAGGTTAGTCGACTAATAGGGAGTTCTAGTCGACTAATGGACACTTAAGTCGACTAAGTCTGCTGATACAGAAAGTTGGGTTTTTCTGGTCCAAGATGGATTAGTCGAC